>JAKGUB010000344.1:2220000-2820000 GCA_026261675.1 Hippocampus mohnikei
TCAATAACAAAGACATGTATTTAAAAAAAGATAAATGATATACTGATACTATATCAAATGGCACCAAGACCCCCCCCAAAAAATCCCAGTTTGGATCCTCACCTTCCTTTAATGTGAAAAAAGAGCTATAAATTGATTAACCAGAAACTAAAATGTTTATCCTGAAACAAAATGATTTTTTTAATGATTTTTTGACTAAGCCAAACTGCTGCAAGTAAAAAAAAAACATCAGGAAGTTGGTTATGCAAGAAAGAAATCAAATAAAACCGTCTCAGTGGAGGTCATGAAATATTCATCTTAATTATGCGCTCATAAAAAGCAAGTTAATGAGCAATACAACAAGAGCTTAATGCTACGCCTCGCACCACTCTTACGGAGTCAAATTGGACGTGCATGTGTTAAACTGGCAAAGTGAGACAAAAGAATCTCCCTCAGGTACCTTTCAGCAGCCACTCCACAAGTGGCCTCTCTATGGAAGCATGTTGCTAACTTCATGATGCTGACCTGTTGCTTTTCATCAAGCGGTGGACAAACAACAACGTTCTTCATTTCACAATGTAAGAACTAAAAGATATCTGGAGGGTAGCCAATAATCTAATCTCATTAACAGAACACCTCTGAGTTTTTTTTTTAATCGAGCCCATAATCTTTCAATGGCTAAACGTTGGGAAGAAAACCTGCACGGAATGTTATGGTGAGTGGTTTGGAGGTACGACAGCGCCCTCTGTGGGAAAGAAGGCGTTACTACATTTTGTTTTGTCGAGAGGACTGGTTCGGGTTTTTTTCCCACGAGGTTTTATTGATTTTTAAAAATCTTCTCACACACACACACACGCACACGCACACGCACACACACGTTTAATAATATATTTTTTTTAAAGCCGAACCTCAATAAGGGAAACAGTGATATAAAGTACCTGATGGGCCCCCAGGCTTGTTTTGGGCCGTGGGGCTCTTGAACGCGGAGGGAGCCACCATAACGTTGCCGTTCCGAGGAGGCGTAACTTTGGAATATGTTTTGGCTGCAGGCAAGGTGTGCATACTGGGAGAGGTTTCATCCATGGTATCACTAGGGAATAAATACAGAATAAATCATGTTGTACATACTCCCGCATGCAAAGTGGGTTCATTTTGGTTGAGAATATTTTTCCCAACAAAATACTGCTCCTGATTCCTGTTTTCATTATTCCTGATCTGTCGGAAAAAAAGCACCGAATACTGTAGACAGATACGTCATGCCCTGTTAGAATTGATGCCTTTATATAGTTCATGCCATATTACCAAAAAAAAAAACCCTACATAGACAGTACTGTAGTAGGAAAACTACACCCCCCTGTTCAAATGCCAGGTTTTACATTTATGAAAAAATGAGATACAAATAAATAATTTTCAAACTTTTTCCATCACTAATGCCAGTATAATACTTAATTGATTTTTAAAAATCTGAGTTAAAAATTTGATTTAAAAATGTCTCTCTCACATTTTCTTATGAATAGTGGAGTGTTACTAAAATAAAAACTTTCCTAAACAACACATCGTGTCATAAGCGTCATCGTTGGGTCCATCAAGTCCACCGGAATCATGCCATATTGAAAATCCGACTGTGCCTGTCATGTGAAAAATGTCTTACGCTACGTGTCACCCCCCAAAAATCTGTCTCACTATATATTATGTCAATATTAAATATGGAGTCATTCACATTCCTGAAGGACTAAAAGATGAAACAAAGACAAATAAGAAAGAGTAAAGGTTTATTGAGATGAATTCATGAAGAATTAACAGGCGGAGTAGAAACAGGATTCAGAAAAATTAAGTAAGAGGGTACAGAAAGTGTGAAGGGGAAAAAGAGCCTCACAAACAACAGTTCCCAAAATACACAGTTAAGTCTTATGCATAATAAGAATTGGGTCTTTAGGGATCCTTGGTGTGAGTTTGAGAATAATGCACTCACATTTATTTGCAGTATTATACACAGGAAAACAAATAGTTAACAGCTCCAAGTGTCCCGGCTACACGTTAAGCACCTTTGCGGAGACGCCATGATGCCAATCCCTGAGCTTGTTGTACTTGTGCTCTACAACTTCTGGGTCCAACTTGGTGGCCCTGAGTCATACCATCACACAGAAATAAAAGACAAGAGAAGAGAGGAGACAGATTGGCAAGTGAAGCGAGCGAAACTAAAGGGGAGGCGAGGCAGTGACAGAACACAAAATGAGGTCATCGGAGTGACTCTTGCCTTTGTTATTGGTGTTGGCTATGATCTGTGCTGATTTTGGCAAATTCCACTTAATTGCTCACATTTTCAGTCAGTGACATGCTGATGGCTTTGGCAGTCAGCTACGAGGAGCATTCCGATTAAACATCTTAAGACAATAATCTGTCACTTTACAGAGGGATTTCTCCAAAACTCAATTAAGATTGTAATTCAAAATGAATAATTTAGGCAAGATGCATTTGGAGGCACCATGAGTTTGGGGTATACGGGGATGCACTTACTTCTTCCCGTTGTTCTCCGGCGCTTCCTCTGGAAAACAAAACAACAAATATTTTATTATATTTTTTGTTCTTGTGTATTCATTTTCATGTCGATATATATAAAGCCAGGATTATGTGTGATTTGAAATGTACCACCCCCCCCAAAAAAAAAACGTTTACGATGCTATTGTTAGCAGTTACGCACTCACCATTTTCAGTGCCGGTGAGCTGGGCCAGGATCCGGAAGGAGCGGGACTGGCTGGTTCCGGTCCTCGGGTGCCAGTCTTCTGTGTCCTCAATTAGTCGCTTCTTGCTGGCTTCACTCAGTGCCGACGCGTGATTCGTGTCGGACTCTTTCCTGCGTGTTGATTACAATGTTGTGTTAGGTCAGTGGGCCATTTTACGATTGAGCAGACGATTAAATAATATCGGTGATGTGCCCGTTTCCACCACAAGATGGTGCTCATGCGCTGAATAATATGTGCCACCCATCACTCCAGAAGCAAATGTACACCTGCGCTCTGAAGTGAGATGCAAGACAAGATCTGTACGAAAAGTTAGACCGAATTTCAACACTTGTTTCTTTTGTGGCGTTCTCGCTTTGAATCTCTGCTCATGTCCTTTTTGTGGAGTAAGCGTGTTCACCCTGGGGTGAGTTTTCACCAGGCACTTCCTCCCACATTCTCCACCTAAACATGCGAAGGGTTTACATGCACGCAGTCCGTTGAAAAAGTTGACGCGTGTCCGATGAATCAAAGCCACGACATGTCTGGCTGTCTAAACAGAAGCATTGATTGCGCGGGCCCTGAATAAACACGACGCTAAAGGAAACAGACGGAGCCAGTGGTGAGCTTGTCAACACGCCTGGCTGCAGTCTAAAGACAAGGATATATCAAAGATACACGCGGCGATGTGAGAACCACGCACACTCGTTTTCATGGCATGGAAATTGGTGACTTTATGGGCCCTCAAATTAGAAGTCATTTTTCTGGGGATAATAACCAACAATGATTCCAAAAAGGCCTTGTGGCGTTCCTTTGTGATGTTTTCCCCATTGTTGATGAATAACTGTGATAGATACCCATCAATCTATCCACCTATCAAACAGACTCTGTATTAGACTTTGACATCAGTATGCGCAAGTCCGCACATGAACACACACACACTCAAAAAAAGAAGAGTGCAAACACACTGTTGTTAATCATAAACCACAGCAATGTGCATTCAGTTACTGTAAGAGATAAATGATCATTCACGGGACTAACTTGTCTGAATCTTCTCCCACCTGTGGGCAAAGAAAAAAAAAGACAACATTGGGAAGGACTGACGCCAAGTCAGAGCACGGATAAGTGTGTCTGAGGAAATTTTAAAAAGCCCTTCTGAGAAAATGTGGACAAAGAAAAACCACAACAAAACATGCACACGTGCAGCAATAAGGATCGTTGTGCTTCGAATAAATTAAGTGCCGAATAGATGGAGCAACTTGGTTGTTTCGATGTGGATACGCACAGATGTTTGATTTTAAAAAAATATTTGTAGGGGGTTTTGCCCCCTCTTACCAGAAAAAACAGCTAAAGTTTCACATTTGATATTTGTACCGAAAAGGGTTGACGATGGCTTGTCCGCAGACATCCTTGGAATTTGCATTTCGTGAGATGGTCCTTAACCTCTTGTCAAAAGTCTTCGCAACAACATCACCTCCATATTCTGGAGTATTCTTCCAATATTCTAATTCACAGCGTCTGACAGAACGATGGGGGGGGGGAAAAGTCTTCACAGATCGCACACAGACATTATTTATTAGGGGAGTATTAAGCCCACTGCATATGAAGCAGAGTCCAGTGGCTCCAGAAAAAAGAAACTAAGCTGCCAAGATTGTGCTGCAGCGGTGAGGTAGCGTCAAGTTCACACTGTGTTCTACTGCCAAGACCTACACCCTTGCAGAATACTTCAACAAGATGTGCCATTGTGCCTTGTGTAAAAACGCCGGTGATGATTGATGCGTTTGAAAACGGGGGGAATACGAGGGCGTGACTGTCGACAAAACGGAGTGGAACGTTTCATTTTCTCCGGTAGCATAATGTGCAGCCTCGGTGAACCGCAGCTGTCTCTTAAACCGCCGACTAAAGCGCACTTCAGCGGCGTACGTACATATCAATTTTTAACGTAACCAATTTTTATGATCCACATGACAAGGAAAACATTTACTGTGTATGCTTACTGCTCGTTAAGTTTGTGGTGTGCTGGAGATGACCGACACGGCACACCACGAAAACATTGAACGTATGTCATCGGGACAAGAGTGACCTGTGAGAGGCAGCAATAGTGCCACAAGGCATCCAGACTGCCAGAAAATACTGAGATCGAGAAAGTGTTTGACTTGAAGAACAAATCAAATACGCTAGGCTAACAGCTAGCCTACTAGCTACCTAGATTGCAGATGCAAATTATTCTCATGGTCTATTTCATTGTGGTAAAACACTTTTGAGACGTGGCATACATGCAACACAATCTGCCGCTTCTCTATTTGTGCCTGTCAACACCGCAAGTTTTTTTCAGTGGCTACCGTTCCGTCAAACGTCAGAATCAGAGAGTCTGTGACACCAGATCCTAAAATACAATATCTGGTGTTTGTCCAAAGCAAGAAATGTGTTGATATCTTCCCATTTATATGGTGGCTTGACAGTGTCATGCTGGCTCAGGGCCATCGGGCCACCATTAATGTCGGAACCTGCCGACTACGATGGGATTGTCAGTCCAGACAGTTTGTCGCTGTGTACCACAATGAGGTTCTGGATGATGGTACCTACCCGTTGAACTGGTCGGACAGCCCCTGGCTCTCCAGGAGGCCTCGCCTTTGCCCCATGGCCACTTCGCAGGCGTTGTTGTTGGAGTACAGATTGATGGGAGAGTTATAGACGGACGGCTGGGGCACAGAGGGGTGGGAGGGAGGGGCCGTCACTCTGGCTGGAGAAGACGAATTGGACGAGAGGGAGGAGGACGGGGAGCTGATAGTGGAGCGAGCGGGACTAGCTTGGGGTGTCGGGAACGAGTCTGGGGTGGTGAGGGTGGATTTAATTGGGAAAGGGGGGTGCGGCGGTTGAGCGAGAGGCTGAGCTGGCGTGAAAGCCGACGATTCAGAGGGGATGAAGGCCACTTTTGGGGCGGCCGGGGCGGAGGAAAGAGCCGGCGAGCCTCTGTCGCCCCCAAATGGCCGGGCTGTCTTGTTGTACGCGGGAGCGGCCTGACTTGACGGGTTTGTGTATGTGGCGGTCGGAGCCGTGTGGGTGATTGGGACGGGCTTAATGATTTCTTGAGGTTCAACCTGCATCTAGGTGGAGACACACGACATGCAGCATGCTTGTCAAGAAGCATTCAAAGGCAACCGTCATATCAAACTCAGAAGCTGTGATCATATTTAAAAGAGACATATAGAAACGTGATTAAAAAAACAATTATGCTCACATAAAAATAGTTGGGTCTCTGGATTGCCTGCTCACCGATCGAGTGTGACACTAAACAGTAGATTTTATTTCTATTTCTGTCAATGTATCGGGTAGATCCTCAACTATGCTGGGCGAGGATCCAGAGACACCTTCAAGCGACGACTGACGAATGATACAAACGCATAATATGTCTCCTTTGAATACAAACGCGCTTATGACACAGCACAATGTGGCCCCTGCAGGGTCAGTGGAGCATGCAAAGCACACCGACATGAACTCAGAAGGGCAAATGTTTGCAGGGCATGAAGACGAAGTTAGGCAAATATTTGACACCATACCTTAGACCCTCCTTTGACGGCACTTGAGGCTCTGTGAAGACAGAAACAATAAGACGTTAAAATAGGCTCTTCTCGGAATCTAAAGGACAAAATGCATTCGTAGTCTGATTTGAGATAGAGGCGTTACTTGAGATACACCGATTGAAACATTTTCTGAGATTCACTCGCCCGACGTCGTGCTTTGAATCGAGAGTAAAAATTTGAGATATGAGCACTGTATGGTGACAGTGAGGAGTGGATTGGGGAGTTTCGACTGACCCCATTTACATTCTGTAGTATACTGCCCCCTGGTGGCCAACGCCTAGTCTCCAGAAGGAGCAGCACAATGTCTTTTGAAGGGGAAAAAAAGGTGACAAAAAGCAATTTAGTTCTTCATCCATTCATTTTCAACAGCGGTTATGTTTATGCTACAACCTGAACTGGTCGCCAGTTAGTCGCAGGGCAAATATCGAGACGTAAAACCATTTACACTCATATGCTGAACCCACGCTTCCCGCACACAATTCAGGCGAGAGTACCGCGACACAATCGGCGACTCAATTCTTCACCATCTATTTACTTCTGTCATTCCTGAACAGTACATTAAAAAAACGTTTACAAATATTTTTGTTGTTGTCATTTAGGAGGCTGGAATGGATTAACAGCATTTCCATTCCTTGTGTTTTGACTTACGAACACGGCCACGGAACGAATTCAAGTTGTATCTCAAGGCACCACTCTCCTGCTGTTTTGTTCTTGTCTTTTTTTTTCTCGGGGGTTGATGGTACGTTGATGAGCATAAATACCTTGGCGAAACCATGGTCAAATCCCATACTATGATTAAAAATTAGGCTTATTTTTGTCTCAATAATCACATAGGACCAAATTCCCAATGTTTTGGAACCTGGAAACAGCAACAAGGTGACTAAGCGAGGCTTTTCCCATCCTTTGAAAGCTCCTCCTCCCTCCCACGCTGCTATATTAGGAAAACAGTCAACAGTCTCGTGCATTTCCGTTACGGCGCTGGCTTATTAGCGAGCCCCGCCCTCGAGGCCAGATGTCGATGTCGTCGGCGTGGGTACGTACACTTGCTGTTTCCACTTAGCAGGTCATATAGACCAAGCTTATTTTCCAGCGTACTTACGGGGCGACATCACACCGGGCCAAAGAAAACAGCAAAAGGGCGTCAAGATCAAACGCCGCATTCCATTCGGAAGATGATGCGTGTGTGTGCGCGTGACATCAGCGGCCCAGAGTGGCGCGGCCGGGCCGGGCGGTTTCACACCCTATCTGTCTTTTTTCAGCGCAAACTGAAAAAACACCAGTTGGGGTGGTCCCGGCGAACATCTGCTCAACCAAGCCGCCTCTGCGTTTTGTCTCCTTGACTTGACGGCTTGGGCCGAGTATCCACTTGGACGTAGAATATTTTGGGAAAGGAGATGGTGTGTGGAAATAGGCGCTTATGACCTTGTTTGATAATGGATCGTCGCTATCAAAATACACAAGCTATAACGTGTTCTGGTGCCGAACCTGATCATTTGTGACGGGTAAGAATTCTCCCAAGAAATTTCACATCAAATTTGGATGATTGCTCAATAGGGGGGGGGGGCGTGGGGGTGAAATGATCAATTGTTTACGACGGCCCCTTGAACTGCGTGCCATGAACGGACTACTTGTCAGGAAAACGTATCCCTGCCTAAAAAGCTCCGTTATGTCACTCCATGTGGGGGGGCACGACAGCTAAGAGACGTTAAGTGGTCCCTCCCGTCAACCTTGACTTCCCCGCGAACCAACTTAGTCACGCGCACACACGCGGACAAATAGATATGCGCACTTGGGAAGGCGAAGAGAAGGAATGCGGCCTGGGTAAGGCAGCATTTCCATCCCGTCTGCGTCTCATCGAGAGCCAAGAGAAACAGTCGGACATGTGGCATTTGACTGAATGATGGAAAGGCGAGCGCAGGCGCAACCCGAGTTGATAGCCGACTGATTGGAGCGGAACCTCGCGCGGCTCTGACTTCAAACATCTGCCACTGTCGATTAGCTTCCATTAACTGGCCGATTTTCTCCCGCGGGAAAGCGAGAGGCTCGGTCTGCATATACCACGAGCGTGGCCGCGTGCGGGGGGGGGCAAGTACTGGAGGATTCACACATGCTTGTCATGTCAGGCACGGTTTTCATTCGTCGCAAATCTTCCTCAACAAGATCCAGCTTTCGGTATTTGGAGTGAACGATGAGGTGCGGTGGGAGAACGTGTCAAAAACGGGAGAAGTCCCAAATGGTACAGTTTTTCTTCCGACAGCGTGAGTGATAACCGTGAAGCGGGCTGCAACACAACACCAAAAGAACGACGCCATTTACATTGCGGGGGGCCGAACAGGTTGACCAATAGGACAAGTCGAGAGGTGGGAGTTTTTTGGTTTTTTTTTTTTCATGACTGGATGGGCTCCCGTCCCCCTCATTCTTGTCTTCTGACCACCACGCCACATGCGGCAGAGGCAGCCAGGAGTCAGTAGGGGCTTCAGGCATCATTAGACTGTCATCTCCTCCCTCGGTTGTAACCGTGGCCAAGCCATCGCGCCACACGAATACGTGCGCGTGTTCAACCCGCAGCTTGCATGCCTTTCATTCGTCGTTCAAATAAGTGGCTCGCAGCCTCCAAGGCATCGAGCGGTGTGGATGGAGCACAAAACATGAAAAACAGAGAGGCGGTTTATATAAATTCCAAGCATGGTTCCATCCTTCTGACTCCAGATCAGAAGCAGAATCCTATCGCTGCATGTACTCCTGCGACACGACGCAAAATGAGCAGCGCGGCCGTTTGGCCCATTGGCAGATACAAATCCTGACGGCGGTTAATAAATCAGCTTCCACATCTGTTTGCGTGCGCAATCAACTCCAGGCCCCCGTTCTTGAATGGGCAAACCTTCAGTCAAACAGGCCCGTGGCGTTTCAAGCCTTAAGGTTAAAATATTAACATAAAAAAAAAAAAAAAGCGAGGATGTGGCAGGATCACCGCGCATGCTCTGTCGATCTGTATTGTCTGTCCAAACCAGGTGCGGCCAAATGCAACCTCCGGGGTGTTTCTTTACAGCGTGCTGCATAGTTTCAATGACAATAAATAAACAGCAATTATCATTCTTTCCTACGGCTGCTTCCCACAACTGCATTGTGTAACTCAAGTGTCGGGCTGCTCCGGGGGTCAAGCTTCTTTCCATCAGCGAACAAAAGCATGGCCATTAAAGTTCAGCGTAAACCTCAGATCATATCAAAGGATCAAATCGAAGGATCGTGCTTCCAGAAGAGTTTGTTGGGGCCAAATCGCACCTTAAATAAACACACCCAAAATACTAAATGTGTGCGTTTTGTTGGTTCTTTTCCTGAGGTGAGTTGGCTTGTTGTTAGCGGCACAACTTTCTGATAAAGTACCGATAGCCACAGAAAAAAATGCGTCCTAAATTTGTCAGTATGGTTCAAAGAGTAGTGGCACATTCTTAATATTGTTTGTTCTCTCACAACGGTGATTTTAAGGTTTCATTTAGGAACCCTCGTGGTGGTTACATGATCCGTTTGGAAAGGGGCATAGGTAAACACGTCTCAAGGCTGACGTGTGCACCTCTGGAGACTTACAGCCCGGGACTACATTTTTCTCACATCAATCATCTTTTGGCACTTTGTCGGAATATTATCACAAATCCAAAAGTCTTATGTGGGAGCTCTCAAGATCCTAAATCACATTGGGAGGATATAGCGGGAGAAAGTCGAGCTTGACAAAATAGCATTTTCTTCTCAGACAATTTAATGACACCCAAATGAAATGCTGGAAACCGTGCGAGAAGTCTAAAGACAGCCTTGTGTATATATTTGGAGACCTGTACTCTGTCAACACGATATTTCGTGCACCCGTTGCCTAAAGAAGATTACATGCAGCTGCGGCATGGAGCTATTTTAAGATCATTTTTCCCACCATTAAGTGACAAGGCTCTTTTCTGATTCCATCTGCTGATAGAACGCCGGGCAATGCGAACCAAGCTCTAATTTTCTTTTTCTGTCGTCACCTTTTACAGCTTTGACTGTTTTTACTGCGTTTGGCACAAATGAATCGCTCATGAATGTGAGCCATTTGTGTTTGTTAGCTAGCCATCATCCAGGACACCTCCCACTGTTGGAATGTGTAATTTTGAGAGATGGTGGTAAAAACAAATCACGAAACTCACAACAGCATGGTGGCTAACGAAGTCGTGCCAATGAATGTTAAAGGGAACACGTTATGGAAAAGTTCGCTTTCTAATGGTGTATAAAAACAGTATTTGGGCCGCTGTTAAACGTATTAGCAAAATTGTGATTTCGCATTTCGGCTAATGTACAGAATACGGCGCACACGCAAAGTGTGCCAACAGCTAGCTTAGGAGAAGAGCCGCCACTTCAAAGCTATGGCCTTGACTACATTGTGTGAAACACTACATCAAAGCCAAAAACGACTTGAACCGGCGCTGCGTTGAGTTTTGTTGGAAGAGCAGTTAGCCAACAGCGCTATCAGTGTTCGTTCCTGATAAGCGGCACAAATCAAAATCAGTAGCGGTTTCTGGTATGGTCAATATGTGGCCACACAGGGTGGCATTACGGGGGCAGACTCAACTAGTAGCCACCTCCTAGCGCCGCCTCTATTTGTCACGTTAGCTGCGTTCGGCTTGGCTCGGCAGAAGAAGGGGAAGGCAGAGCAGTGGTTCGTTTGCACCTGGGAAGGTTTTTAAACTAGGAGAGAGGCAAAATATGTCTCCGTTCACAGCAGAAACAAGCCGCCGTTGATGGCTTTGGAACATGCCCGATCAGAGAGAGAGGCTGAAATCACTGCTAAAATATCGGGGTGGAGACGCTGTTTTCTTTTCCGCCTAACTTTAAGCCAGATTAGACTCAAAGGAGTTGCTCACGCGGTGGATCACAGA
Source organism: Hippocampus mohnikei (assembly GCA_026261675.1). NCBI lineage: Eukaryota > Metazoa > Chordata > Actinopteri > Syngnathiformes > Syngnathidae > Hippocampus > Hippocampus mohnikei. The sequence goes on from JAKGUB010000344.1 coordinate 2,231,185, forward strand.
CTTAAAAAGTTTTCGTATATTCCAGGTTTCTTCCTTTTCCTAATGGGCAGAGCAGAGGAACGCTTCTCAGCGTGACTTGACATAAACCGAAGCTGAAGCCTGAGCTGATGACTTCAACAGATTTGGGTCCTGTTCATGAAGCCGCCCGCTAAGAGCCTGTCTCCATTGCTAATTAAGAGTGGGAAAAGGCAGACGTTATAATAATACACACGGCAGGCTCTTTCTCCTGACATAATTGAAGACAATAAGACGCAGGCCGGTCTCGAGTCAGAGCAGGAATTCCAAAGGTGAACCCACTAAAACTTGTTGGCGATTACCTCTGTAGATTTAGGCTGAGATCGCCCGTGCAGGCTTTAATCGTGTTCTGGGCTTCGAGGTGGTTCATGTTTTCAGCAGAGATGCCATTTATGGCGAGGATGACGTCTCCGATGCTCATCTTGGCTTTGGCTGCCTTCCCTCCATCCGTCAGCTGTGAGGTAACATGCAAAAAAAAAAAAAAAATGGAAGGAAATGAGTTCTTATTTGCCTCAAAGATTACAAGATGTTGTCACTAGCGGCATAGCAGTTCATTCGCCTGACGTCTGCGTAGGCAGCGCGGCTTTAGTTTCCATCCGGTGGCTTTGTAAATGCAAGTATGTCTGTCGTCTGTCTCTTTCCGCCAGGTGACTGACCGGCGGCCGGTCTAGAGCGTCGTTCCGTCTGTGGCTGACTTGTGTCTTCAATGTTGCTAACTTAGCGTCTTTTCTTTTCTGGCTCCGGCAGCGTTTAAAAACAGAGACGAGCGACAATGCTAACAGTGGTCCTTGCGTGAGCAACATTTTTTATTTCCCGCCCGTTTGCAAACACATGACGTCAAAAGCACTTACAATCCTGTAATTTATCACAATGAGAAGCTTGTACACGAAGGTGTGGCGACGGGGCAGCCCACATGTCATGAATCACTCGACGCACCAAACCTGTACGGCCATGCTGGCTGCCATTATGCGGGAACAGAAAAGAACACTGCCTACACACGACTTTTTACTCGCTTTGGACCGTCGTATCTATGCGTGGCATCTTGCAAGCATGAAAGGGCGCGGGCGGCGGGCATTTCGGCGCAGGTGTACTCATGTTGACAAGCCCAACTGTCGTCATCGCTTCCCGAAGGCGTTGAAAAGCAGACGAGGACGGCAGAGCCGTTGACAAAGTCAGACTTGGGTGTCATTAAGTCAACGTCACTCGGCAAATCTTCACAGAACATGGCCAAGTATCGGGAGACAGGTTTTTTAAAAAAGGTCTTCGTTGTAAAGCCAGGGCACAAAATATGACCAGCAGGATTGGGCGATTGCTCTTTTTTTTTTCCTTTTCATACTTCAAGAACAAAAGCAATCATAGCGTTGACATGCTCAGTAAAACAAAGTAAATCTGAAACATTTTAAACTGATTGCAGACTGTTGAAAACGTTTACCAACGTGTCATTAATTGTGTTTGTGGCATTTTTTAAAAGCTTGAGTTTATAGATGAAGTGTAATTTACTTTTGGGAAAGTAATTTTGTCTTTTTCCTAGCTTAGCTTTGAATGTTTTTCCACCGATTAAGTCAATTGAGCCATTAGTTTGTTTTTTTTAACCAAATTGACACCTTTTCTCTCGCCGCATTCAGCTTGGCTCATGTAATCGTTTCCATTGTTGTAGAAAGAAAGAAAAAAAAAAGGACAAATGGGGTGAAAACAACGTGCTATTGTGTTCTACTTCACAAGACCCCCAAAAGAAGGGAAATCGAGCCGGATGGAATGAGGAAGTGACAGAGGTGGAGGCCAAAACTTACAGGGGCTGTGACTCATTTCTTTGGAGTCACCTCCAATGGGCGACGCCAAGTTATGTAAGAAACACAAAAGTCACGGAAACCTGCCCTAAGTGCTCATCGTGAAGTGTTTAAGCGAGCACCGCATCGGCGAGTACGATGCCTCGAGTGACTCAGTGTCCAGCCTCTCTTAACGGCTTCTATGCCCTGACTCACGTCCTAGGGAGAAAACGGCTTTTGGCACCGTGCACAAACACCTCCCGGCATACCGGCAGCCGCTTACTGAAAACAGGAAACTTAACGGTAGAGGGGCAAAGAAAAGCCGCTGAAACACCGGTGAGCGCGCGGACGTTTGGACGGACGGATTCTTTGTCTGAACTCTCAGCATCAGCCTGTTTGTGGGTTGGAAAGCTAATGGGGAGTGACAAAGAATTCTCCCCTTGGTGGGACAAAAAATATATATGTATGTCGAGCCATATAAGGTAAATTTACAAGCAAACTATTTGCGGGGCACGAAGGAGAAAACATCTGTCAGGTTCTCAGAATTGGAGTGTTTAATGGCCAGGCTGCGGTGAACTCGGTCTTGCAGGAATTTTTGGAGGCAGTCTTTCTCACAAAGATGTGAAGCAAATGCATGTGACTGGCTGGTGGAATCCCAAATGAAATTTGAATGACAAAGAGACGAGAACTGGAATTTTGGCTGATATGTCCCGAAGCTGTCCAAGGGGAGGACGATGTTTTGTATTGTTTTTTTTCCCCCAATGTGGTTTTGATTAATATCAATTGAGGCAAGCAATTTGACTTCCAACAGGAACACGAGTCATGAAACAGAACTGACATTTCAAACGGCAAAAAAGGTCAAATTTGACTTTCAGGGGGCTTCAAAATCATTTTGATGACTTTGATTCCGACTTGAGTAGGAAGTAATACTGAAGAAAGAAGTCGTATTGGACAATTTGGAATTTTCAGAAAAAGAAAAAAAAATATCATCTCAAAAGGTCACACCGAACTTTTGAGGGGTTTTGAATCACAAGAGACCCTTGCATGCCAGACCCAAGTTTGGAAAGCAAGTTTAACTCTGCATGGGTGTCATTTTTTTTTTATTCTCGTTGGCTTTGGAAGAAAACGTGAAGCGATTGAAGATTTTTTTTTGGGGGGGGGGATCAATTCTCCCATGTTTTTCATGCAAATAGGAACTGTCATGATGAGTGATGACATTGCCTCGTGATGGATTGTGTCGCATTACGAGGTGCGTCCAAATTGGGGTTGCGCAACCACTGTAGAATCACAAACCAAGGACCCCCTGTCGTCTCACGAGATGATAGGCATGATATGTTATCAAAGTATTTTGTGTTTTTACTGCGTTTGACCTTTTTTTTTTTAATGCTTATGCAACAAAAAAGAATGTTAAAAACAACAAATAATGGCCATTCATCATTACAGTTTAGACTGCATGATGAATAAATCAAACATAGCACTAAAGAAGCTCTTTTTTTTTTTTTGGGAAGCCTGAGCAGGTACTCAAACCCCCCCCCCCAAAAAAAATCTGAGGTGAACCAGTTCCCCAGAACGGGCTCCTAAAGAGTTTTCCACTGTAACGTCTTAACAGCTACAGTACTTAAAGGTCTCACTGAGGGAGCACAAAGGCTGCTGAGAGACATTTGTGTTACGTTGGCCAAACGTTTTCAGATCGCTGACGAGTCTCTCCAAGTGTGTGAAAGGGATTCAAGCCGCGTGAGAGTCGCTGCTGTGGTCCCTCTCTCCGCACCGGCTGACTGCATATTTGAATTGAAGACTACTGCCCCATACGTGATTTATCGACTAAAAATCCCGCGGCGAAGCGCCATTAATGATGATTAAATTCGGAACCTACGGTGCACTTTGATGTACGCGTACTCTCCAACTTGTACAGATAACCGACGGTTGTTCCTGTACGAGATCTCACTAAAAACAATTTAACGGGGCTCAAATAAACCCGGACAGATTAACAGCCTCCCAACATGTGTCTTCAATCCATCTTGAGCAAATACAACTTTAAAAAGAAAAAGTGGTTACTTAGATATACTTCGGGGGGGTGGGTGGGGGGGTGAAACTTACACACAATAAATGACATTTTTGTTTTTGTTTTTGTTTTTAACAGCTCAGATCTACGACTCTCCAGAAAGTCTTTGTGGAGTCCACTGCTGCCAAAATGGAATTCTTCACAATGCAGACGAGCGCTGTATTTTAAAAACGGTTGAATGACAGCATTTCCTTCAAAGAGGACACGGGCAAACAGATGCGAGAGAGCGCATCATCATTTGGAATGTGCCTAATCTTTCCCGCAGCGGCACTTCCTGCCTCCCGCCGGTGAAAGCGGGGCATGAGGAAGAGGGCCGCGCTCGTCTCGCAAAAAGGAGAAGTCGTGTAACGGGAAGTGCTTCGCGATACCACCCCAAGATGCGCGCGCCGTCAACGTCAACCAAGATGGATGGCCTTATATGGAAGAGGACCCGCGCGCTCGTGGCTGCTCACAAACATCCCGCGCATCTCTGGATCTGTGCATTTTTCGACAGTGGATAGTGTTGAGCTTTTTTTAAAAAATCATCTTGTGACTGTTAAATTGCCTTCTTGCAACCAGCATTTCGTCTTTCTTTAATGGAGGCCGAAACCGTGGACGGCAAAAAATGTCCACATAAGTTTAGCAATTATAATCATCATATGCTATACGTACTACCGAGTCCACTAAGTTATAGTGACATATCATATCATATATGTAATAAACCCCTTCCATCAATTGAAAATATATAATTATATTATTAAACAATAAGCTTGGAAATTGATTCATGTTACTGAGTGAAAGTGCACCATTAAAGTGTTAATTAAAGGCTAACATCAGCCAAAAAAAATGTCCACCCGGTTAGCAAGCTCATATATTTTGCTCACGTGATCGACTTGCAGTAAATTTATCGACAAAGTGTGTGGCAGTAAATTGATACGAGTTTGTGAGCAATGGAAATTTTCCTCGACGTCACAAGCTATTGACAAGATCACAAGATATTGACTCGACGTCACAAGCTACAAGTTCATGCTAACGTTTTGGAGGCAAGACGGCGAAGTTCAACCATAACCTGCAGTATTTCAAATGTGACTGATATTTTAGGCCAATGAGATGGGTTCAACTTGGATCAGATGGCCCGCGACACTGATGAGGACAAACGCCATCGAAAATAGATGGATTAGGTTATATTTTTAAAATATGTTTTGTTTTGGGTTTTTTCTCATGTTCTTTGCTTCACTGGGCATCTAAGTGGGTCACTGTAGGTCTATGTAGTTTAAAAATAAAAAGAAAATCATACTTTGCCAGAATTTATTGGTTATCTTTAAGGGTTTCGGACATTTCATTTCCATAGCGTTCAAACCAAAATGTGTGGCCTAAGCACGACTTTTCATTGGAAATTCGATTAAATTCCGACGGCAATCGGTTGATACGGCTCATCTATGCTGCGTCATCTCAACCCACCGGGATAGTGCCCATTTTTTTTTTTTGTCTGCGCCGTTAATTACATAAATGAAGAGGCCGAATGCAACAATACAGGGGGCGCCAAACGCTTTTCGGCATTCAAACGTCCCAATTAAGAGCTCAAGAAGGGGACGTTCAACGCACGGTTGTCATGGTTTGTCGACAGCCTCTTATTACTTCAATGAGGCCCTTGGAAAAGCCGCGGTGCCCAGCCGACCTTAAACAGGAGCGCTTTAGTCCAATTGCCATGACGACGCAAACAAAACAACACAAAAGCAGCGCGACCCCGCGCTTGAACGCTCAACGCTCTGTAGTCCGGTCAGAAACATCCCAGGACAGATGAAAGGACTGGAGGACTTGAGTGGGAGTTCCATTGCAAGATCCAATCTGGAATCTTTTTTTTTTTCCCCTCCCCATGGCGCTCTTCATAACACGATGTGTATGAAGAGCTTGTGTGACAGGAAAACACTCGGGGGGGAGGCGAAGACAGAGCACAGGCTGCCATAGCGGCAAAAACAGTTCATTTAATTGATCTCCTGGCAAGTGCGCCTGCTGTTGTTGGCTAGTTGAGCCGTAACAGTCAGCGGTGGCTCACTGCTCCCCATCCCCTGTGTTGACAGACGCACAATTGCGGTTAATGGGCTTGTAAAAAGTGGGAGCGCTATTTATAGACTGGGCAAAGTGGTTGTGTTGCGGAACTTGTTTGAGTGCGGGGGTGGGGTTTGGGGGCGGGGGTTAGGCTTGCCGAACCCCTTGTAAATTACCCTACATTGCTGCTAGTGTGGCATTGAAAATTTGGCAAACGTCTACAGCTCCCGCTCGCATTTCAAGCGTCTCCAGCCTCGCTTCAGCCCACAAGTAACCACATCAAATAGCGGCAGCATGTCCCAAGCATGCAGGCCGAGTTCCAGTTCGTTTAGCTTTCCTTCGTTGGACACTCATTAGAACTTAGCACGAAATGATTTTCTTCAGAAGCACGCAATCGCGACCAAAGGGCGTCGGAATCAACCGAGTTGCGTTTAATGAGTTCATGAGAAGTGCTGAAACTGGAAGCGCAGATATCCGAGTACGCATGCAGACTATTGCAGAGGCTTCAGTTGAGCAATAGCAACCACTCGGTGGCTATTTATTTTGGCTTTAGCCATGATTGAAAGCAGATGACTTCAGCATAACCTCGGACACTAGACAGATCATACTGGGAGGCCACTAAAGACATAGCGGTCGGGATGACACATAGTAGGTAAGAGTAACAGGCATGGTGACCAATCGCACAAAATGAAGAGATTCCAACAACACGGACAGAGAGGCAGACATTGTGTTGTTTGGCAACAGTGCAAACATACAAGTTATTTATCCCAGTGCTCTATTGGGGATTTTTTTTGGCAGCCTGTTATTGCTTCTAGGTCCAATTTGAGCCACGGGTTAGGCCTTGCCCTCATATGGCGATTTATTTTGGTTTGGTGTAAAGATATTTACAAACTATAAATATTTATCATTCTTGCAGTCGGGGGGGGAGTAAGTCTTGTTTTGTTAGCCTAAAGCTAACAAACAATGCTCAATGCCATAGACGGGCAAACAAATAGCGTCGGTGTTACCATTTAAGCAACAGGTACTTGAAGACAAACGGTAGAGCAACACAAGTAGACAGACAATAACATCACCCACGGGTATACATTATTTCTCCTCCGAGACGAATATTATTGTTACATCGGATGACCTTCATACAGTTTCAAATGTGTGCATCGTTACATCAGCACACTGAATCTCTCACTGCTCTGAATCTCTCACAGCGCAGTCAAAAACAGACTCACTGCGATTGTTATGATATCAAACCAATTCCCCCCCATTGAAATGAATTGAAATGCAACTAATCCGTTCCATTTTTCTGCGGAGGGAGGAGCGTGAAATCCGCAAGTGTTGGAAATGCAACCTCATATGATGGTCAAGGGATATTTTCCAATCCCAACAGCTAATGAATGTTGACTTTGCATATTTTCCCAGTGGAAAGGGGTACAGAAATCTGAACAAGCGCTAACACGAGGGGGAAGTCGAAATATAACTGGAAGTAATTAGGTCTTTAAATCATCCAGACAGTATTGCGGGTTCTCAGCATCCTATTCACAGAGCAACTCCACATATGCTTATGATAAATATCGACAATTTTGAACAATGCCTTGTCATGTTGTGACGCCAAATTCAGGATCACATATGGAACACGCCACGTACTTCACCTCAAGGATACGTATATACATCGCGATACCCTTTCTGCGGTTTGCACTCCACACAATCAATCTGACATAATTCGGCGGACAGAATCAAGTGCCCGCTGCCATGCGGTGAATGACATCACAATTCTTTGGGGGAAAGCCAGAGAAGACTCAACCCGTTCCTCCTTCGTCATCCTGGAAGTGCGAGCGGATTCTATTTTGCGTCGCGGGTGACTGACGAACCGTGAAATAAGCTTGCGGTCCGGACAATTTTCTACTCACTCATCAAATGCAGGAAGTAAATGAATGTTCAAATCAATGGCAGATGTTTCCTCATGTCAATTATAAGCTTGCTTTCCGGATACACCGGGTCACCGTTGAGTAAACCGAACAATCACTTTGGATTGATCTCACGCAGAGGATCAACACGGATCCCGCCGACATCTTTAACGGTTCGGGTTGGTAGTCCGATGGATTTTAACGGATTTTTCAACCGGGTCAGACCGGTTGTGCTCGCACTTCCCATTTGTTTTGTTTCCAAACACGATTTGACCTTAAACTACAGCCGACGCATGATTATTGACCCCAAACTACCAAGAGATGATCTCGGCCTTCACGTTAGGTGTGAAATATAACTCGGAAGAACTTAAAATCAAATCGCCCATTGCGACAACTGACGTCAGGACCGATAAGCCTTTGTCATATTGAAAAACAAAACAAAATGCAGCTCAAAATTGCCTTGCATTCTTGCCCTTCCATCTGATGTGGCGGTTGTATTTCAGATAAGAAAAACAAACAAGAGGAAGGCTCCTTCCTGTCAAAAACGACAACAACCGGAAAGCTGAACCGTTCACAATCACTGGCGGGAAAATATTCAAGGGACTGAGCACACCAGTGAGGGTGTTGAACTACTTCATTATAAAAGAAAGTCAAATTTAAAGTTTCAAATGTTCAACTTAACAGACACTGGCTTCACTCCCTTGCCAACTCAGCTGACTGGTATTATTTTTAACCCCTCCCACCCCCTAATTACCAACTAATACGGCGTCCATCGACACTTCCGCACACGTTCCTTTACCAATGGCGTCTCGACGACATAGAATGCTGCTCCTCAGATCGGCACGCCGGCGTGACAACATCATGCCACGCATTCCAAGTTTATCACGGTGGAAGCGGGGATAAAAATAGACGCAGCTCCGGGGTTGGGGGGGGTCTCGCTCCAATCACGTCGGCAACTTTTTGTATTTGAGCAGATGGGAAAGAGTTCCTCAAAAGAAGGGCCGTCCGTCTTCAAGTTGTAACCGATGCTGCCAGGGTCAAATCAACCCCTGGCGACCTCGGCTGTGACATTGAGCTTCCAATTTCATAACAGGAAACAGTCAACTAAATAACGGAGCTCATTTTGCACCGGCAAGCATCGGATCCTCCTTTCATTCTCGGAACAATCGAGCGTGTTGCACTTCTTGCCCTCACGCCAGGAAGATAAACAGTCGAACTATGTATAGAATAGGCAGCCACCTCTCCCTTAATATTTCTCGAAAATTATCCGGCCCCTATGGTAGATATAGTTATTACCGAGACCACAGCAGCTTTCTGAAGTTTCCATCGTATGAGGAGAAATTTTAGATGCTAAAAGTGCAGACCCAGTACTTAAAAGCGTTTCGCTGCGGGCCAAGTTCCGTGCGTGATATCCCCCCGCATTTAAATGACCAAAATGACAGCAAACATTGGTTCCTGGGAGGAATCCATTATGGTTGGTAAATGCACGGGGGAACTTATAGCATGGTCAGACAATCACGATGGAATTTCTAGACTTACAATTTAATTTGTCCGGTAATCTGGCGAGTGACTCAATCTAAACGGTACTCGTGTATTAAAATCAATTTTCCCCCCATTTAAATGAATTCGAAAAAGCCATAAATCCACTCCAACCCCCACCCCAAAAAACCCACAAATGTTTTTGTTACATATTACTTATTAAAGAAAAATAGCACTATATATTAGTAGATTGTATATAATAATAATAATTTAAAAATAGATTGTAAATAAATAAATGGTTTCATAAAAAGTGCCATAACTGTACGTGGGCCCAACTTGGCCGTATAAATAATAACTAAAATCATCCAGGGACAGATCATAGTTGGGGCACTTAGAAGTCAAGGTGCCGCTCTTCTTTCTTCTTTTAACAGCGAGCGCCACACACGTGCAGCACGGATGGGCCGCATGCCCCAGGAGGTTACCGAGGAGTCGTACGCGCCACTCACCCGTGAAATAGTCAGGGGAAGACCAAAGTCCTTCCCTCCTTGTAGCCTGAAGCCCCACGGAGCCGAACCGGCCAGAGTGACACTGTAGTTGCTGCTCATGATTTACCTGAGGGACAAACGAGAAGTTTGGATGAGATATTACATACAGTGAGCCATTGATTGGCATCACCAGATTGTGGCATATTCTTTTCTCCCAACTTAAAGGGGACATCAACCACAAAATTTTCTTCACAAGAATATCTTCTATGCTGCCCCGCTAGTCTAAACATGGCATTCTGATTAATATTGCGTACGTGGAATAAGAGTCAAGCAGTAAAAGTAGGAGAGAAGATTTGAATGCATCAATGTATAAACACACACAAAAGATTAAGCGCCTTGTCATATTTACACAACACCGCTTGGTTTTTAATACGTCGGCGTGTGACTTTTATGACAGCGTCCAGCTGAGGGACTGCGTGAAACTTGCCAGGGCGCGCAATTTCATGCAAACCACAGCGCTTGTGGAATGAGAGGACCTGTGACCTGCGCCGACAGGAAGGGTGGAAGCTGACATGAAAACGTGACATCAGAGGCCAAGTCATTAGCGTTATACGTCGCGCACGGCTCGGCGTAATTACACGGAATAAGGGCAACGCCGGGGTCGGCTTTTCAACAGACAAGCACGGAAAACCAGTGGGAAGCAGAATCCTCTGATCCCGCCAGACTGTCACAGTTTGGAACCTGCCCACGGCTTTTACACGGAACCCCAGAACGGCAAAAATTGCTTTTTTGTTGTTGTTGTTGCGTGAAGTGGATTATAAACGGAGCGAAGAGACGTAACATACTTTGGCAAGGACTCTGTCATGAATAATAATGCCTTATCATCTCCGCAGAATGTCACGTAGCGGTTTTAAGTGCCTCCCTCGGGTTTACCGAACCACCTGTTGTGGCCCGTCACCTGGTCAGCCTCAACATGGTGGCTGGGAGGTACTTTCAAGTCGCCAATGGGAGGGGAGGCTCCGAGAAATTATATCATGTGTGAATTATAGTGAGAACGTGAACACCTGGGAAGCACAGAGATGAACTATTCTATTTATATCGCTTACTTTTACAATCGAGATATCCAAACACAAATCCACTTTCACACACACACACACACACACACACACACACAGACACATACGCTCAATGTGCATGTCGAGAACGAATTGTCGTGTGACCTTCAGATGAGGCAGGACAAAGTGTGTATTTCGGGTGGATTGTATTTCCCAGTCGTTGTTAAGGGCCCAACTGTTTTGTTTGGAAGAGTCATTTTGTGCTAAGTATGTTAACTCGCTGCAAAACAGGAAACGCGACTAACGCAACTCCGCAGGGTCTCCCACTCGGCGCTCAATACGTGGCCACGCTTACCCTTGGTTGTCATGGTAACAAAAACCTGACTTGACCTTTCCTGTCATCAATTCATGGTTCAATTGCATTTATTTTAGCATTTGGCTAACCTCAAAGATGAAAATATTTATGCAAAATAAATATGATACTGTTTATTGAAAAACATTCATTTACTGCTGCTGGCGTAAAAAAAAATACACGAGGACGGAGCGCACACACTCACACCAAAATACCGCAATGAAATTATTTTTCAAAATCTGTCCGCCCTACATATGACAGATGACTATTTATGGATACAGTACAACAATGCGAGTTATTCGCATTAGAGTCCCGCAGTATTGCATTTCGTAGCCCGTTGGGACATGAGGCACTTTAAAAATCTTGATAAGAAGAAAATTGCATAACAACAGATCACGTCGAACCCACATATCATTTCACATGCTCCCTAATATGGAGAAGACAAACTCTACGCTCATGTCGCGACTTGCTTTGCGACCATCGACGGTATCATGCGTCGACATGAGCGGCCACGCCTACGAAATGTTGATGAAAGAGTGGAAGGGAGCGAAGTGCGGCGGTTATATTCAACAAGCGTCAAAAGGCGAGCAGAGCGAGTCCCAGCTCACTTTTCCTGGCTCGGCTCCACTTCAGCCTTATCTTGTGGAATGGCAGATTACTGCACTTTATATTTCAGCACTTTCACACCCAAATACAACAGAGATTTTAAAAAATTCCGTATGCTTGGTGCTAAAAAAATAAATACATAAATAAAAGGCCTCTACTACTACAGCACAATTCATTTGCTTTGCAACACAATTGCAGGCACAACACTATGGATCAATTCTCTCGCCTAGATCCACAGCTAACAGAGAGACGAGTTTAATGTGTTTCTTTGCGAAGGATAAAGAATATGCCGTTTTATGTTCAAATTTTAAAGGGCTACAACATCGCTGCATCGAGGCTAATAGTTGCCTATGAGATTTCCCCATTAAAAATGACGAGGGAAGGGCAGGTTTTGCAATAATGGATTGTCCCGATCTTGCTACTGACTGTGTTAGGTGGATTCCTGAGTTCCACAAGCAATTCTGAATTCACCGGCATCCAGGAATGGCTGTTTTCGGAGCCTTAGAAGTTACACCGTGTATACTTTGCAACCTTAAATACCCGTGGAAATCTGTACCCAATCAAAGTTCCACACATATCTGAGGAGTTTAATAAAGCTATAAAAATCTGCCGGGCCATTCAAACAAAATCATTCCAAGTGCTGTTCGCATTAAAAGCTTGTGAAAAACTGAACGTAGTCTATCAAGTCCAATTGAGCACAACAGTGTTGACCGTATACATCAGTCAAAGCTTTGACGTTAATGCCCCATTCTATTGTGTGCGCCAGATTGCCTTCAGGAAGTATTGATTAAAAAGAAAACATCTGAGCGAGTTTCGGTGGCTGATCTCATACATCGTGCACATTCCACAACGTGTCAGGTGGCTATGCGGCCCGCTTACATCATTTTATGTCCTCACAGAGTTCATTTCACATTCCATTTACGACTGTTACACGCTGTGGTTTAAACAGAACGAGCATTACGTTTCTCTTTCATTAATCAATGCCGCAGCACAACTGACCATTTTTGGCAGAAGTACCCGTTGTTACCTCCAGCTCTCCCGGCGCGGGTATGACAGCGTGTGCAAACCTGAATTCCTGAGCCACCTTTTGTATACAAACTGATAACAAGTGATGTACTGAAGCCAGATTCTCAAATTCAACATACTTGTGCCAAAATTCAATTGAGTCAAATCTGACCTCCATCACTGTGTAAGACAGCATAGGCACCCTAGACTGTGAGGCTGGATTTACACTGCATTGTTCAAGTGACACCATTCTGAGATTTTTAAACACTTTCTATTATTATTTTAAAAAAATTATCCATCCTTATAATAAAAAATAATTTCCAACAGTGGGTGATGGACTAATATGGAGGTTGCAGCTCAGCCATGCAAATTCAATCATATCAGACGTACCGAGGAACAGACAGGCAAAAAAATTTAGCACTTGGACCAGCGATATTTGTATAAAATGTCTTCAAAACTTAATAAAATGAAATGTTCATTATGTACTTTCAGTGGACCAGAGGCGTGTAGCCACACCCCACTTAGGAGAGTCATGAGACAAAGTCATAATTGGGTTTCTGTTTACTTGTTTACACTAGTATTAAGTTAGTATTTTTAGCTAGCCTGTTAAATTACCCACCAAACCAAACACAAAAACTAAACTGCCCATTGGCTTTCCTCGTGAGACTTAACATAAAACTCCACGAATGACATTAACATTGCTCATGCTCGTCAATACAACCCATTCAAAGTCGTTCACGTGAAACTTGGAAGCGTCCAAAATGAAGCACCACCGAGGCGAGCATAGGCTTCTCCCCGAGAATGATGCGTCGTGCCGGGCTTACCTTGCTTTGCGAAGCCGCTCTCTGCCGGTGCTGGAGGGGAGAGAGAGACGCGTCGGTTCGATCCGTTCTCAGTTTGGAGGACACTGACTGCACTGAGCGGAATCGGGACTTCCGCGTGGACGCCTGGCGGTAAGAGGGCGTACAGCAACTGTGGAGGAGGAGGAGGGGGGGGGTTGCCCTCGGGCGACACACGGAGGCAGGCTGGGGCATGGTTGACGACGTCAATTGAGCAAAGCGAGTCCCCCGCTTGGAACGTGTGAGGACGATTCGACTCCAGCTGTTGTTTGGGGAATTTAAAGACCATGTTAATCCTGGGGAGCAGCTATGAAAACCTCGCCATGTAGCCACCAAACTGTCACACAGCTGAAGCAATATTTTAGGTGAAGTTACTTCAGTCACGTTTTGTTAATTTCATCGCTTTATCGTTTTTTTAACACCCCCCCACTTAGTTTAAATATATCTGTCAAATTTACGAGGCATACAGTATTTTCACTTTACAGAATATTCCCTCCCCCTCTCCACACACACACGCAATGGAGTGAACTATGTATTAAATATATTTAATTTTAAACAACGTAGACTACACCCAGAATAATTAGAACCCAGTCTAGTCTTTAAGAATATTGTAGAGCTGTCATGTATGTATCCATTGCTTGTTGCGTTCCCATTGTTTTCTTGTCTTTTAAAAATGAGAACCTGATGACTTTGAGATTTTACACTCAAGTGTAACTTATATTTTCGATCATTCCCAGATAGATACCATGATCTCACCCCAACATTGCACATCTTCAGGGGGGCGCTGCACAGTTTCTCCACAAGAGGGCAGAATTTCCCCATACAAACTGCAGTGATTGATGTGTCGTGCCAGCAAACAATAGAAAACCATGCATGATGAACTGTATAATAACGAACTACACAGTAGCAACTTGCAAAGTACTCACAAAAAGTCGCGGGAAGGCATCGAAGTGGACTTTGTTGGACATTTCCATGGATCAAACACCAATTGTAAACATTGCTATCGGCTCCTCTTTGTTTGTATTAAATTGTTTTCACTATTGAAACCAGGATTCACAAAATAGTAGGCTGTGACTGCATGGACAGAATGTTTCTCTGCTTACACAGATAAAATATGAACGAAGGTTCTCTTGTGGTCACTCAAAAAATGGGCACGCACTCTGTAATAGTGTTGAACGATTTAATAGAGAGATCTAATCTCAAGTGTTTTGTCTGTACTAAACATTTAGTAAAGATGACACGGGCAATACAGTCAATGGAGAGGACACATTTGCCTTTGGCTGCTGCAGGGTCATCTGATTTCAGCTGCATGTGAGCCATGTCAATATATGGCAACAAAGTGATGGGAAGCTCAGCCCCCCTGCAAATTCCCCCAGTGCAAAGCTACCGGACCGCTGAAGTGTACCAGTGCAAAGCTACCGGACCGCTGAAGTGTACCAGGTCTTTTTACGTCAGGCCGTGGTGCGGAAAGTGCTCGACAGAAATGACTACAGGCCCCGCTTAAAAGTTTTTGCTCGATGTCTTCATGAACGCCATTAAAATGGTCAGAAATGTGATGATGAGACTCGAACCAATTGTAGAAAGTGTCAATGGTGCTCATGGAGTCCTTTGCTGAACAAATCCACATGATCTTCCCAATTTGCTTGTCACGAGTCTTCATCCTCGCTGTAACAGTTCACACAAAACACACTGCCGTAAACACGAGATTGATTGGTGCAAATGATTGTACACAGTATAAAGCGGGGGACTTGACACCCATCGCAGGTTTTAACACCTAACCATGTTTGTTTAGACCGAGGATGAATACAATGACATACATTTAAGTACTCACCAATACCAAGTGGGAATAACTACACGAGTGATTATTTTGCTTATTTCATGGAGCGTGTCTATATCTACAGGTATTTGATTGTCTACGCTTTCAATGTCGTTGAGCTTAGCAGCTGTTTTTGGATGTGTTTCTTGGAAGCGTTTGAGCAAACGTGCACGTATGTGGTAGGTCATCAGATTCGATGATGTGTAATTGGCATTTACAGGGTATATCTGATCCAACTGACGTTGGCGGGAATCCGATACATATCGGAATTGGATCTTTTGGAAGAGGCCCGATTCCACTCTGAAGATATCCAATTCCATGCCTTTTAAAATGTTTTTCCGTTTCGGCTGCTATGACGCATTGTCCTGATTCTGTCAATTGATAGCAAACAAAATCCGCATTGTGTCTTTTGGACCATGCTGTGTCAATCAATTAAGTAAGGCTTCGAGATGACTGTGGCGCTCACGATTTGAGGAAATCTAGTACAGTATTCGAAGATTAACTTGGGGCTGCTGGCGAGGGGGGAAAAAAAAAAAGTTCCCCTGACTCCAAGACTTGGCTTTAACAATCCAGACCGGACAGTAATAAATCAAGTCAAGATCGCATCTTTTGTTTTTCCACAGAGTCCGGCAGCTCTGTCTTTGATGGTGTGGGAATGGACACACTCAGTGTTTTCCAAAGAGTCTGGCTGGACGGGAGCCGACGTGACTTTCGCTTCTCCTTCCCTCTGGGCTTGCTGTGGCCCTCCTTGGTTCATGTATGTCTCTTGTAGAAGACCAAGTACTTGTCATCAGGCTCCGCCTCCTCCCTTTTCCCTCGACTGAGCCTGGAGTGGAACCGTGACTCAGGCCACGTGTTTGGAGTGCGCTTGGGTCTACGATAGGGGTCTAGATTTTCAGCGGAGATCTTCATTTACAATTTTGTGCTTGACGTGACAATACGTTTCAATCGACAGTTGAAGATGTGCTTCACCTCCGCGATCATTGCGGTCTTTTGTCTTGACATTGATCCTTTTTCTTCAGTGCCCCGAGGGAATAGCTGGACCTCAGACAAGGGTTCTGGTCCATTGGATCCAGCTCCACATCACTGCAAACCTGCTGCATGGGGGACGGGATGGGCACAATCATATGCAGTTTGTGTATGCAGCTAAGGGTTTACAATACTGTACTTGAATGTCGGGGGGGGGGGGGGGGGGGCTACTGTACTTGTGACAGAGCCTAACTCACAGTGTCCATTGTGGATAAAGACGAGGAAACCTGTCGAAACGTATTTTTGGAGGCAGACGATTGTCTGCTTAGCACTGAGTCCCTGAAGGAGGATTGGCTCTGTGATATTGACATGGCGTCCCTCCGGGGGGCCTGGCCGAGGAAGTGTAGACAGGGGACTTTTTCGGCGAGAGTGTCCCTGTTGAAGCGCAGTGAATATTCAGACAAAGGCCTTGTATCGGTTTCAAGCTCACGTTACTTGACTCGCTGAGCGGAGCGCTCTCACCTGTATTTCGAGTGAATAATGGCATAGATGAAAGGGTTGTAGATGGCTGAGGCCTTGGCAATAACCGCGGGGACGGCTTTGGAGTAGGGGTTCAGGACGCTTGCATATCTGAAATGTGTTTTCTGCACGTCAGAACCTGTACATCACCGGTTATTATGGTTTTGTTTTGTTGTTGTTTTGTTTTTTCATATTTACCCCGCCCACGCAATGAGTGTGACACACGCGTAGGGTGACCAGGAGAGCACAAACACGATGATCACAACAAAGGCAATCTTGGCCAACTTCCACTCGGTCTTGATGGTCTGCTGCTGGATCAGCGTTGACTTCCTCACCTGCGAGCCCAACTTCTCCACTTCCCTGACAGGACAGAAGAGCCTGATTAAGTGTGGCGAACTCAACTCACAGTTCCAGTTTGCTGTCAAACTAAACATCAAACAAAGTTTGCTGTATTTCAAACTGCCTTAAAACTATAATATAATGGGAAAAGACAGAGACAAGCTAACAAATAGCATCTGGTCAGTCCTATAATCCAAGCTAGATACTAAAAACACAAAGGGTGGAGCAAAACACGCAGACAGATAATATAACAATACTCACAAGCATGGATTCTTTATCCTCTGCAAATGACTAACATTACTCATGTACTACCTGTTTTCATTCATTTCAATGGAAAACAAATTGAGTTGCTGTATATGTAGGACTCCAGTACAGGAATGATCCATTCTTATTTAAATTATATGCAACTTCCCCTTCACGTTTTGCACAAACTTGGAATTTAATTAGAAAAAGAAAGCATTTAACTGACATATGCAGAAGATCCCGTCAACTTTATAACAACATCCCGCGCATGTCTTTACATCACCACTTTTTGTAGCGGTGTTGTGTGACTGAACTAATGACACACTTGAAAAATAGAACAACAATGGCACGAAACAACACGTATTCACCTGCTGGCGCTGCGAGTCGCCAGGAACATGCACAGATAGCAGTAGGAGATGATGCCCAGTGGGATGAAGAAGACAAAGCAGCACAGCATTAAAGTGTAGCTTTTATTGGCGGGAGTCGACGTGACGTAGTCCCACGTGCACGAGGTCATCAGGCCTTCTGGTATGTAAGAACCTTCAAGACAAACGTGTTGGACAACAACGCATCGTCAAGAATATAACAGAAGAAAATACGAGTGAATAATTTACGTACTCCACCCCAGGAGTGGTGCGAGGCTCCAGGCCAGCGAGTACAGCCACACCAAACAAATGATGAAGCAAGTGCGTCGCTTTGAGGTCCAGTGTAAGGCCCGCAGAGGCTTGGTGATGACGATGTAGCGATCCACAGAGATGGCCAGAAGGTTGATCATGGACGTGATTCCGAATAAGGCTCCGCAGAAGGCGTACATTTTACAACCTGGGAAGACAGCATCGTAATTTGTAAATACAATAATGCAGATTGGTGGTGCAAACTTTTTTTTGTTTCTCCATGCGCCACCATCATGACCAACATTGAAGGAACAAGTAATGAATCAATGAAGAGATGAAGATACCGTATTTTCCGCACTATAAGGCGCACCTACAATGAATGGCCTATTTTAAAACTGTTTTCATAAATAGGGCGCACCGCATTATAAGGCGTATAGATTTGAAGCTACAATAGTGGCTGGGGTTGCGTTATGCATCCACGAGATGGAGCTAAGCTAAACGGAACACAATACAATACAGATTTATTGATATTGCACTTTCACAAATGCTGCAGCTATAACAAAACGCCTACAGAACATTTTAAATATTACACCCAAGAAATCAGAATATATCCATTTATAAGGCGCATCGGATTATAAGGCGCACTGTCGGCTTTTGAGGAAATTGAATGCTTTTTAGGTGCGCCTGATAGTGCGGAAAATACGGTAATTGTAAACGTGATCAACGGATAAATACCCGTTTCCCCAAAAATCCAGCCCTTGTAGAGGGAGTTGACAAAGAAGATGGGCGACTGAGTGATGGCCATGAGGAAGTCGCTGACGGCCAGGTTCATGATGAAAAAATTGGGAGGAGTGCGTAGCTTCTTGTTACTGAAACACAAATCATCCCTTTGTAAATGGGACATTGGATGGGAATTCCTTCGCTATTTGTGCCTGCCCACCCATCATGTGCGAAATGACACAACCAAGTCAATCTTTTTTGTGAGCCGCCTAATTGTGAGAATGCGTGAGCAAATCATGCTGGAATTTTGCCAAACTACGACGATAAATATGTTGCGAATTTTAAAAATACCGGCATCACACCGAATCTCCCCGACAAAGTCTTGGCCATTAAGCATTGAATCCATGACTCTAAAAACAAGGCCTTGATTGGGATTAAAATGTCATAAAACGGGGTTGTTTTAAGTTCAGTCGGTAGCGCACCCGCCCCTTGTCACGAGGCAGCGGCTCTTTCCTGCATGTCATTCCCTTCCTATCCCTTCTTCAGCTGACCTATCCACAAAAGCCCCAAAGTCTCAAGTCAACCTTTCAAAAATCCTAAGAAATGGTAACATACGATAAATGGGATTTTTCTGATTATAAATAGGATATCCTAAAATAAATGAACAGTCTTAAAAAATAATAATAATTTACCGAATTGGCTCCCGTGGAAGCATCAACAAAACAGTGGTTGTAGTCTCCTGACTAAAACCACATCTCGCTCTCAAATGAGCGAGACGTCATTGACGGACTCGAGCAACTTTGGACTTTGGGTACATTGTGAACATGGTCTTAAATATCATTTCAAATGGAATTCTTCAATCCAAATGAACTGCGGTGAGAAATCGGCTTTGATAAAGCATTGATAATGCTACTAGGATCAAAGATTCAATTATAAATGGTCGTCGACTTGAAAATGGATTAATGGGGGAACAACACGGTCCAAAACCCTCAAGGATTTCCAAATCAAAGCAGTATTGTTACAGTGTTACTGTACCGACATATAGTGACCCACTCTGGTATCCATTCCACATTTACTCTCATACCACTCTCATGTATCGGCATGTCGACCTATCAGGCAAGTGCGAGAGATTCCCCACTGGAGTACGCAACTTAATGCAATCTCAGTGTTGAGCCTGACACTTGGTTTGCGCGCTCGCCCCGCTCTTTCAGGTTACTCGTCGATGGCCATCGACCGCTCGAGGTTTCAAGTGGCTCTCTTGACATCAGAAGTGCATTAGGCCAAACCGTTAACTGATTTCCCTTTGCCGTCGGGCGTTTGCGTTTGTACGTATCGATGAATGGGATCAGCGAGAACTGTATATGGGTTTGATTAGTAAGGTCATATCGTATCTTTTTGATTCTGGTCCAGTAGGCCAGGACATCATCAATAACACTACCTCACACTTCAGAAATTCATTCTGATAGTCCAGCCTTTTAATATGTGTTCATAGAAACAACCATAAAGGATTTTAAATAAGATAAGATTAAAAAAAAAAAAACGTTATTTGTCTCACAATGGATAAATTGCCAATTTACAATTTGATGCGTTCTGTGACTCACTGTCCCTTAAGGAAACAATTATTAGAATTGTATAGAGCACAACACCTGTACAAGGTCTCCCTACATGTTTTCTCCCTCAGACAAAAGACGTGTTACAATGTGGGATGTACACAGTATGTGCATAAACAACATAAATATATATTTTTTTTAAATGTATGTATATATTTATGTTGTTTATGCACATACTGTGTACATTCCACATAATTTATTTATTCTTATTATTTTTTTTTAATTAGTACCACAGAATATCGTTATGCTTCAACAATGTGAAATCGAAATCAAATAATTAAACTAAATACTTCACGGCATTACTTTTTCTTGTTGATTTTTTTTCCCCCCAATCTCATCCTTGGTCCCTGCCCTGACAACATCAATGTTGATGTCAAATGTCTTCATCTCTGTTACCGCCATGATCAGAATTCCGATGCAGCCTTTACAAGGACAATCGTGGACAAATAAGCCAATCGAAAGATTCTTACCAGAAAAAGGCGTACATGACTAAGGCATTTCCGGTCACACCCACTGTTCCGATCACGAGGACAAAAAAAGCGACAATGTAGTGGACGTGGTCCTGGACATCCACCTGCCGATAGAAGCTGTGTTGCCGGTCCATTTCTGTAGCAAACACACATATAGTACGTCGGTTTCAATAGTAGTGGTCGTGAATGTGATGAGGTGGGAGTTTGTCAACCGGCGTGTCGCTAAGGCCCACCAAACACCCAACGACTAAGCCGATCACGACCGAAGTGGACTCTCGCAAGTCTTTGCCTCACAGCAATTGAGCCTTGTACATTTACCGACACGCTGCAATGGATAAACGCCCCTTTATTGGGTTTTGAGGCTTGACATACAATATACGGTACTATATTATTTATATATTGCTTTTTAGGAAGACATTCATGTATTCATGGAGATGGTCACAACTAAGGTCTGTTAGGTGCAATAACAGTAGTCATTTTTTTGCGGACAACAAAGAAAATATGCCTCTCGGTCCTGTGATATTTGTCTGTCTATATGTATTGCTCCACTGTTGGTGTTCAAATATCCACTGCCTCAGTGGTTGTAAGACTGAGACACCAATGCTAATCGTTAGCCTGTCTATGGTGTGCGGCATTGTCTGTTAGCAATAAGCTAAGCTAGGTGGTTATTTTTTTAGTTTGACTGTAAACCTCAACTAGGAAAAAACGGCTTAAAAACCTTTTTTTTTAAAGAAGAAGAAGAAGAAGAATTGGTCACAAGCTGCCAAACTAGTGCCGGTTTTGTTCACTGCCACCGTAACGGGAAAAGGAAGCCTGTCAGAAAAATGGATGCGAGAGGGTCACCTTTAGGACTGGAGCAAACACAAACATTCCCCGTCCAAATCAACTCAAGTAGGAACAAACACAGATGACAATTAACGATGGGCCGGATGTGTGTGCGGTGCGAGTGTTCAATCAGTCACAATTATCCAACGCTGCGGTGCCTTCAACACATTTACCAAAGTGGCGATTAAGTCGAGACTTTTGTGATGATGAAAAACGGGGTCACTTTTCCGCGTGGACAGTTCACAGCCGAGACGCTGATTATAAAAGGATTTCCATGTTTTGTTGATGTGATAAGCTGGAGTGCGCGCGCGTTGGTTTGCACAATATTATCAGCGCTCTAAACACGCTTCCCGTTGCGTTCTTGGACAACATCAAACCAAATTCGGTCCAATGTTTACTTCCCCTTCTCACTCCCCATTTTGTCTATGTTCCGTTTAGCTCCACGTTTGTGCACCAAAATGTGGCAAAAGTACTCGACACAAAAAAAGTAAAAGTAGCTACTGGGAGCAAGTTAGATGAGAATTCTTAAATGCCAGAATCTGCTGGCAACACATTTGCCACAATCCAGACACGTACGCTTAGATATGATGATGACAGAAAAGTGTGAACTAAGCTGCAAAGATAGTTTTTCGCAGAGGATAAAGAATATATACCTATGAGCATTGTGTGTCAGCATTAAGAAGCAAAAATGGTTTGAATGGAAAAATGGTTACACGCTCTATTTGTTCAATCTTTAGTTTTACAGTACAGTTGAACGTTGTTACTTCCCACCAGAGCCGGCACGTGCACACACAGCATCTCATGGTGAGACCGAGAGACCCACACCGCCGCCCCGGCCCTCCCCCGGCGTGCTCAATTAAAACTCGTGCGTCAAGACGGATCTCTCAGTCACCTCTCACTTCCACTTAATCGACATCAGGTCTCCCCCTCCTGCACACGAGACGCATAAACCAAGCGCGTGTCTGCCTGCGCCGTGCTCACTCTGGCAGCCCGTCGAAGCATCAGGAGAGCTACTCGCACAAGTGCGTGTTCACAGAAAGACACGTTCTTATTCCGCAATATCACAGTTGAATTCTTCATCATACAGTCATGACAATGCAGTGCTAAATATTTAAAATACATCAGGGGGGAAAAATATATAAATTATTTCTAATGTGGGGACTTTGATGCGATTTTTTTTTTGCATTTGAAATGATTGCTCTGACAGTGTCAACGTCAGATTTTTTTTAAAATCAACATTCTTTTTCTTCAATAACAGGCTAATAGAAATCATGCATTTCTTGTTTCATGTCAACATGCAGCATTTCCGTTTTTATGTTTGCTTGAAGAAACCATGCAGTTTGAAAATAACGGAATATACATTTTTCGATATTTAACAATTGGCGAGGTGAAAACAAAGTTTCAATTTATATCTTCACGTCTCAATGTGTCCTTTTTTGGTTTGGTTTTTTTAGGCCTGGACAAGTCATGTGGTGAAAATATAATTTCAAGACAGTCAGACATTCTTTTTCTAATATTTTTAAAATAATTATCTTTTTTTGTTTTAATCATCTAGGAGAGGTAGGTTTTGCTCAACTAACATTTAAACAAATGCTTCATAAAGTCATGCTGCCATAATGTCATAAAGTCACTTACGTACCTTTTGGGGGGCGGGGGGGGGGGTTCTTGTGCAGAGATTATGAAGCTTGCGTCTCTTTGCCGTATACGCAGGTCTCTAATCCCAAAGTGGGAGATTGAAGTCATACAGGGGAGGCATCGGTGAGCTGCCGCACACTGCAAGAATATGAAAATAGTCTGACAGAAAACAAGCAGCAGTGCATTGACCATGCCCCTGCTGGCAACCCATCACACACAGCTCACATTTGGCACCGCGCATTGATCAAGCCAGTGTGTGGCTTTGCGCGCGCGCGTTTGCACAGCAACACACATCTGTCGGCTTGTAAAAGGTGGAAAGAGGTTGCGGAGGGGAGGGGCGGGTTTATTATATACCGGTCGTATGAAAAATTGAAAGAAAGAAACGCATTACCTTGATTAATCAGTGGGTCCATATAATCTCATCAGATTTCAAAGCGGGATTATAAAAGGGGGGCGGGGGGGGGGGGAGACTGGAAACAAAACATATCACGTCAAATTGTATTTTAACAAACAAAAGGGTTTTTTTGCCTGGAAAATCTTTGTTTTATGTGAATTTGAGAGTACATTTGAAGTCACTTTTTGGATGAAATGTACACTATTTGCAAAAATGGGTTATTATTGTCAAAGCAAAAAAAAAAAAAAGAAAAAAATCATACGAATGAACGAATCAAAACAATCTATATGCTTAGCCCAAGTTTTGTCATAAAATGTAGAGATCGGTCTCATAGCAGCTTTCAGGGGGGGGGGGGAGATGATGATGATGATGATGAGTCTCTTGTCAGGCGCTTTGACATTTGCGGAATCTCTGGTGGAAAGGGACGAGGCTCATCCATAGTATCAGATTTGTTCACGTGTTTAGCCGTGTGTAAGAAGAATCTTGAGAAAAGCACTCAGATAAAAACGTCCCAGTGTTAATCGGCTCACGCACGACTGAGCAGACAGCTGCAGCAGCACCTCTCGGCTTTAACGTTTTTTTTTTTAATGCCTCGTCTGGTTATATACTGCCAAACTATTTCCAATCCCGATTTTTCAATGTCTGCTTGCAAACAAAATCAGCAAAGGCCCGATAATTATTTGTTTTAAATCAAGATTTCATTGTGCTTCAATATAAAAAAAAAAAAAAAAACAGTACATGAAAATTATTTTTTTTGTTTGCATTGATTGCTCAAGGTCGTTTCTTAGAATGGCCATCCGAGTTCCAAGAAGGCCTATTCTATGTAATTACTTAGATAATGGGCTTCCTTTTCACATGGATCGACACATACGCACACGTTACTTTGAAACCACTTGACAATTCTTGGATCACAGTAAATTATGAGCTACATTTTTCAAATGTATTTATTTATTTTTGAATCAATATGTGCTGTGATATTCCTTCCCTGCCATTCCTCGTCGTTCTTTGTCAAGCAACCGGCAAAACGAGCAGCTGATGATCATGTGCCCAAAGTGCATTTGTTGTTTGTATGAATTGTCGACAAAGAACGCTTTATCAGCTCTGAGCATGTTTTAAGGACACGTTTCGGATCTGGCATTTAGGTACAATACGAGAGCAGTCAGCAGTGCACTGCCTCAGCCTCAGTATGAAGAACCCCAGGATGTCTTTTATGTATAAAAGTAGAAAAATGAATTTTAATTAAATTGTGGCACAACATAAAAGTCACATGAAAGACAAAACTTAACATCCAGGCTCCCATGTCACTCAACAGGTGGCGCCTTTCAAAGCCACACACATTCAAAATCAGATACTAGAGCGCGGAGTTTGATTATGGCGACCCCAAGTGGACAAAAATAACACCTGCATCTCACATGTGTATTTTGTATTGATATTATGGTTCAATTCCTCTGTGGATTGTGGGGATTTCTCTAGGTAGTCCAGTTTCCTCCCATATTCCAAAAACATTGGTTTTGGTTAGGTTGATTGAGCGCTCGAAATTTTCCGAAGGTGTGATTATTTTATTTTTATCGGTCCAATTCAAAAACAAAAAATTTAAATAAAAAAATCCGATGCTCTCGGAAAAAAAAAGACTTTTTTAAAACAGCCTCAGAAATAGATTTGGGGACACCCAGAGCCATCTTTGATTAAAATTTGCTGCTGATGTCATGAATGCTCTACATTCGAAACTTCCTGCGCCTGTTTATACTTTTTCCCAACCAGAGGTGGCCTCACGACCCGACAATCAGCCGGCCAATTACTGCCAACATCGTCTGTCACCTTTGTCATCCCCTCAGGGGGTTCTGTGGAAAAAGGAAATAACAAATACAGTGAGTGTGCTTTAAGAGGTGCGAGGAGTGAAGAGCGGTCAAAAGAAGCAGTGGGATCAAGATTGTTTAAGAAAAAAAAGGTCACTGAAATAACACTTTCTATAGCGCTTCTTGTTATTTGGTGTACCCGGGAACTGCAACCTACCCCCATAGGAGACCGATTTGTTTTTTTTATTTTGTCAATACCAAGACCCTGCCTGGAGTGCCCACCAGCTGTGGCAAAAGGTTCTCCGGAAATATCATTGTAGTTTGAGGAAGTCTGAATTGCTTGAGTGGCCAGGACCACTTCTCATTACTTTGTGCTATTTTCAGAGCCAAGTCTAGGGAGGGTGTTGAAAGTGTCAACATTGATGAGAGCAATGAGGTGAACAAGAGCTGACTGACACATTGCACCGTTACTTCACGACATATCTTACTTGTACATCGTGATGCAATAAGACACAAGAGTGATGCGATGTCTCAAGGCAAGTGGTGCCAAAGCGGCGCTTCTCTACTCAGCGGGGTGATAGCCTGGATCTAAAGCGCCTCTGCTCACTTCAACATCGTTCCTTGGCAACAACATTGGTGCCAAAGCGATACTTTTGTATTAGTCAGGGCTTTGGTGTGACCACAAACAGGCTGCCATAAAACTGGTTAAAAATCAAGTCTGATTTTCATCGCCATTTGATTCTAATCTTAAGAAATCTGATTCCTTGGGGGGGGGGGGTCTCTTCACACTCCTATCACGCATATTCCCACTCACGCCCATTTCGAGCACAAAAATGGAACTGCCACTTAAGCCATGCGGCATAAATCTGGCCTACATGTTCCTTGTGCCAACTTATTTGCCGTGTTTCATGACACAGACGTGCTTGGAAGCACCTGAATGCTTCGCTTCCCCCCCAGTGAAGTATTGTTCCACATCCTCTTCCTGTTTTCTATGAAGACGCTAGCTAGTTTCCTTCGTTTTTTTTTTTTTTTTTGCACTAAAGCGACCCCCGTCAGCGCAGCCATGTCCTCAAATGTTTGTTTTACGCAGTGGCCTTCTCTTGTCCTTGTTGTTATGATTGATGTGTACCAAGATGATTCGTGACTATCAAGCACATTCGCAGACAAGCTACAGGCACTTCATACTGTACTCAATAATTGAGACACATTAGCCAACAAAGCACAATGTATTTGTGCTCATCTTTTGGTCTTTGATGTTTAGTTGTTTTTTTTTTTTAATCCCTTCACTCAGACTGCCAATGGATGTCGCTTGACCCAAGCTGCCACTCGCTATATTCAACTGTACAGGCCCATTTTTGCGAAGATTTATTTGGTTGCTCAATTTTACACTGAAAAAGGGTGAGCAAGCACTCCATAAACTATTTGGATACAAAAAAAGGTCCGTTTGTCTCCTTCAAAACAATATTTATTTGATTTAGAAACAACAAAACTCCCCACAAATGTAATGTCATTTTTAACTTGCAGTTGTTAAACAGTCCACCAGAGGGCGACAGAGTTCATTTTCTTCCTGAGAGGCAGCTACCCTGCGAGAACCACATACAAGCACATTGATGTACACTTGTCAATCTTCTAACATCTCTCCTCATGTAGTTAATGCCTTCCTGGAATAGCTATCGCATACAGCAGTTCCGAGTAGAACGATTAGAAGATGCTGCAGGGCTCTTTCACGTAGGAGTTGAAGAGACACTACAAAATGTGTTTTATTGTTCTTGTTCCTGATTGTAAAGTGTCCTTGGGTGTTTTGAAAGGCGCTTGGAAATAAAAAAAATATTATTATTATTATTATTATTATAAAAACAGAAAATGTATTTTTCGGCAGTGGTCTTTCGGTATCCCAGTTCCAGCCCCTCCAAAAACTTTTAAATAATAACAGTGAAGAAATAAAAATACAAAAGCTTACCACTTTCATACACACTTCTCTGATAATCAATTTGCTTCAAGTAACTAATTATTTACGGACATTCATCAATGTCAAGGCGCCAATCATGGGAATGTTTTCTCATAGTAATTACCAACTATTATTTGTATTGACATTTTCAAATGATCACTCTAACGATTTTCCAGCAGTGAGCTATTTTTAGCCTCCATGGAGGGTACCTGCTGCTTGCCATGTTGATGACCCCGAGTTGAAGGAGGTCCTATTCTACCATGGGTATTTAACGCCCCCTAGTGGTCCACAAAGTCTTTGCTGACTGACTACATCTCCCCCTCCCGTGGAAAGCGGTGCAGCAGCTGGAGGCGGCCCGAGTTGGGCCTCTCTTGTTGTAAATAGTGCGCTGACACGTGAGTGTGACCACGCGGCTGTCTGTTACACTACCACGCGCCCCACCAACCCCAGCCCATCACTGAAAGCTTTGCCCTACCACCTTAGTGGGGAGAGGGCGGGCTCAAAGCACCTCTGGCTGACTTGACGGTCTTATCATGCACATGCAGCAGTGGAAAAGCACTCATACTCTGTACTCAAATCAAAGTAAATATACTTGATTTAAAAAAAAAAACATCTGTCGTGAAATAGAAATATTGATTCAACTCACTTATTTTCGTAAAAGGACCAACTCTGAAATGTACGCAAGTACACATAAATGGGAGTTGGCATACACCTGTGCTATTCGCGACGCGTTGATTAAGCCTAAATAGAGTTCAGATGTTTCGGTAGGCTTTTCCTGGCATTTTTGTTGTCACATCTTACAGTAAAAGCCGGCATTAGAGGGAATCTTTAATACGAGTGTGAATGTGATTAGTTAGATGTGAAACTTAGCCATATTTCCATTTGCAAGAGGGTGTGCACAAATATGCAGTCACGTTAGCGCAGTTCTGTGTTTGTAATTCCCTTCTTCAAATGAAGGATGTTGGGTTTTTATTCATTTGCATTATACAGGCGAAAGTTATGGAAAAAGTTTTGAAACGATCTTGATGTCATTTTTGGGGCATTTGGACAGACTTGTGTCGACATAGTGTGTGTCTTTTTCCTCTGTGAAAAATAGCGTACTGAGTCACTTGTGAAAATCTTTGTGTGTGTGACTGTATGTATGGATTGTAGTGCCCCCTGGTGGACAAGGAGCTGGAAAGGATTACAATGAGGAGTGAAACGGATTAAAAATAATATTTTTTTATTTATAAGCGCCTTTCAAAACACCCAAGGACATTTATTAAGGGCATTTTTTTTCAATTTCAATGGGTAAAGACGCATACATTTCTCAACATTGTCTAAGGAAATGTACGCCTGCGCTTTCAATACGTACAGTATGTTGCAGGAAACGAGCGCACTGGAGCAAGGTAGAATTTTTGTTTTCCAAGCTGCACTCTGTTCAAGTGACACAATGGTTTACGTGCTCGTCCGCTTGTTTACTTTCCGCAAAAAAATAACAGCCAGTCGGAGTGCGTTAGCTTCTGACTGCTATAATTGTTCGACGTCTTTGCTTCTCGTGAGCTTCTGGTTTGATCCGGCGGCGTCCCGTTAAGGGTCGCGGTGCCAAGGGAAGGATTTGCGACCAGGAATCACGACTCCATTCAGCCCTTGCTTATTTTAAGCTTAAGAACATCTGGGCTGTGTTAGGACTTCAGCCGGGTTGAGTCTCACACACTCTCTCTCTCACACATACACACACACACACACACACACACGGTCAGACTGGCATGTAAACTAACACACCCAAACGTACACATATCAGCTCCCTTTCTCTCATTGTGCGAAGCCCCACAAAAGTTTAGCATGAAAGCTATGAAATGTGGAGATGGGCCTTTTAATACTGGCGGTCTGAATAAGACAGATGGTGACAGACAGTGGATGCAATGGATGCAGAAAAACACAGAAGCGCAGGTGTGGCATTCAGGGAGAGGTCTTCAGGTGCGTCTTTTCAAAGTCGACATGATGTAGTGCGCGTCCGCAGCCACTCGGTCACTGAACGCAGCAGTCGTATCGGCGAGCTTTGATGGGTGCCGTCATCGCTCAATTTAACCGCGTTGGTAAAAAGATACACGGGGCAACAATAAGCCCCGAAACGTGGCTCGCTCCCATGGACCGGCCCCCCGCTATCGTCCTCGAACAATGGCGAGCAGGCGGACTGGGCGGAGGCCCACCGCAAGCCCGGTAACATGAGGACACACCAAAGGCCAGGTGAGAGAATGCCTCGTTTGCCTCGTGGGACATGTTTCACGGTCCGGCCGCGTCTGCCAACTTTTTTTTTGTGGCCGCGCTCGTCGTCTTGGGGTTTCGACGCTCCCCCGGGGCCGTAACCAAAAAGCTCCCATCTGCTGCGGGGGCGAGAGGGGCCCCGACGGTGGGGGTTTACAGGTCTTTTCTTTGCCCAAAACTCATGGCTCCGAGCAGTTTTGTCACACAGGCCGATCTCATTTCAATTTTGACACCTCTTTGTTGTACACTTGCAGCAGGTACAAAGATTGTGAAATGTGTTGGAAATACGATCAGTCGTCTTTCTCCAAAGCTTTGCCCTCTGTACTCTTGATGTTTTGTTTTTTTTTTAACAGCAGAAAAAAACTCTGAAGGAATGCGCGATTGACATATGGTTGTCTTGGAAAGTGAGGTACACACACGCTGAAAATTAGGGGGGCAAATTTCAGCATTTTTTTTCCCTCCCTCCTGATCAAAGTCAGCAATGATCCAGTCATCGGCAGGCTCAAAAAGACAACCCAGTGATTCTGCTCGGAAAGCGCTTGGGACCAACGATCGCCCTGTTTGGTAGTTCCAACATCAGGTCTTTGGGTGTGGTCAACAACCACATGGGCGGACACGACCCACGCAGGATACGCACATCCTGAAACCCCTCCCATCCTTTTTTTTTCTTTTGGGACAAATAGTGTCTGCCCGATCCATCCGTCCACCAGCCTGGATGTGCTACTGGTCCACAGCTGTTTCGGCATGTCAACCGAGACCATTCTATGCACAAACCGGCGCATGCCAACGGTTGGTAACCTGAACCTGGCCGCAGCATCCTAACCTGCAGCCAGACAGCCGCGCGCCGCTTTTGCGAGCTTCAAAAGCCGACAGCGAGTCTTAGATCTTGTTACAGTGGAGGAAAACTGTACTTTTGGTCAAGCAGTCAACCTTTCAAATATGTTTGAGCAACCTTTTGCAAACACAGACCGAGCAGGATGACAGTATGCCCGGAGCTATTCAACATTCTGATACCCGAACCGAGACCTACGACCTTGGCGTAGGTATCCAGATCCTTGGACTATCAGGTGGACTCACAACAAGTATTGAAAAGGGCTCAAAGTTGTCTCTACGCCCTGCGTGACTCACTCACTCTTTGCTACATGACAATGTCGCCCGTGGGGTTGAACGCCTTAGAGATTAGCAAACAAACACCACCTCTACGGTCCAGTGACGACGATAACGCGTGATTACCCCAACACCCTTTTGGTCCTTTTATCAGTGTTTTATATCCGACGAAGTTGCCTTCGCTCCGGATCATACGCCTGCGTTTGCTAATTTGAGCTCCTGCGAGGAAGTGGTTTGTTTTGACGCAAAACAGCCCGATGTCAAGGTTAGGATGTTTAATTGGCTCCTATCTGGTCAATAACACCGCAGCCGCTTAAGGTCTAACACCCAATCCAGGGACCCACTTATACAACCAGTAGCTATCACTAATTTCTCTGACCTTGGAAGCGGCGTTTCCCCTGACCTCCACTCCCGAGCCAACTGATTAGATTATTGTGGCATTAAGTCCAATTGTCTCCACTCTGTCTGTTATTCTAAGTCGCTGGTAACGCGCCGTTCAGGAAGCAAAGTTCAAGGCTGCCGCTCTGTGTTTGACTTTCATTTCCTTAATTAGGACACACTTGGGTTTTGAGGCGCGCTCGAGGTGACATTATTTGATGATCACATGACGCCGAATCCCCTTGTATTCACGGTAAGGTGTTCGTCCGTTGGGTAATTTCTGCTGACAAATGGCACGGAATACATAACCTCATTGGTGTAGTCGACGAGGGGGGAAATGCCAATCGGAGATGTCGGCGCGACGATATCAATAGCTCCTTCTGGGAACGAGCTACAAGGCGATAACATGACGTGATTTGGCGACAATGCGGTCATGCAGCTCTGATCAACTCTGCGACGTGATATGCGCTTGTATTACCGGCCGCATGTGCATATAGCCTTTCTCGCAAGCGTGCAGGAAGTGCCAATGTGTGTCGTGTCGCATTCGTGCCATATGAACGGGGAACACGAGTCTAGCATTGTGTTTCTGTCGCCGGCTAGTACCTTTTCAGTGAGGGGGGAAAATAAATAAATAAATGATGATTTAGGGGGCTGCGATGGGCGCGACCGCTTTCAACACATACCAGGCGGGATTAGGACGGGGAACTGGATCTGAGACTCGCCGCTGTCATTCCGGGACGTTGGCTGGCAAAGATATTGCCCTCGCTTGCTTCTTGCGTCCGAGTGACCTTGTTACTTTGCAGGCTGGAACAAATTAATGGCATTTCAATTCATTTTAGTGGGGATGGAGGACTTGGGATGAGTGGAGTAACAAACGTAGTCACTTAGCACATTTAAATAATTTCTTAATGCACCATTGTACTTATCGGAATAGGAAAAACAAATATTTTTTTCACCACAGTGCCATCTGCTGGATCTGGTGGGGCACTGTCCTACTTTCCCTTCATGCAAAATGGCCACTGGCAAAGGTTATCATAAAAATAGCTCAGTCCAAATCCGTAAGACGAGACCCTCGTATAAAATGTGATGCCACTTCCACCCCGCGGAGCTTTTCATCTTTAGAGCACTACTATTTGTTTAGTAAGATGGTAGGCGGGCACTCTTTGAACACTAAACACCATAAAGCCGAAAAGTCTGACACTATGCCGCGTGGAGGGGCTGGGGGCAAATCGGGGTGGAGGTATGTTTTCCAACGTCTTCCTAATAGACTGCGAGCAATGGTGTGACTCTATACCTTCTTCCTCAATATTCCCTAGGAGTGCATCATCTGCAGCCATTTATTTCCCACCATGATGAAAGACGTGCGAACCTAAGCTCTTGACTTCATTTCTATTGTGACATAGTAAAAGCCAGTGGTCCGTGGGAGAGAGATTAGCGGAGTCACAGTCACTGCTGGGGTGATAATTCACCCTTGACCAAGACAGAGTTCTTCACACGCCCTGCAGGAAGTCATGCGGGAAGCATATTGTGGCTCGAAAAAGCACATTAGGTGCTAGTGATAGTCATCTGAAGCAGGGTACACACATACCGATAATCGGGGCAAATTTGAGCAAAAAAGATTATTCTCACTGATTATTCTTTGGTATGGGGTGTGTTAAGAGTATCCTAATGTGTGTTGTCAACACTGAGCTAGGGAAAGAAAGGGTTCAGTCAACAATTGTAAAATATATTTTATTTGATATTTTTCTTCCCTGATCTGCTCAGAAAACAATTAGCCCTACGGTCATTGTGTTCACCATTTACGATAACAAATGCTTGTGCGTGTGACCCACCCAAAGTTTTGGGTAATAGCCTCAAGCGGGCTACACACAACCGATAATTGGACAGAAATTGAGCACCGAAAAAAAATCCCGACCCCCGACCCCCCCTGAAAATAGAAACACTCAAAAGATGTTCTTGAAGTTCATTTTCTTCTTTTCCTCCTCCTGCTACTACAGTATCTGAAAAGCCTGTGTTATAATGCTGTCTCTCACAGGACATTCTTGGTACTACAATTACAATTCTTGGTGCTGTGCTGACCATCTCCAGCACACCACACACCATATGAGCAGTCTGCTCGTCCATGCCACCCCCCCATCATGGGAGGGTTCTTTTACATTTTAAAAATTGGCCAAGATACTAAAAATGTGTGAACCCCACTTACAGAGTACTTGTGGAAGGGCTCTTCTAGATCCTCCCCTCAACGCTTTTAGTTTCGGCATGCGAAGAGATTTAACCCTACTTCCTCTCTGCTATTTATAACTGTGTCATAGTCCTGCATGAACTTTGATAGTACCAACTGATCTCATTGACACACACACACACACACACACACTCGTGTGTATTTTTGCAAGCATACAATCTGCCGCAGCTAAAAGGTCTGAGCAATGAGCGAAACAGATGGAAGCGCGGCGCCGACCCGAGTGCCACAATGGCTCGGGCATCTGGCGCAGTGCCACTTCTGAACTATGACATGTCCTAATAATGGACCAGCTGACTGAACTTCCTTCTGCTCTGCTTTATGTGCATGCCTGATGACTCAACTCGCCACGCATAGAGGCACATAACTCCCTAAATCCTGCTAAGAAAAACAATAATAATACAATGATGTATAGCAAATGTTCTTCATTTTTTTTCAAATGTGATTCCAAGTTTGAAAATTATGGTGGGGGGAATTGGGAGAAGCTTCATCCTGCAACAAGTCAATGACCCACAACA
The DNA here is from genome assembly GCA_026261675.1 of Hippocampus mohnikei. Classification (NCBI taxonomy): domain Eukaryota; kingdom Metazoa; phylum Chordata; class Actinopteri; order Syngnathiformes; family Syngnathidae; genus Hippocampus; species Hippocampus mohnikei. The sequence goes on from JAKGUB010000344.1 coordinate 2,265,162, forward strand.
CACTGCCAACACAACAGAGTACTTCATCAGGGCCCCAGGAAGTCGCCAGTGTTTGCCAAATGATAAATACGGTCCTGCCAAGGTGATAACTAATAGCAATGCATCCTTTCAGAACAATTTCCTCCTAAATTTTGTGTTTGACTATCATGTATGTGCTCTAAATTAATGACCAAATGATGTATGGAACAGCTTAAATCATGCTTTTGGCTTTAGTCACACTTCCGCTCCCTCCCAGATGATTTCATGTCAAACGCCCTTGTTGCCCAAGTGTGTCATCTGCGCCAGAGGGTCTCGTATGACACATCGGCAAGTCACAAAACCAAGGGGGACTTCTTGGTGACTCTGCTACAAGGAGACAATGTCGCCTCAGTCTGTATGCCCCAAAATAAGTCTGACACTTCGAAGGCTGTGACATCATCACGTCAATGAAGGTTATCCAAAATGCTTTGCAGTGCTAAAATGTTAAGGGCCACATTTTACCGCTCACTTCTACGGCGCTGATTAGGACGCTGGGTTGATCAAGTTATCAAGAGCAAAATTGACAAATACATGTTATGCAGACACCTGGGGGGAGGGAGGTGGGTACTTTAATGGTCTTTTTGAATTCCCAAAATGTACAAGTTTTGTTGTACTGTCCGCCCTCAAACATCACTAGTTGGTTGAAAATTACGTCACTTGCCCTCTTAACTGGAACAGGTGTCATCTGCATAGTGGTTTTAGGACACTTTAATAACAGAAGCTATAAACGGAAGCATGTTCAGATTGAACAATAAGGGTCCCAGGATTGACTCTTGGGGAACTCCACAGGTCAGACATTTTGTCTGAGGCACAGTATATCCTGTCGTTGAGATAAGAAAATTGCACACGTTCATATGATAAATAATATGTATCTCTGGTGAGTATAATGTATTTTAATTGTATATTTTTTGTCATATCATTCAATAAATAATTGTAATGTGTTCCAAAATTACAAGAAGCGCTGCAAGGCAAATTACAAGCACACAAAACAAAACGATCGCTGTCATCTGACTAAATGCGGCCGTGTGAGAACTTGACAGCGAGGAATTCATACAATCGGCATTTGGCTCGGCACCCCGCAGACTTTTATGAAGAGGGCACGGCACACCGGGATCTAGTAAGGAAAAACGTGTCTGAACAGGAACGCTCATCATTGCTGCAACCGAGTCGGGAGCTTTTTAGGCAGGTGGAACTTCTGTGGATTTGCCGCATCAATGTTGCAATGGAGATCAAGAAAAAGGACTGCTGCATTTTCTAATATATATATGCATAACCTTACATTTAGTCAACAACAAGAAGCCAAGCAGAACAGGAACTTGATGCCAATGATGAGGTTCCAATCATGCCCAGATCACATTCCACATACTGACATCCAAATCCAAGGACAAGGGGATGTGTGACATAATCCATGAGATATCTGAAAACTCCAAACAGAGGCCTCCAGTGAAGGTAGGCGGCCAGGGGCGCAGCCATTGTTTCAGAATTTGGAAAGGTTGGGGGGGGCCCGGGGGAGACACATTTTTCAGGAGTAAATCAACTTTTACAAGTAAATTATCTTCACGCATTCAAGTGTGCCTCTCTTAAGCGGCCAAAGAACTACATGAAAAAACAAAATTGGTTGAGTCATCAGTTAATGCAATGCCGAATGGAACGTAAAATTCAGTATTAAATCCTTATTGCTGTCTCGCTTTGGAAGGAAAGTGAAAATGACAAAAATGTTCACCATCATTTTAAAAGTTCAAATCCACTTATTTTAGCTTCTAAAATCATTTTTAAAAATGCATGTGGTGAATCAACCCAAACCCCTTAAATCCGCGATCTTAATGCTAATACATAATGTGAAACACTAGACGCGCTAACAAAATTAGCATCACTGTTGCGGTAGTTATAAGCATTTGAACATGTATATATTTGAACACCAATGGTGTTGCTCCACCGTTTGTGTTCCAGTTGTCATTGCAAAAGGGGCTATAATACCATGTTACGAATGTGAGTCATTATTTGAGATTATGCACAGGGATTTGTTAGCTGAATTTTTTTTTATAAAAATGGGAGAACGACGGCTCGCATCTCAAGGCACCTTTGCGCACCATGGCCACTGTTCTATTTAATTACATTTCTGATGTATGGTTTTATTTGTGCAGCTATTATTAGTCTTATTAAAACACTTTTTTTTTAATGTGTGGTTTGCGGGTTGGGAGGCGGGCGGGTGGGTGGGTGGGAAAAGATTAATAGCATTTCCCCTCATAACGATGGAGCAAGTGCCTTAACTACGCCCATGTCCAGAGTGGCTGCGTAGCGCGTGTTATTTCCACGCATGCCCGCGCACTCTTACTCTCCGTTTGTTCTCCCAGAGGGGCGGACACTAAGCGAGCGCGCGACGGACTATAAATCCCTCCGGAGTGCCCGCGGAGCGCGGCTCGGCGCTGCTCGGCTGCGCGATGAGGACGAAAAAGCCACGCGTGGTCATGGAGACCGCTCGACCCTCGACGCTCTTCTCTGTACGCGGGATGTGACGGCGCGTCGAGGAAGGACGCGTCGGCGGGGGGGAAAACTAACAATTTGTGCTACCCGTGGAGTGGGAGATTGCCTCTTTGGGATTCCCAGCGTGGAGCAGCTTGTGTTTCATTGATCCCCGAGGTCCAAAGTGCGCACACGTTCTGGATCTGTGTGGCATTTCAGCTGTTTTTTCCACCGGTGGACATAAAACTGTCGCGCAAACAAGTGGGGATTTTTTTTTTCCGCCCTTTTATTTTGGGATGCACTCGAGGACAACATATGACGTTTGGATTTGAACCGCAGCGAGGTGCAGGTCTGCATGGGCCATCTTTAAGGTGAGAGTGTCAAACTCGGCATAATTTGTTGTCATGGGAGAGGCAGTACAGTTGTAACATAACTAATATAAATAAATCAATGTTTTCCCCTTTGTTTTAATGCTAAACAAATCATGTGCATGTCCATTTTCAAACTGAGCACGGAGATTGCATAGAAAGGCACAAAACTTAAAAATCGCACGCCTTTAATTTTTAAAACGGCACTTTCAAATTTAATCCACTTCTAAAGCTCTTGGAATTACTTTTACTTCTTTTTCTACATGACAATAATCTAAATTCCTCCCAGACCAGACCAGCACAACATCTTGAGTATTTTTTTTCACTTTCAAATTCATCTTGGAGCAGGAATGCGGGGCACAGCAACAAACCAAAATGTATGAACACCGAAATAATGATCTTGTCTCACTTGTCTGACAAATTGACTCAGTGTGAACTGCGGAGCGGTTGCATGAATGGCAACAGGTGGACACGGGATTACTGTATCGTGTCGTGACTGTCACTATATGTTGCTCGCTGGCAGTGTGGCTACAATAATGATGATGGAACATGCATATGAAATACGAAACTGTACACTCTTGTGGCCGCGTATAACATCCACATAAAAAAACAAAAAATTGTGGTCAGGATGTATGTATAATGTGTGCGCAAAATACAAAATTAATAATGCTAATATAATTGATGGGTTTGCTCACCTGGGTGTCTGGGTTGCTCATTGGAATAATATTAAACCCACAAATTAGTATTTTGTGACCATATCATGGATTGATTTTGTTCGTACGTTATACCTACGGTATTTTGTGGCGACAAATTCTTGAGCACGTGCATTTTATGCTCGTATCCCTTTTCAAGGTCATTAATCTGAATTTTATATGCAAGTGATATTTTTTATTTCGTAGTCACAAGTTCATATTTAGTTTGTACGTTAGTTCTAATGAATTTTGTGGCGACTGATTTTTTTGCATACGTGGCCCCAAATGTGTTTCGTTGTACACGTTTCGTATACACAAATCAATATTATGTACGCACATTAAACTATTTTGTAGCCACAAATTAGTACTTTATTAGCAAGTTATACCGTTTCATGGACACAAGAGAGTATTTTGTGCACATTCATTCAGATTTTATGCCACCTAACTTTTTTGTGTGCAGATTTTAACTATTTCACACCCACATTTTTTTTAGGTGTTGCATGCGCACGCTGTACTTCATTCGTGATCACAAATTAATTTACCCCCACGTTAACTCTGGACAGGATGTCGGATTTGATCTCTCTCCTATTTTGCAGCTCTCCTCATAGGAACTGAGTCTAAGATGAATTTATGGGATGTGGCGGCCATGTGTTTGTTGCTCCTGAGCTCTGTCGCTACCCGGCCTCTCTACCAAAGCATCCATCCAGCCAAGAGGACCTTGTTCCCTGCCAGATACTCTGATTCAGCACACCAGTCCGCGGAGGACCAGGGGGCCAACTTGTCGATGCGCAGTGCCGAAAGCAACCTGCAGGAGATATCCATGGAGGATCAATGTAAGCTTTTCGACCAACGTCCTTATGTAATCCTCCGTCAACTGCAGAGTGGCTTGCTGGCTAATAAACGGAAAGACAGCATTGGCTCTGCTTCTGTTAACTAATAGCCCTAGAGAGACCGTCTGTCAAACACAACTTAAACCTATTAAAATATACTTTAATTACAGTATTCCTTTGTTGGATTTTTCATTATACAATTAAAGTCACACTTTTTAAAAGTATTCCTTAGTTGTCATGCTCTCGCTCGCAAAGTCCTCGTCATTTGATCAGGTTTGGTTATGGGCGGCAGCCAAAAGTGTGATCACAATTAAAATTAGGTCAATTGGTTTTTATCTAATGAACGTCAACTAGCGTAATGCAAACATGATGCAAAAGGCGATAGGCGGGCTAATGGAAAGTTGCATGGCAGTAATTAGAACCCTCTGAACAACTGCCATTTGAAAACACAAGGAGCTTGCAATTATCACAGACATACATTTTCTCTGCTTTGTGGTAACTGCAATTATTAGCAAACACCTATTAGGGGGCCTTCTCTGCCACTTTCTTGCTCTTAAAACTCATTCAGTGCAAGCCAGATTCAAACCCTCTTCAATCTACTACGTGAAAACATTTCAAACAATTAGAAATGCATACCTGGGACTGAGTGTCTGTATTGTTAAAAGACATCAAAATACATCCTTGGCAGTGAATGAGTTATTAATTATATGCCTAATTCTAAAATTTGACCTTGCCTGTAGTGTAAAAAAAAAAACAAAAACAGTTAAACATCGAAAGAATCTAATTTGGTTAGACAACATATACAAGTGGCAAAGGTTTCCCGGTTAGTTATTCGGCTGAGCGGTTCGGATTTCCCACCATTATCAGTCCGGTGGAGCGTGGCTCACGGATAAGGTCATCAGACGACAGCTTATCGGGCGGCAGATATGTAATTTGTGTTTTATTCCGTGTTACATCACCCTCGTGTCAAAACAGGCGCGTCTCATGAACCAAACCATGAGCGTGGAGGACGCTTGCCAAACACTTGGCCTCTCTTCCGCTGTTTACATTCACCACTGCCTCCGCGACCTGAAGTCAGAAATCAACGGCGTGCTTTTTCGACGCTCAAAAGCGCGTCGGCCAGGAGTGGAAAGTTTGAAGCGTTTTGTTTATGTGTGCGTTTAACAGCCACGCTGGGCAGGAATTTTAGGTTGTTTGGATTTGCGTGACACTGGATCATCTTCACCCAGGAGGCAGAATGAGGGGGGGGGGGGGTTCAGAAATGGATAGGGAATGGAACATGTGGAGCCAGGCTTTAACCTGCCACCTCTCTACTGTTTGCGCCGCGTTGACATCACGTCGTGCTCCTGCAGAAGCCAAAAATATTCACGCCGCTTTTGTCGTGTAAACCAGCGATTCACACCCTATTCTATGATGGATTTTATTTTTATTTTGTTAAATTTATTTATTTTTAAAGAGCTGGCCAATTTAATCAGTCGAAAATTAGATCGTCAATATTTGTCACAAAAAAAAACTTTTTCTTTATTTTTTATCAAACATTTCTTGCATTTAATTGTTCTGTCTGTCACTGTACGTCCCTGGAATAAATAGCGAGATAAAGCTGCATTATTCGGTACAAATAAACAATTTTTAGACCACTGAAGTGAAATTGGGATTCACCGGTGTAAACCCACATTCGAGAGAAGCAGTGTTGTCGGGGTGGGGGGTGTTAAAAAAATGTCGAAATTGAACCATTGTGGCTCTGATAGCGTTTGTGTGCTGCTGATAAGTTGCAGCACAAACTTGCGCAACCAGTTGCAGTGTGCTGGCTGGCGGCAGGTGCACGCTGCCTGTCAGTCTTCAGGCTGCATTTACACCACCCAAGTGACCCACTTCGCATTTTTCAATCCCATGGGGCCAATTTCGGATATGCGTCGGGGAAAATCTCCAAAATGTGTGGATAAATACGGGGATACGCGGTGGTGAAGTGCAGTGATAAGTTACTTTACTATTTTTAAGGTCTTTAAAAACAATGGAAAAACAAACATTTCAAACAATACTGTATATTGAGAGGAATTAGCCTCATTATTTAAGACAAAAACAGTGGCGCGGTGTAGCGAACCCTCTCTGTTTACAGTCATCAAATCCCATTTCCAGATACACAAACTCATCTCGCAATAAACACAGATAATCATTCCCAGAGATTGATTATAAAATCAACCCATAGCCATAAAAGGCAGGCTCAAAAACAATGTCACATTCAATACTTCCTGTTTTCACTCTTCTTCTTCCAAATGACATGGCGCAAATTTAAAATGTGCTGCCGTCTAGCAGCCAGCAGCGGAATTACACCCAGAAGAAATGGGAGGCGGAAAAAAAAGAAGTTCTATCAACTGTACCCTTATAAGTAAATAAATAAATAGATGTGTGAAATACGGAGACTGCGAATAAGAAAGCCGCAATGGAAGCAGGTTTACTGTACAGTGGTACCTCGATTTACCAGTTCGATTTGCTCCATGACCAGACAAACTCACTTTTACAAGTAACGAGCTAATCCTTCTAGTCCTTCCACAAAAAAACAAAAAACAAAACAAAAACATCACCATAAAACAAAAAGTGTAATTACGGTATGTTGGGAAAATCCAAAGGTCCCAATATAACGAAGGTGCCGAAACAGTTAGACTCCGCCTCCTCTCCACTTGGATCCAATCAGCTCTAGAGCAAGGAAAGTCTGGCGACAACGCAAAGCCACAACGCAACCTGCCAGACTTCACAGACACCTGCCATCATGGAATTACTGTTGTTGTTGCGCCCATTGTTCTCTAGTCCCTCCCCCCGATCGCTCCAACATTCTATCGTGTCTGTCCCTCGACTGCTTTTCATTAATGCATGAGGAGGGTGCTTCTTGACCTGCTCAATGCGTAAAGGCGCCTTCTGTTGTGAATTGGCGCAATCTAAATAAAACCGACTTGCCTTGACACGGGAGGAATGCAACAAGAGTTGGACTAATTGTGTCACAGGAGAACAACAATGTCTCCATAGATGATCGAGCGGGAGGTACAGATGCTCGTGTTATTGGTGTGTAATTGAAGCAACGTGTGGTGCGGCAGTGCGGGAGATCCCAAAAAAAAAGCCTTTTGGACCTGCTCCTTGCCAGCAGATGTTTACGGCGCTCGATATGGTATTCTTCCTTCTAAATAATTCACGTAAATACACATCAGTTCCCGGTGTCCTTTGAAGAGGGCACCAAACAAAAAGGCGGCAGCTGTTCCTCAGTGGCGTTATGGCGCAAGCTAATACGCTAGCTCGATTTCATGTGTTTTGTTAGGAGATGGGAAGCAGCTGGAGTATAGGTGAACATTTAGTCCTTTCACAAACATGAAAACAGCTTTAGACCAGAGGTTCTCAAACATTTTGGGTTCGGGGAACCAGAAATCTTCCCAAGCACTTCCACATAATGCTTATGAAATGCCATTTGAATCTAAAACTCCTTCAAATTAAATTCAACATTTATCCAGCGGTGCTAACACACCAGAGTTTGACAACCACTGAGACATTCACTCATCCACTCGTCATCACTTGAGTCATGAGATAAATTTCTTTCACTTGTTAAAGTTCTGATTGACACACTCGGAGCATCCTACCAGATTTTTTTGGGAGCAGAGGCCGGCTGAGTTTTTACAGTCAACAAGCCGTTTGGCACAACGCAAAGGACGGACGCAAAGGGTGCTTAGTTTTCTCAGGTGGAGTTTGAATATCTTATGGGCGTCTATTGGTGAGAAAATGCCATTGTTGGATATGAGAACAAGCAAAACGGCGCAAGCATAATTATCACTTGAAAGTGAGGCATTTATACATACACTCTTTTTCTTGACAGATGTCAATTCGACCAAGAATATGCAGGTCCTCGGTTTAGAACATAGTTGAAATTTGTCATAATTAGTGTAGACATTTACATAAAAAAAATACAAAATAAAAAAATCGGGCTCCCTCTCAAAGTATGGGAAGGATACAGTTCCGTTGTATTGAATTTGTTTTTATTTCCATACATTTGCGTTCAATCTAAGTATATTCTTAGGTGGTTCCAAAAAATGAAAAATTATTTTAGGAAACTCAACATTTCCATGTTCCATGTGCATTGCAGACGATGCGAGTCCTTATTCGGAGCAGTTTGATGATGTCATGGACTTCATCGAGGCGACAATCGGCAGATTGCGGCGATCCTCGGACTCCCGGGGCCCAAAGGAGCGGGAGCAAAGGCACAGGGGGGCGGCAAACAACACACGAGGCGGAGGGAGGGCACACGGCGGTGACAGGAAGCGAGGCCGGAGCAGAGGAGGCGGGGCCCGAGGGGCCGGCGCAGGCAAAGCGGGACGGGGCGAACGGGGACGGGGGAGGACGTCGGCCCGTGCCGGTCGAGGGTGCCTCCTGAAGGAGGTCCACCTCAACGTGACGGACTTGGGTCTGGGCTACCAGACCAAAGAGGAGCTGATCTTCCGCTACTGCAGCGGCCCGTGCGCCGAGGCAGAGACCAACTACGACAAGATTCTCAGCAACCTCAGCCACGGCAACAAACTGGACAGGGACGCGCCCTCTCGCACCTGTTGCCGACCGGTCGCCTTCGACGACGACCTGTCCTTCTTGGATGATAACGTGGTCTACCACACGCTTAAGAAACACTCGGCCAAGAGGTGCGCTTGTGTGTGAGACGGACTCAAAAAAAAAAATCCTAAACAATGGAACTTACGAAGAATATACTGTTACATTTCCTAACTGCGTTTTCTAAAAAAACCCCAAAAAAACAGACAAAAAAAATTCTTTCTTCTGGAAAGCCTCAAGGAAATATCCTTTTCTTTCTTTATTTGGTGAGGACTCTTTCGGAAACAACGGGATTCAGCAGACACCCCACCCCCACCCCCATCATATGAATATATAGACATACTGTGTATAAATATCTCTCTCTATATATACAGTATATATGTATGAATACACTTGTGTGGAAGAGGTATATTTATTAAGATGGAATTAACTTATTGTTATTTATTTCGCTTACGACACAAGTTGTCGTCTTTATTTATTGAGACGCTTGGTGTGTCCTGGATGCTGTTCAACATGTTCATGTCCATTCTGGAAGCTTCATCCATTCAAATTCATCCGAAAACAAGGTTACATTTCGGTGAATTGCCTCTTGAGGCCAAGGATTTGTCCCCTTTATATGCACCCCCCCACCCTCCGGCTGATTCTCATCACACTCGACCCACAAATTTGCCGTCTTCTGAAGGTAGTATCAGAAAGGCAGGACGGAGGCTGGTTGAAAGGAGATGGCAAAAAACGGGACACGGGTGTCAAGTTTGACACCTGGATATCCTGCTTTGCTGGGTGGGTTACGCCGCCAATGTGCACATTTTGCAATCCATTTTTTTTTCAGGTTGGTGGGGGTTTTTTTGTTCGTTCTCAATCTCTGTCAGATGGCCAGGCAGAAACATCTGGAACTGACACGGCTCAATAGTCAACAGCCACTTCAATGCATCAAAAGCGTCTTTTTCTTCACGTCTTTGTTCTGTGTGAAAGGTTGGAGGGTTAACGTTGACTATGAATTTTCCGGCTTCTCTGGGCATTGTTCCATCTGCGATTACATCTCTGATTTGGCAATTTTACGAAAACTCTGCAAAAAAAGTGGATAGGGACTAGGACCAAAAGAAGCCAATGTTTTTTTTTGTTCCCCCTCTACTTTTGGGGCTTTTTGTTTGTCTTTAGTTTGGAAATTAGCCTGATGGTCTGGCACGTGACCAGGTGGAAACATCTGGAGCTGTGGAGTCAAAATCCCCTTTCACACATCGGGTTTTTTTTTTCCGGTGTCCCATCGTTTTTTGCATATCAGATGTACCAATTTTGCGGACATTTCTGGATGAAAGGATCTAGTGACTCAGGACCAAAAGAAAGTAATGGTCAGAAACTGTCATGATTATTGTTTTTTATTTTTTTGGGTTGCGTTTTTCTTAGCCTGGTTCATTTTTCCTTCACATGACCTATTGAAAATCGGAGTCCTGTCCACCGGATGCATGTTTACAAGCAAAAAATACAAAAACAAAAACAAAACAAAAAAGAGTAGCAGTGGTTTCCTAGGACTTAGGAGTCAAAGGAGCCGCCTGCCAATCAACGATCCGAATCCTAAACGCTTAGTCTCATCCCCGAGGGGGGGTAGCAGGCCCCCCAACTCTTCCACTCTGAAAAGAGGATTTGAAAGTGATCCCCCTTGAACACGAGTCTTAAGCAAACATCCCCCGCCGGCTAAGGCAGTTTTAAGGGAGACGCTCGCTACTGTACCGCCGTCGGCGTCAAAGTGACGTTCCAACAAAAGCAAAAACGTTTAAATAAGACGGAACCGGGAGGGGAGGGGTCCCTGCGCGTTTTCTACACGCAATAACATGTTCAATTGAGGGCATATCAACATCCCGGATAAAGGCACAGCGGACAGGCGAGCACTTCGAGTGGAAGAATGATTCCTCGGGGAGGGTCTTGACGTTACCACGGATTAGGGGACCAAGGTATCTGTGCCCACCCGGCAACAAGCGAGGCAGCTTTACAGCATGTAATCCCCCATTCGACACACACACACACACACACACACACACACACACACACACACACACACACACACACACACACACACACACACACACACACACACACACACACAAATCCACAACATGGAGATGAATTTAGGCCAAACACAAGGAAGGAGAAAATCTTTTATCGCAGCATACCTCATCAATTGGATCATCTTCCCTGCTTGGTCCACAAGTTTTTTTTCCCCCAGATGACAACTTTGGAGACTTCCCAGAAGCCCATCGTATGCGTCCCGCTTCTTTCCACCAGGGGTTCTCAAAATTATTGGGTCCAAGGGGGGAAAAAAAACAAATTATAATCCTAACACTAATTACACAAAAATACCATACATGTCATAACAATTTTCAATTCAGGGTTTATGTATGGGAAAAAATATTTGTATTATTATGGAAATAAAGTCGTATCTTGCCTGGATAAAAATGCATCCTCTCATGAGAATAACATTTTATTTTTCCCAACGTACAGTTGTAATATTACGATACTAAAGTCAAAGGTTAACGAAGAATGAAAATCAGTTTAACGAATGAATTTTAAACATAAGTTAATCCTTGTAATATTATGCTTTCTTTGTGGAAAAGACACCTACCGGTATTCTCTAAGAACCCACCCCCGCCCCCCAGGTTTTGTGAACCCCTGCTATAAACAGCACAAACTCAAGTGTCCCCTATTTTTCTTTGTTCATTAGTCATCTAGTGAAGACTGTCACACTTAAGTTCGGGTTGCCGCTTGTGTCAGAATTGATGTACAGTATTACGTCCACGTTATGGCAAACCATCATGCATTTTGTCTGTATTTGAGGACCCTGAGGTGCAACTAAAATTGGGAATCGGGTGCAAAAGGGTAAGCTAATCAGCAGAAAAGTTTGCAAAGGGAAAGTAAACATGTGAACGAGTCCTCAGTGTGAAGGATTTGCTTTCTGTCGTTTCGTGTTCCAGAACCAAAGCTCTCTGCAAACTTTATTTTTGTACACTATTCATTTTATAAGACTTTTTACAGAATAAAAATCTGTTTCTACGCGTGTTTCTCTGCCTCTTAGTACGTGACACATGGTGCTGATTTGCCTCGCTGTGTGTTTATAGCAGTTCGATGTAAAATTGAGGATGGGAGTTGATAGGAGAGCAGCCCCCACCCCCACCCCGCGCCGCATTCCTGAACGCCAGCCCACCCATCGGTCCACCCGCCCGACAGGGTCGTACAGTAAACACAAACGTGAGTCAGGGGGCTCAAGACTTGTTTCTATGGAGTAAAAACAATCATGTACGGCACATTCTGATGGGAAGATATTGCAGCTTTAGTTAAAAGGCCAAAGTAACATATAAATTCAAACACTAATGGGTTCAAATAGACGTCGCGGGGCGTTGGTGATCTTTCAAAATATTTCCAATTTGGCTGTTAGACACCCGAACAGCATACAGGATGAAAAAAATACTGCTGAATAACTGTTTTACAAAAGTCCAACAGTATTTCAAGACTAATTTGATTTCAGTATCACTATTTTCAGTGACAGGGTTGAGTTTTTGCTCAAGAATACATGCTAGCTGTGTTAGCTGCTATGCTAACTGGTCAAGAACAAACTTGGCTGCTGAATGAAAAAACAAAAACTTGGTTTGAAAAGGTATTTTTCTGGTAACATTTGTGACATGGCTGCTTTGAATTATGTGACACACTCCTAAATGACTAAAAACACACGAATCAAAAAGATGAAAAAAACTGAGGAAAGGACTTACTTTTGGTCTATCCAAAGGGATTCGCTCGATGACAACATTTTTGTTGAGTCGTGCAGCTCAACGTTTTTCTCTTCCTCCATATGGCTAAAAAGTGATAGTGTGAGTTAACATGGATGTTAAGAATCACAACTTCAGAGGGTAATATATTAAAAATGTCATAAAATATGTTTTAACTCCAAGGAAGGCATGACATTTTTTTTGCCAAAATAAGAACTATTTTAAATGATTTTGAAATCACTTTTACAAGCACTGAATTTAGATCACAGAAAATGAGTTTCAATTCTGTCATGAGCGGAAAACAAAATGCCTTACCTCCAATAGACAGCGAGTCATCTCCAGGTAAGAAAAGACTCAATATGAGGAAATGAAGAAGCTTCGGCATCTTTTACGTCCATCGGCAAAGACTAGCATTCGCATTTACAGACACACTTAGAATAGATGAATTGACTTCATCCTAATTGAGGGAGACTTTGGTGATAGGGAAATTCAGAAAGTAGCACGAACCTACTTACCGGACATACTACATGCTACAGTATGACCTTGAACTGTTCTAAGATGACCAAGCTGCAGTAAAACCACCAAATAAAAACTAACCAATCACACTTCACGTGGTGAATACAATGCATAACATAGGCAAAATTGTGGCACACGATTAATAGACGAGAAAAAAAAGAGCTTGTAGATGATTTACTGATGCCAGCTTGAGACTAGAAGAGCATGTGCTGTAATCACAAGACTCCACTCCAAGTCTGCATTGACTCATGTAGTTCAGTCAAATGATTTCAAATGATTTGAAGACATGTCTGTCCTGTCTGTTTATTAAAAATCTGGATGAAGGATAACATAGTGAATGGTGGGAGATGGGAACCATAAACGTGTAGTTTACTTAACACCGAGATCACGATTGCACTGACAAAGTCAAACAAGTACAGCCCCCAAACAGTACCCGCGTTCTGGGCCTGTTTTATGAGAGTAACCACGAGTCCGCTTAGCCTCTTAATATAAGAAGTTCGGATTTCCAAGGCTTCAGATTTTACGCTTCTTCCATTCTGGCTCCTTGTCGGCCTCCTCGTCCTCCTCGGAGTCCTCAGCAAATACAGGATTGGGCTGCGTTCTGCAGGACAAACCCAATCGCCAGACAATCAATCAGATTTAAGGATGAAGGATGAGGTTCAGAGCTAAAAGTCTCTCCACGTTCAAATGCACCAGCCAACTGTTAAAATAATCAAGTAACTACCGCTGTATGATCCTTCACGCAAAGACAAAAAGTTGGTATAGTTGTATACTTTTCCAAACTAAGGAATCTCCATTCACTTCTCGTCCATTCTGATGCCAGACAACACTAAAACAAGCACATTTCCGAATAAATAAATATGTTCACTCTGCTTAACATGTAAACTAAAATGGAAAAGAAATGGCGAACCTCACGTCATTCAACTTCGACAAAATTGTATTTAAACTGTTCTGAAAGACTTTGATTTCCCATTGGATCAATCTAGTGCCACATGTTTTGACACAACTCGGAAATGTTTCGGCTTGTTAGCTCCAAGCTCACCTGCTTCTGCCCGAGAGTGCGGACGTGCGGCCTGGCAGCTTCGTTCCACCCCTGGCGTGTGATAGCCATCTAACGGCGTCCTTTCTGTTCTAACCATCTAAAGCTGTCCATCATCTTTGAATGAGGACCTGTACAACTCGAGCGTCTCTTTAAACGTTTATACGTCAAGCAGGTGCGAAGGAAACCCCGAGCCCTCACGTCGACACTGCGCTCCTTGGGGATGATCTTACTTCTTGTAGGCCGGGGCCACCCAGTACGGGTTCTCCGACGCTTCCTTGGCATGACGCAAGATGGCCTCGCGAGCGTTGCTGTCATCGGTCTTATCCAAGGCGATATTCTTCACGATGAAGGACGACAGGGTGCCGCCGTGAGCTGCCACTCTGCCGCCTCGGCCTGGAACAAAAGACGGGTGGGAGTCGCCAATCAGCACGGGTGGGTGAATCGAGTCATGTGACGATTTCATGTCAATTACGCGTTAAAATGAAAAGACAAAAAAAAAAGCCACACTTATTGTTTACATAAGTAACATATACCTAGTTCAAACTTACAGGGGACTTTGCAGATGTAGTGATTTACTTTTAAAGTACTGTACCGAGCTAGCTGTAGCCGTACTTGAATAACATTTCATACAGTACATATGAATTTTCAGTAGCGTATTTTTCCGACTTTTCACATTCTAGCTGGTCCTGAAACTTACATTCGTGTATGACTAGTGTCTGTTAAAACGAGAGCACCAACTGGCACCCAAAGGTTCCCCACTTCTGTTTTTAAAACAATTATTTGGTTGAAGCCTCGCCACAGTTACGAGCATTTGGCGAGTATATGTCGGTCCCGCGTGCTTGAAATAACTCTTTGCAACGCTGCAGTTCGCAGTGGAAACGTCAGGAGACGAGTGAGAAACAAAACACTGCGAGTGACGAGCCAAAAAGTTGGACAAAGTTGCCTTGGCGCTCACGGAGCTGCTCGGGTGCCCGCAGCACACGCACATGCTCAAGGGTACACAACCAGAGCCTTTTTCACACAGTACTTCGACATAAGTACCGAGTTTGATGACTTTTGTCACCTCTGTCCACGACACAATGAAACCAAATGGCCTCACCTGGTCCGGATACGGGGGGCTCGGGTTTGTGGGACTTCTTGGGATCCAGTCGGTCCTTCTCCAGCTGCTTGCGAGTGCTCCTCTGCCGGGCTTCTCTGAACATGGGCAAGGCGTGAGCTGCCGGAGACGACAAAGGGGAAAATCAGTCTCATTCACAAACGTTCATGTTTCAACATGGCAGTTTGTTTCACACATGGTGACTAATCACCGTAAACCGACAAAGTTCCTTCATTCACTATCTTCTATGAATTCTGCTTGGTTGCAATGTTTGGGTTCCGAGGGCTAACGTAATGCCATGTTTAGGTTCTGCTTTCACACCTGAGTGAGCGTTATCAACAATAAAAGCCTCTCAGGCACTTTTACGCCACGAGTGTGCAAGTGTGCGTGAGTAACTGAACGATTTGCGCGTGTGTGTGTGTGTGCCGGAGGTTCAGATGAAGTGATTTTCCATCGTGGTTAATTCTTCGCTACGCCACATTAAGCAAAAAGGCTCACTTTGACAGATTCCCCCGCTTCCCTGCTCAATGGGTCCTCTAATTTTCCAACGGCGAGGCACCAAATGCGTCAATCGGAGCACCACTCCACTTTACGCCGTGGTCACACGACCCAAAACAAAAGAGAGAATTCTGTCCAAATTGTACTGACGGAAGGGTGTGAGGGCGATATGGCAGGTAGGGGAGCGGGTGAGGATGGGGTGGGTGGGTTCGCCCATCACGCCAGAGGCAGCGGGAGAGGCGCTTGTCCTTGGCGCGATCGAGCGTTAAGGGGACACGTGGCGGCAGCATGGTCAAGCTACTCATGCGCGACAGGACGCTCCATCAGCTAATGGAAGGCCGTGGGCGCCGCGTGGTTTCCTCCTGCTCGCGGGCTCAGTCTTTTAAGGACAACTTTGGCGGTAGTATCGGAGGCAGAAAAGGTATTACGCAATGCCGGGACCATCTTTGTGAAATTTAACACATGAGACTCACTTATCATATGCAATTGTTTGGTGGGGAACCCCCCCCCCCAAAAAAAAATGAAAAAAAATAAACATTGCTCATGTATCAGATTATATTAATGGTGGAGAAAGTTTTGAAATGATTTATCTTGGTCTCATTGTTTTCATATTTTTAAAAAACCTGGCATTTCAACAGGGGTGTGTTGACTTTTTCTTCTCGAATTATCTTCACTCATGGCATTGATGCAACTTTTTTGTAGGATCTCAGTGCAAACGCGGCTTTACGAGAACTTACGAGTGATAACGTACTCCTGGGCTAACGCCTCGGCATGCTTCTGTTTGGTCTTGCTCTTCACCACGCACAGCTTAGCTCCCCTGCATGGACGGTCGACACGTCAATCATACAGAATATGGTGGACAGTAAGGACTCTTGGAACGTATTTCAGTGCGTGTGTGTGTGTGTGTGTGTGTGTGTGTGTGTGAGAAAATACCTGTGACTCTTAATGGGATCATAGTAGACCTTGACCAGCCCATTTCCAGTCCCCACCATGATCTGGTTGAGCTTGGGATGCCACAGGCAACGCACAACACTCTGCCATGACAAAGACACACACACATAGAAAGAATGGACGTTTTATTGTGCGCTATACGGGGTGTAAGCTTTCTCCAGGTCTGCCTGTTCATCCGTCATACTGTTCATGCATTGTGTGTGAGAGCAGGTTGGGCTTGGTGGTGGTACGAGAGTGCCGCGCTGCTCTACTTGACTATATTTGGTGGTTGGGGATGAGGCAGTCGGATCCCTCGGCATGTGTGTGTGTGTGTCTGTGTGTGTGACAGATGGCCCAGTGCCAATAGGCAAATGTGACCACATTTATCCAGGGAGTTGTGCATGCGCGTGTGTGTGTAAAATGTGTCTGAGGCTACACGTACAGTAGCAAACATACATGCCCCGCAACATTCTACATTTGAGGTGTATAAAGTAAATATGATGAGATTAACCAACATTATAGGTGTACATATTTTGTAAATACTGGATGCAACATTTAAGGTAGAACATGACCATGTCAAGTGAATTCAGAGATGTGCTTCGAAATACATGATACATGTTTGAAAACAATTGCTGAAGACGTGCAGACTGAGGACTAAGTAGTACTCAATTGTGGAGCGATTGGGGATTTTTATTTTTATTTTTTTGCAAACCATATCAGTTTCCCCGATTGTTTGGGGCGGCTGTGGCTAAACTGCGCAAAATTACGCACTTCCATTCGGCCACGAGATCACCTCATATTATTTTACAATAATTTGGCTGAGTAATCGGTGATCGGAATTTGCCAAATAGAATCAGTATCAGCCTAATAAAAAAAGCCTATTGGTCTGGCCATCCGAGACATGCCACATTAAATGTATATAAACATTGAACATGATTTTAAAATGATATGTTAGAAGTGCGTCCATCATTCAACAAGCAAAGTCATTGCCGACGAGCTCCAATGGAGTAAATGTGGTGGTTCCCCTCTTTAGAAATCGATGAGGAAAAGACTACGGTCAACTAAATGCCCTGCAACATGAAATATTAGTGTTTTATTTAATTCCTTGTTGTTGGCGCGCGCAGAGTAGTTTACAAGCCATTCGAGCATCTGCACACAACACTGGGGTGTTTCAGGTCAAACCCACAAGCAAAGGGGTCACTTGAATGGAAATACGCGTTTAAAAAAAAAAGGCGATATAGGCATTAAACGGGAATGTCCTGGCGTCCTGAACTTTCCTTTCTGTGCAGTCCATCAACATCTGTGATGACCCACCGAGATTTGTAGGTGCGCCGCACAGGACAAAGTGCTTGACGCGTACAAACAGAGGCCAGTGTGGGGGGTGGGTCGGTGGTCTAGGACGGTCGTGTGCGGGATGGGGGGTGGGTAGTCCAGATTCGGCGAGGGTTGAAAGCTGCTTAGCGTCCAGCTGTTCAGCGTCCCACCAGGACACCAGAGGAAGGAGTGTCGATCTTACACGCACACTCATTCACGCTAACTTGGTCCAACACAGATTTGAACATTTTTAAAGCCTGCAATTTAAATATTATGATTTATTAAAATATGAAAATGACTAAATACAAGCAGTTGTCATCTTCAGCTAGAATGGTAATAAGACTTGATTGTATTTTTATTTTTTTAAATATCCTGCAAATTCGGCATTTGAACAGGGGTGTGTAGACTTTCTATATCCACTGTCGGGCCGACAGTGGATATAGATAAAACACAGTGCAGTCTGCAGGCAGGTGCAGCCTCCTTATTTCACAGTGTGCTGGCACAGACGATCGTCTCTTTTGTGTACAGTAGAAAGAGTGACGCGCTTGTTTATAAAACGGGCCCATGACTGTAATCTCACTTGAGTGCATTTACCGCTTCACTTTTTGTTTCTGGCATGTCGAATGGACTTTTTAGACCGGTCGCGTGATCATGTATTTTGTAATTTACTGCAAACTTGTCACTTTACCAATGAAGCCAAATATTATTAATAGCTCTGCCAGATTTTTTTCCCCAAACCATTTTGTGGTTTTGTTTTGGCGGCGGGAATACACTTGGTGAACCTGATGAATGAAGTATTTACTATGTTTACACCAGCCGTCACTATCTCCCACGGCCTAAGAATTTAAGTGCCGTGCAGTTCAGGCGGGCAGAGGAAGCGAAATGCAAAGGGTCACCAATCACTTGTAACTCAGCCGCGGTCCACACAACATCAGAGATCCTCCTGAGGAAGGCAGTTTAAAGAGGTACATAACATACATCACGCCTCTTGACTCAGATTATTTTAACAGAAGCGGCAGTATCTAGAAATGAGTCTTAGGGCTACACTGAAAAGGGGAAAAAAAAGATACTATGACAAGAGAAGCTGCGTCATTTTATCGTTAGGTGTGTACCACACTTAGGATAATTTTGAAATATTTTCTTTTACGGCAGATCTGGGAGTGAGGTCTTCTAAAGGCTCCAATAGGGTACCTCAGACCCAATTTTTAAGTTCCTCAGATGATTTCATTCTCAGTTTTGATGCCGAGCGGGACTGCAGTAGTCACACTTTCTCCTTCATTCGCGTAATATTACATGACAGGAAGTCAGTTGACTTGAAGTCAGACACAAGTGCTGTCCCCCTTGAGGCTGCCGAGTTTTGGATTGCGAGACGTCCAAACTGTCAGAAGCAAATTTGGATCCAGTAAGCGGCCACTAAACAAGTGACTTTGCCTCGAATATTTTTTTTAGAGTTCCGACACTTAATAAAACCGCAAAAAAAAAATTTGCTTACAAATATTCAACAAGGAAACGTGTTTTTCTTTTACATGGCGTTCGCAATTCACTCCATGAACTGCAGAATATTTTCTCACACTTGTAAAAAATATTTGATACACCTTAAATTGGAGTTTTAAAGTGAAGGGCTTGATTGAACCTTTTAAACATATATTTTCGATTTAATTCATTAGCAACAAGCTAAAAGGAATAAGCTGCTCAGCCTCTTACCGCATTCGTGACTTCTATCTCGTAGACCCGCTGAAAGGTGGCTCGGTCAAAGAAGACCAGCTTCCCGTTGCCTTCGTCTCGCTTCACTGAGGTCCCAGTTACGACGAGCTGGTCATCTGGGCTAAAACAGCAGTCGGTCCTGCCCAGGATGAAAAGTAAACATGTGAAACCGTCATGTTGTAGCGCCATTCAAGTCTTTACTTGTGGTCCTGCGACTGCGATGACTCACATGGCAAAGTAGTTAGTCAGTCCGTTGGCCATGTTTAATGGCTTCTTGAAGTTGCGGATATCCCAAATCTTCAGTGTATCATCGCCTTAAAGAAAACACAACAGGTTAGTAACATATGAAAAAAATTAACTGTCTGATTTCGGGAAAAATCACACAGCTCGTCACCTCCACGTGAGGCAAGAACGGTGCCGTCATAGGAAAAGGAAAGGCGGGAGATGTCGGATCCTGGAGTGTGGGCTTGCCGACAGTGGAACTTGGTGTGCACCTACAATAATGAGAAAAAGCCATAGAATTAACATATACAGCAGAATATGGTCGCCCTTCAGATTTACTGTTTTCTACCCAAATAAAGCTTTTTGGTTGGCTACACCAGTAATAATAATTTCTTGTCTCATATTTTTGATGTCAAACACAAATATGATCCATGATGGAAAAACATGGATCACACTTTTTTTTTTAAAATATATTGCTTATATTCAGTGTTGTGAGTGAACTAGAACCTATCCCAGCTGGATTTTGGAGAAAGAACCGCAGTACACCCTGGACTGGTCTCTCGTCAATCACAGGGCACATGTAGACAAGCGACTATTTTTTTTGACGTGAGAACCGGAGTTCTGTGCACCCTTTTACTGTTCACCATTCGCAGGGCACATACTGGACTAACAATCAATCTCACACACACAAATCAGCCGGGCTAACCAGAAAAAAAAACATGTAGACGCCACACAAGAAGCTGAGAATTGAACCCCCAATCTCAGGATTGCACTCCTCTGCAGGATATGTTGCCTGTCAGTGGCTCCCTTTTATCTGAAAAGCTGCTCTTGGCCTTCTTCCATCACGTCTCTGAATAAATGTTCACCATAGCCCCCCAAAAAATGCTTCTACTTACAAATCCTAAGGGTAAGGACAGAACCTGGGAGGGTGAAAAAGACTTTCAAATATACTGTCCTGTCTATCTGAAATTATTTTTGCAAGGCCTTCAAAATAGCTGAACGGATCAATTTACTCAAGTGCAGTCGTTTTTAAGGGACTGGTGGGGGGGTCTCCTGATAAATGTAACAGCTCAAGCTGCCTTGTCTGTGAGATAGCTTAGCTGTGAAATGCTGCCCTCTTGGCCAGGTCTCTCTTGAAAAAGACATTTTTTTTGAATTTTCATCAACAAGAAAAGGACGAAAGAACTGTTGTCCTAGAGACATTAAAGTACCTCTTCAATCAGAATTGCAAAATCATCTCAGAGGATGGTCGCCTAAGACACGGAATTTAAATACAAAAGGATGAACTCTACCACGACTCAGTTCAGACATCACCCGAGGGAACATTGTTTCGCATCATTCAGCAAAGTTTGGGTGTCCTGTTGAAGTACTGTACTGTAAAACCAAGCAGTAAAAAAAAAAAAAAAAAAAAAAGCATAATTCAACTGAGGCCATTTGTGGGAACAAGTCGAAAACTCGGGAGCCCGTTTGATACTTCTGGTGTCTGACCGAACTGACTGAACTTGTTAAATGCTATTGGAAAATGGCATGTTAATGTTTCATTGACACTCCAGCTTGAGACTGGAAGTGACACAAACAACCGGCCCTCTTTTTAACATGTAGACATAACGTTCAAATAAAAAGTAACTGGAAGAGGATGCCGCTGCCTGTCACTTGGTTGTGTCTGAGGCAGATAACAGCAATCGATCATTAAAAGATGCCTGTGAAGCAATAGCCTGGATAAGTGGACTTGCTAACACCCAAACAAACATAACCTCGGTTTATACCGCGACAATTTCATTAATTCTAAACGCAGCGCAAATAAACGAGTGAAAAGAGAATGGGGCAACACGGGATTTTTTGGGGGCGGATAAGGAATTTTAAGTGCGGCGAGTGCCCATGACAGATAAGATAGAGAAGCATAGAGAAATGCTAGTGCGGAGAGTGAGAGGTGAAAGAGTGATGTGCCCTCACGATGCTGGAGGGAATTGAGGTCATATCTGACTTGCAAAGTAAATGGAGTCAGGTTATTAACGGAGACAAAAGAGATAACCGTGTCACCTTGAACTGGAGATAACCAGGATTCCACTTTTCAGAGGCTTGGCCTTGGACACTTTGTCTTGTCTCTCCAGGGACGTCATTTTAAATTAATAATAATTGACCACAGACTCATTTGACTTTCATTTCCCCCCCCCATCGCTCATTATCTACTGTCTCCTTTGCATAGCCCAGAATAAAAGCCAAGGGGGTCAGTTTAAGAAAATGAAATGACATTTTCTCAGGTCAAGGCGGGTGTCTGGGCTCTGACTGTCAACTCAACTTCATTTTAGTTCAGGTCCAGGTTTTGTCAAGACTGCTCCCCGTAACTTTCTTATGATCAATGTCGCTTGCGTGGCGCTCCGAAACGAGAGCAACTGCCGGTCATTTTGTGCCTTCCACTTAGGATCGCTCTCATTAATCGTCAACTTCTCACCAAGCCTTTTGCCGGGGTTTGTAACATCGAAAACCCTGTCCCCTGGCAATCTTTGCCAGATCTTTAGTCTTCTCCGTGGTGGCACGTAGCTTTAAGAATTTGTTTCCAAGAACAGGTGTGCCTTCAACAGTGCACATTATCAGTTAGCTCGAGAGACCTAACAACTTTGTGCCACGTTAGCGCTAGCGAAGCGGTGGAAGGCGGTATTCCAAGTAACTGTCCAAGTAACTTTTTTTTTTTGGGGGGGGGATCACATGCTCTCCACGCATGTTTTTTTTTTCTTGTTTAACCAGTAAATTAAAAGAACCTGTTTGAGTTGAGAGCTTTCTGGCTAAAATGAATACCATCTGTGGTTAGCACCCGCTGCGTTTATGGCTCTTATGTGGTAGTCTCTTGCACGGTTACACTAACTTTTGTACGCGTTTTGCGCCCGCAGCACAGTAGTTCCTCGACATCTGTTTAAATGTTTACGATATAAACTCGCGTGGGAGATAAATGTTAACTCTTGTTCGTAAATTTTACAAATCTGAACAGACAGAAAGGACTGGAACGGCACTCGGCGGACACAGTTCTCGATCCAACCCATTGGATTGAAAAATGTCCGTTCCGCCCAATCGTTCTAAGTGGCAGCGAAGCTCTTTGATGGATCACTGGTAAATAAGAAACCCGTTTGACGGCATGTAATAGGAATAACGTTAAACGGCGTAATAATGGCTGTCAGTCAGAGGTGCTGCCAGTGGGTAGTTACATCGACCCCTCTCCGGCTATTTCGAGCCTATATACTTTTGTTGTGAAAATGCGTGGCGTTTATTTACTATCCCTATGTTGGCCGGCGTCCCTGGATGCTGGGGCGTTTGCTTCCTGTGATAAGCTACAGAGTCGCTCATGAAACCGGACCCCGGTGTGTACGCCGGTCGAGCACCGTGTGACAACCTCTGCAAACCGTGCCCTTTCTCTCTCGAGGGCGTCACAGTCTCGGGCGAACCAAGGGGTGTCATTGACATGCTGTACATAGAAACTCGTGCATGGCCAGTGGTGGGAAGTGACAAAATAGAAATATATCGTCACAATCTCAGTCGGTAGCAGTAACATGCCATTAAGCTGGTTCGTCATCTCTGCCAGGAGACTGCACAGAAGAACAAGGACACTACATTAGGTGCATTCTAGTTTTTTTCCCTTGCATTTTCTGTTTTCGAGACACGTGGAGAGCAAATGTTCTTACCGCGTGCTTTTAAAGGTGCGACAACTCGTCGATCATTGAATTGATTAATCCTTATTTTGATAATGAATCATTTTGAGACCTTAGATTTAAAAATTGTTCAAATCCTCAGAATATCAGCCTCTCAACAGTGAATATTCTCAGATTTATGCGGGGCCTCAATGAAAACAGATTTATCTTGGTGGTTCATCAAAGCAAAGCTTTTGCAAAGATTTAGTTATACTTTGGACAACAATCAACATATTTGTCTATTTTCTGACACGTTGCCGAGCAAACCAGTAAGTGAATCACTGTCAAAATATGTTTCAATCAGATTATATCGATTAAGAAAATCATACATACAGATTAACTGGATATATAAATCTTTTGATGCAGCACAAGTGTTTTTATACAGGGGAACACCTTGAGTCTAAAAAAATTATAATTTTTGACGTTATTTGGGGGACCTGGAACGGATTAATTGCATTTCCACTCATTTCTATAGGGAAAGAGAATCTGAAAGGCGAATGTTTTGAGATCACACGTGTATTGAGCAAACAGTAGATCCTAAGGCGTAGAAAAAAAAGTAGTGTGTTTCCGGTAACCCGACCGACGAGAATTTCTACCTCAAACAAAAACGTTCCGGTCGGCATTTTTTTCAAACCTTCTACATTTTTGTGTAATAATAATAATAATAGTACATTTAATTTATACGCGCCTTTCAAAACACTCAAGGACGCTTTACAATCAAAACAAGAACAATAAAACCACAGACAAAATTATAAATAATAAAAGGAAAGATGTTTACATCGGTGCAAACTCTCGCGATATTCACGTTGAGCATGCGCGTCATTTGCCGTCGTGTGTCAACAACATTGAATCATGGCGCGCGCGATCTCGAAAATAGTTTAGACCGCGTTTTGTGTGTTGCAGTCTAGCATTACTACACCTTGTGACGAATATTTTATTCATAAAGTTACCATGCTACAACCAGTAAATTATAGAATAACCAATACTTTTTCATAATATTTTTCACAGCGATTAGCCTACAAATCTAATGACCAATTTGCCATGTAATCGTGCCTCGCGTCGTCCGTCTCTCGCTCTCGTGTTTTGTGCATACGTCACAGGTGAGTTTAGTGATACACCCTTCGGACGATTCATACGAAAAATCAGACTGGCATTGCCATTTCTTAAATGACGTAATTAGTAGACCTTTGTGAGTTTTTTCGCCGCCATCTCAAACTTTCATCGCGCGATTCCTCAATTTGCGGACTAAAATAGCAACCCGCATACGCACCTATCTGTTGCGTCCCCCCCAACACTCAAAACGAAAGTAAATTCGAAGAAACACACCCACACACCACAAACACACAGAGGCACAGTGAAATCGCGTTGATCACACAGTCAAGTCGTGTGCGGTGACTTTAATGGTTAAACTATGTTTCGGTACCGTAAAATGACGCCACGGAAACAACACGCTACCGGTAACTATTGTTACGTGAAATCCTCAGGCTTGCCGTAGTTTTTTGTTTGTTTGTTTGTTTGTTTTCCTTCGGCGGCGAGCGGGGGTTTCAATGTCTCCTTGTTTTATGTTTTATGGTTATTTTGTTTACATTTATGATGGGGGCGTGGCAAAAATATTTAGAAAAATAAAAACATTTGTCCGACCTACCGACCCTATGCCGAAATTCCATGTTACCGGAAACACACTACTATTTTTTCTACGCCTAAACCTAAAATAAAAAAGTAGAAGTACAAGCATTCGAGTACTGTACTTCTCCCACTTCGGTTGGCGGCCGACATTCATGGTGCTCCAATCACCATCAAAACACGCGGATGCGAGGGTTGATAAATCGCAGAGAGAACAGTGCGTCGGGTTTCGTCAGTGATACCGGTCGACCGCAGGGGCCAACTGTTCTCGCCAAGTTATCCAACCTCCCTCCAGCGCCACGTGCTCCCCCCTCACCGCCGCCACCACATCAAAACCTTAACAGGCACACACCTAAGAAGCATTCGACGAGGGCCACTGTGCAGCCAGTAATGACATCTCACGCTGACCTTTGTTTCTTTGTGGGGGGATCAAGTGGCCAAACCGCGGCCCGGGACAGCTGCTCGGATCTTTCATGGAAGTCAACAAGTGGTGATACTGAGGCAGCGTTCATGCATGACAGTGTATTCACTTTTGAGTTATTGCGTCTGCAACACGCTCGGCAATTCCAAACCAATCTTATTTGGCCGGGTAAAACTTGGGGCGCCTTCCAACCAGAACGATCTTGATTCTTTCCAAGGATCGGGTACGCTCCAAGCCAAACAGCAAATGTGAATGCTCATTGGTAGACGACAGGCGTTAATGTAATGGAGATGAGCCCGACTACTGTTTTACTGTTTAAAAAAAAATTGGGACTCAAGGAAGATGATCCGACAATTTTGGAGCTCACAACACAGATGTTTATCATCAAGCAGTCTTTAGTGAGTCATCGGTTACTTGATAGTTTTCGAAACATTTTCGTTGGATATCAGAAGAGCGGCGGCGCTCCCGTAGCGTCGTCTTTAATGCACCGCCTCACATAACTCCCAGTGCGGAGCTTTGTCTTCTTTCTCTCCAGTGGCCAACTTAAAGGAGACATTTTGAAAACAGATCCAGGTGTCGAATGAGAGGTCTTCTCAAAAAAACACAATTACGAGAATTGGATCTTATTTTCATCATTCATTTTGAGTGGCAGGTCCCTCACCACTTATCATGACCCCACGACTGCTGGGCCAAACGGAGAGTTTTCTATTTTCGTTACTCTGATGAGCACGAGCAAAGACGCGTGATGGCTTGTTTGAGCACAGACTCTTAAAAAAAAATAAATAAAAAGAGTGTAAACTGTGGCGCACACACAAGCCCCGACAAAGACATCAAAAGTATGAATTGTGTTTCCACTTAGAGGCAGCACTTCACTTCATCACACAAATATCCGTCGATCCTCGGGTCGATAACAACACTAATCGGTGTAGCCAACAAAACTCAACGCAGCTCTGGTTTACCTTTACGCATTCTTGTGTTTTAGTCAGTGTAGTCTGGGCGTCAAAAATTGAAAGCGGTGGCGCTTGGTCCGAGCCGAGCTGCCTGGTCGAGCATGGGCAGTTATGTAAATTAGCCATCATTTCATAATGTCGTCTAGCCAACTACACAGACTAAAAAAAAAAAAAAAAATGGGACAAGCAAATAAAAAGTCAATATCCCTGTAATGTAATACAATCGCTTTCACATCTAAGGCCGTCAATGACCTCATAACATTCCACCGATCTCTGGGGTAATGTTTTGGAACCGAGTCCTGCACACTCCATGCGCCATGTATGAAGAGGCTTTTATTTTTTCTCTGATTCGGGCCGACCCGATTGAAGGTGGGCAATTACTTGCTGTGGGAGTTCACAGGGAGGACCGACTTCAACTGGCCATCGTAGGATTAATCAAGCCCATGTCACCCCCAATAGCGCGGCTCCAGATCTAGGTATTGCAGATGATTGATGGTGATTGATCTGCTCCGCATAGCCTGACCATGAGTAATACAGGAGAGAGACAGACAAGGGGGGGAGGGAAGCAGCAATAAAAGAACAAGGTCGACTCCTTTTTAGGCTCGTGGCTGAATTCAAGTCAGGTTCCTGATTAGGGCAGAGGGCACCGGCGAAAATTCTTGAGCCATTCAGACAGGCGCAGGCTCCAGTGGTCAGGGAACAGACATGACTATTGTGAGCTGCTATGGGACGCACGGTAAATATTTAGCTTGGACAAGGAGCAGTCGTAAATTTTGAGAGCTTTAATCCAGTCTTTCAGGAGTGTGTTGTTACGAGGGGTCCGAGAGTGGAATGAAGAGAGAAAATCTTCACTGTTGTGACTCATGAAAGCACGGTCACTCACGACTAAAACGACAACGCATTGTTGGCGTTGTTATCTGATGACAAAGTTGACTGTTCATTGAGTGAGTAATTATGGTGCAGCCTACTTCACATTCAACTAATCTGGATTAGCTCCTCGGTCTAATAGAGCCGTTCCGGCTCGCTAGCTGCAGTTTAACTGTCACTGTTCTTGAATGAAATAACATTAGCAAAAGGGGGGGCATTGGAAATGGTCTCAAAATCTCAAAGAATGCCCCGTAAATGTATTCACAACCATTTGTGAAGGACATGCAGGTCATAACACTATATTGTATGTTTTGACAAGTGGATGTACCGATAACGTTTCGTTGTATTTTGTTTGTTCTTTGGGTGAAAAATGGCTTTTGTGCTGATTAATGACGACTAGTGAAAATGTCATCACGAGTGGCATCGATGCTCCCCTAGTTTTCACCTCAATCGACTTTCAAGTGGATCTGCAACTGAAAAAGGTGCAGCTAACCTTTGCGATCAGTATCGGAATCAGTACAAGCCTCTCTCACTCATGGGTGATTGTATCTGAATTTACATCATAAAGCCCTATTAAGGATGACTTTTTAAAATATGTATAATCGTTATTTTTCAAGCAAAACATTTTAACAGTAGTGAAAAATACTTTAAAAATGAGATTAGTAAAAAAAATAAAATAAAAAAACAGGCTTGATTGGATGTGATGCATGGCTGCAGGAGGATGTGAAATAATCCGAGAACCAACAATGCCAAAATCAACTAGTGACTTCAGCATTCTCAAAGAATGGATTGTGATTGCTAATTGTGCACTAATAGTGGAAAATGTACAGACGGTGATGTTGATTGAGCATCTCATCGACTCCCATGCATCTGAACTAAAAAAAAAAAATCACGTCAGATCCACTTACATAACTGCTTTTAGTTTCTTCCATACTTTTACGGCAGAAACTGCAGCGAGTCAGTGAGCGAGGCCCCGGCGATGCGCTGTCCAGCCCAGACATGAAATATCCAAAACAACTGCAGGAGGGAGCATCACGAAATTTGGTACAGACACGCACGATGCCCCAATGATTAATCCTAATGACTCTGGGTTTGACCTCTGACTTTGCTTCTCCAAGT
The DNA here is from genome assembly GCA_026261675.1 of Hippocampus mohnikei. NCBI lineage: Eukaryota > Metazoa > Chordata > Actinopteri > Syngnathiformes > Syngnathidae > Hippocampus > Hippocampus mohnikei. The sequence continues at coordinate 2,293,848 of JAKGUB010000344.1, forward strand.
GCCAGCAGGTGACATAACCCGACAATGAACATCTGCTTGAATGGACTGGCCCACATCTTTTCTATGGATCCCAGATGAGTGAAAAAAAATTGGATGACAGCTCAGATGTTCCTGCTCTGCCATCATTTTTAAGAGATTGAAGGTGGATGGAAGATCATGATAAATGTTGAAAAAAAAATGATACATTTCATAAAGATGACATTTAAAAGGCATTACAACACAAACATTCCACTTGCCAATCTTCAACATGACAGTGACGTCATTGTTGGCTTTTTATCCAAAGCACTGCAATGCTAAAACGCAGCTGCACAGTGGAGAGAATAAAAACATTTTGACTGCTAAAGACAAAACTGAAGAGAGAAACCCCCAAAGCACAAACCATTGAAAAAGACTGCAGTGACCTGCGCCAATATTGAGGGCTCTTAGTTTACGACAGTACAGGCCTATAAGATTTTGAGGTTTTAAACAGCGAGCGTTGAACGACCGTATTGTCCGCACGATATGGCGCCTCAGAGTATAAGGCGCAACTTCAATGAATGGCCGATTTTAAAACTGTTTTCCTATATAGGGTGCACCACATTATGGACTAGAAGCTACAATAGTGACTGCAGTTGCTCCATGCATCCACTAGATGGAGCTACGCTAAAGGGAAGATAATATAATATATATGTTTCGGACTTACACTGAGGTTTCTGTCCCAGATCTGGATGGATCCGTCCTGGCAGCCGGCCGCTAAGAGCTTTCCGTCACGGCTGTAGGTGCAGCACGTGGGAGTGACCTTCTTCCCTTGGACTGAGCGAGGCTTGAACACAGCCTTGTGCTTCTTTTCCGACGTTACGTCCCACGTTCGCACGGTGCTGCAGAAAAGGAAACTGGAACGTCATTGATCTTCAACCGAGCGGCGCAAAGCAATGTCATAAAGAAGATCGCCGTTTAAACAGACAAAGTTGTTAGGTCTCTCATTAGAGATATCCCTGCTGCGATAAATCAGAATCCTAAAGAGATACACTGAGCAAGTACATGTGGTTAGGGCGGCTCAATCTCACAGGTTGGAGGGGAGCAAACAGTAGATCAGGCTGGTGGGCCTGAAGTTGCTATGAAACCAGAGTCTCCCCGACCTCTGCCGAGCACAGCATTTCAACATACCCGTACCTTGAAAATTTTGAGTGGACAGCTAACTACGATGACGTTTTCAGTGGAGGGACAATGTGATGTCAAAGATTTTTACAAATCTACATTTGGACTATTCTAAGACCAAGCAGGGAACAAGACTCCAAATGTGTGTGCAACCCGCTGTGTGTTGTAGCTAACGCCGAGACCTTTTGGGTCATGAGGTCAGGCCGAGGTGCGTAAACACACAGTCGGGGCTGCTACTACTAACAGAATTCCTCCTCCGCTGCCGTCCAGAACGTTGCAGACGTGCACTCTCGAACCCGTGTTTGGACAAAGTCTAACAATGTGACACAAATGCCAGCTCAAGACTTACGGCTTGAGTAAGAGCTGGCAAGGGTCAAAGAAAACTCCGTTTGATCCGCCGTCGTGCTTGAATCAACACAAAGCAAAAGGAGTTAACGAGGCAAACGAGAACAGCACTCAGCCCCCCAAGGTGGAATAATCCTACACATCTCCGTCTGATGTATTGACAAATAAATCTGACAATGCGAGACAGTGATGTTCCACTCCAGTCCCGTGGGTGGCAGTAAGTAACATTACAAAGACGGCGCCGACTGCCACAAAGCAAGGACTTTTTGGGGGGTCAAAAACAACACCACTTTGGCAATCTGCCCATGACACCCGAAGTACAGTGGCGGCCCCTTCCCTCAGAGTGTTTCACACAAAGGGAGGCATCTTTTTGAGTCACTCTGAAGAATGCGGCTTGTTATGAAAAAGTAACACCAAGTCTGAAGAAGCCAGCAAAAATATTTTGGTCCCCGTTCCTTATCCCTGCACCCTTATTTTTCCATTCAGTCAGCAGTCCCCCCTTTTTTCCCCTCCCCGTTGCCGCAACACAAAGACTTCAGTGAATGAAATAAAATGAGGACCATACATCTCCAGTCATGCGTGGGCACTTTATGAGGTAGACCAGCGGTTCGCACATCTGAGAAGAGACAATTCCCCCCACTGGCCTCCCAGGTTTTATCCGTCCATCAGGTTACAGGCCTAGCAGGAGTGATGGTGATCCATTTCCCCGATGTAGAGATAAAGGCAAGAGAGATGCACAGAGCTTGCACAGGGTTACTTTTTGGTCAGGTTCTGCTGACTGGGTTGTGCTGTGTAATGGCAGGCTGACTGACTGACTGACTGGGGCTGTGTTTTGGGAAAGAAGGATTAGGAGGGATATTTGAGGATGCTCCGTCCTCCATCAGAGCTGAGCAGAATAAAGTGGAGGGGGATTTAGGAGGAGGCATCATGGCACTCGGGCAGGAAAGCTGGAGAGAAGGCACTGCTGTCCGAGCAAAGTCACCGGTGCCGTGAACAGGACGTTACGAAAACAGAGTTGGGGTCAGAGAAGGTCAGTTAGGGGTGAAGGGTGGTGAGGGTTGATTGGTGTTTGGCTAAAGGGTTTAAGGGTTCAGGTAAGGGGAAGGTTCTGGTTCGTGTCAGGGTTTAGGGGCAAAATGGAAGCAAAACACAACAAAATGAAATAAGATCAAGAAAATCTACTGTGGTCCGAGCACCGTGATATGAATTCCATCAGAGTCCCCGTTCCCACTGGCTAGCATTGGCCGATCAAACCAAAACAAGGTTGTCAAAAATTCCCTTAGATTGAACAAATTGCCAAATGTAGTACAAATGATCCGTTCTGATATTTCCGAAAAAAGTGGGGGAGGGCTATTTCTATACAATTTATGTCGGGTGACTGGCGCTTCAAGCAAAACATATACAATGACATCTCCAGACTATCATGGCAATTCTAGAGCAAAAGTATACCAGCATATTTTGTGCCGGAAAGCTTGACATCAAGACCCAAGACACACACCAAAAAATAAATAAAAATTACAAATTGCCAGAGATAGGCGAACAAAATAATATTGGACTATTCAGAAGAACCCTGATGGTGTACCGTTTTAGACAGAACAAAAGTTTTGTCCACAAGTATATAAAAGGGATGGCCACTATTTGAAGAAATACATTATTATATTTTTTACATTGGTAGGAAATTTACAATCGTTGACAGTTTTGTAAGCAGCCTGTCCCTTGAAAGGCCTCACGTTCAAATCCAGCTGCGACCTTGTAAGCAGGCCAGATTGACGGGAATCCTTGGAAACATTCCTCAAATTGCGTGTGTTTGTAGGGTGTGAAGTGTGTGTGTGTGACATGTGGGTTCCATTAGCCAGTGGCCATTCATCCTATCTTCACTTGACTCCCTTTGGGCTGCGTGTATATGTTCACCTGGGGCACCAGGAAATAACATACAAGGAATACAAGGCTCTCCTGTTACCCGATGATACTATAAATACATGATGTTAGCATTCAAAGACATAACAGCCCTGATTCAAGGTTTGTTAAACCACCTGACAAGATCCAGAAATGGCTTCGGAAGCATGCAAAGGTTTGTCTTCGTGTAGCGATTCTCAAAATACGCCCCCCCCCTTTTTTTTCGGTGCTATTTCTATATTTAAACAAGAATTGCAAGACAATCACCACCACCTGCTGGCACTACTTCCCCTCCAGAAGAAAACATTCTGTGCGAGTGAATATATCTGAGAAGCCGGGTCGCAGCTGCCGTGAATGAGAGTTGGAGCTTTAATGAAAAAGGTTTGGGCGGTCCACTGATCATGCTTAATACGCTTTTCACATAAACAACAAAAGAGAAAATGGAATTCAGGACACAATGGTGTCAGCATGAAGATTTAAAGCATATAGAAGGTAGTTGCAAACACCCGCTGGTATAGTTGGAGGACCAGGCTTCATCGGAAAAAAAAAAAAGGCCTATTGATGCTGACCATTGATAATTTCATTATGCATTCATTTTGGTTCTTTGTCATAAAAGGATTGATTGACAATAAAAGCGCCCTTTGGTAGGTGCGTTTCAGGTCTACACAACACCAGCTTCAATCATACTTTGAGACATGAGGCATCCCCCCAACCACCACGGGATACAGGCCCTTGCAAAAGATTTTCAGGCACAATGAGGATACCTGAGAGACAATCAATTATTCGGCATAACAGTAAACAATGATTCCAAGAGGGCTTAAACACAGTCGCAACCCACCATGTACAGAAACGCATTTTGAGGAAATGTGACACGTTTGTCACCTGCTCATCAACCGGCAATTGAAGACATGCAAAATGGTGCGGCAGGTGATGAGACGCTAAAGACTGTTTCCGTCACCGAGCGAGACTCGAATCACCGTGCCGACCAGTGCTGCACCTGCAGCTGCTCCCCTGCATGCAAACACTCTTACGCTCAACCGGCGCTAACGTGCCAGGGGAGGATTTTCAGCGAGAGCTAAATAAACACAGCCACATCTGGGAGGGTTGTCCTGCCTATAAACAGCGGGCAGAGGTCTTTCCTGTTTCTAATTAATTACCACCGCGGCGGGTTTCTACACCACATGCTTGTCACATTCAATCAGACTCGACTCACATTTTTAAGGGGACATATTATGCAAGATTGATTATGCAATTTTTTTTGTTGTTGTTAACACTTGTGTGCAGATACAGAGAAACGCTGCATGTTCACAGTTTGGCATTTGTTACATTGCCCGGAAAAATTTCGGCAAACTATCCTCAGTGAACAGTATTGCTTATGACTTTGAAGTTTAGAGCCATTTAGTGCCAAGGATACGATTTAAAGTGAGTTGAGAAGCTTCACTGATATGAAAGTGGTCCTTCATCACCATCCTGTAGCTTTTATGGGCAAGTAATAACGTTTTTGGTTTTAAGGTTGGGGGAGGGGTGGGGGCTCGATCAACCATCAAGTGTGTTATTTATCTAAATATTAAAAAGCCATGGATCTGCTTAAAAAATGCTTTTTTTGACAAGGGTGTGTTCACTTTCTATACCCACTGCATGTTTCAGGGGACATTTGTAAATCCTTCCTTTCAAGAAGCATATTGTGGATTAGAGGACTCCCTGCTGGTGGCAAAGGAAAGCATTCCCCTGGTATGTACTGTGTAGCTGCCAGGTAAACAGGCTTTGGGGAAAAAAGAAAAAAATTCAAGTACAATTAAAATGACAAAGGGACTTACCCATCATTGGAGCACGTCATGAACTCCTCTTTTATTTTGGGATGCCAGCTGCCGTCATTGAGCATCGCCGTGTGGCCCTGTCGGGAGCAGGAAAGAAATAACAAAACACCTAAAGTCTTGAATCAAGTGAAATGAGTTTATTATGGTTGTGCCGATACAAAGATCATTTTTCATAGTTATTTACCAAATGACAAATACAGTGCGATATGACAACCGAGCTGAGGTACAACCTGTGGTGTATAAGTGCAGAATAAATTGGTCGCATCTAGTCCTGAGTTATGTTTAAACCAAGTTTAATGTACCTGCAGGCTATTTTAAAACACACGTCCGGGTAGGAATTCTGCAAGATTAACGACCAAATTGGCCATAAAAAAAGGAAAAACTAATGTTTAAGTAGAGTGTGGCGTGACCTCTTTTCCCTGTTCCCTCAGCGGGAATTCCTCATAACAAATGAATCGAAGCGGTAACAGAAGGGTAGCCCCCTTTGCCCCCAACCCACCCACCGACAGCGAGAAGCATTTCGTGTGCGAGGAAGAGGCGTGTGATGTTTTTTTCATTGACTGGGACCGGGCACGGCTGATGGGTTGGTATGTTGTCATTGAACCAAAGTGGGACTTTACTCAACCAATATTAGCTCTTTTCAAAATCAGTACAAATCTTTTTTTTTTTAAATGCCAAATTCGAAACATTAACACACTACAACATAAGACAGCGATAATGGCATTCAAACATCTCCCCAGAATGCTTTCAGGTCCGGTCCATCATACAAGACCTTCTACACGGGAGGTATCAATCGTCCGTGGAAAAAACATTTGCCTGGGTAACCAACAATCCGCTCACTTAAACACAGTAAAACCCAAACATGACCAAGCCATTAGCATTGGTCTTTGTAGACGCAGGTGCAACGGATCCAGTGGTGACTCCCGGTGCCAAGGGAAAAGCATTATGTTTTGGACACAACTAAGTGCTCACTCCTGTGTCCACCTTGCTACGATTAAGCATTGGCAGGGTTCCCCACCCTCTCGCTCCCCACCAAACAACACAGCAGAACACATTCAGCTTGGTCTCAGCGCCAGCGGTGGCACAATGCTCATAATAGACTTATGCTGCTGCAGAAAAAAATAATATTCACACAATGGACAATTTCAAGCAAGGGATCAATATAGATTTTTTTTTTGTGGGGTGATGCCAATTACAATATTTGGCAGAATAAAATTTCAGTAACCGATGAATTGGCAAATTACAAAAATACATAATAAAATAACTTCTTTTTGGTCCCTTCACAATTAAGTAATTGTTTTTAATAATTATACACAAGTGCGTCTTATTCCAAATCCAAACTAAAAGTCGCCCGCACATAAGCAGAACAGTAATTGTACTAAAAACAGCCTTAGAAAGGGCCAGCACCGAATCTCCTAATTTGGGTTTTTGAAGTTGGCGCATGAGCGTACCTTGGTGTTGACCATATCGACAATGTACTGGTCTCCCTTGATGCACTCCATCACGTTGAAGCCGTCACGGTCCAACACTTTGGCTTGTGCGTTTCCTGACACCACCAGGATGCGATCACCGGTGATGCTGTACTGCAACGCTCGGATCTGATGACTTCAAGGGACAATAAAAACTCTTTAGTTCAATTGAACCAGCAATAAATTGTGTATTTTTCTGCTCGGCCGCAAAACCGTTCCATTCCACCAGTGCTTCTCAGGGTATGGTCTGAGTGCCACTTGTGATATGTGAAAGAAGTATAGTTTCCTTTTAGGTTCAATTCATTTAAATATAATGTCACTGTCAGTTTTGTTCTATAACAAAGGGGTAGAAAATATCACTCAAAGTGGGATTTGGGGGAAAAAAATTATAAAAAATTGGGGATTTCATTTCAAGGCCATACCATCCAGCCTTAAGTTGCACGCATGTGCGCGGCGGCAGTGCATGCGAGCCAAGTGCGCACCACTTAACCCGGGCGAGATTAGCAATTTAGGTCACTATCAAATAGCATTAACACAGCGGGACGTAGACAGAGCATCAACATATCGGCTACGCGGTGTCCAAAAAGTTCAAAGTGAAAATGAAATGTCGGCTCAAACGCTAAATCTTTGGGTCTGAAACATCTGTGGAGTCGGAAGCACGGAAGCTCCCGGAGAGAGAAGTAATCAACTTAAATGTTGCGTACGGGTACGAAATGGGCAGGCCTGGAAACAACAAATGCCATTTGGACCTTTTCATTTCTTTTTTCTTTTTTTGCGCTGGTGAATCATGGCGTAAACATCATGCAAACAAACAGCCGCTTCCATCTGCTTGTAGGATAAATAAATGTGTGTGCGTGGACGGTGTGGATGTGGCACGACACGCAGATGTGTCGGGGTTTCTCGGCAGTGGTGGGAAGCAACAGAGCACACAAGTCAAGTCGTACCTTGACTTACGGCTTTAATTCGTTCCGTGACCGTGCTTAATTTATCCGCGGATCAAAACCGTTTTCCACCAGTGAAATCATTCAAAATTTCATTCATCTGTTCCGGTCAAGAAAAATAACTCTGCATTGTATAAAAACACACAAAAAAGCGACATAAAAGAATGCAAAGAAATTAACTGGTTTTAAAAAGTGTCAAACTAGGGTTAATCGATTAATCTGGCTCTTACAATACCCACATGAGACAAACAAAGCAAAACATCTGTTTCTCTGCTAAATATCAGAATTCGCCCCCATAAATATTGATATTGGTCGAGCCCTAGCTATAGCTGTCACTTTTACCAATTCTGCTTCTCAGTAAAGTGGACTCACCAATCGCATGGCTGCAGGGAGCGGAAGGCCTGCAAAGCTCGGTCCATGCCGGCAAAATCCCAGAAGCGCACATCAAAGTCGTAGCCGCCCGTCACTAGACGGGCGCCCGATGGGTCCAGGGCCATAGCGGACACCTGAGAAAATGGACGGGGGTCAAACAAAGTTGACAAAAAGAGACTCTGTGTACTGAGGCTGGAAGACAGGTGCGGGTACCGTCTTGGTGCCGTGCAGCAGAGTGATCTCGTGAGTATCCGGAATCTTCTTGACGGGATTCTGAGGCGGGAAAATAGGAACGCATATTGGTGGAATAGTTAAAGGGTAAACTTTTTTTTTTTTTTTTTTGGGAGCCTGCTTTTGAGATTCACTGTGAAAGATGCAGCGATGTAATGGTTAACATTGCCAAGAGGTTAATCCGAGTTCTGGGTAAACATTTTCTGGAAATATTGTTAAGATTAATAAATTATCTATACGTCTTTGTTCTGTTCAATTTTTCCCTTTTTTTATTTTAGATGTTTGAAATAAATAAAAATCATACCTCTATTATCTTTTTAAGGTTATATGTTCATTTGGTTACAGTTTTGCTTCAAATAAATAATGTGTGCATTATTTTTTTCAAATGCTTTTATTATCTTTTACATTTTCTTTTTACTATTACCAGCATTTAATGTCATTTTTGCTGTAATCGTATCCTATTTTTACCTACAAGTAGGTATGGTAGGTGTTGTTTTCTGGTGCTGCTATCTTGTGGTGGCTTAAAGCAACAACACACACTCTGGAAGCATTATAATCACGTTTTTGGCCCCACTTTTTTCACTGGGTGCATGTCACATACGTCATCATCGTCCTCTTCATTTTGCTCCTCATCTTCGTCGTCACTGTCGCTTTGAGCGTCACCGCCTTCGTAACCAGGAGGAACAGGGGGTCCCACCAAATCCTCCTCGTCTTCCTCCTCCTCCTTTGAGTCTTTTCCAGGCGGTGGAGGGCCAACAGGTTCAGAGTCTGAACTGCTGCTGTCCATGTCCTCTTTTCTGTAAACAACACAATAAGGATGGAAGACCGACTTTGAAAACTTAATCAAGTACTGAAACCTCTTATTTTAAACCCCAATTTAAAACCCTAACGATGTTTTGTAATCCTACTTTGAAACAACTCTAATTTGAGGCCCTAATCATGAATGGAAACCCTACTTTTAAACCATAAACCCTGTCCTGAAACCATAATTTGAAACCTGAAGTGAATTGAAACCCTATGTTGAAGCCCTCAATTATATGTAAAATGGCAGACAACACAAAATGGTTACCTGGAGGTGGCTGCTGCCTTCTCTGCGTCTTTCTGTGTGTGGACTGACATTGAGCTTTCCCCTTGCACCTCCATTTCGTTCTGTCTGTCATCTGAACAAAACAACATTAACAACACCATTTGACTCTAGCAGGACAAGCATGTGGCTTTATTAAATTTACCTAGCACTTGGCGACTCCTCTCAATGGCCGTTCGCCGGGTCTGTTCAAAAATGGCATCCAGGTCAAATGTGCGGGCCTTCTTTCCTAGTGGCAACAAGTTTAAAAACGTTTATTTTAAGAGAACTTTAAAGATTATATGTACTCCAATCAACACCCCCCGCCTCCCACATCACACATACCAAAGCCAGAGAATCCCATAACAGAAGTGATGTCTCCATCGTTGTTCATCTTGCCTGGAAATGACAAATCACTAGCTTGTGAGAGGAAAACAGTGGCTAAGACAACGCAACACGGACTAAAAATCAAGTAAAAGCGCCATTTCCTTCGCATTTACAGCCTTATTGCAAAGACAGGACGAAACGGTAAGAAAATATTGTCGACGGGGAGTCATATAAAACTCCCAACTGGAAATCAGGTGGAAACAAATGACAAATAAGAGCAAAAGCGAGTACCTTGGTCGCTGTTGGGATCCATATTTGAAACGAAGATTCTTCTTCTACGGAGATGCTTCGCTTCTTCTTGTCGTTAATACTACAGTGCCACCTAGTGTTTGATAAACGAGGTGCAAGATGCCGAAACGATACCCGATTCCCGTTTATAATAATAATAATAATAATAATAATATTTTTTTTTTATAAGCGCCTTTCAAAATACCCAATGACACTTTACAATCAGGAACAAGAACAATAAAACACATTGCGGGTGAGCAGCGGCAGCCAAACACGCCAGCGTTCACTCAACCCGGAAGTCAGAAAGAAACCACAAGGAAAGGAGAGGAGGAAAAAAACACGCTCGAACTATCCCCATCTGAGGATAACTTGAGTCCAGGAGAAAAAAGACCCCAGCACGTAAACAAGCATATGACAGTTACAACAGGTCACAAGACATAACATGTAGTGGGGGGCAGATGGGTGGGAAGGGTGGGGCGCGACGCTGCCCGTCCGATCAGCTGCTCCGTCGATTCGAGCGCTCTAGTGGTTAAAAGTTATTTAGCTACACGTCTGGAATATGAAATAACCATTATAGAGCAGAAAGTATTTTGTTTCTATTTTACTGACGTTCTTAATCATATAACTGAGTATACAAACGAGTCTGGAAATAATTGCTGCCAAATACATGGATCATTTTCATATGGTGATTTGATCAATAATAGTCAGACATAGCTGAATGAATTTCACTGGGAAAATAATTTACAATTTTACTGATATGAGTACATTATTTACATTTGTAATCATTCAAAGAGTAAGCACAAAGTTCAATGTGTGTTACACTTTTAATGCCAAGACGTTTTTACCTGTACAGCACTTTTTGTATGCAGCGATGGCTGTTCAAAAGTGCTCTATAAATACAGTTGAGTTGAGTTGAGTTACCTGTCCCAAAATAAAGTACATTTTCAATGTGTTCCCTTTCAAAAGACTATTCAATTATTAAAAGTGAAATGTATCTAAGACAGTGTGTACAAAAGTGAGGAACTAGGAAAATTAAAGCAGAAATGTGGCACACAACTACAGTTTTAAAAAATAGTGTACATATGAGTGCATCCAGAAAGTATTCGCAGAGCTTCACTTTCCCCCCACATTTTATGTTACAACCATATTGCAGAATGGATTGACTCCAAATTCAATGCACTAAACTGCCAAAATTAAAAAGTGAGAAATCACATGTACGTAGAAGTATTCATAGTCTTTGCCATGAAGCTCAAAGGACAGCATCGCGCTTCTTCATCTTAGCATTCAATTTCTTAGGCCCCATGGTTAGGAAATAAAATAAGATGGCAAAGTATTCACTGCAGGTAACAACCTATTGACAGTGGCTGGATGTTGTTGACATGTTTGTTGCTGCCATTTAGTTCTGAAGGACGGTGTGCAAGTAAAATTTGTGCGAGCAACACAAAGCAAAAATTACAAATTAAAATAAGTTCCCAATCGATGACTCATAACTTCTTGAGAAAGCACATAAATTCCCTTCATTGTTAAATTTTGCCTGAGATGCAGACAATCAGGTCTGTGCCATGGCCGCCATCCTCTCGATAGCCGCCCAGTCGACCTCGCCGAGGCTGCCGCCGCTCTCCGACAGTTTGTCTAGCCACTCCATACCTGGCATACCCGCTCTGGTGCCGCTGTCCTGCTCGTCTATTAATTCAGACAGTAACAGATTGGCGCCCTGCTGGGTCATATGCTGGTCCTCAAGGGCACTGGCGGAGGTGACTGGACGCTCCTTCGACAGAGAGGTCCCTGATATTGAGAGAGAACGTCAAAGATTCAAGTGAAGTGAATAATTTTAAGGTAAAGTAAATTCAGTTCATTTTAGAATAAGGTGGTCATAACATTAAGAAATGTGGAAAAATTATGCATTGGAAACATTTTCCAAAAGCATTGAAAGGATTGTCATGCTATTGTTGGATTGTCAGTGTGGTATTTGCGGTTGCTACCTGGCCTTTGGTGGAGTTCAGGCCTCCCCCTGTCCTCTGAAGGTCCTCCAGTCGCTTCGGTAGTGCAAGGACGACGCTGGGTGTGCATTTGGCCTGAGGGATATTTCAGACTTCTCTCTTTCCTGTAAAACCCAAAGATAAGATTTGAATGTCATCAAATGCTGGCAAGATCGTTTAAGACAATTCGCAAATTTCTGAGGGTCTTGCTCACACATGAGACAGAGGTGTAGATTTTACTGCTGAGAAAAAAAAAAGGTACCTGTGATTGCCAGCTGCGGCCAGAGCGGAGGAGGATCTGACGGCCGGAGCATCATTGACTAAACTATGAGAGCCAGGCAAGGGGCTGGTGCGAAGTTGATCTGCCAACAACCTGGCGTCGCGGAGCCTCTGGTTGAATCGTTTCAAAAGCAAGGACCTGCCACGGTAAAGAAAATGAGAATCATGTTTGTAAACTACAAATGTGCGTCACACAAACACACACCCATCTGACTTTACACCTGCTGCACTGCGATGTTGGTTTGAATCTGATTAACTGTTCAGCTCGAGTACTAGGTGGTATCATTGCACACATGAGTGGCCACAAACTCAAGTAGCCGACTATTTTTTTTCTAAAGTCAACTTACCATATAATATGTCACCTTTGAAAAAAAAGTTCTTACTTTTGCTTTTCTTGCGTCTTCCGCCCACTGGTCACTTGGCTGGTGGATTTCTGCAATGAAGAAGAGCACAGATGAGCAACGACCTGCATCTAACCTGGGGGAAAAATTCTTGCCCCGACGAATGATGCCCCGACGAATGATCCGACCGGTGTTCTGGTAAAAGGTTTGATCTCCCTCTCGCGCAGGCTGGCTTTCTGTTTTTGATACACAGAGTGTCTCTCTCGCTGCTTGCGTCTCATCCAAATCTTCAACTCCCGTCTCTCGTCATCCTCGTCATGGACGGCACGCGCCGGGGAAATCTGCAGACTCGGTTCTTGCTGCTCTTTCCTGCTTCGTGAGAGCCATGTTGTCTTTCAGCTTTGTGATACTCACAAGTCATGCATAATTGAGTAAGACCTGTACCCGCTGTCGAGCGCGTTGGATAAAGACGCGTCCAGATCATTCTGGGATATATAACCTTCTCGCACCAAACCCTCAAGGATCTCCGCTGTATCAGACAACCCCGTGTGGTCCAGACTCTCATCAGGAGTCCTGCAGGTCACACACAAAAGGCTAATAAAATCTCCCCAAACCAAGAGGATTTTCAAAATGTGTTACTGTCCGATGAAATTGCACTTACTCGTCAAACGTTTCCAATGTTACGGTTGACAGTTGCTCTGTTGGAGGAATAAAATATTACAATAAGATAACAAGAATTAATGGTCGCGAATGGACAACGGGTGCTAAAACGACCACAAGTGCAGTTTTTGGCCGCTGCATAAATGAGGTGAATTTACTTGGAAGGCTCTGGTGGCCATGACAAAGCTGAGAGGAAGAAGTCGGATGCACAGCCAACAACTTTCGGTCGGGATTGTGATTGACATTTGGAAACGCATCTTGTTTCTCGTCCTCTTCAACCTGGCGGATGTCATGCTTTGGTGCGGGCTGAGGCGGAGGCGGCGCGGCTCCTTTTTTTGGTGATTAAAATGCAAATTATTATGAAAGAGGTTTATTTTCAACGCTCCATTTATGTTTGTTACCTTTTGGGAAACCAAACGCAACATTGACCGTGTTTGTGAGTCGATCTATGACTTTGTGTGTTCGCATTGAGAGGAGGGTTAAAACCAAACAAACTTACTGGTTTCGATGATGGGCTTTCTCACACTGATGGGAGTGTGTTTTGGCTGTATTTTGGGCTCTTCCGCTGGGAGAAACAGTCTCACTGTTTTTCGTACTGCGGGCTTCACATTTGGAGGTGAGACTGGGGAGACTTGCTGTGGCTTGTACGGCTACACAAACATAAAATGTGACCACATTCCCGTTTGAAAATCGGAATAGGATGAATACACAAGGCTAAAATACCTTCTTTGGAATTCTGGACTGAGGCAGGTCCTTCTCCAGACAGTCGGCGATGTTCTGCAGCGCAGCCAGCTGTGAATCCAGTTTGGAGAGGTGGGACGAGAACCAGACCGCGGCGATTTCAGACGGATGGTTGCGAGGTTCGTCAAGTCTTGGGGTCCTGATGGATGTAGAAAGCTCGGAGTCTGTTGAATCTTCACTGTAATGCGGAGAGACTTTCTCTGGCTCCGTGTGGGAAGGTCTCTCTCTTCTCGGTGTCTTTATGGCTATCGTGAGCTCAGAGTCAAGTCGTTCCTCAGAGTAGAGGCTCTCTGGTTCCAAGTTGTGAGGTCTTTCTCTTCTTGTCCGAATGGCTTTATAAACCTCCCCATCGTTTACATTCTCAGAGTAGACTCTCTCTGGCTCCCTGTTGGGCTCAGTTGTGGTCATGCGGGTATCTAGAATATGAACACAAATGGAATGGTGCCTTGAGATACAGGTTTAATTTCTTCTTTGACCACAAAAATCCGTATTTTATGAATGACAACAGATACACAGGTTTATTATGTACTATACGTTATTCCACCTAGTGGAGGAACAGTTAGTAGTTTCCCCTGGTAAAATAAGTCTCGGGCATAGACTGATAATAATTTTCAAACCAATGAAGTGAGAATGGATCATTTCAATGTGTTGCAGCAGTGGTTGGGAATGATTGGTTGAACCCATGATGACATTATCAAATCCAGACCTGTTTGAGTGACAGTTTGGGGAATCTTCTGATCGGCATGGTAAGCACTATTAATGCCGGAAGCGGCGAGCATGTGAAGCTGAGCAGGCGTGAGCACAGGAGGGATGGAAGAAGCGTCTTTCGTCCTGGAGCTGGCAGGGGGCAAATCCCGATGCTGCGTTCCCTCTTCGATGTCTACGACGCTCAGGAAGTTGCGGCCGCGCTGATCCTGGCAGAGATGACAAAAATGGCCATGTGGTGTTTGCTTTTTTCACTGGATCTTAGATGTCAAACAAAATATTTTCCCTGCAGAGAACAAGAGTCATGAAAAAAAAAACACCCAAAAAACAACTAAAGTGTGACCGGTGTTAGAAAACCTTGTTCATTTTAATGCCTGTTACCACTAAAAGTGTATCATGTGACTAACAGACAGAAAACAAAACATGACCGAATGCCCGTTTTTGGCATTAAAATGTCATAGCTATTAATGCAAGAATTTCAGTGATTTAGGGCATTATAATCTCAAGAAAACATGAAAATTGGCTCGATATCTGATTTTTTTTTTTTAATTACTTTTGCTGAAACAAATGTACTTTTAGTTGTTTCAGGCATTGAAAATTAATGAAAGTTCCCCTACTGTATTGGGTGTGAACCAGATCGTGATATGACCTGACCATTTTTTTTCTTTTTCTACACCCAGACATTATTGTGGTTTCACTGTTGCAACCAGCCACTGACATTCCTGAATTCGATAGTGTGTGTCTCAAGACTGCAATCTTACCAAATTCTTCCTCTCTTGTAAAGGCGGGATAACATTTGCGTCTTGATGTCTCTCTCTGTACAGTTTCTCCGGAGTGTGTTCTTTTGACTTGCCTGTAGAAGTGGCGGCTAATAGTGAGGCTTGGACTGACACTGCTTTGTCCACAAGCATGGGAGAATATTCTGAAAGCCGGGGAAAAAAAATAAACAGCATGATGCTTTCTCATACGCCGTCTGAAAATCCCTCTGACCATTTTCGAGAGCGCTCGTCCTCATTTGGGTCACAGGTTAGATGGAGTCTACGAAAGCTGATACTGTATTAGGGGAGAACCAAAAGGCTTACTTGGCTCCGTGTTGGTGAAAGCATCGAGGCACTCTGGGGGTCTTTTACACGTGGAGGCGAAGGCATGGAGCTCGGCTGAAGTCGTTCTCATCCTGTCTAATAATGTGCGACCATTCGAAACAGAGCGGCTGGATCCTGAGGGACTTGGAATGGTGGCTGACAACAGTAGAAACACAAAGACTTCATGACAGTTAGCTCAACCATAAACGTACATTTTATCATATTGTGTGCAGCCCACTTTGAATGGAAGCATTCCGTGCAGTGGTGATTTCCTCTGGGTCAACTTTAGGCTAAGAAAAAAATAACAATTAACAAAAATGTTTGCATGGTTTTATTTTTTTAAATGATCTACCTCTTGTGCGGTGATGATTGGCTGCTCACTTGGCAGATTTGTCCTCAGTGCCCTCTCTCGTCTCTTCTGCCTATAATCACAGAGTCAGTCAAATGGCTATGATGAAAACAGGTCGTCAGGATTACACTTGAGGATATTGTGCCTCTTGCTGGAGCTGGAGGAAGGTGTAGCCCCTCGCTGTGCTTCGGCAGAGTCGTTGACTCTGAGCAGCTGGAGCCGAGCTTCTTCCGAGTTGCGCCTCCCTGCCACTAAACCAGCCAATTCCTCCATGGAGATGAGGCGAGCTTTTTGAGACGAGCGAGGTGCCGGGGTGGACATCTGCGGAAAAAAATTAACAGAATTGAGTAGTCGGCTAGAATAACCACTTGGGGCAATTGTGTTGTGTCTTGAGTCAGCCTTACAAAAAAAATAAATAAATAAAAAATAAATAAATAAGCTGGCATTTAAAAGTTCTAATCTAAAAAAAAATGTTGGGTGTTATCATTAGCTAATTATCTGTTAATCAGTTTGTAAAACTGGACATTTGATTTGACTTGTGTACATTTCTGGACCTCTGGGTAGAAAATACTCACCCTTGTCGGTTTGGGGTCTATATGTAGAAGCTGAAGTTTGGGCGTTTCACCCAGCGGCACTGCAGGGAGAAAGAAATGCTTGGGAAGAGGTGTTGAATGTGTTTTAGGGAGATTGATGTGTCCTTGTGCACCAGACTGCAGGTGCAGAAGACGAAGGCCCTGTGTCACAACAGACGTGGGATTCTGGGGACAAAAGCTCCTCGTAGGAGACTCAGTTTGAGTACTGTGGCTAAACCGAAGAAGTCTTTTTGGAGTCGAAGACGCGCCTTTCGTCCTTTTCTTGTCTCTCTTCCTACCACCTTGCAGCTGGAGTAACTTGAGACCCGATTTTTGAGAGGACGGGTCTGCATTAATATTACCAATAGAGGGCGCTATCGTATTAGTGTTTGAGGTGATCAGAAGCCCTTCGCTGGATGGGATTAACCTAATGCTTTCCTGAAAGTGAACGTCTGTTGACTCGGCCTGCACAGAGAGGGGGGGAAATTCCTGAAAAAGAGAAAAGAGACAAGAAAGAACGTATTAAGATGAGTGCTAATAAAGGAAGACGTGTAGCTCCATTGAAGCACAAATGGGACAAAGTAGTACTGATTCAATTAGTCGTGTGAAAATAACAAGAAACAAACAGAGCGTCACCACGCGTCATCTTTGAAACAGACAGATGCGCTCACACTATGACGTAGTCCCACATTGAATGACGTCTTCAACGCGACCGCGGGTGTGCGGACGAAATGAAATGCACGTTACAGCACGAATGTAAAAATGGAATCAACTGAAACGCTTATGGGAAAACCGCAGAAGAGTTTCTTTTTTTAAACTGGACAAATTACGGTAAAGTTCGCCGTGCGTAATTACGCACGCAGCTCTGCACCATAACACGGACATAAATAGTTCCTTAATCATTTTTTTCGCCCGATCCTAATCTACTCATAATGCTTTGTTTGTGTTTCGTTAAACACACGAACGTTGTGTGAACAAATAGCCTTGCTGACGAGACAACCTACACATAAAACACAGCCCAAGGGCTAGGAGCGCCAACATTTGGTGATTTGGTTTGCCGTGATCTGAAGTGGATTGAATGTCACTTTGAGGAGAGGGGTTAACCGTGAACGGGTTTATCAATTGGAGGGTACATAAATAAGTACTGTATTCACATTCGGATGCAAGTGGCGAAAAATCCGAGGATAAAATCATCTAAGGATACCCACAAATGGTAAAAATACACCTTTTGAACCAAAATGGTTCACGTCTACCTTTTGCAGCATGGTTTCTAGACGTTTTTTGTATCAATTCATGATAAACATGTATCTCAAAATTTTAAACAAAGAAAAAGAAAAAAAGCATCTGGGGCAGATTTTTGTTTGTAATTTGTCAGGTGCTACCCCTAGACAAATTTGTGGGTGACAGTGGGTGGCCTATAAGAGGTACATTTCCACCTGGATCAACATGAGTATGTGAAATCCCTCAAACAAACAAGAAGCAAACTTCACACAGCAAGGCAGAAATTCAACACCACACCAAAACCTAGCTGGGTCTGTATCAAGTAATAACACACCTGATAGATTCCTCCTGCGTCATGACTGGCATAGGCAACATTGCTGACATGATGAGGTCCGTGTGTGCTTTGTGTGGGAGTCTGGTAGGCATATGGGGGGTTGCTCGAGTGTTGGTCAGGCACGTGTATTTGTGACTGAGACACTGAAGGGTTTTGCGCAGGTTGGGAATAATGTTGAGGTGGCACATTGGTCATGTAAGGTGAAGGCACATAATGGGGGGTCATATTGGATTGAGCGAAATAGGAATTCTGCTGGGCAAGTTGCAGATTGGAAAATGAAGCTCCCAAAACATCCATCAGGCTCACGTAGTTGATGTTCTGCAACACAGGGCCAACAGTTCAATCAGCAGGTAAGCATCAATGCATCTATGGAGGCAAATCAGGAAGTGTTACCTGGACCAGTCGGTACAAATCTTCACCCAGACGCTGTCTCATTGGCGGAGCCTGAAGTGAGTGTTGTTGGTCTGGGCCAAAATGATCCAGAGCGGGTGTGCCAGCTGCTGAGGCGTGAGGTCGAGAACCTGCATGGTCTAACGGTGTGTTGGGGTACAGATTTGCTCTCGGATGGGGGAGCTCAGTGTGAAACGATGCCTGAGGCTGGACGGACGGAGGAATTTGTGGGATTGGACCATCCGGTGCCAGGATCACTGGATGGTTTTCCACCTGACTGAAGATTGGACAACAAAACAAGTGATGCAATAAATATGCTATCACTGCCACATTGTTATTTTATGAGATATAAAACTTGACAAAGCCAGGACCTTTAATGCAAAAGTTTCTAAATTGTTATTCACATGCAGAATCAACTGAGATTCAGAACTCACGCAGATGTTGAGCTGGACGTCTCAATCAGTTCTTCAACCTTTAAACTCTGAAAAGACGACAACACAGACATTTGTTTATAAACCGCAGTGTATAATAGCCAGAGTGAAAGACTGATATTGACCGCTTGAGGCGAGCAAAAGTTTTCAGACATCCCGTTGGAGAGAGACGACGAATGCTCCATGCGGTCATCGCTGCTTTTGCCTGTGACAAAAACATGTTGACGTTCACTTAAGATGATTTATTGCAGCTGACGTACTGACTGTTTGGGACATCGTGCCTTCTTTTTCTGGCGTGACATCCAAATCATCAAAACACGGTCGCTGAGATGTTGAGCTCGGGATCGGACCGGTCAAGTTGAGTTCGTCGGGCTCATCAGGGAGAGACATCCTGTCAGACTTCAACTCTTCTGATTCGTCTACGTGAGAACAACTACAAGAGCATAACACAGGTATGAAAAAAAATATTGTATCTCTGAAATTTCTTAGTCATCCAAGTCATGGTGAGCCACAAAAGTTTAATCAAGGCTCATTTCTAATATGGTAATTAATACTGTCCATAGTACACAATGGCGGTTTCTGATACGCGACACACAAGGGAAGCATTTCTGAAAAAATCAAACCTGAAAAATAAATACTCACATCGACAGTTCTCCTTGATCTACGATGTGATCCAGACCAGCAACTGGAGTGTGAGCTGATCTAGGGCGGCTGGTCTCAACAGTGCTCTGCCTCTCCAGTCTCGTGTCCGCCTCCGATTGCGGCAACGGGGTGATGGTCCATCGTGCTTCCGGGCAGCCTGGCTGGAGCAGATGTATAAACCTGCGCTCCAGCAGGCTCAGCGAAGTGAGCAGCGCTGGCGCAGAAGTTTTGACACGGATGACTATCCCATCCTCGCACATTCCTTCTCCCTTTGGCTTCTTCTTCTTGCCAGTGTGCCCAAGGAGCACCCTCTTGTCAGCCCAGCGCAGCATCCACTGCAGCAGCCTGCCCAGCACTGGAAAGCGGGCCTCTAATTTAGGATCCAGGAACTGTTGAAGTTCTACGTTGGCTTCCGCAGTGGTTGAGGATGCGAACGCCAAGGCACTTTGGTTACCGTCAGAACCGGAGCCTCTCTTCTGATTTCGAAGACTAAACAAACCCTTTTGCCTCTCTGTCCGAAGCTCCGACAGCGCGGACGCAAATAAGTTGCTTTTGGCTTCACAAGCACCATTCAAGGCTGCTGAAG
Source organism: Hippocampus mohnikei (assembly GCA_026261675.1). Taxonomy (NCBI): domain Eukaryota; kingdom Metazoa; phylum Chordata; class Actinopteri; order Syngnathiformes; family Syngnathidae; genus Hippocampus; species Hippocampus mohnikei. The sequence continues at coordinate 2,314,046 of JAKGUB010000344.1, forward strand.
TCTGCGACTCGGGGGTCGTACCGCCCTTCGCCGGCCTGTGGCAGCATCCTGCTCTGAAGACCGGGAGCTTGCTGCCACGGTGTTTCCTGGCCGGGAGCTGCCCATTTCCTTGGCGGCGGTGAATCGTGGTGAGCACGTCAAAGGTGAGCGAGTGCAGCTCCTTGTCTCGCAGAGCAGAGTGAAAGGACTTGAGCAAGGGAAGCTCGCCCCCGTCGCTATTCTCTTTCTCCAACATGTAGCTGAGGAAAAGCTCGAGGAAGGTGAGATACTCATCATCCTCTAGCTCAAACTCCCAGGTGCCAATGACTGGAAGTGAGTGTGGCGCTACATCCTCGATCGCCTTCTTAGTCGCAACAGCGGTCCCTGTTGCTTTCACTTTTACCTCCCTGTCGGAAGACAACACAATAAATCACACCACAGAAAATCTGTTGATTCTCTTGCGGGGTGATTAATCCCTTACGATGACAATGACAGATTATTATTATTATTATTATTTCAATCTTCTAATAGGAAGTAAAAACGACGATGTGGCCTGCAGTGTAAATGAGTTTGACACCCCTGCGTTCATGGTACTGGCTACCTGGGTATGGATGAGATGTGAGGATCAGGTAAGACAGCCTCAGAGGTGGCGTCCGATCTTTCTCCATCAACGCAGTCGGTTACAGTGCTGGCGCTCACACTTGCGACTGGTGAGCATGGCCTCAGAGTGGCCGCCTCGTGTTTGTCGTCCTCGTCTTTCTCCCACAGCCGAAGCTCCAGGGGGGCCAGGTGCCTCAGCAAGCGGCCTAGGTGCTTTTTCCTCTGCCTGAGTTTCTCTTGAATCAGAGCCTTCATGGGCTTGCTCTCTGGCTCTTTGCCTTCCTCTGGAGGAGAGAAAACTGTTTAAGGCTCCCTTTCTACATTCATTGGCTACTTTGTGAGGTTTCATGAAAGCAGTTTTACAGTTGAAGAAACACATCATGTCATATTTTAAATGTGTGACATTTTATCATTGTAGTTGTAGTTGGATTATGTTAATTTAAAACTGCAACACATTAAAAAAAACTATTATCACTTTTGTACCTTCCAAAATTGTACGATGCGGTACGGTTGAACACATGCAAACTACAACCACAAATCCTGAAGGTTTATTTTTAAAGGCAAAATGTATTTATGAAGTGTTGGTAATATTAACATATATGAAACTGTACCAAAGACACTGCATTGCTTCAAGCCCTCCAGCAGTGAGTTGTACTTCTCCCTCAGGGAGACTCTGACTGACTCTTCCTTCTCTGGGAAGGCAAGTACCAGGGTGTCTGCCACCTAGAGAGGAAGAGCAACAAAATGTGAGTCTACTTATCGTTTACCCATGTCTGGGGGAGGAAACAGATGAAAAAGACATTTCACCAAAGCCAGCGGGGGCAATTCAGCCAACAGGCTGAGGAGGAGGTCCTGCAGGATTTCCTCGGTGTTCAGGAAGTGAGAGAAAGGCAGATAGCGAGTGGCCCAAAGAAGAGCATCAATGCAGGATGAAACCACTTGTGAATTATCAGGGTCCTTTGAGGACACAAAAAAAAAAGCAAACAAAATGTTCAGGCCATGCACAGTTAAAAGATAATTACCCCCAATTCAACATTATCTTCATACCTGTTGCATTCTGGCAGCCTGAAACCTCCTGCAGGCAACAGAAAGCTGATCCCTGACATGAAGCATCCAGCATAAACCACACAGCTCCCTAAAACAGACTTTAGGATGAAAATTGAGTAAGGAACAGAAAGTAGATCTGGTGTCCTTTGCATTCAGCCCTTAAATTTTTCCAAACAAACCCTCAATTATAAATAACTGATATGTGTACTTGTTGGTACGTCCACTCTTAAATCATACAGCATATTTTCTTGCAAATTAAACATCTGGTTGAGAACCACTGGCTCACGGCATATTGAGTGGTGTCTTACTAATAGTTTGACTGCAATCAGGGTGTAGAGTTTTGCTATGGCTCCGTCTGAAGAATCCACCACGGCTGACAAACTTCATCAGGCCCTCTGGGAGAGCCTTTTCCTCTTTGGGGAAGGATGGATAGGCGTACTTTGTCTTGATCTAAAGAAAAACATAATACTGTACGTTTTATAACATGGCTCACTTAATTCTTTAAAGCATGTAATGCCGAAGATGCTCTACCTTGTGTAGTAGGTGACGGGCCCGCCGCAGGTTGCCGACGTACCACTGAGCAGCAGGGTGGCAACATCGAGCAGACCTGAGGAGGAGCAGGATCCTCTGAAGAACGGCAGACACTTTGTGGCGTGTTTCCACTTCTGCGAGCTGTCCCGGTGTCCCCACAGGATCCTGAAAGATGCACGCATATTCTTGTCAGGCGAATGATACACAGTGGATAAAAAAGTCGACACGAGGGGAGTATTGGGGGAACTACGACACATTTTGTTTAAAAAAATGTCATTTGCTTTCCAAGCAAAGCGGGCGAGATCAATTATACGCAATTGGAAATCTGATGCTTATGAGAAAAAAAAAATGGAGATTTTAAGGCTTTATGGCCCAGCCTAACATGAACATGTTATTTTGTATTGAGTACCTGAGTGTTCGGGAAGGCTGAGGACAATACAGAGGCGGGGACGGCAAATACAGCCCACTGTGTACGAGTGCAGACATGCTTGAGCACAGGTCCTTGGCCGATTCCAGTAAGGAAGTCAATTGTGACGTTAAAACGTCAACACCAGCGATGACGGATGCTTTTAGGATCTCCTGGGCGGACTCCTGCAACACATCCAAGTCTTGCGCTTCCACAGGGTCTAGTCAAACAAAGAGACATGTGGATTGATGGATAAAAGCGACTGTGTTATAATGTTCACAAACCTGTAAATCTTGTATCATTGACATCGCTGTGCTCGCCACTGTCATAGTCCACAAGACACTGCAACTCTGTCTGAAAAATGCTTTTGGGGAGTAAAGCTTTTGGAAGGTGAAGCTCCGGTTTGCTGATCCTGTTTGAAAAAAAAAAAAAAAAAAAAAACGTGGTACAGACAGGAAAGTGAAGAGAGCACAAAACCACTCCCATCACACACTGACCGTGTCATGTCCAAGTGGCCAGCACAGTAATACACATAAGCAAGGCTGACAGAGGCCGACGTCTTCCAGTCCCCAAGCTTGTACGCCAGCCACGCCGTCTCGGGGAGCAGACCCCCAAGCAGGAGAAGGTCCACGGTGTAGTCCACGGTCCACTTCTCTGACATGTACTGCTGGCGAACTGCTCGAGCCATTGTCTCCTGACACAGCGGCACCAGGCGTCCTAGATCTGAGGCTGGGCCACAAGAGGAAATCAATGAGATTGGGTTGCTGTGACTCGCTTTTTTAAAATTGGCAATCAAAATTAAAACATGAAAATGGTGCTTCATTATTTTGAAGAGGTTTTTTTCATCCCAAAAAAATGAGATGAAAATATTCGCATTTTAGGCTCTAATCAGAAATATAAACTGGACTACTGACTACTTTGTAATGGTTTTGTCATTTAATGTATTTTTGGTGGGATTTTTTGTGTTTCTCTCTCCCCAAAATTATTTTTAAGTTTTGATTTTCTGATTTTCCTTTTTTTTTTCTCCACTCGCTTCACTCATTTTGATGTGAGTTTAGTGTGAGCATCAAGACAACCTTGACAACACAAACCATGAGGTAGATGTAACGGCGGCAGAACGGCCACATGGTGTGCAGGCAGGATGTTGAGTGGCTGATTGGTAAAATAGGCAGCCATAAACCTCCCTAGAGTCTGAATGACGGCAACAACTGGGTCGATGTGAAGGTTAGTCGGCAGGAGGGGGTCGGCTGCAGAGCACAAAGTTCAATCCTAAGCACCTTGGACAAACTTGGCTACATTTTCCCAACTGAATTGACTGACCTGTTGTGCAAGTCGCATGCTTATCGTGGTGACCAGCGTTGTGCAGCGCCAAGTGGGCCATGTGTTCTCCCAACTCCACGGCTTCCTTTAGATGGTACTGGGACAACAGGTTGTAGAGTAGAGCCAGACAGAGTCTTGTTTCCTGGAAGGCGCTACGACGACAACCTAAAAGTGAGAGAGAGAGAGAGAGAGAGAGAGAGAGAGAGAGAGAGAGAGAGAGAGAGAGAAACATATTTGTACTATATTTTAAAGTATTATGTCCATTTGAGAATGAAAATAACATACTCTTTTTACTCTCTTCCCAAATTTGTGTCCGCCACGTCTCAGTGCTGTGTTGGTACAGGCCACATAGGAATAGTTCTTCACCTGAGAAAGCAATATCATCATCATCAATATTATTATTATATTTAAGATGGATGAACCCTGCATGGTTGGAAATGATATAATGACATTGTGCTTTCAAACGGTACAACAAGGATACATTCATCGGAATCAGGCCTCCTACAAATGTGAATATGAACCTCATATGCATCAGACAGCCGTCAATGTGAGCGCAATGAAAACACTAAGATCAGCAGTAGCGCATCAATGCCATCATAACATAATCAAAATGTACAAACAGGTCACCCGTACATACCCAAACAACACAAATAATCACTAAAGCGCCCATTAATGTGCCTTTTAACCTGTCCAACCCGAGAAGAAGAATGAAGGGTTGTTTCTTACCTGTGTGATTCAGCAGTGCAGGACCCTCTTCTAGTTTCTCTCCGGTTGCTTGCAGAGCTGTTTGAATCTTGGACATGATGATTGACAACTGCTCCTCACCACCTTCCTCCGACCCATCGTCGTCCTTGAAGCCTCGCAAGCCTTCCTTATAATCCTGGCCGATCTTGTAGACCCACTGCCACACTCCAAACAGTCTGGAGGCCATTTGGAATAAAAATACCAAACGTAAAATATGACAAGCAAGACAAGTGTGTTACCATTGGCAAAGAGGATATGTTTTCATCACCATTTGTGTTTTTGTGAATTAATATCAAGCACATTCCACTCAATTTTATGCCGAAATGGAAATGAAAGACATCTCTTTTTGCTGTTATCAACACTGTGGCTCAAAATGTCACTTTGGCTCCGCATTGTCTGTTTTGATCAAGACAAAACAAACCTGTTGGACGGTCGCTGGGGTAAAGGCAGAACCTGATGAAAAGGGTCACATCGGTACTCCCTGTAATCCTGTAGCTGTGGCACATGGTAGACATCTGAAGAAGAGAGTGGAGGGTCCTTCTCCACCGAGGACCAAACGGTTCTTTGCTGCAGGCTGTAGGCGCAGTCAAGGGCTTCCGAGGCGAGCTGGAGAATGAGCACAGCGCCGGATAGTCTCTCGACACAACTTGCTGGGTGGCACTCTGGTGGCGGGGCGAGTAGCAGGTGGACCAGCCGCTGACTAAGCTCCACCGCCAGCCCCAGGCCAGGAGGCCCATCCAAGTGAGTGTTATCCCACGGGAGGAAGGAGAAAAGCGCTTTGAGGAGCTCCAGGATGCAAGCAGAACCAGAGGGGTCACTTTTGCCAGAATGAGCTGCATCGTTTGGCATCAAGTGTAACAGAGCAGCAAGCTGCGCCACGCGAAAGGTGATACATTTAAGCAGGTGGGCTCGATTTTCCACTGCGCCTCCCATAGACATGCAGAGAGCCCACGTTGTCAATATTCCATTTTGGATCTTACGGAGATCCCGCCGAAGATGACATACGGTCATCTCAAAGTCCTCTTCGTGATCTTGATTGATGTCAGTCTCTGTGTCCAAAGCGTGCAGCGTGTCGAACATGGAAGCAAAGTCCAAGTGTCCGCTGTCCGCCAGCTGTGAGCCAGGAGGAGGGCCGTCGATATCGGAGTCATCTTCAAAGAAGGACTGCGAAAATCACATTGGTAGAAAAACATGAAGGAACATTTAATTTAGTTGAGAACAGTAATTACAATAAAACTTTTCAAGAAGGATAAGGAGCGAACGCTGATGTTGATTATTTCAAAATACTTCCTTGACACCAATTCCTCTTTAGATACGACTTTGACAACATCTCGTAGCATCTTAGGGCCTTTCGGAGTCAAAATTTGCACCCCAAAACACAAAATGAAGAGATCATATAGTTAGTTAGATATCCATGTTTCAAATTATGTAATTTTGGGGGGGGGAACAACCTAGAGGTGAGTTTTTCTTTTTCTATCGAACCACTGAAATGAAGACGGAATAACTTGCCAATCATATTCTAATTTATCACAAATCTAGATTGGACAGACCTGAACTCTTTCGAACAACTCTTTGGTGCCACTGAAGGTGCCCTGGTCCTGAAGAAAGAAAGGTAAGGTGGACTCCTGCATGGCTGCAGACATGATCGAGTCCGCATGGTGAGGCCCACTCGTGGTCAATGACTTTCCGTCCAGATCGAGGTAGGACTCCAAACACGTCTTCACGTACATCTACAGTGAGCAAAGCAAACAAAACATTAACCAGAAAACAACCTCTTCTAATGTTCTGAAATGGTTTGAATCAGTTGAATACTGTGGAAGAGTTTGGAAAATGTTTGCTTTGATTTGGGATTTGTTCCATGTTCATTCGTAATTCTGTAAAAAAAAAGTGGGAATTCGGGGAGGTTTAATACATCACCATCAGTTAAGTTCCTGTTTGAGTACCTGAGATGTATCCAGAAGCTGGCAGGCCTTCTGAAGGTCCTTGCCGGTGTTATCCAACAGAGCTTTCACCAGCATTGCAGGAGAAGGCCTGTTGAGGACCCTCAGTACGGTGGCCATGTAGCCGTCGGACACGATGCAGTACAAGAGGCGCGGGTGCCACGTGACGGAATAGCGCTGCCTCATGGCGTCTCGCGCCGACACACTGGAGCTGGACAAGTAGGCCTCTGCTCTTCCGGTTGGAGGTCTGCATGGTGAAAAAAAACATTTCTTATACTGACCTCACTGGCCGCTGTTTGTGTCTATCTGAGTAGGCTAACCACACAGTAGATTTTAACAAAGACCAACCGGTAAGTGACCAGTGGGTGAAGGGGCAGGAAGTGCGCGGCTCCAAAGTCGATATTGCAACCGGAGCTGGTTAGCGAAAGGAGCCCGCCGAGACGACTCAGGACCAAGAGGGCACCTCGCTTCAGAACGCAGGCCAGGAAAAGGCTGTCATGTGACCAACTTAGACTGCCTACCCAGTATGACCTAAAGCAAAAAAAAATGTAAACAGAAAAAAGCTTGTAAGTTATGTGCATAATCACAACAATTTCCATTACCATTAGTCCACCTTGTGTATTTAGGAGGAATCTGCTCCGTTTTACATCCACATCTTCCAAGACCGCTTGACACAGAGACAAAATTTTGTGTGCTCACAAACAGAACCTGCGTAGCCTAGATTGAAAAACAATTTTACATCACAGAGTGATCTCAAATGCACAAGATGAGACGGAGAACATGTAGACGCTCACCTTGGGCTGCCGCTGGTTCAACGCGATGGCTAGCAGTTGTCCGTCAGGAGAGAAGTCAACCACCAGTGCCCCTCTGGACTTAACCGCTTGGCAGGGTGGGGTGAGACGTGACATGAGGTACGTCTTGGTGGCCCACTGGATGCTGTATCCCAAAGAGCTAATCAAAGAAATGTGATATTGTGATATTTATAGGACGTTTAACAAGCTGCTGTCTATTGTAGACAATCCTCAGGTTTTCCAAAGTGTAATTAGTTATTGTACGTTGGGACAAGCCATACATATAGTACAAGTGTTGTATGTGTAACTTTAGAGAACAAAGTGAGTGACTTATTGTAGCCCTTTGCTAGTGTTCTCATTATGTACAGTATTTGTGTGTCAATTGCATGTGATGATGAAATTTGAAATGTTGCTTTCTATTTTGCGGCCCGGTAGTCCAGTGGTTAGCACATCGGCTTCACAGTGCAGAGGTACCGGGTTCGATTCCAGCTCCGTCCTCCCTGTGTGGAGTTTGCATGTTCTCCCCGGGCTTGCGTGGGTTTTCTCCGGGTGCTCCGGTTTCCTCCCACATTCCAAAGACATGCATGGCAGGCTGATTGAGCACTCTATATTGTCCATAGGTATGAGTGTGGGCGTGGATGGTTGTTCGTCTGCAATTGGCTGGCAACCAATTCAGGGTGTCCCCCGCCTACTGCCCGGAGACAGCTGGGATAGGCTACAGCACCCCCCGCGACCCTAGTGAGGATCAAGCGGTTCGGAAGATGAATGAATGAATGCTTTCTATTTTGGGGTTGGAATCCTGATTTCTATGGGGAAGGACTTCACCCAGTTTTAAGCAACTTACACAATTGCTGAAATCCGACCCCCCAACTGAAATTTTTTTCTCTTCCTATTTATGTGATTAAGGTGTATACAAATAAATTTGACTTGACTTGACATTCAAAGCCGGGACCACTCAGCAGTAACGCAAACGTGCTAACCATGACCCCACCATGCTGTCTGAAATGACCCCTGTTTGGAAAAAGATTCCCACCCCTAGTTAAAACTATGAATGCACACTTACCCAAAGTGCACATGCTGATCCAGCCATTGAATTTTGAGGCAGGTGATGATAAGCTTCTTCCCAGATGTGAATACAAAGGCCGATAAGCAGACATCGCCCATAGTCTGAAATTCAAACATAGCGGTTACTGTACATCATTGGGTACACATGCTAACCTCAGGGACAATGGACTGCAGTGAAGCGTGACACCTGGCTTCCCACAAAGATGGTGCACTGGGATGCTTCTTTGTCCTTCAAAGTGGGCAGAGAGGTGTCTTGAGGCAGTTGCAGTTGTGCCCAGTGTCCTTTTACTGAGCCATCGCACACCAAAGTCAAATCCTCTATGTCTGTACATTCCCATAGGAGTGCTTGCCCCAGTGTGGTGACCAACAGCACACGTGTCCCATCATCTGATACGTGGACAGATAGCCGGGTAGAATTACCTGCAAATAAATAAAAAATCAAATAAAGAGCATTAAAACTATGTGTCAATGATATATAAGATTATACACTCACCACCACATCATTAGGTACCCCTGCAATAATACCTGTCTTTACTAGAGCTAACAGCTTATGAAAACATAAAATTCATCATCTCAAAATATTTGAACATCACCTTAGAAACAAGACTCTGAAAAGTACAGTGAAACCCACATAATGGATGCCCTCCCGCAAAACGGGCATGCATCTAACACGTACACAATCCCATGTCACATTTACAATACAATTAAAGTCTACACGTCAATCATATATGTCATTGTGGTGTTGTAATAAAGCAAAATCATCCAAATAGTGCTGGGGGCTCACCTTGGATTGCAGTAATTATTTGAATGACTTCAGGGACCGCTGTGACAGTCCTCAACAAGTCGTTGTCTTTGTTCCATAAAAAGAGCTCGCCTGAGGTTAAAAGTCCACAAAACCACATCCCTGGGAAACACACAAGAAGAACATTGAATGTTTTATGTGAAGTAACGGACACTTTTGACTCCTGACATTTAAACTTGCCATTGCGGGACGGTGCCATTGTCACAACATTGTTGAGTAAAGGATGGAGTTTTGGGGTCTTCTTCTTGGTACGACCGGACACCATGTTGATCTCGCTGATCCGTTTGTCGTCGAACAGGAAGACGCATTCCTTCTCCTGCAACACCAGGAGTGAATTTGCAAGAACAGCTATCAATTTTAAATGGATGCCTGTTTATGACAAAATAAATGGTTAATATTTATGGTTGAATCTGATAGTTTCATTAAATTCCCAGTTAATTCCAGTGGAAACTTTCCAAAATTTTCCATCTTAACCTCATAATAGGTAATTTGGGGGAAACTGTACACCTTTTTACAACTCTATTTATTCTACTACTCAATTAATTCAATGGACACAGGGGTGATTTTGTTTTGTTTCTGTACCTGTCCAAGCCAGCAAAATCGAGGCCATGGCTTTTTTCGTTTGATCCTGGAGGACAAGACCACGTCCAGCTTTAGCTCCATGCTTGTGGCGAGACACAATCAGTGTTTAACGATGCTATCAGAACGATCTTATTGACGTTCCTCCTTTGAATAATCAACAATGGGCCATCTGAAGGGAAGAAAACGAGAATTATTTGTGTTCGGAAGATGCACCATTTCAGGGGATATGAATTTTGAAATATGTTACAAATAAACAAACAACTTTTGTTCGGGGATTGTGAATGGAAACATCACAAAAAGTAAGGAAATTTGTGTTTGGTAAGATTAGTTATTTTAACAATGCCTCTTGGTAATGAATCACACGTATTTGTAGTTTCGGGTGTGGGTTGCGCCAATGACAAAATTACCAAATCTAACAAATACACATGTCCCTACATTCTGTACTACGTTTAGCTAACTACTTTGTACATACCCAGGTCTGGATGAAACGCCCTCTTCTTCATTATCATCATCACTGCCATCCTCGCTGAGCTATTCTGGTAGCTTCGGCCATGCTGTGGAAATTGTGTAACACTTGTTGGCACGTTTAACAACGAGTTTTACCAAAAACGAGCTCGACTAATTTCTTTTTTGCGCATTTTGTTGCCCCTCACGACTGCACGTAGCGGCTCATAGCATTAGCCGCCTAGCTAATTGTACGGAGAGAAGGAAGCCCAAGTTTTTCGATCGTATTCGTCGTACTTATGTTTTCGCTTAAACGCCGCGTTACTTTAGTAGTTCACTTATCGAGTGATGATCACATTTAAGGAAAGCGAACGATAAGAAAGAATTCGAAACTCCCTCCGTTTCACGGGAAACACAATTTTCCCATGATCCTCTCGGGCAGAAGCCTTTAGCCGTTGCCCTAGGAACGCCAGACATGGTGACGTCTCCGGAAAATCAATACGTACACAGGGTAGACGGACTTTTTAATTGAAATTGTTAATTGTAGACATTTGAGTGATTAAAACGATCATTTATTTTTAAACCCCAACCAGGTAGACAAAATGACAAAAAGACAAAAATGCTTAGCTATCACCAAAAATGACAAACGAAAAAATTAAACATTTTGGACTGGAACAGAATTGCTTCGATATAAACAGTACAAATTACAAAACACATTACAGTATTTACAATTCTTATATTGCGGATTATTTGTTATACTTTAAGAAATTGTATTTAATCCTGTTAAATTATTAAACGTCGAATATGATACATTTATGAGGATTCTGCATAACTCAGGAGGATGTCAATCCACTTACAGTACTGTACGTACTAGAAATGTGTGGGGAAAGCGTTTATTTTCCAGTAGGGGGCACTACAGAACATCACATTGAAGATTACTGTTCCCCCGGGCCCTGTAGCGCAATTTAGCAATTGTTAAAATCCGATTTTTATGCCTCTGTGTTATGCATCAATCCTCGAACTTTTTTTTCATACAGGCTTGTACTAAATTACCGCTGCAATCACTATTCTTCACAACATTGCTGATGACATCTGCCATGAGAACAAAAACAGTTGATTTCTCTATACTGTTCTTTAACGGGCTCATTTGCTCATGTCTGCCAGGTGCAGGTGGAGCTTTGCATTGATGTCACGACCAGGTTCACTACGGTGCTTTGATGAGAACTCAAAAAAAAAAAAGAGAGACAGACTTGTGGGCATGATAACATAAAAAAATAGCTGAATCAGTCATCCATACTTTTTCCTATCATTCCACTGGTACTTGTTAAAATGCATCAGGCTGATACTTAAATCTGTTTATTTACTGCTTGTTTGAATCTTTATACTTGGAAGTTGTCGTTAATTATTTTAAAAGTCCAAAGCACTTTGAACTGCCCAGGCCGGTCTAATGCAGAACATTGCCCAAATTGGTACTCAACCTCCTCACGCCCCCTTATTAACCTTCTATGGTGACAAAGTCAATGAAAAGGCATACCTCAAAAGGAGTCAACCCTTAAAATGAGGTCCTAAAGTGTATTTAATGGAACGAAACAACATTTCCTCTTATTTTTTGCTATATGAGCATCAAAAGATCCCACGTTTTGGAGGCAATTCATTGCCATATTGAGACTGCTGACAGTGAGGCAGCAATTGGTAAGTCGTAAAGTCATGTGAGCCCAAGCGGAAAAGCTGTACTACAACAACAACAAGTAATTAAGTGGGAGAACAATTTCCAATGTTGCACGTTCAATATAGGGGACACGAGTTGGCATGGTAACCCGCTTTGCCATCTGCAGGTCTATTCATATTCTGGTGACACTTGGGGGAGCTGTCAAGAAACAATTTAATCATGTGTCTCACATGGCAGTGGGTCAGAGGGTCTGTCTTGGAAAAACAGCGCGGCACATTATTGGTGAGTACATCTGTCTCACAGTTTAAGGTTCAGGGGTTAAATCAGGACTTCCTGTGCGGCGTTTTTGACCACATTCCAAAGAATGCGTGTTATTGCTCATAGGTGTGGATGTGAGTGTGAATACTTTTTTTGTTTTGTTTGTGCGCCCTGCATGCGCTGGCTTCCAGGGTGAACCCCACTTCTCTCATTTCACATAAAAAAAAAAATGCTGGGCCGCTATAAATTTTGGGCAAATTAGGTTATTTCTGCTTTAAGTTGGGTTGAATGAATAACCCAACATTTGGACTCTGTGCTAGGTTCGCTATTTCACCCAATTTGGGTTATTTTTGACTCAGCACTTTTAAAATGGATGAAAGGTATCCTCATTTGGCTTTGAAGTTACACTCAGAATGTCAGTCACTCATCCTCCTTTGATCTTTATCTATTCATAACCATAAACTTGTGGTCACCAACGCCTTCTGCCTTTGTTAAATTAAAACTCGTCCATCCTGCTCTCCTGTCTTGAAGACATTCTCACATGCTGAAATCATTCAGCATTTATAACACCTGATGCACTCAGGTGTTTTTTTTTAACTCAGCCTCAAAAATATGTTTGCTGATAACCACGATTGTCGGTCTACAGTACATGGGTTGGTCCACAGTTTCTGTTCAGTCTCCTGACTAGTGATGCTAAACGTTAGGATGTGAATAACCTTTTTCCATTGTTTGTCACCATGAAGCTACGTTAATGTTGTTTTAAATACACTTATGTTGAATGGCTGTGATGATGTGCACATTGCGTCTACCTATTAATGTCGATAATAATAATAATAATAATAAATGTTATTTATAAGCGCCTTTCAAGACACCCAAGGACACTTTACAATAACAAAAAACACAAAACAATACAAAACAATACGGGTTGAGCAGCGGCAGACATAATAATGACTTCAACTGTGTTTATTTTTATGAGGTAACAAATATATCCAAGAAAATACACCTGTACAAGCGCCGTCTGCCGGCACTGCTGGCTGTGTCCTAAATAAGGCAAGTACAAGATGGGTATTGATTTTCTCATTTATCCCTCAACAAGAAGGCAAACAAGAATGTTATGTATGGGGCCATTTTAAGGCCGGCATGGTGATTGGCCTGGAAGGAAGGTCCACTGGTTGCTAAGCAACCTCGGGCCATGACAAAAATTCAAGGTAGTCAATAACATGTCTTCGTCCCTGAGTTTTTTTTAAGTGCAACAAAGAGCGTTGTGCTTTTTATTAATTTTTTTTAACACGAACATTCTAACGACTTGCCAGTAATATTTTCATCCATAAAGTCATTTCTTTTCATGCTTGTCTTTCTTACAATTACAGGAGAACTGAAGTCTCCCTGGACAGCTTGCCAGTGAAAGGCAGAGGACATGTAGATAAACAAACAAACAAACAAACAAACATTCTCACCTAAATTAAAAAGTATGGAAATTCAAAATCTGCGATTAACCAATACTGTACAAGTGACACCGCCTGAAATCACAAACTTTTGCATATTTCCCCCGCCCCCGATTTCGGCGTCCGAGTCCTTTCAGCGTTTCGGCAAAAGAGCAACGTGCTTAGCTTGACGGGAATGACGTCACCACACTGACCCTCCCTTTCCGTCCTCTGATTGGCCGAACTGTGGGAAGATCCGCGGAGGCAGCGTTGATTGATTGGCTCCGGGGGACGGAGCCGGTTTGGCCAGAGCGCCGGACTGGACTCATCATTTCCCCTCAGCGACGTCTCTCAAAGCGGGGAAGCCAGCACAACAACACCGGATCTTCCTCCGCGGGGCTACGGGGCTGTCTGGGACGAACAAACTGGGGCCGGGAGGTCGGCAAAAGAAAGGATTAAAATCGTCGCGGTGGCTACGTAAAGGAGTTCAATGGCATCGCGGAATCTGCGGGAAGGAAAACACTGGCACTTCCAACCAGCCAGCAGCGGAGAAGATAAACAAGCCGCATGAGGAGAAAACTCTGTAAGAAAACCTTTTATGGACGACATATTACACGTGCACTCACGCTACAATACGACGTGTATTACAGATCAAAAAACAGTCGCGTTCAATGCTTATTTATTAATTAATGAGCGTAAATTAGAAGATGCACATACTGCTTTGTAAAGTCATAAGCGAGGTTTTGCATCCTGCCTCTAAATGGGTCTCAGGTGGTGGGCAAAATATGGTCCCGGGAGCACAGACGGTCTGCTCTGTTCTTTAAATCTGGCCCGCAAAGCATTCATGATCCAGATTTGGTGGATTCATTTACACTAAAATTGGTTGATGAAAATGTTTTCATCCCTTTTTTTATTAATAGTAAAATATTTGAGAGAAAATATGTATACAATATATGTATTATTATTAGTTTATTCATTGTTATTATATTTCCATAAGTAGTTTGATTTATGAAAAAGAAAAGGTTCATCTTTTATATTTTCTTAAGTGATTAAAAAAAAATCTCATTCTATAATAGTATAGTTGTAATAGCATTTGTAAACTTAACCATAGATTTGCAAATGAAAATGAAATTGATTCAATTGTAACGTTGGCCTGATGCCAGCACTATACGTTTAATATATTATAATTAATTGGTTGATTTATTTTAAATAAAATATACTAATTTACTTCACTATTTTACATTTGTGTATTTTATTGAATGCCTGTTTTATTGTATGTAAAAAAGTAGTTTGAAAATGTACAATTTTACATGTTTTAATTGAATAATTGCTTAATTGATTTACAATCATTTGTACTTCCAAGTACATGTAATATTTAATGAATAATTGGCAGATGGAATTGAAAGAAATTTTACAAATTATACACATACATTTGTATTTAATCATCAAGTGGTTCATTATAATTAAAACAAAGAGAAGGAATCATTAATTTATTGTTGAAATGTACTATGTTACATATTTCAAATGTTTTACTTTTTTGTTTTTCTCTTAACTTTTTGTCTATGATGACATGGACCATCTGTTTAGTAATCAAAACGTTTACCCTCCCCTGGTCTTGCCTGTCAGCACTTCCAGTTTATACTGTGCATGTGTGCAATGGACGCTGCTTTTGTGCCCCCATTGAAAGGCGCCTCATGTGTCAGCAGCATCTCCGCGGATCCGGGAAGCACTTTGAAGTGTTTTTATCATGGCCCTATTCAGCACGGGGGCGCCCGCCCCACCCCATCCTCCCCACCCCCCTTCTCTCAAAGCGCCTTTCCGCGTCCATTGTGTGCAAGCCGGAGGTGGCGTGCTCGCACCTCGCCTGCTGCACAGGGTGGAAAGGTTGGCCTGGAGGCGCTCAAGGAAAAACGGGTCTCTCTTTTTTTTTTCTTTTTTAAGATGATTACTGGCCAGGTGTGAAATCCTATCATGTTTATTGCCAGAAGAGGTAGGGTGTTTCACAGAGAAGAGGGAAAACTGCAGTATAGTGGGATTACATTTTTACAGAAGCACTCAAGAGTTTCTCTTGGCTGGACACTTGTCTACTTAGGCTGTGCAAAGGCGCTCTTGGGAGGCCTCAAAAAGCCATAAAAGTCAGCAAATGTAGGCATTTTAGAGAAAATACACAGGAAGAGAACCTTGACAAAAAAAGTCACATTTAATCACAATATTCAAGAGGGGGAGAAAAAACGCAATCCGATTCTGTTTCAAAATCATTCAGCCCAAATGTAAAAGTGATGCCTTGAGATACAGTGCTTTGACTTAAGAGGTTTGAGACACAAGCTGTCACATGACCTTTTTTTTTTGGGGGGGGGGGGGGTTGAGATATGAGCAACATTTGAGATACCAATGCGCTTCATACATCCAATGCAAAATGGCAGCGGCACACTCAACATTTGGCCACCATCAGTTCATGTTGGCTTCCTTTCGGTAGAAGGACAACAATCTGTTGGCGACGGTAATGCGCATAATCGTGTTTTGTGCGTAATTTCGCAACACAAAGGATCCATGCCCGAAATTTACCACAAAGTTGTCCATTTTGGTTGGAAGCAACTATTTTTGGCAAATTCCAGGCCTTTGACAATCTCCTTCCCGAGCAAATGTGTGTCAAGTGGAAAGAGGTAGTCAGATAGGGTGAGATGGGTTTCATTATTGAGTTAGAGAAGATGATATAATAATTATCTTTTTGGGGACGCAGGGCAAGCTTGAAATGTGCATTGTCCCCATTGAATTGGTGAAATATGGAGCGTCTATGTCCTACGGGGGAGTGTAGGGGACTTGAAGGGGGTGGCGCCTTCCCTCTTGATCGGCCTTCACAGCCTGGCAAGGCTGGTTTAGCGCTGTACGCCCCTGTGTGATCACCTTTTAGCTGCCATGTGTAATTAGAGGGCGGCTGCCATCTTTTGAAATGTGTCTAATTAGTCTTTTCTTTCCAGGGGCAGGGAAAGAGGGGTTAAGGGTGGGAGGTTAAGGAGCAGGAGAGGCCCCCGCGGGTCACCGGGAAAGGGGGGGGGGGCAGTACTGCCAGGCTTATTTCGCGTTGGGCTTATCTTTGTTTTGGCTTGCGTGCCGGTGCCCCCACCATTACTTCAAATTAATAATGCAGGCTGTCAAATTACAAGTGAAGGCATCACTATTCGCCACTCGCTGAAGGACCCCCCCGGCCCCTCCGCTTGGTTTGCAGGGTGGGTCAGTGACCCAATTCCCCCCCAGCCTCTCTGGAACGTTCTATGAGGTTATCATAAGGTTATCGCCCACAGGGAGCATTACATGCACGGGCTGCTCGGATTTTAATGATTTGAGGGAATCGTTGACCTTTCACAGAGAAGCAGTAAACTGGAAGCGGCCTGAGGACAGACTAAGACACATTTATTATTATTGTTGCCATGACTGGGAGTTATGGCCTTAAAATTAAATCAGGTTGGGGTTTTTTTCTTTCACAAAAATACGTCCCCCCCTCAATAACAAATGACAATATTCAAAACAAGTTTTGATTCTTGTTTCACCCCATTCTAAGATTTGCATCACTGCTTTTCTAAAACACCATTGACACGCTAACAGTTAGCATCGCTTATCGTGGTTTTAAGGAAATGTACTGTATATTTAAACACAAATGGTGGCGCAAATACATGTAGAGCAGAAGTGCCCAACCTTTTTGGGCCTAAGATCTGCTAGTCAAGCAGCCAACCTCCTACGATCGACCAGTTCAGCACACTCGCACAGCATGATGAGTAAGAAACCCTAACCTCAACGAAACAGAAAAATAAACCAGATGCAAAGCAGGTAGATTTCCGAGTTTCGAAGAAAATAATTGGCTCCTTTAATGCGAGACGTGACACAGGGAGGCAGGGCCGCACTTTTACAGCACGTCAAGCGCGGAACCATCACGTGTCCCGTTTTAGAATGCCGCTCCCTTCCCTTGCCAGTGCAATTGGTACGTCGCAGATCAAACAAACAAGCTTTGAATGAGAATAAATACCCCAAAAAAGAATATGTCTCAACGGCTTGATCAAATGTTGAGATCTTATCTGTCGAAGTTTTTCACCATCTGTTAGTGTTTTGAAGTCAAGGCTTTTTGCAGAGATTGGACCGCGTAGCCGTCGTCCTTCGGCAGCGAGCGCACCGGGATGAGGATAAGATAGGACCCCTTGCTGTGCACTGCTTTTATCTTGGGCTTGGTGTGATTGCCCAGGACAAAAAAACAAATAAATAAAAACAGTTAATGGCTCAATTTTTTTTGGGAGGGGGGGGGGGGGGGTAATTACATGTGCACACGGCGTCCATTTATCACAAGCCCATCCCCACAAAAATTAAATGTTGTGGTCCAAGAGTGCAAACTCTTGACTTGATTTGACTATTTTTTTCTTTTTTAATGCCAGACAAATCTTGTCTGTATCTGGCTGAAAGAAAAGTTACGACAACTTTTATATACTGGCAGTCAGAAATAGGAACTGAGGCATGGGCTGCATTTATGGAAACATTACATTAGTGCATAAAAAAAAAACTCAGGTCACTTCTATCTTAAGATACTACTATACTTGCTACTAGCTAAACAAAAGTATGCACTAGTTGACATCTTGGCTCTAATAGTACCCCTTTTAAAATTCTAAAATTGTACTTGCTCACATTTAGCACTTTGTAGTGAAGACGCAACTACCAACCCAGGCTAAACTTAAGATCATCCCCGACATATAGAGCTTGTCTCTCGCTTGAGATGTATCAGTTTCACTATCACTAGTGTGCTACTTTCCTGTCTAGACACAGAGTTTTGGTGGCATCTTACACCATTTCCGAAAGCGCACAAAATGCAACAATGCCATTTTTGGATGGCAAATGGATCCTGGATTTAATGTCGCATTTCACTTTACAGTTGAACACTAGTACTGTACGCTGCAATGATTCTCGCGATTTATTTGCATAATTTGGCAGTGGAGCAGTTGCCCAAAAAAAAAAAGTCCATTGTGGCGCTTCATGTAAGACACATCATCTTATTGTGTCTTCACTTTGGCTTTTAGCGGCAGCTCTGAGAAAAATAATGTTTTTCCAGCTCGGGCTCAGCATGATTTACATGCCACCAAATGCTCCAGACATCTGTCCTCCTGTTGGCCGAGGCGTTTGTTTTACGTACGTTGGATGGGATATGATGAGCCTTGGGGTTGAGAGCAGGTTGTTTGATTATCCTCATCGCAAACCTTAATGTGACTTAAAAAATATCTTCTGCAGAAAAAGAAAAGGGAGAAATTGACGGCTCTTCTAGGGCGCGCTGATAGCAATTATGCAAACTATTATAGAATTTAAGCAGGCCGGCTCTTATCGGCTAATCCAGAAGTAATAGATTCTATTAAAAATGTATGAAGGATGTAAGGGGGCGGGAGGGGTGGGGAGGTGAATCCAGCAGCTGCACTGCCGTCTATTTCAGTCAGTGTGTGTCAAACTACTTGTCTGCTGCCTCCCATTATTAAGACAGCATCCTGCAGCGTTTCCAGACATAATAAGGAATTCATTACACAATAAGAAGCTTGTTATTCATCGATTGCGCCGCCGTCACTCATTGTTAGTCATTTACTTACAACTAAATGAGCTGTTTTGTGTCTGCCTTATATGAGAATCTAAGTTTGAAATGCTATTAAAGCAGTGGTCTCAAACGTGCGGCCCGCGGGCCAACTGCGGCCCCCAGGATTATAATTTGCGGCCCCCGTCTTAATATGAAAGATTAATATTAGTGCGGCCCGCAAGATTGATATGAATAACTCTTGTGTGCGGAGCTGAACGAACCAATCACGGTGAGGTATTGACCCTATTCCGCCCCGCCCATTTTTTAGAGGAAATGAAATCTGAATATGGGGATGTGCTCTACTTCACTGAGGTACGTTGGCTCAGGAGGGGAAACGTATTGAAGAGATTTTTGGAGTTGAGAGCAGAAGTAAAAGACTGCATGGGGAAGGACGGGGTGGCTTCTTTTTAAAATTATTTTATTTAATTCATTATTTTGTGTTAAAAATAAAGATATTTGAGAACATTGGAATGATTTATCAGCGCTTTTCTTGTGGAAACCCTGATGCGGCCCAGCCTCACCCAGACTCTGCCTCCAGTGGCCCCCAGGTAAATTGAGTTTGAGACCCCTGTATTAAAGTGTTCTAGGATCTTGTGTATGAACGCTGCAATTGGCTGGAGACCAGTCAAGGGTCAACCTTGCTTCTCTCACTAAAAGTCAGCTCAGGTTAATTATAGACTCTAAATTGCCCAGGTGTGAATGTTAGCGCACTAGTGACCAGTAAGTGACTGAGGAGGACGAGAAAATGGCTTTATGGACTGCATGTTGGATCCTTTTTACTATTAACAACTTCTTTTTACACTTGATAAAAATAGATAAAATATGACATTATATATAGTAAAGAATGTACCATTCATTAGCACAATAAGAATGTTATTCATCCACTATGTTAATCAAATTTGACCTATTTTTTGTGTCCATTTTTGTTTGTTTTGTTTTTTGGGGGTGGATGGGAGGGGGTAGTAGAAATTAGCATGGCACTCTTATGCTAATCCAGCCAGCGAGTGAAAAGCCTTATCTCACCTCCTATTTTTCACCCTTCCCATCAAATCATGAACCGAGCTTCCGTAGTGAGCGTGGCACACATCCCAGATTAGTAATTAGCTGCCATATTCGGTGTGACTCCTGCAGGGTCGCCGGGGGCCACAGGTGAGCCAGTGGGGTCAGACAAGTGCACTGCTTCCTGCATAATTTAACAGAGCTCTTTTGACCCCCAAGGCCCACCCCAAACCCCCAACTTTGACTGATGACACTTCATGCTATGCTACGACGCCGCTACATTTTCTCAGTAATAATAACGATGAGCCTTGGGCAAGAGTTTTTTTTTTTTTTTAAAGAGGCTGACACTTCACTAGCTAGCATAGTGGCATACAATTGACTTGTATCATACACTGCATTTAATGACAAGATTTTCTGTTTGCACTAGAAGCTACATGGCTGTTAAGAAGGTCCATTGTGTGCGGTTTCACAATAAAGGACGTTCGTTGCCATCCACTGCCTCATTATTGCCAGGGCACACGCTGCGGATTGCGGAACGCGCCAACCCTGGCGACGGTCCGTGCTCGAGTGCTATTTTGGTTATCTCAGCAAAAAGCAATGAGATTGTCAGGAGCTTTTTTTTACTGCCAGTTTGACGACACAAATATAACCGCCCGTTATATTTTTTTGCCACGAAAATTTGGTTAACATTTAAAGCTTAATACAGCCGCTTTTAAAAGCGGCCCCTGACTGCTTGCCTCCTGACCTTGCTATCGTCCCACAAAGTGCCATCTCATAATCTGTGCGGGGAAAAGATAGGGGGGGAAAAAAAATCCAAATGACTGCCAAAGCGTCCTTATCGGAAACACCGTAGGGTACAGCAGATGGACGGCAAAGCACACGGTCTTTATCGCCCCTGGTGAGCCTTCTCCGGGCCTCATTGTGCCGCTTATCCCCTCAACGGATGTCACTGGAGACAGATAAAGATTAGTCGCCTGTGCACCTTAAACTTTCTAGGGCTTTTCTTCCTGATGCATGACAGAAGAAAGAAAGCCTTACGCTGAACTCAAGAGACCTCACGTATGTGGTGGAGGATTGTCGTTTTTCTAAAACAAATACAACTTTTTTAAAAATACTGTATTGGACTATTTTTGTATGATGATGATGATTATTTTTTCCCACCCGCGGCTTCAGGATTTTTTTATGAAGCGGGGCTAAAGGAGGGTGGAGGGGCATGACCAATAGATTAGGGGAGCCGAGAAAAATAATTTATACTTATATTTTCCAATATCAAGTAAAAAGCTGCAGTGGCTTAACTGGGGCTACACAAATTTTTGACAGTGCTATAGCGCCCCCTAAATAAAACTACTGAAATGATGGATTAAAATATGTCGCACATAAAATAAAGTTCAAAAGTGAACTTCAGGAAAAGGTACAATATGCTCAACTAGGGAGACCTCGCAAATGTGGCGTCGGCGAGGGTTGGGGGCTTTTGCAGGAAGCGTGAAGACGCCAGACATCTGCTCTCCAACCTCTGGCATCATGTATCCAGCGCAGATTATCCGCTGATTGAAGAGGACCCACTTGGAAGCCCTGACCGTAATGTTATTGTAACAGGAAGGACGCCCATTGACCCTATTAGGGAGGATGTCGGAGCAACGAAGCAAACTTATTTTACACGCCAAGCCCGCAAAATGTCTGCATCAGAGCTAGGGTTCAACAATTCGGTAAAATAATCTAATTGTGATTTTGTCCCCCCCCCCTTTAATTTTGCGATTTAGCGTGAAGCGTTGTCGTCGTGCACAGCACTTCCTGCATGCAAAAACATTAGCTGTGATGTTCCAAACTTCATCGTGATTAGCAAATGCTTATTCATGAACTCATTTCAATTGAGATGGCAAAATGTCATTGTTTGTACTGATTGGCGGCAAGTATGTTCTTGGTTCAATGATAATGGCCGCCCTGTTGTATTCTCTGTCCCGGCTTCAAATTATGGCCATAATGAAACATTCACATCTCATTGTCTGCCAGTAAAAGGGAATTCCCAGGAGATAGACTTTCTCCGGCTTGTTCCCTTCCCCTTTCCTGGCACTCCCTAATGGAGGGCTTCTTTTGACATTTCAACATGGAGTCTTTGGTCCCTTTGGATGTGAGAGGTGACGACTTGGAAGTGAGTTTTGTCGGCTTGGGGGGAGGGCAACAACTACACTGAGGTTCTCAAACTGCGGTCCAGAGACCACAAAGCCATAACTTGGGCGTCTGAAAAATAATTTATAAAACATTATGTCGCCAATATATATTTTGAAAGTGCAGACCAACACATGGGAGCTGGTTGGAAGAGTTGAGAAGGAAGCGGGCTCTTGTCGAGGCGGACGGCCTGACATTTGTGGCAGACACGCGGACGCTGAGCAAGCTTCTGTCCATCAATTCCAACAAAGCACAGCGGCCTCTCCAGGAAGAGGAACAGCTTCGGCTCCAGGCTGCCGTCACTTGCCCTGCTCCGCTGACAGCTGACATGCTGCTTTTCAATTCCACCCTATGAGGGAAATGTTAAAATCATTCCCTCGAGTCTGTCTGGCAACATAAAACAACTTCCAAGTTTTACACACCACCAAATTGTGTTCTCAGGACCGTTTCCAACTGCCCCGTGAACAACATCCCCACTGTCTCATAAAAACGTTCTCGCAAGATATCCTGTATTAAGATCTGGATTATTTTTTTACCCCCCAGCAGGTGCACCCAGGCTGTGTGCAGCCATTAAGCGCCACCATGCTGGCCTGCATTCAAAGACGGCAGAACCTGTCTTCGCAGCATTTGACCTGCGTGCCGACAAGCCTGGATGTCCTGACGCCACCATTGCTGCTACCTGCGCCCCCACCGTCGCAGCCACACACTAGCAAAGGTGAGTCTGAGTTGAACGGGGTTCGTCTCTTTTGGCGTCTTCCAAAACTTATTTACTGTTCAGGTCAAACTTGACCCGCCGTGACATTTTGACAGCAATTAAAAGCACCCTAAATGTCATTATTTTATCCTGAAACTTAATAAAAAATGTCATGTCTGAACTTCTTTTTTATCTTTTACATGAAAGTAAAATAATTTATTTTGTGGCTAAAACGCTATACAAGAATGTGAACACCTTTGTTCACATCCATGGTTATCTGGTTTCTATTTCAACCAGCTAGCTAGCTAGCTAGCTCGCTATGCCCCGAAAATGCATCTTCCTCGGAAACCAGTTTGCACAACAGCTCGGTGGCGTTATTTAAATTCCTAAGTGAAGAAGTGACACCGTGGATGACTGTGCCACCCGTCTGCTGAACTGAAAGGAGCCCCGGAAGCCCGTTCGCTCATGAGCTAGTCCCAACTACAAACCAGTGGGATATATTCTAGCCACTAGTGGTTTCAACTGAACATGTAGGTAGGGATGCGTAGGTTTAAGAAAGTTGCTAAATTAAGCAGAATCTATTTTTCAGCGGGCCGTAGTTTCAACGCTATTTTTTAGCTTGCTCGTAACTTAAATACAAAGCCAACTTTCGGCGAAGCAGCAGGTTGAAAAACTCCTAAATTCGGGGTCGAGTAAGTCAAGACACCACTGCACGGAGTGCGACTCCTTTTGCCGCCTCTGGTTGTGAGGCTGTACTGTCCTGTGTCTTTCCGCGAATCACTGCTCCATTGTTTGAATCCTGCGCTCAGTGTTTGTGCTACATTTGAGGTAATTAGACCTCATTGGGTTTTTGTTTCATGCTCGCTGAGGTCACGGAACCTATTAAAAGAGCCATAAAAGCTCTGATGTAACGGGTTCAATTGGAGTAAAGAGACTTTCTCCACCCGTCTATGCTCCCATTTCTCCCTCTCCCTCGGTGAAGCCTCTGCCTTTCCTGTTATGAAATATTAATTGGGAATCAGTGGAGAGCTTGTCGACTAAATGCTGGAACAGAAGGGCCCCGTTGGCCTCCGGGCTGAATGTGTTTTTTTTAGGGGGGCGGGGGGCTGATCAGCGTTCTCATCCTGTTTACCTGCAGGTACACCCCCCCTCTCCCGGAGTTGTGCGCAGCTCCCCTGCGGCGGCCAGGCTGACATTTCAAGTGGGAGCATGGCAGCGGGAGCTCGCTCTGTGTGGCCTCCTCGCTAAATGAGTCCTTGTTGGATCCAGTTAAATGGGGACATCCTTGAGCTGCGCTTTTCAAAGCCATTTCCATTTTTAGCTGTCAATAAATGGAAAGGGAGCGGACATGAAAGCTCGCAAGCCCAAGAGTCCCATTTCTGTGAAACCACTGTAAGGAATTATGCGATCGGCAGTGAATGAATGACCCGCTCTCTTATCTCAACTTGAAAGCCAGGCCTGAAAATGCCCCCCACCCACCCCCCCTCGCCCCAATCCCCCTCGCCTGCCCTTGTCCCTCACTCTCTCCCTGTGCTGCTGGCCTTGCCTGGGCCTGGTTTAGAGGAGGGAAACTTTGCCCGTGCTGGGCCAAGCGCCACGGAAACAAATGGGTAGTGACACGGGCGCTGAGGAGCGTGTGCGCGCACCCCGAGGTCATACTGCATGAATTGGACGCGATGTAAAGGAGACAAAAATGGCGTGATTGGGAGCATGGTAAACCCGCACCTACTTGTAAATTTTTCTACGGAATATGAAATTATTAGCCAACAAAATTCAACCCTGATCATTCCAGAATTGCAGGACAATTAGGGTACCAATATTTAGGAAAAATTTACCACTTATTTAAAGATTATTTGTTGTGTTTTCAGGAAAAAACTGGTAAGATGAATTTGTCCACAAACATCAACGGTACACTTTTTATTTGTCATGTCACTCAGTCCTGTTAACAGATACATAAGTACATGAAAAAACATATTTGAAAAATATTGCTGAATAAATCATTTCCAATTAAGAAATAAGGCTGAAATATTTTTTTTAAATCATCAAATTATTTTTTCCCCTCAAAATTGCAATTTAATCTGTTAATTTTTTTAAGGTCCTCTTCCTACGTATTTTTTGGGGGAGTAGATTCATGGCATTTCCATCCATTTGTAAAAATTATTGGCGATATGAATAAATGAGTTACGGCTGTGGACATGGAAAAAAAAACTTGTATCGCCACTATATACCAGTAGCCTTTTCATTTTTATTTTTATTTTTTTCTTAATGGGGCATTCATATATATTTCTGCTTTTCCTCTCAGGACATGGTCCCTAACCCCGGGAGGAGAGATTCACTGTATATTTTTATTCCAGCCTGTTTATGGAAGACGTGTCATAAATAGAGAGTTAGTGTGAGGGACATCCAAGAGCGTGTGCTCCGGTGTCAACATGCCCCCCGCGTCTGCTTTTTTCCATTTCCCTTTTCCCCTTGTCGTCTACAGCAGCGGCGAGGTTGCGTCGACCACAGGGGAGACGTGAAGAAGCCATATAAATATTCATGCATCTGGACATCAAGGAACCTACTCATGCTCTACTTTAGATATTTCACTCTAACATACGGTTTGATTCTATTTTGGCACCAATAAAAAAAAGTGATTCTTCTGAGAATAATCAAATATAAAAATACTTAATAAAGCCTTTGTGAAAATCCATAAAAATATTTGCAACCCATCCTAGAGCGGGGCACAAAAGATGAACCGCGACCAAGCGGGGGAATGCTGTACACTCACATGGAGTCTTCCATCTGGCGCACCCCCAACGGACATAAGGGGGTGTGATGGCCCGTTGTTCGCCGCTTGCCGAGCTCAGCATTGACAGGTTGAGGTGCCGAGTGTTATGCAGCAAACAACAGACGACTGCAGGGAATGACAATTAATTACTAGGTTTTAATGATTGGACTTCCTGGGCCAAGTGTGTGCATCGGGGAGGTTGTCATGGCGACCGTTCCAGGTTTGCTTTTTAATGCGTTCCAAATGCCCAAGCGCTCGGTCTCGGGCTGTTACGTTAAATATCACGACTTGCTAAGTGCGCCGAGCTGTAATTAAAGTACGCGTCGAGTCGCATTCTGCTCGGCACTCGTGATATCACAGCAAAGTGCTCGGAAAAAAGGATTCGGCGTGAAATCAAAAAGAGGCGCGCTCGTGCTGGGGAAATTATTATCGCAGAATAATGTATGAACGCCAGCGTTATCTCGCGTGAGAATCGGCGGCTCCAGCGGGCCCTCTGCGTTAAGCGTCCCCTCCGGGTAACAGCTGGAGGTCGTGCAAGGGGCTTGCTTTGCCCATAAATCAGTGATTAACTCTTAACCGCTCCCAAACAATGAGGTATCCACTCTAATCTGGAGGGGTGGCGGGCGCGCAGGGGTGGGTTGGTGTAGGCTTCAAGTGTGACCACGGGAAAAAGATTAGCCTGTTTTTAAGAGGCAGAAAGCATGGCGAGGGTTTCTTCGGGGGAGGAATAAAGCTTATGAAAGGCCATTTACATACCAGCGCAAAAAACCCCCCCCAGCCAAATGTTTCGGCACTCGTGTTTGCATAACTTCGAAACGTGCACACAATGCACGGCGGTGCTTGAAAGTTGATGATTGCACGGAGGGATGAAATGGGGATTATGACTCGCCTGCGAAAGTGTTGCGCTTGGCAATCAGCGTGCCACCGCAATCATTGAACGGGCCAAAACACCAAACCGAGAGGCATCATTCAAGCACCCGCTAAGTGAATTCAAACATTTGTTTCGAAATACCTGACACATGTTTAAGGATAATTGCAGAAACATTGTGTAAAATCTGAGAAGATATTTTGGGGGGGGTGGCTAAAATGGGGGACCGCTCATGCACCTTGGTCTCGACATGGGCCACCCCTTCCTCACTAACTTAAACACCTTCGTTCACATCAATGATCATCCAACATCGCTGCAACATGCAATTAGCTCGCAAGTGAACCCGAAACACCCCGAAAATCTTTCCCTTCCGTGGTCCGTACGACTGGCTGGCTACTTTAGAGCGCCTTATTGTCTGCCGCGAGTGCACGAATGTCACATAGAGAAAGACAGATGAGCGAGGGGGAAAAAAACAAAGAAAAATCACACTTGAATCAGATTTTATCGCGTAATTACTGTATGTATTGTATTCAGTGTTTGCCTTTACGGGGCGTGGCCTAGTGGCACAGCAGGAGCTACAATGGGGTTGGCCAGTTAGTCTGAGTGTGAACGTCTGGGCTTGAATTGGCCTTTCGCAGCTTCTCGTGAGCATTCTCGTTTCGGATTTGCACGCTTGACTGTTTGTTCCGTCCAACTGAAAGCGCATCGGCAAACCGTGGCTCACCTTGCCCACGTGAGAGGGCATTACAAGCCCTCAATTATTTACTCTATTTTGAGGAATGAGCAAGCCCCCGAATGAGAACTACTGCTATCTGGGGAGCGCATCGAGTGTCAGTAAGTCTTGTAAATGGTATCTACTTCAATCATTGCGGAGAGGGGCAAGCATGAGGAGGTCAAATAATACCGAATTTGTCAGCACCGCATGTCGTCTGCTATGCTTATTTTTCCACACGGTCGTTCTCCCCCGCCTGTGACGCAGCGTGCGGTTGGCAGGTTTCTGGCTGATCAAGGTCGGGCTGTTAATTATCTTTGCGTGCCATTTCTATACCTGACAACACTTGTTGGTTGCTCGGGGGAACCTTGGCGCTCCCTGCTTGTTTTTGTTGATTTCATGCACGGAAAATGACAGCAACAACATCGTGGTGCTGTGATTGATATATTAATGCACCGATGGGGGCTTGGGTTCATTGTTCCAGACCCACCCGCGATCTGCGAAAATTCACCAAATAGGGAGACGATGAGGAAACGTTGGGGTCGGGGGGGTCGTGCCTATTAACTAATGAGGTTTCCATAGTAGCGCAGCCATGCAGCCACAGTGGGAAGTGCAGCTGTGTTGTGTCTGGGCGGCTCTGACAGGGCTCTAATCTCTGGCCTAACAAAACCAGACACCCTGCCGAGGCATGCATGCTCCACACACACGGCGACATTTTCACCACCGACGACGTCTTTTTTGATTTTCTCTTCGCTAAATTAGCCGCGGCTCGTAATTGGCCCGCATTATTCGGGACGGAAAATTAGACCACTTTTCTACAATTACGCTCAAAATGCATCGTTGCGCGTCCACCCCCCAATCATCTCACGTGAACAGTTGTATCCTTTATGTTCATAAATATTCAATTATTTGCCAAAGGCTACACGTTTTTTTTTTTTGCATCTAGTTGAGGATTAGCACACGACCATCACCCTTACGTATTATCAATAAAGGATTAATTAAATGAATCCTAATCCTGAGATGGTCAACAAATTTAGCATTTTTTAAAAAATCAGAGATGTAAGTAAACTTTTTTGGGGGGGAGTGAGGCACGTTCTGATAAACTGATTAGAAAGGCGCATAAGAAACGCAGCCCATCTAAATCCGACAACCTGCAGTACATGTTTCGTAATGGCAACAGTGACCCTGTGATTTCTATTTTTTAAATTTTATATTTTTTTCCGACGGGAAAGCTTGTTCAAAAACGGCAACCGGTGCTCAGAAATGGATCATGTTACACACCATGAGTATTAAAGGTCTCTCCAGTCCCGACGTGGCGGATGTTATTGTTTTCGGTGGTGGCGCTCCACATACTAAGCAAGCATTGTTTTGCTTTGTGGTGTTTCTGTTGAATTCCCTCCTGAATTGAACACTCCTCCTCGCCTTCTTTCCTCCATTTTAAACACCCAATTTCTTTCTTTCATGGGAAGGATCGCGTCGATTGAATCATTTTCACAGGCGTGGTGGGTGGTAGGAGGAGGTGGGGAGAGTGGGGGGCGCTCACCATGGGCCTGAAACGAAATAAACTCCCGAATCAATTTGAGACGGGAGCGAGCTCGCTCGCCCCCGCAAAGCTGGAATTGGTTTTGTTATTGAGAATTAAATGAAGTGTACTTTTTTTACTCTCACTGCAGATCACAGTCTTCTCTTTAGATGATCCCCGCTGACTCGCATCCACTTTAATGAAAGCGACACACTCCGAGCTGGCTGCAACCGACGGCCCGGGCCTCGTTGGTTTGAAACGGGGCCGCCTTTTTTCAACCTTTACACCGTCGCTTAGTGTTAAGCAGCCTTGAAATTACCCGGCTAATGACATTTAAATCCAGCCTCCGTTTGTAACCCGCTGTCAACTTCTCCGCTTGCGATTCAATCACAGTTCGGTCTTGCCGATCCGTCTGCAACCGTTTTTGTCACGGTTTGAGCGCCGCAACCATTTTCTATCGAGCTGCGTGCGGCCCATCCCAACAGACTTTGCGCAAGAGGTAGGCCAACCCCTGGAACAATCGGCAGCCAATTTGAGTCAGTGGTGATCTATGAAAGCATAAAAGAGTTGGATATAAGATCGTCTCGTTTACCGTGCACATTCACCTCAGACGTGAGAGCAGAGGATAGGTGAGTCAAGTGAGGCTAATGTTCAAATCTTGCTAGCGGTTTGAAAACGGCAAACTCCCATCTTTCAATGACGTGGATCGCTCTTCTTATTACTCACTGAGGAAAGACCGGATTTATGGCCCATTTCTGTCTCCCTTCTTTCCCAGGCGAGACACCCTCGGCGGCTTCCCGCTACCCGTCTCCCGCCGAGCTGGACGCCTTCGCCAAGAAGACCGCCAACAATCCACTGTGCATCAAGATCTTTCCCTCGGACATCCGGGTACCGCAACACAAACAGCTGAACAAGACCGTGAACGGCTTGGACACCACGGGCCATAGCTACAGCCCCTACTCGCAGCCCTACTCCGGAGGCTACCAGGGCTTGTTAGCCATCGGCAAGGCGGCGGCGGTTAAGGGTGTGGTGAAGAACTCTGAGGGGAAAAGGACCAAACAGACGCACAATCAGGCTTGTCTGACGCCGTATAAAAATCCAGTGAATGGTGGATATAGCATCCGGCACGGGCACAAGGCCTATCACGTACACTCCTGTAAGCCCGACGTTCCTGTGGAAACGCTTTGTTCTCGTGCCGGGATGCCCTCCGGAGATCACGGCCTGCTCCCTCACTCTGAGCTGGCGGCGGTTCAGAGTCTGATGAGGCATTTGAACAGAGTCCCCCGGCCAGGGGGCGAGGCGAGGGCCAGCCCCTCTCTGCAGGCGGTGGCGGCGGTGGCGGCGGTGGCGCGCCGGACGTGCCCCCGACGCAAAGTAGCATGGCATTCGGCGGGGCGGTGGTCCCCACACAGAGCGCCGCCCACGTGGCCCAAGCAGACTACGCCGTGTGGCAGCGCAGCCATCAGGTCTACCGACAGGGAGCGGCAAGGGTGTACAACCTCGCGGCGGCCGACTCCGGCGTAGGACAATCTCCCGAAAGCTGCCTATCTTTGGTGTCCTCCTCTTACGGGGTGCATCCGCCCATGCAGGGTCACTTGTCCGTCAGACACTTCTTCACGCCGCTCTGGGACGGCCTCACCGCTACGCCCAATAGCGACTGCTACGCTTCTCAGGTGCCGGGTACCATGGCGCCCCCGCATTCCCAACTCCGCCAACACCACCAGACACATTTCCATCCTCCCCCTCTTCCAGTTCCTGTTCATCCTCAGGTAGAGGTGCAATTCACAAAATTGGAAACATTCCATGGGATTTAACAGTCGTATACAAATAAAAATAAACCAGGAATTTGCTCATTCGAAAGTCGTCTCTTAATAGCGAACTTAATAAATGAACTCCCACTATTTAAGTGGTTTCGGGAAGGAGCCCTGTTGCGAAAATCTGAGTAGTTAACACCCCCCCAAATGGGTTTGTAATTGCCTATAGAGGGCGGCAAAGGACTACATGTGTCTAATTGAAGTGTTCGACTTACTTCCAATTGTTTCCTTGGCACCGAAATGCCACCAGATGGAACTAAAGCGTTACTGTTATTGCTTGAGCTAGAGTACAAAAGCAGGAAAGGCAGTTTTCAGCGAACAACCCAATTCCCTCCCACCCCGTCCAACAACTGTGAATTGGCAAATTTTTGAATCCCAAACCGCAAATATGAGGGGGTTCACTGTGGTTTCGAAAATACATTTTAGCATGTTCGCAATAAAAACAAATAGATTTCAGAGTTATGAGCCGTCGCTTGGTCTGGGGGGGCTTCAGATAGACCACCACTTGATTCAAGTGGAACAAAACAGAGTGGTTAAGGTCCTGTAATGCCCTTGAATGTGGGGAAGGAGAGCTCTCCATTTTGCATGGATGTCTTCTTATGACAAACAAAATGTATTCAATTCCCATTGAATGTTTTCAATTCCAAAATTATCAATTTCCCATTAAAAAAATCACGGAAAACCTTTCAGGGAATTTACTGCAATTGTTTTTTTTTTCACCGCTTTGCGACCCAATCCTCAGATCTACGGCACAGAGCAAAATGCCTGCTGCGGGCCGCCGGTCGCCAGTCTATGCCACGCCGCAGCACTCAGCAGAAGTCTGCAGTCTCTGGAGTGCCTCATCAGTGAAATCCAGCCGCCCTGCATCAAAGAACGCATGCTGGGCCGCGGGTACGAGGCCGCCGGGACGCAACAGATGCTGGAGCAGCAGCAGCAGCCTCATCATCATCCTCATCATCACACCCACATCCAGCTTCCAGTCTACAGATGAGACGCGAGGTGGCCGACGGCAACTCGCTTTGAAATCCAGTCAGTACAGAAGAACGCACTAAATCTTTGACCAAAATATTCAGGATTTCTCACCAAAACACGGAATTTGAATTTTAGTACGTCGCTCTAATAGAGGCGTAAGAAAATATGGTCATGCGGCGTCTGCACAGATCCGCTCTGTTACTTGACAAGTGTAACTAGGGCGGCTTGGCCGTGAAGTTCTGCCTCCGCGAGTGAAAATTCAACCCGTGCTTCTACCCTCTCTATGAGGGCACCCTTTTCCCCCTCCCACACTCGAGGCTCTGCAAGGGTCGCATCCCTCATACTGTAGCTCCGCCCCCAGTCGTTATGGTTACAAAAGCACCGGTACCACAGTGGAGGGGGCGCAGGAGAAGCAGCAAAAAAAATGCACACTATGCCCCCATTGAAGAATTATAGATCAGCTAGTGGTTAGTAGTTGCACCAGCCCGTATAGTCCAACAGTAATTTTCAAACGTTTTACACCAAGTACCACCTTGAAAAATTCCGAGTTCTCCAACGACTGCCACAATGACTAAAATTAAAATACAGTAGTGAGTAGACCTAAAGGTTCAGCAAAAACGAGACGAGAAATGATTGTTGCACCCCCCCTTAAAAAAAGTATGTGTAGTATTGTTGTAAGTCACTGGAACCTTATGCACTGTCTGAATATTAACACTGCACTTAAATATAGGGCAAAAAAACTGTTCTGAATGATTCAAATAAAATGTATTGCACATTAAAAAAAATCAATGAAAAAAAACCTACCTAAATGCTTAAAAACAAACCGTGCTAATGTACTGAACGGAAACGCTAAATACAAATGAACTGCACTTGGGCAGGGATTCTTTGGCGTACCACCAGAGGCGATCATTTTTGTTTTTGTTTTTTAATCACAGCCCTCAGGAACCCGAAGCATTGCATGCGTTTTTGAATCCTTCATCCATTGTTTGACCCTTCGGGGTTGAATTCCGAGAGTTCGCCATCAATTTTCGGTCCCGTGTGTGAAAGGACGAGGAAAACGGCAATCATGAGCCGAGATGATGATTACTCTTCACACTGATGTAGAGCGCTAACAGTTAGCATTATCCGCCATCATAATAATTATTATAATAAACACAGAGTTACTGTACTTAAATCTGCTGACCCACTCGTCGAGAATCATGAACACTCAGGCTTCTCCAATATGATTCTTGTGCTCACTGTATGGCGGTGGGAGTAGCGGGTAAAGATGTGAATATATTTTTCTGTGTTGCGCATTACCCACGATGATAAATATTCTGTCACGGTTTTTTTACGTTTTAGTTGATTTTAACGTTGTCCGCCGCAGGTCAGGCCAAGCAGAACATGCCCTTTGATTGTGTTTTGACCTGAGGGTTGTTTTTGTTCTTGTTTGTTTGTTTGTTTTGGGGTCATTTTAAGAACCAAGCATTCACTGGACTTACTGGGTTAACAGTTTCAATCCAATACAAGAGCCGAAATTCTTCCTTCGCAAGTGTCGAGATGTTTCTGAAATTTCGATACGACTCTTGGATTGGATCTCATGAGACTGTGCAGGTGTACTGATATTTTGATTTCCTCTCCACAACTCTGGAAGATCGTGCCGACGACACGCAATTGAAAACATCACAGCGGGTACTTGCTTGTGTGTCTGCACTGCTTGTATTATATTTATTTATGTTGACTTGTATAGGGGCTGGAAAAAAAAAAAGTGTCTCTATAATTATTAAGTGCAATTATTATATCTACGGACATGATGAGGTATGTTGTTGAAATATGTATGTACATAATGTATGTATGTGTGACCTGTCCCTTTTCGCCCTCTGCTTCCTAATGAGGATTGTCAAGTAAATGACATTTTCTACACCCAAATAATTGTGTTTTTGTTCTGTCACGCATTTCTGGAATCATTTCTTCAGACATAGGTTAACGCTATTCTTCTTAATTAGAATTAAAAGTTCAACAATTTCACATCAATCACAGGCACTTTCGTTTAAATCAACCATCCAAAAGAAATGTATGATACTAGAGACTGTATCCTGATGCTGTGAAAACAATTCAAAATGGTCGGATTTTAACAATGTTTAACCCTTTCATGCACCCTGCAGGGATGAAAGTGGACTTTTCTAAAATTCCCGAAAAAATATATATATATATATATCACACACACACACACACACACACACACACACACACACACACACACACACAC
This sequence comes from Hippocampus mohnikei, assembly GCA_026261675.1. Lineage (NCBI taxonomy): Eukaryota > Metazoa > Chordata > Actinopteri > Syngnathiformes > Syngnathidae > Hippocampus > Hippocampus mohnikei. Next base: position 2,348,009 of record JAKGUB010000344.1, read on the forward strand.
ACACACACACACACACACACACACACACACACACGCACTTGGCCGATCACGCATGAATTAGTTTACACAAAACGCTATTCAAATACTCAACATTCAATGATAAATCTTCCTTTTGTGTGTACACGTGCACCCTTTATGGCTTTCGTTCTCGGCGAAATTTCAAAATCTCCGAGATATGGCGAGGGTATTACTGTGTTGTGGCGACGCCACTCAAGCTAAGCGAGCCTCAGCAGTAGATAGTCCACTGCTCTCTGCTGTGCTTGCTTCAGCGCGAACATGTACGCAAGCAAGTCTTTTGATTTCAACCAATCAGCAACGACGTCACATACACCCGACGTCACACACCGACGTCACACACGACACAGCTAAACTAAGCTAAGCTAGCCGAGACGACACTCGAAGTCGGACGGACACGTTTTTCTGCCAATCTGTGTTTCCCTTTTTATCCAACTATATTTTTTACGACAACTGTCTTATCCACTGTGTCTTTTATTCGTTCCCATGGGGTTTAGCAAGTGTGTTTATAAAGAGATTACTGTTACTAGTGTTAGTGTCTCAACATGGCTACGCTCGTGAAAGCAAAACAACGAACTCAAACGTGTCTTCGTTCAATGTTGTCAACTAATATCCGGATTAATTTTAGGCAAATTTTCCTCAATTCTCCAGAGAGATTTTCATAAAATTAAAAAACCCGGAATTCTGGGGAAAATCCGGAGGACTTTCATCTCTGACCCTGTAACCTGATTGTCCACTGAAGTAACCGCTGTCCATGAAAGGGTTAATGAGACTCGAGCACGGATTCCCATTCTAATCATTTTATTTATTTTTTTTAGAACGGATGAGAAAATGCTCTATTTTTTTATTAATCATTTCTCAAGTAATTCCAACATTCAAACTTCAAAATATTCTACATTCAAACCATTTCAAAAATTTGTAATTTCTGAATTTATTTCAATTTTTTTTTCAGGATTTGACATGAGAAAATCCCCTCGCACTTTTGCTACAATTATTCTATAAATAATGCACATTGCAAAGGGATCACTGCCACACCTTTGTGGCCTAAGCAAAGGCCATATGAATAAATCAACGTAGCATGTTAATGAAATCAATTAGTTCATGCCAGCATTAGCCTGTCTGTATTACAACGCAAATGACCCAGACAAAAGGCGTAATGGCATTATGCTCACTACTTGGAGGCTAAATCAGCAATATGGGCTTGATAAGTAATAATCCAAGCCTTAAAGGTCAGTGTTGTTGTCATTGAGGCACTGTTGTTGGGCAGTGATTTGCTGATTCGAGCCCATTGTGTAGCAGGTTTGGACGCGGGGCGTTTTTCATGCTATTTATCTGTCAAGACAGGCCCAGGCGCCGTGCTGATAAACCAACCTGGAACACAGACGTGCCCTCCTCCACTCCTCTCTTCTTTCCCGCTGACGATTAGTCCAGGCCCTGCTCCTCCGGGAGGGGTACAGGAGCTGCTCCAACCTCCCGGGACATGCTTTCAGATAAGGCGGCCTGCAGAAGGAAGAGGAGGAGAGTTGATCTGGTGGGATTAGTGCGGGGAAAAGAAAGAGAAAGGAAAGGTGATCCGAATCTATTTTTTTCCATGAAGTTGAGAAGTTAAATTGTCTTCCAGTAAAACTCCTAACTAAATGCAGAATAAATGATTATATAGTACAGTGGCGTCTTAAGACGTGTCTTGAAAATATCGCATGGCTTCACTCACTCATATAAAATGTAAAGAATTCAGCAGTTTGTGCATCAGTACGTAATTTATAGCTGCTCCTTCTGGTTTACGGTCCAAGGTAGCATGCTGACACATTGATAGTTCCCCCACTACTCAAAATGACTCAGTAAGCTGTAACATTACCGGTAGTCGTTTTTGTTTTGCAGAGGAGTGCACAGGAAAGCCGGAGGTGGAATTGAACCCCTGCACCTCTGCTACGTGAGGGCAGGCATCCTAACCAGTCCACCACTGTGCCTCCCGTGCAATGGACTATTCCATCTTATTGCACATGAGCACACTTTTTTTTTCAGGAAGAGTAGCAAAAAAAACTTGACAGCACACTGTTAGGAAATTTAAGCATCAAAGTCATTTAATTGTTAAGAGGGGGGCTTTGAATCAACACTGAGAAGTGTCTGTTTCTGACACATTTTCTCAGCTTGCTGAAGTTTGGTGGTTGAAGGATGATTTGAAGGAATCTCGAAAAAGTTAAAGAGTGAAACACCAAAAGGACAACCAAACACGAAAGGAGCTAGGGGGTCGGAGGACTGGGCAAAGGTGTCACGTTTGTGCCTGCAAAGACATACTTTCCCTCCTTTGAAATATTGTCACGCAAGTTATTAACAAGCTCTGGAAAGACGTGCATCTTACAATTTGAAATAAACAACGATGATGATATTTTTGATCCAGAAAACACCGTGAGCAAACCTATTACACTTGCAGGTTTGTTTTGCTGCCACGAAAATCCACAATGGTGACCTGATTACAGGTAAGGACCGCGTCAAAGCAAACAAAATCCACAATGGTGACCTGATTACAGGTAAGGACCGCGTCAAAGCAAACATACACTGCCCTCTACAGTCCAAACGACGAACACTCAGACTCTCTCGATAAATCATTGATAATACAAGGCCTGCAAACCCCAATAGGAAGGAAGTCCCTCGTTTAAAAGGACCCAAATTCTTTCTAGTACTTGTATATGAACCTGAACGCTACGTTGACGTTATTATCAGCAGACATCACATCAAACCGGTGATTTAATCGGGCTACTCTTCTTTTTATCGTATAAAAGGACTGGAACTGCACTTGGCTTTTTCCCAACACACCGCATTCGGGTAAATGTCACAGGTAAATACAGAAAACGGTCACCGGTTTCGCTGCATGGTTGCATTGGCGTTATTTTACTCACCCTTCTGTTCTCCAGGACTTTTTCCGGTTTGCGTTCTCGCGCCAGCACGCCGATAACGAATAGGGGCGGAGTGCGGATGCCACGTGGTTTGCCCTGCCGGCTTGCGGTTTGGTCTTAATTGTTGCTTTCAAAAGGTGTGAGAAACAGAGTAAACTAAGAGAGGCGTGACGGAATTCGGATATGGAGTGTTTATCTTGAACTCGAAGGTTTGAAGTTTCCTTTTAGGTCTTTTTCATTTTGAAATGTGACAATGACGAAAAACAACTGGATACAGTGACTTGTTCCTGAACGCCTCTCCACCGTAAACAAAAGAAAACAAACAAAAAGCGGACTGAACTGCACTCGGCTGCTTCGTAGCGTACATAGCAAAGCCCGGTTAGGTAATAGACATAAAAGACCATGATAAAAGTTAAAAGCTAGTTTTGCGCTGCCTGTTTGTTTTCATTGCTTTCATTCTTCTGTACTCCCGATTGTTTTCCGGTTTGAATTCTCGTCGCTCCGCGGCTTGACCAATAAGAGGAGAGCATTGTCACGTGGCTTTCTGGGAGTCACTTAGGACCGTTTTTTTTAATTAGAGGGAAATTAGAGGGAAATACAACTGAACATTTAAGTACAGAAATGTGAAAACCACTGTCACATCCGAGTTTGAACATTTCAATGCTTCTTTCATGTGCCACTAGAGGGAGCCTGCGTGCCCTGGTGTGGGAGTAAATGATGCTGGACTGTATTTCATGCAGATGACACGGGTTCAATTCCCAACCAAGGCCCAAATTTCGCGCCGTGACCCAACTAATTCAAAATGAATGGGGTTTTGTTTGTTTTGTCAAACAAATTTAGGGCAGGCATCACCTTGTTTCGCATGTTCTATTCTCCCAAGGGTGGGTGGGTTTTCTCCAGGGACTCACGTTGAAAATCTTCTGCACAAACCACCCGTGGTATCTCTTTTAGCGCCTGCTCGTAGGCTTTGGTAATGTTGAGGCGCATTCGGTCGGGCAGGTTCAGATCTCGCAGATGGCCCCCCGAGTAGGCAGCCGTCGTCCAAACTGCAGCCCTGGGGGAACAAAACCACACAAGCATGCACATGTCGGATGCAAAAGGCACGGCAAGCGAAGGGATGCAATTGGTCAATGCAGACAAATGGCGGCATGCATAGTGAACGTTTTTATCGGCGGCCATGAAGCACATGCCTTTGTCCAACCAGTGGGCTCAGTTGCAATGCATATACAGTATGTGAATGATCAAGGCAAATTGCACATTTGTCAAAGGAAACCTGAAGGCGCTTTGGGAAATGTTTAATCAAAGATATGTTCATGAAATGTCCCAACCGTTTTTGCGCTTCACAAAACCAAAACAGAGGAAAAGACATGATATTTTGAATCTTTTTAGGCATAACGCTAACGGTCCGGCCCACTTGACATCCGCCGAGGCCGTATGGGGCCCACAACGTCAAACGAGTTGCTCTGAACAATGTCGGCTTTCGAACAGGGTGCGCCATGCATGACTCATAGCTCCAGCGTGTCGGACGGAAAAGAAACCGACAAATGGCGCGGACCGCTGACGAGCAGGATTCTTCATCCAAACAAAGGTCCTGACAGAAAAGAAAGCACATTGAAAAATATTTCAGTCAAAACAGTGAACATGAATCTCTTGTGTTTTCCAGATTGGCGTCGATGTTCCCATTTGTCAGACGTGGATGTTTGAAGCTAGTTGCGCCCCCCCCCCGCCCGAGTATCAATGTATTAGCGTGGCAAGGGTACCCAGACTGGTCTGTCCGACTCTTCTATAAGACAAGATTGTCTTTATTTGTCCCACACCGGGGAAATTGGCATCGTCGTGCTATGGGCTATGACTCTGCACTGTGGTCCCCCGCGTTCCCAAAAAGACGCTGCGTCAGTGAAGCTGCTTGAAGGCAAGCCCGTGAAGTTGGGCCCAGTCCCCATCATCGAGTCCAACGAGCACCAATAAACGTCCGCTAAGAGAGAAAAGCGGCAGGCGTCGGGTTGACCTTTGTGCGACTTGTTGAAGTCAACCGAAAGAGCGCCTTTGTTCGGCGCCACGCATCGTTTGTCCCTTTACGATGACCCCCGCGGGGCATTCTTTTTCCGCGCGTCACGACGACTCGCGACTCTATGATGATGTTTTTGTCAAAGAGCGAGTCGTCGTGAGGTGCTCTTTTTACGCGTACCTCACAAGGACTCGCTCCTCTATGATGACGTTTGTCAAAGGCTGCAGGAAGAAGCAAAGCAAAGCGCCAAGCCACAGGCAGTCAAATCGCAAGTCGACGAGAGCGGAAGCCACTCGCGGTTCCTTCCCGACTCCAGAAGCCACTCACGGTTCTTTTCCTGACTCCAGAAGCGACAGGATGACGAGCAAAGTTTGGTTTGGCCTCCTGCTGTGCTACCTGATGGTCCGCGAGCCAGGTAAGTCAACATCGCCAAGGTCATTATGAGCTTTTGACATTTCAAGAGAAAGGCGACCACTTCTTGCTGAAGTTAAGCCCGGCACGTTAGCATGTTAGCACGTTGGCATGATGACGAGTGAAAAATCGGGGGCCGATTGGCCACGTGGTCCAAAAGTACGAAATTGTCGACCGGTGTCGGTAAATTGGTGTCAAAAGTGTCGAGTCGAGCAGAGAGTTGAGTTTTTCCCGTTTTTCACGGCCCTCTGAATAGGGATTGTCAGTCAGCACGGAAGGATTTGACTGGCTTTGTACTCTTTTGATCATCCAACGCAGCACCAGCAGCAAGTCGTAACCTAAAGGACGCATAAATGCAAGAAAAATCAACCCATCTGTCTTCATGCATCACAATTTAAATGCATAGCAATTCATTTCATCCCTTCGTCTTAACAATCATTTCAATCCTTTTATCAACCACGACTTCACGCGGCGTATTATTATCGTCGACATTAAGCGGAGTCCGTAAGACACCATCCGACAGAAACATACCAAGTGGAGCCGAACAAAAGGACTGCGTGTCGCGGCGGTCAAACCCGGAAGCGGAGCGCCGTTACGATGAACTGCGGCCGGAACGCAAATGACTCATTTCAACATTGGGTGCAAAAAAAGACACCGCTGTGATTGCAAGACTTTGGCCCGCGTTGTTTCAAGCTGCCGCAATTCATCTTTACACATGCAATTGGTGACCTGGCGACTGCTGCTGTCGGCCCGCCCCGCAAAGTGTCAAGCCGAGCCGAGTGTGCGCAATCTTTGTCTTCTTTGCTTGCGCAGCGTCTGCACTCGAGTGCTACAAATGCGACACCAAAGATGCTTGTGAGAATTGCCTGGATGCCCTGGGGAGCTGCCCCCATCCGACCTGCACCGGAGCTAAGGACTCGGTCACGGCGCTGACGTGTGAAGACGTCAACCCTTGCCCTGTGAGCGTGCGGCGGCGTGCGGCGGCGTGCGGCGGCCTCCAGGTGGCCCTGGCCGCCGCCGCCGCCATTTTGTTTCCGCTCTTGGTGTGAGAGGGGTGACGGAAGGCGCACCATTTCATGGTACGAGTGATGGTACGATTGATAAAGTTAAATATGAAATTGACCTAAAAACTAGGCTCAAATTCAGCCTAAGGATGCAGTATCCAATTTGACCACTAGATGACGTCAGAAAACAAATTGTACACTGAGCTTTCGCCAGCTCGCAAAGTGCGGTACAGACGCTCCCCGAGTTACGAACATCCGAGTAACAAACAAACGGTACATACGAACATTTTCACGGGTCTGTAGAAAAAAAAAAAGTTAGATTTTGTATTGCGCGCCTTTTTCCGAGTGCCAAACGGGGCGGAGGAGGACGGCGGAGGCGACATTCGAAGGCGGCCGCGGGGAGAGGCGTGGGGGGCGGGCGTGTGACGGTGGAAAGGGCGGGGAGGCTCCGGCGTGCCGGTCGACGACCGGTCGTCTCTGAAGCCGCTGCTAGTTTAGCGGGCAGCTAACCCTCGAGCCCTGAAGAACGTGACGAAAAGCTCTCTCCCCGTTATATGGATGTCAATATAAGTCTTAAACATACATTCCAGACAAAATATAGCACTGAAGCAACTTACGAACGAATTCACCTTATGAACAATCGTCCGGAACGTAACTCGTTCGTAACCTGGGGAGCGTCTGTATATCAATTCAATATGGTTCAATCGGAACATGCCAAAGCCAATGCCTTGAAAATATGCCTTCAACAAATGTTTAACAAAGGGTGATGCATAAGATGTGCTTTACAACTGGATCATACAGTTTTACGGAATTTACTGTTAACTGTTCTTTTATGATGATTATTTGTCTTTTTGAGCGCATTATTCAATTCATTTCGAAGAGTTGTGTGCCGTGATCACAAACGCTTTGAAACTGCTTGGGGTAAACATGATTGCCGGAGAACGTTATTGACTCCCAAAAGAACCGGACAAGATCAAAAACCTGTTGATTGCATGGGAGATAATGAATCAATATGACTTGTGTAAACATGATATATCCTTTTTGAGCTGCACAGATGTGATTTTAATTCAAGTATGTGCATGATGTCTATCATTCATTTGAGGGAAGATTACGGGCTAAAGCGCCAAAGATAAACCGGAAAGTGCCGAATGGAAATACCACAGCTGTGAGGGTATGACAGGACGCCTGACTGCAAAGCACTGGAAAATTCCGATCATCTAGAAAGTGAAAGAAGCCGCCGCGCCCTTTGAAGGGACAGGAAGGAGGAAAAACACAATTTGCATAAACCGGACCAGCTGTAGGTTGACGTAACCACAGTTGCCTCATCGGGGCAAAATATCATTTCAACAACGTTTTTCGAGTTGACGATCGTATTTAGCGTCTTGTGGTTACAATGGTTGATGAATTGTCATGTGAATACATGTATCTCAATTCATGATCGCGTCTGCCTTGTTTTTATGATTTCATTCATATCACCACTCAACCTTCCTTGATGAATGAAAGGTTGTGGGCTCACTAACAACGGGCCGCGTGATCCGTCTCGAAAAATGAATTTAGTTTATTCAAATCGTTTACTCCGGCGTAACGAAGAAAAACCAATCCGAACGATCCCCACCGGGGAAGTAAAAATCGATTTTCGAGAGCCATCTCGGCGAATCGAAGCGGTCACCTTGTTCACCTCAAATTCTCGGTTACGTGTTCGAGTTTAAAATAAGCGAAGGCGCATCTGGGTTGTGAAATCCGAGGCGCTCATGAACTTAGCCGCATCTCTTTCGTAATCGACTGGCACGAAATAAAGAATCTCCGTCTCCCCAGCCGTCCCGCGTTAGCGCGAGGAGGGGGCGAGCCGTCAACGGGGTTCGGGCCCGTTAGGAAGGGGAGTCGATCAGGACTGTTCCCCGATTGGGTCCTGGCATTGTGACAGGGCCACTTGTCCGCTTGGCCATGGGCGGACGCTCACCTGTCAACTGCGCGCGCCGCCACTCCCGCCCGTGTCCCATCTCTGCCTTCCTTGCAACCGAGTGACGGGCCGAACGAGGTGGAGCCTCCGCTAGACGGCGTGGCAAACCGGCTCTCGAAACGACCTCAAACGGAGTTCCGAGATCAGATGTCAGACGAAAAACAGAAGGAAGACACACACTGCGCGCGCGCCCCGCCCATTCGAGAAGTGTACATTTTGCCACTTGGGACCTCAAAAATTGCTCACCGCAACCATACGAGCAAGACGCAACGTAAGAAAAGACAACCCGTCAAAGCGGAGACTTGAGGGGGACTGGACTTCCTCGTGCGAATGCATCTCCCGAGGCCGTATGCGACCCACAACGTCAAATGTGTTTGACACCCCTGAGCGAGAGGGTCGGAGGACTGGGCAAAGGTGTCACGTTTGTGCCTGCAAAGACATACTTTCCCTCCTTTGAAATATTGTCACGCAAATTATTAACAAGCTCTGGAAAGACGTGCATCTTACAATTTGAAATAAACAATGATGATATTTTTGAGCAAACCGATTACACTTGCAGGTTTGTTTTGCTGCCACGAAAATCCACAATGGTGAGCTGATTACTGGTAAGGACCGCGTCAAAGCAAACATACACTGCCCTCTACAGTCCAAACGACGAACACTCAGACTCTCTCGATCAATCATTGATAATACAAGGTCTGCAAACCCCAATAGGAAGGAAGTCCCTCATTTAAAAGAACCCAAATTATTTCTAGTACTTGTATATGAACCTGAACGTTACGTTGACGTCATTATCAGCAGACATCACATCAAACCGGTGATTTAATCGGGCTACTCTTTTTACCGTATAAAAGGACTGCAACTGCACTTGGCTTTTCCCAACACACCGCATTCGGGTAAATGTCACAGGTAAATACAGAAAACGGTCACCGGTTTCGCTGCATGGTTGCATTGGCGTTATTTTACTCACCCTTCTGTTCTCCAGGACTTTTTCCGGTTTGCGTTCTCGCGCCAGCACGCCGATGACGAATAGGGGCGGAGTGCGGATGCCACGTGGTTTGCTCTGCCGGCTTGCGGTTTGGGCTTAATTGTTGCTTTCAAAAGGTGTGAGAAACAGAGTAAACTAAGAGAGGCGTGACGGAATTCGGATATGGAGTGTTTATCTTGAACTCGAAGGCTTGAAGTTTCCTTTTAGGTCTTTTTCATTTTGAAATGTGACAATGACGAAAAACAACTGGATACAGTGACTTGTTCCTGAACGCCTCTCCACCGTAAACAAAAGAAAACAAAAAGCGGACTGAACTGCACTCGGCTGCTTCGTAGCATACTAAAGCCCGGTTAGGTAATAGACATAAAAGACCACGATAAAAGTTAAAAGCTAGTTTTGCGATGCGTGTTTGTTTTCATTGCTTTCATTCTTCTGTACTCCCGATTTTTTTCCGGTTTGAATTCTCGTCGCTCCGCGGCTTGACCAATAAGAGGAGAGCATTGTCACGTGGTTTTCTGGGAGCCACTTCGGACCGCTTTTTTTTTTGTTTTTTTTTTAATTAGAGGGGGTAAAAAAGTCCTATTCAAATAGAACGTTCATCACCAGAGAGAGAATGAGGTAAAGGCCACTCTAATTAACAATTTATAGTCACGAAGCATTAAACAATAATCACATCCGTTCATCAAACACTGGACATGTAGACAATAAATCCCTTTTAGGAACTGTGTAATTGTGTCATAATTTCTTGTGTAAGCATCTTGCATATTTTCTGACAACATTGTCTGTCAGTCCACTTATATTAAGGCACCAGTTGTAGTCATGAAATCTTGTGAAACCGCAGCAGGAGCGCTGCATTAAAAAAAAAACAAAAAAAAATTAAGAAAAACACGCAAATGTAACACTTGCTCAAATGCAAGGCTCCAGAGATTCTCTTATAAGGCAAAATAACTAAATAAATACATTAAAATCACACATGGAAGGTAAATAAATGACACCGCGCTCTGACATTAAACTGTGTAGTCCAGCTCCACGTTGAGCCTCGCGTACATATCATAGATTGCGTCCACAGTGGCGGCGAAGTTGACCAGGAAGTGACGCAGGTTTTCCAGACATTCTTCCTCTTTCACATCCTCTCCTTTTGACAGTGCCTTGAGGAAGTTGGACCGATAGGGAGCAGCGTAAAGCGCAGTCTGCAAGATGGTGAAAAATTTAGAAGTGAAGAAGAAATACAACTGAACAATTAAGTACAGAAATGCTAAAACCACTGTCACATCTGTTTGATTATTTCGATCATTATTTCATGTGCCACTAGAGGGAGCCTGCGTGCCCTGGTGTGGGAGTAAATGATGTTGTATTCCATGTAGATGACACGGGTTAAATTCCAGACCAAGGCCCAAATTAATTAAAAATGAACGTTTTTTTTGTCCCAAAAATTTAGGAGAGGCACCACTTTGTTTTGCATGCTCTATTATCCTAGGGATGGGTGGGTTTTCTCCAGGTACTCACGTTGAAAATCTTCTGCACAAACCACCCATGGTATCTCTTTAGCGCCTGTTCGTAGGCTTTGGTAATGTTGACGCGTATAAGGTTGGGCTGGTTCAGATCTCGCTCGCCGTCTGCTAAACTCTGCAGCAGGATTTGGATGAAACGGAGTCCCCTTTAGGACAGAAACAGATGCCTAATAAGTCATATTGGGGTTTTTTTTCAAGACATGATGTGGAGCCTCACCCACCCGTAAAGGTTATTTGGTGTACCTCACGTAGTGTCCGCTGCCTCACCTCTTGAGCCACATGAGAGCCAGCGTTGCTCCCACTTTGGGCCATTCGGCGCCGAGGTCTTGCCGCTCGGACTCCAGGATATGCTGCAGGGTGACGTACCGGTAAGGGTCCTTCAAGTACACTTCTTTAATTTTCTGTAGGCACACGCACACCCAAACAACACTTTCATAATGTAGCAATTCACATGATGGACACGCATTCATCTCAATCACACAAGCACACACTCAACTATACACTTCTCTGTACATACACACCATCAATCTCATATCGACATGCACCCTCACAGACACACACACACACACTTACATAGTCATTCACTTGCAGACTCTCTCTCTCTCTCTCTCTCTCTCTCTCTCTCTCTCTCTCTCTCTCTCTCTCTCTCTCTCTCTCTCTCTCTCTCTCTCTCTCTCTCTCTCTCTCTCTCTCTCTCTCTCTCTCTCTCTCTCTCTCTCTCTCTCTCTCTCTCTCTCTCTCTCTCTCTCTCTCTCTCTCTCTCTCTCTCTCTCTCTCTCTCTCTCTCTCTCTCTCTCTCTCTCTCTCTCTCTCTCTCTCTCTCTCTCTCTCTCTCTCTCTCTCTCTCTCTCTCTCTCTCTCTCTCTCTCTCTCTCTCTCACCATGATGTTGCCGTTAATGTCTGACTTGATGAGCGAAAACACTTTGGAGCCCAAACAGTCTGGGGGACAAAAGTACCATTTAACTCTGTGAATTGTGGCTATTATCAAGACAATTATGTTCAATTCACCAATATTAATGACTTTAGAATACCAACATTGACCTGCACGTGCCATTCAATATATCAACAAGGTGGATTCATGTCATTTCCCAAACTTGGTTTGTTAAGAGATTGATTGAGTTTGAACATAAAAATGCAGCATAATATGACAGAGTGGCATTATATAATGTCACCAAAAAAGACCACCAAAAGCGGGAATAGGTGCGTGATGTGAACTGTGAAACTAGATCAGAGAGTATGAGTGTTTTACTTGTGTGGATGAGAGCGTTTTAGTCACATGTGTGAGCGTTTCAGTAACTGGAGAACATAAATACAGTAACTATGAAAGCGTTTTGGTCGTGTGTGAGAGCATTTCAGTTGATCCTAAACAAAAGACTCATGAATCCCCTTCCCCGCCGCAAAAATGGTACTGTTCTTTCGGGAAGTTTAGCAAGCTACACTTTGTTTCTTGACTTTGTATTTAAATGCTTTATTCTTTTTTGCCAATGCTTTTAAATATCCTACTTTTAATTATGTGAAGCACGTGATAACCTGCACTCAATGCACTGAATAAAGCCGTCTTGTGTTGCCTTAAGTGTGCACAGCGCTTGAACGATGTTCCTAATGCAAATGCGGCGTAAAGTGCCAGTAAGACCTGTCGCTGCCCGGCTGACCCCGGATAAGAGTGCATGCAGTGCACTTCGGCCAGGTGTCAACACTAAAAACCAAGCACATCTGTATCACATGAGCAGTCTCACCAATGAGGTCACATATCAAAACCAGTTGAGGCATAAATCAAACGAAAGTGGACTTTTTGTGGTTGCTCACCAAAGAAGGACGGAAGGTGTGAGACGGTCTCCAGAAAGAGTTTTGTGTTGACGGAGTTGTCTGGGGGTAGCTCCCCGAATCGGTTGTCCAGGAGCAGAGACATGTTTTTCGTCTTCTTTCTACTGCCTCCTCCTTTGAGCTGCTCTCCGGACCAATATAACCCGGAAGTCGCTTTTACCCGGACAGGAGGAGCCTGTCAGCTCGCATTTGGGCTCAGGTGTCACTCCTTCCCTTCTTTTCATTCCAAAAATGTATTTGAATCCCCTCAATGTGTTTCTACTCTCATTTCAAAAGGATTTACTGCAATAGTGTAACTTTAGAAAGTCGTTCTCGTCGTGTCGCGCGATGATGACGACGCATTAGGCCACATCATTGTGGACACTTGCGTCGTCATACTATAACTCTACAAAATGTAAGGGATGTTCGGGTAATTCTGCGCCACAATTAAAATATTTGAAATTATACAGGGTTGTTGCTTGTTCTTATTTACCTGTAGATTCAAACATTAAATATGTCCAGCATCTATCTATCTTTCCATCAAAGCAATAAAATCTTTCAATTAAATGTGGATGTCCATCTCATCTATTCATGTTTTAATACTTTTGCCCAAAGGCTAAATTCACAACATGGTCTAATAATACAAAAAGTCAAATATTAAAGCCACATATCAAATATATGTTTATTTATTTGCTGTTGGGTATACTCTGGGTTATTGGGGGCTAGGGAGGTGTGGGAAATAAGTACCAAGTGTGACATTTCTCCCATTTCATTCTAAATACAGTAAATTGTGGCACGCGTTAAAAATACAAATACAACAAGCTGGAAAATAAATGGCATCTGTTAAATTAAAGGCAACATTTTATCTTCAAAGTTGGAAAGAATTGTGTTGTACATGGTAATAAGCTGCTGTTTGTGTGTGTGTGTGTGTGTGTGTGTGTGTGTGTGTGTGTGTGTGTGTGTGTGTGTGTGTGTGTTTGCATTACAGTGCATAAACAAAACAAGATGACATTGAATGGCATCTCTTAACTCTTGTCTGCCTTTCGGACAATTTTAAACCACAAATGTAACTTAGACCCACTTCACTGGACTCAGTGTGGCCGAGGTATTCGGTTACTTTTTCCACCCTTAACATTCAGGACTGAAAGTGACACACGAGAACAGATTTTACTGAAGAGCACATGTACTTGGATCCAAGTTTCCTAAACTACGGCTCCAAAAAGTTTGGGTATTGTGTTGAAAATGCATCACAGTCATGTTGTTAACATTTGGAAACTAGAGATGTAATGATTACGATAATCATTAACTAGTTGTTGTCAAATTAACTGGAAAACTTTGATTTTGGAAAACAATGATTTTGACCATTAGGTTGCGGGTATAATTACAAAAATAAAAACTGCTACTTTTCTTCAAAGGTATGACACGCACGATCATAAATACAACAAAAGATTTTGCATTCAATCTGATAATTACATTGATACGTACATTTGTATACACCTCCCAAATGAACCATAGTGCCGCAATTCAACAAAGGGAGTCGTTTCTGTTTACTTTAATATTGTGATGGCACCACAGAAGGGTACCACTGACAGCAAATGAGGAAGTGTGATGGTTAAAAAAAAAAAAAAGTGATCTTGGGGCATCGGCTGCTAACTTTCACGACATATCAGTTCGATAAAACTATTGAATTTCCATCAGTCTAGAAACGATTTATCCCAATCATGCATGCGTCTTTTGTTCAACGACATTTAGTGACAGGCAGAACAATTAAATCATTTGCCACTAAATGGCAGCAGATACAAAGACTACCCTACCTGACATATGTTTAGTGGGGTGCTGTCAGAAATAAAATCAGTCGGTTTTAGTTGTCTTGCACTAATTCTTATACCTACAGACAAAATTTGAATTGAAACGATGACCGTGCGTTGACTAAAGGACTTCACGATGGCAACGTTTGGGCTGTGGTTCCACTTTCGAGGTTCCGCATCATTTGCATCACGTTCTAGACATGGATTTCACATGAGCTGCTAAGGACATCACTCTCACTCACTCGCGCGCACGCGCACGCGCACACACACACACACACACACACACACACACACACGCGCACACACACGTCTGGCTGTAACCAAAAACACTGATGTCAGATACAGTGAACCCTGACTATTTGTGGTTCGCTATTCACAAATTCACATATTCACATTTTTTTCCTGTACGTTCCGTACCCTGGGCTGTTTGCTGAAAATTTCACCTATTTGCTGCTTGTTGTGTAAGACTTTAAAAAGCTATTTTGAAGTATTTTGAAGCGATATCGCTGTCATTTGTGGGGGGTTTTTTTTGTTTTTTTTTTTAAAAGTTTAGGAAGGAGCAATATTTAGCCTGGATTGTTAGCGGAAGTTACAGATTCTACACTGCTTCGTTTTTGATCTGCATATAGACTATTGCAAAAAGCTCAAGCTAACAAATGGTGGGTTCATTGTATACGGGCAATTCTGGTGCATATTTCAAAAATAAAAAATATTTATCGTTATTTAAGTGTTTTGGGAGGATAGTATGTGAAATATTCATGGTTTAAACTACTAATATTCAAAATATCCAAACATTTGGGGGGCGGTTAGCTTCTCATATTTGTTTTCTGTTCGCAGCAGGGCTCGGCTTTAATCCTCCACAAATACCGAGGGTTTATCATCGTTGCCATGGCGATATATCCTATCTGTTTTGGAGCACAAGGACTGAAAGTGATGCCCTGCGATTGGCTGGCAACCGATTCAGGGTGTCCCCCGCCTACTGCCCGAAGACAGCTGGGATAGGCTCCAGCACCCCCCGCGACCCTAATGAGGATCAAGCGGTTCGGAAAATGGATGGATGGATGGACTGAAAGTGAGGTTGGCTACAAATCTATGTAATCAC
Source organism: Hippocampus mohnikei (assembly GCA_026261675.1). Taxonomy (NCBI): domain Eukaryota; kingdom Metazoa; phylum Chordata; class Actinopteri; order Syngnathiformes; family Syngnathidae; genus Hippocampus; species Hippocampus mohnikei. Next base: position 2,363,514 of record JAKGUB010000344.1, read on the forward strand.
ACCTTTGCTATCAGTGAAATGCTCATTGCTAGCTGTGAGGTAATATCTTCTCCTCCGTCTAAAACCAGGGGTTTCCAAACTGGGGTCAAGCAAACAATTTTTAATGAACTATTTGGTCGGATCATTTTTAATACGTCCATATCGTAAGGACTTTTTTACTCTTTCAGAAAATCAACTTTTCAATTCCTATGGACCATTGATTAGATTTCTTTCTCCCCTGGACACACAAGTTTGCGAACCCCTGGTCTTGACGTATCATTGTGGTTGACGATCAAGATAATCATAAATACTGTTCAATTTTCCAAGATAAAGGAACGTAGTTCTCAAGGACGTGAAGTGACCATTTGGGGGTGGGTTGAATTGAGTTGAAGGGGGGGGGGGGTTCTGGCTAGTTGCTGTTCTCTTTGGTGGTCACGGTGACGAGCTGCTTGGCGGCTTTGGCAATGTCGTAGGCGCACTGGATGACCTGTTGCGTGACCAGCTGGACGTCGGCGGCGGCAGGGGGGCACGGCCCGCGGCACTCGCCGTGCAGCCGGCCGGCGCTGGTAGTGAGCAGCGATAGGGAGCCGCGAACAGTCTCAGAGGACGGCCTCTGCCAGGAAAAGACAACGAGATGAGATGAGATGAGAGAGAGGGAGAGAGAGAGAAGGGTTCGGAATGTATTGTCAAAGAGCAATTTTCAAAATTCAATAGGCAAGACCGCATGATGCACATTGTGTGGTGGTGTTTCGTAAACACGTGCTGCTGTTGTGGAGGGGTGTCGCGTTACCTTGGGAAACAGAGCGGCCATCTCTTTCACAGCCACGCAGATCTTCTCCGAGCATGGTAGGAAGCTGTCCAGAGACAGACAAAAACACATGTGTGGTCAGTGGTAGAACGGGTGTCATTTACTGGATGCATACTTAATTAGAAGTATTCATTTCCCTGTTTTGCGGGACTAGCAGCGCAGAACGGTGGTCAATGTAACAATGTAACACTGTAAATTTCCCCAGTGTAGGACAAATAAAGGATATCTTATCTTAACTATTTCACACCAAGCTCCGCAGTCTGCTTTCGTGTTTAGCTACAGATACCTGATACTCCCATTCCTGTCAAGAGGCTGAAATTCCAAGGAGTTGGACAATTTTAAAATAAACAAAGTCTACAAATGATTCATTTTGACAAGTAATCAGTTTAGTGCAAATTTCTGTGAAAAATAAAAAAATCACAATTGAGGGATGGCGTACCTTTCGTGTTTGGTCTCCTGGGCGGCCCTCAGAAGTTCCTGAATATTCTTGGTGATTTGCTCCGTCTTACAGATGACGTCCTCGGTGCACGGAAGGGCAGCGGCGTCTTCCTCGCCTTCAGTCTCGCACTCCACCGCTGCTGAGGCTACCAGGGGGCTGCTGAAAGGTGCACAAAATGGAGGGAGGGAGAAAAGCTTCAAGTGGGATGAGAGCTATGAAACCTGGATGGATGGTTGCTGTTTGGATCTTTTTTTTTTTTTAACAGATTAAAAGTGCATAACTTAAAGCACGAGTTTGACCCCCAAAAATTTCTTACCCAGTATCCTCTGGTTCAGAGTGGGTTGGCGCAGCATCACAGTTGAGCATGGCGCCGTGTGCCTCCAAACTGCAGCCCTGTGGGGACATCAGACAAATTACCATCCGATCCAAATGCGCAGACAAAACCACACAAGCATGCGCATGTCGGATGCAAAAGGGACTGCAAGCGAAGGGGTGCTATTAGTCGATGCAAACAAATGCCGGCATGAATAGTGAATGTTTTTATCAACGGCCATAAAGCACATTTTAGCTTTCTTTCAAGGACATTTGGACCCTGTGTCTGTATTTTAGCGATTCGGTTTCAGAAAAAGTCAAAAGCGAGCAAGTCAAAGCCGAGATGCTTTTAAAAGACAGCCACGTCAAGTGAGAGGCGGCTAGCATAAAAAGAGAGGGTGGGGACGGGCGGGGCGGGGTAAGGGGAGTGCTTTTTGTGGAGCCCTCCAGTACTTAACCCTTCGAGATCTCTCATCCCGCGACCAGGACAGGGAGGAGGGGAATGATGGGAGGGAGGAAGCAGCCGTTCCCAAAGGACCCCTCCCTATCTAGAAAAGGGTCACACCAAGTTGAGCCAACTCCAATGAAATGAATGAATGGAAAAAAAACCCCAAAAACACCACCAGCTCCAAGCCAGCCATGTACACCGAGTCACGTCAACAGCCGAGCAGGAGCCAAAATGCCCTCGTGGCGCTTACATTGGTAGGGAAGGGCTGTAAGATGACACCGTCCTCCCGCCGAGAGGCGTCGTCGCGGTGGGGGCACTGTCTGGGGATGGAGCCGGTCTCGTACATTGACATGGCGCGTCCGCCGCGGGTCTGGCGTCGGCCCACGGGCCCCTGGACCTGGTGCTGGGAGCCCGGGGCCTGCCACCGCAGCGTCGTGTTCTCCGTTTGCAGGGAGTTCAGCTGGGGAGGACAGAAGAGGTGAGTGACGCAGGTCCGAGGAGCATTAATAATGGAGGAAATTGCAGCCAAACCTCATGGAAAAAGCCTTCTGGCTATTTTAAGACACAGTGGTGCCTTGACTTCCAAGTAGGGCTTGCACAATCACAAAAGGATGCAACTTGGAAGGGGGCTACTATTTTTTTCAATGATTGTATCTGTAAAACTTATCATTTGAAGTAAAGAAGAATTTTTAACCGACACCGATTCTTTTTAATCATAGCCACACAACTGACGTTCGCAGTCAAGCAAACCACATCAAAATCGCTTCAAAATTAAGTGAGTTGTGAATTCTTAAAGTGTGCTCATCACAAAGTCCCAAAAGAAATAAATGAATTTCCCGCGAATTAGGTGAAAGCCCCTTCAGGTTCAAGTTGTCTTCAGGTTCATGCAATTTACAGCAAACAACGTCCCAATCATTTTCAGTTTTTTTTTCCAACTGAGGGAGACTCCACGTTGACATCATCAATTCACGTCCGCGTGAAGAACTTCACTAACCTTGCCCTGCATGGCTCGCAGCTCTTCACTCAGGTGACAGTTGACTTTGAGAAGCTGCTGGATTTTGGCTTCCGAGGCGGTGAGGGCGCTTTTCACATCCATGAACTCCTGAACCGTGATGGGACCGTCCGACAAGTCGGATGACTCAGAGCTCTGGTGCATGTCAACGAAATTCAATTGATCATTGTGTGTGCGCGGAAGAAGTAGGTGCTTCGGCAAACCTTGGTTCTCCCGTCGGTGCCGTTGTCCCTGCGGGTCGCCTCTTGGACGACGGGATCTTCATCCGAGGCCACGCTGTCGTAGTCGGGCTGATCGTTGTCTTGGCTCTCGCTGCTGTGGCGACTGTTTATTCCTTGCAGGATCAGCTCCACACTCTCTGTAGGCAGAGGCATTTAAAGAAGACATACAGTGGACAGTGATGTTTGTCATTGTTGCAGTCGTGGTGTGCAATTCATCGAAATCGAATAATGATTTCAAGTTTCCCTTCTCACGATCATGCTGTATTTTGGGGTTTTTTTTCTTCACAATTTTTGTAATGTATCTAATGTATATATATTCGGCTGTGATAGGCTCCGGTTACTCTCGACATAAATGAGAATAAACTCAAAACGAATCACGGTAGGGATGAATTTTCGTACCTTTAGGACTTTCGCAGGAGTTCCCCCACTGCCGACGTTTGGCATCTGTCAGAATATCGATGACCAAGGTGGCAAATTCATGGGCGCTAAACCTCGCCAACTTTTGACGACCCTGAGGACGGAATTCATTCACTTAAAAACAACACACATGAACATTTAAAAAAACAGATGCAAAACTTGCTTGGTTTCTGGTGGAGGAATATTCGGGGTTGACTGGCAGGAAGGGGACCACCGTGGTGTCTGTTACCAGTGTGCTGTGGTTCTGAGTGGCCAAACACACTAGAAAAGAACATGCAAATTAAAGTCGACATCCTATGGAAAATATATTTCTTAATTATGAGTATACTAATAGTTGGGTCTTTAGTGTGCCAAGTGTTTTTGCCGCATCATACCCGCGTCCGTTTCCCGCCTGTCCACTTCGTCGTAAACATCCATAGCCAGCTCTTCAAACTGATGGTTACTTAGCTGCAACGAAAAAAACAAAACAAAACCGGTCAACCAATCATATGAACTTAAAAATATGTAATTGAACAGGAGGCGCCTTACAGACTGGAGCTTCTTCTTGGCGGCTTTTGCAAATTCGGATAAATCTAGACTGCTAAAAAAATAAATAATAATAATAATAATAATTAAATCATTTCAAAATGAATTCGTAGGAAACCAAAAATTTTGCACATGCAGTCACAAAAAGATATCAGCTGCTTACTTATTCCTGTAGTCATCAAAAGAAGGCAGTGTTGGAAAAGTATTGGTCTTGAAAAGTGACTCAATTAAAAGTAAAGCATGTCTCTTTGTTTTTAATATAATGCAGCTATGGAAATCCATACAAGTGACACCGCAAAATTATAATTTTCTCTGAGTAACTGTGGCCTTTTTTTTTCTCCAGAGTTAGAAACAATAAAAGTAGGTGTACCTGTCTGCCATTTGAGGGATGATGAAGTGTTGGCCAAATCTGTGATCTGTAACAACATAATCATCTACGTCAAACTTTCAGCCATAAGGCAGCGAGCATAACTTTAGGGTCGATGCTTCGCATTATTACCTGGTCTTCGTCCACAAAGGTAAAATGTTAAGCGATCGGTGAGTTCGTATTGGATCTCCACGAGGCGCTCAGCCAGCTCCTGATGCCCAGCTTGTCTGCAACATCAAGTTTGGAACATGTAAGGAACCGACCGCTCAGGTATATTAGGAAAAAAAAATAAATAAGCACAAGTTTGGGATGCAGTTGTTTTTCCAAGTAAAATGTTTAAAATTAGTATTTTGCTTTTGTCGAAATAACTCCAAGTGCCACTTTCTATGACCTGTTTTGAGCTCTTTTTTTGGGGGGGGGTAAATTGATTATCAGGCTGTACAGAATTTGTGAAACCCTGGCATTAAGCGTAAGACGATACATTTTAAGGGAAATGATATACAAGTGCTGAAGGGAGGAAGCCACTAAATGGTTCGGCTGAGCATGCTGGCCAACTGAATTTTGCTTCAGTCTTACATTCATTGAATTAGTCATCCGTCATGTGACATCATCATCTTGTATTCATTGTTTCACACACCATGCTCATGGTGGACTATAACCACTTTTTCCATGTTACGGCTCTGGTTAACACATTAAAATAAAAATAGTACACACATCTGTTGTTGTTTTCTTCCTCTCAGACTGTAATTGACGCACGTTGGCCTGGCTTTACCTAGCGTAGTCAATGGGGGTCTTCCCACTGGAGTCAAGAGCGCCGGGATCAGCTCCATACACAGCCAATAGCTCAGCTTGTAACAATTGTCCCGCTTTTGCTGCTATGTGCAGTGGCGTGTTTCCTTTCTCCTGTGACCCCATTTAAAAAAAAAACAACAACAAAAAACGGCATATTATTAGCAACATGATATCACGTGAAAAGGAAATAACACAAACAATCGTCGGGATAGTTCCATTCACCGGATGGAAGAAGTTGGCCTGCGCTCCCAGGGATAAAAGTCTCAGGCAGGTCTCCAGGTTCCCCGTTCGAACGCTGGAATGCAGTTGCTGCACAGAGAGAGATGAGTGAGTTTGGCTTCATGATGGAACATCAAATTCTTACCTTGCTGAGATCTTTGGCGGTCACGCTGTCATCCTCCCGACAAGGCATGCGATGGACGAATGCCAACATCTGGTATTTGGCCTTAATGAACTCTGTTTTATTGGGACTGGAGAGAAGACATTTGGTTTGATTCTGTCATGTAGTGTTGTGAAAAGATCAGGATAACCTCAAATGGGGTACTCCTCTCTAATTGACACTGTGCCCCAATTAATTGCTACATAATAATAACAACAGTAAAATACAAACGCAGTCACTTACTGAACACGATCTTGAGGATTTGCTTTACGCTTGCCACTAGCCGAGGAAGAGGAGGAGGAAGAAGAGGGGTCCAGAAGGCTGTGCTCCCATATGGAATTGGCTCCATTTCCATAAAGTGTCTGTACCATCTAAAACAAGTCATTAAACTCTCCATTAATGTGTGAGATACGCCAACAGCTACAGAAGTGGTCCTATCGGTATCACCAATGATCACCTGAAACTGGGACGGGGGCCATATTGAGTGGGTCAAATGCCGGACTTGGGAGCTGTGTCGTCCCAGACCGCGATGGATGCTGCAGCATTCATCGCAGATCAACACACCCCGGTTGACAGAGGCCCAGCGAGGCTCTGTAAAACACACATGAGGTGGAAAATGAGGTTTGTATTCAGTGCTGCTCGTGAACTCTTGCCATTCATGGGGGTTGGGCTAAGTTTATCTTGAGACTTAAACACTAGAGAGCATGCGTTTTACCAACACAGAAGGAGCCAACGGAAAAACAAACACCTTTACTGTCATTACATGACTGTTGCATTAGTGTAGGTTCATGATAGCTACAGTGCAACACTGAATTGGAAAAAATGTGCTTTATGTTCCCTGCGTACGAACGGAATGTGATAAATAGAACCCACTCTCACACACGGAAACGAATAATGTGCATTCACAAATAAATGAGAGATAAGCTAGCAGTTTGGCCCCTTGTTACATGGATGGATGCATGGATAGACAGACTGACATACTTTATTCATCCCCCTGAAATATCATAAGAAACATTATGCCGCCTTACTGGCCATTTAGCAAAAAACGTTCTTCACCAGCTAATCTACAATTCACGACGACACAACATTGACAGCTGTTGAGCATCATCAGACTACGAAAGAAAATATCGCGAGAAGCAGAAAAGTTCGCTACAGCTCGCGCACAAACACAAGCAAAAACACTACCAAGGACACATTTAAACCACAATAGTAACAAATAGAAGACATTATGTGTAGTAAATCAGCTATGTGGTCGTTAGCATCACCATAGTAATACAGTACAGGCAAACATTGCACGATTTATATAGTGTTGTGTTGGAGGCTATAGCAGGTTAGCACGGCGGCTAGGCAGTTAGCTTGTTTGACATACCCGGGGCGCTGCAGTCGGCACAGACCTCTTTGCTTCGCACTCTCTTTGACATCCCCCCTTACAGACGCTTATTTAAACAAAAGAGAAGAAGAGTGGACAATAGTGAGTGAGCCAGTCGAGCAGCAGTCGATTATGGTTGTCGGGACAGAAAGCAACAATTCTCTCGCTCTCTCAGCCCATCTGCCCTGCCTACTGTTGAACAAAGATAGGATGGAACCCGTTCCGATTCTCTCAAGTACCTCCTTGTTCGCTTCCTCGCTCACTTCCGCGTCCTGTCCGTCCACTTAACCTGCATAGCATTCGAACCGTATCAAGGAAAAATACGATTGACAAATACCTGTATAGGATATGCCACGTTGCATTATATAATAATTAGTATTTCACACACGTGATTGATTTTAATTCGGTCCGTGAGTCAGCTTGTATGTCAAATCAACTTTCCACATTGAAATTATTAGTGCTGTACAGATGAGCTGAAAGCAGTTGAGGCATCTCAATGAATTATACTTATACTGTCCCAAGGCAGACCCGTCAAAGAATGGGGGTGGGGGGGACATGAAATGCATGGGGGCCTGGGTTATTAATTATACCCTACAGACAGTACTTACTTTGCTTGATATTTTTGATTGTCACTATATTCTATTCGCACCACATTGTCCCTCCCAGTCAGAAGTCTTGCATGGTGCTGACAATTTGTGAAGCTGCCTCGTTCACTTCTTCTCCTTGTCGATGTATCTTCAAGCCAGAACTCATAGGATTAATACTGAATAATTGATTTTGTTTGTATTATACCATATAAAAAAGTCCCAACCAGTACTTAAATCCGGTTGGTTGCCTTGTTGCAGTTACGTGGCTCCCCCGCGCAGCTTCATCTGGATAATTGCAAGGACTCTGCTTAATGAGGCGGCACCTACAGCTCGTCAACCTCCAACGCGTGCACCCTGCAAAAACACGCAAGGGGACGAACAATTTCACTGTAAGCCCCTCGGAGGCCCCTCCAAGCTGCACGACCGGTTATCGGGGGGGGGGGGGTACTGTGTCTTTAAAGGGGTGTTGGTCGACGGAGAGGTAGCACATAGGTTTAATTTAGTCGCAAGGAACACGGAGTACGCTTTTTTTTGCAAGGGTTGTTGACCTCCGAGAAAAGCAGTTGCCGCGCGTGCAACCTGCAACCATGGGAGGTAAGCCTTATTCACTCTTATTTACATTCTTATTATGCATTGAGATGATCCGTGCCCAGATGCACACATGCAATATTGATTGTGTTTATCTGTCGCGACAGAAGAGGAGACTCGTCAGAAATTGCTGCGCAATGTGAAGAAAGAGGTGCGTTGTGCTTTGGAGTGGCCCTATTTTGTCGTTTTATTATCGCATGAATCGGCGCAGAAGCTAAAAAAGAATGCACACTGTATATAGCCATGACGGTGATGATGCTGGTGATGACGACGGTGATGATGCACACGCGCGCGCATTCACACACATACATGCGCGCACCATTTTCCATTTCCCTTTCACTGCGATGGAAATTTATTGTGGCTTTTCGGTTTTTGATCCGTTTTGCACTGAAGCGAGAGCAGACGGAACCTCACAGTGTTGATTCCCCATAGGGAGAAGGAAAAACATGGCTGTTTTTTTTTTAATTCCCAAGTGAGAAAGAACGGTACTTCCCCCTCACCTGTGACTCATTGCATCTCAAACATACACATAAGGAGGGGCTGCTTTTTTTGCATTCTATAATATCGTTTATACAGCCCTGGGTTGGGGGAAAAAAAAACAAGAAACTACAGCACTGCAAACTATCAGTTCTGCATCCAATGTTGTCTTTTTCAATTCTAGACACTATATTACTACTGTACATCGGCGTCATTAGGCCTAACATTGTCTTTAGCCCCCCTAAATAATTTCATTGCATTATTTTTTTAAAAGTATTATTTATTTTTCCTTTACTTTTGCTAATATATTGCATCAAATTCAATGTAATGTGGCCATTTCCAATTATATTTCGATAACCTGCCATTATTGTAATGTTCAATCTCCCAGGTTTCCTTAACGCAACAGGTGTTGCGTTAGCATTTGATGTGGCGATGGTGACAGTCTGTTACCATCGCCACATCAAATGCTAACGCAACAACTGACAGTTCATTGCCGAAAGTCAGGTTGAGTCGGCAGGATGGATATTCTGCTAATATATTGCATCAAATTCAATGTAATGTGGCCATTTCCAATTATATTTCGATAACCTGCCATTATTGTAATGTTCAATCTCCCAGGTTTCCTTAACGCAACAGGTGTTGCGTTAGCATTTGATGTGGCGATGGTGACAGTCTGTTACCATCGCCACATCAAATGCTAACGCAACAACTGACAGTTCATTGCCGAAAGTCAGGTTGAGTCGACAGGATGGATATTCGACAGTTTTTTAGAAAGGTAAATTAAGTATTCAATTCATCTATGCTGGTAAAACTAGTGACTATAGTCCGCTAAAATATCTCCAGTAACAGCAGAAACTGCACTGTAACAAGTGTTCCCTTTTGGATAAATTAAGGTGGTGCTTGATAAAAATTAAGCACCATATTATTATTAAATATTATTATAGTCTTCTGGGGCCTAAGCATATATTAATACATTTTAGTCGAGAGGAATATAGGCCTACTGTTATATAGGTTATATTATCGGGCATTCTTCTAATTCCCTTGAACAACCAAGATTGAACTTTTCAACTCTTTATAATTTCTATTATCTAGTCCAGTTAAAGTCCAGGGGATGAAGCCCCATCATAGTAAAGAGGATACTAATGTGATCTGTGTAGTTCTTCATAGCCTCTTCATTTTGCTCTCAAAGTGCACGGAATTGATGGATTTTTAATAGAATGTAGAAAGAAATTCTCCCGGGGGGGCATGCCCCCGGACCCCCCTAAAGGGACTGTGTTCCCCTAGGGGCTAAGCCCCCCTTGTTCTTGAAACCTAGTGACGCCCCCGCTACTGTAATAACAATACCGTTATTTAGAGCATTTTTTTGCACAACATGGAGAAACGGACAAAATACCGACGATGCACAGATTTTATTTTGTTAAACTATTTGCACAACTACAAAATATCTCGTATACAGTATAACATATCTGGGAAAAGTATGGCCCAGATGGATATTTAAGCTCCTCTCACGTCCATCTCAGTCCCCAGACCTCAACCCCATTGAAAACCTGTGAGAAAGAGCATAGTGCAGAGGAGAGGACCCAGGTCACAGTAAAGTAAGAGGAGTAACATTAATAAAATGCGAAGAATTTCACAGTTTAGGCATCATGACTGTATTTGATTCCGCAATTCACTGTGCAGAATCATCCAACTTGTTGCATGACAATACTGTGGCTATAGCCCGAGGAGCTCGTCAAGGTCAGAACAATGTCACATATGCTTTTCTCCACATTGAAGACAATGGTAACGCTGTCTACTTCAAATCCTAAGTGCTTGTTTGGTAACGCTGTCTACTACAAATCCTAAGTGCTTGTTTTGATGGCTTGTTTCGATGGAGTAGCAGTGGCTGTTGTCAGACACGGCTCGAGGATTTTTTTCTTCTGCCCCTCTCCTTTTTACCAATACATTTGGGGGCCTGAGAAAATAATTTATAAACATATCAAATCAAATTGCTGGAGGGGCTGAACTGGGGCGAAACAGATTTCTGATAGGCCGTGAATCAACAATGATTCTTCTTGTTCCATAGGTGAAACAGATCATGGAGGAGGCGGTGACGAGGAAATTTGTGCACGCCGACAGCAGCCACATCGTTTCATTCTGTGGTAGAAAAAAGACATGCATATTTTCCTGGAATTGCTTTGATATTATTCTGACAAATGATTTTCCTTTTCGGGTGGCGGCGGGTGGTTGAGGCTCAACTTGCTTGAACACTCATAATTTATTTTTTTTCTCGCAAGTGCATGTATCTAAAAATGTATTTCAAGGACCCCAATCATTAAGAAGCAAATATCTGTCATTTAATCAAGTCAGATCAGTGACTGTATATCCAGTTACTATTACGGAATATGAACAAGCTCCCAAAGCCCTCAGGAATCGGGTTGAACGTGCCATTAATTATGCTTTGAGAACTAATTAAAATAGCTCCGCTTGTTTAACTACACATGCATGAAATGGCTTACTAGCTCTTTTGCATGAGCACTGGTGGCAGCTATTCTCCCGAAAGTAACCCTGGTGCGTTTGCCAAAGGTGGCCAGATAAGAATTTGAGTCAGATAACACCCCTGGGAAGTGTTGATGCTAACCAGGAGCGAGGTGTGTGTGTGTGTGTGTGTGTGTGTGTGTGTGTGTGTGTGTGTGTGTGTGCGTGTGTGAGACTCATGTCCCTCATATCCTAGCAACAGTGTTTGGGTCCATTGTGCCACCCGTGCTTACCTTTCACCTGTTTCTTTTCTCTTTTTTTTGGGGAGGGGGGGGCATACAGTTATGAAATCCCATTGCATGTACGTCGCTGCACAAATTGGGTTCAAGTTTCCCCATCGACATGTCATTAATCTGTTTCAGCCTTGTTTTAATTCTGAAAAAAATGCTACTGTGTAAAATTGGGTATCAAGAAATAAACTAGTGTGATAAGTTTATATAGTCAAAGTGTAATTACAGTCGTGGGCGTCAATCTCGGGGGTGGGGAATGGTAAGAGTTTCTGTGGACCTCCACCCAGCTCCCACCCCACCAGTCGACACGTATAAAAATTTCACTCGTTAAAATAAAACAGGGGGTGTCCATCACTAATTATGGCGGCCCAGATTTCGGTGCGAGGGCCCAAATTACTGTTGGATACAATGTGGGCCTTTAAGGGGCGAGGCATAATGATATCGGGCTGTCGTCCTTATGAGGATTCATTTGATATTTTCTCCTTACCCGAAATTAGAGGGCATTACAATAATTGCTTCTCAAATTTTTAAGTGACAGCTCAGAATTTAAAACTTAAATTGGGGGAAATCCTGTGTCGAGGAACCATTGCATTGAGAAAAAAATGGGTTCCGATGTGTGTGTGTAGCTATCGTGGAGGCCTGTGTGCTGCACGGGCTGAAGCGGCGTATCGCGGGACTGCTGTGCAGCAACAAGGTGGCGGCGCTCTTCATGAAAGTGGCCAAAAGCTTCACGCCTGCAGAGCAACTGTGCCACAAGGTCCAAGAGCTGGAGCAACTTATCGAAAACAGGTGCTGAGGGGGCACACCACACTTGAGGGGCATTCAGTCGAGAGGTTCCACTGTCGCGGCACACCCTGTCCTTTTTTTTCTTCTTCAATGATTAAATGAATTTGATTTAGATCTGGTATCTAAACATGTCTTCCAGCAAACAGAACAATTCCTCGCAGGGCAACGATTGCGGCCGACAGACCAAGTTGAACAACCTTCCACCTCAAGCCCTCAAACATTTGTGGATCCGAACGGCTTTACTGGAGAAGCTACTGGATAAAATCATCCTGTATTTGGTGGAGAACTCCAGGTATCCGTTTGCATACATTCTAATATATCCTGTTAGTCACACTCATCTGCGAGACATCTAAATGATCCATTTGTTGTATTTCCTCCTGTAGCACGTTTTATGAGAAAGAAGCCATGCTGATGGATCCTGTGGATGGACAAATTCTCGCATCACTCTTGGGTAAATTTAATTGCCGTTATAGCCTGGCGTGGTCATCATGCGAGTGTCAAAACATCCAATCACAACACTGCCAACTTTACCAGATTGAGAAGACACTTTCTTGTTTTGTTTTGTTTTTTTTTGGGGGGGGGGTATTGCTTTTGTGACATGTTACTTGACGGTGCCTTACAGTCGGTCCCTGCGCGTTGGAGTACACCCAAGTCAAGACCGCCGACCATTTCTGGACGGACCCATCAGCTGACGAGCTCGTACAGAGGCACCGCATCCACAGTGGCCACTGTCGACAGGATTCTCCCTCCAGGAGGCCTGCCCTGGTTAGTTCATCATTGAGTGAGAGCCATTTAAGCGTCTCATCCTCATTTTTTTGGTGACCGAATAGATTCAAAAGAGGCAGTCCAGTGGCAGCATGGACGACCGCCCTCTGGTGTGGGCAAGAGAGTACGTGGAATCCCTGCACCAAAATTCCAGAGCCACGCTGCTTTTTGGCAAGAACAATGTCCTGGTGCAGCCGGTATGTCAGGTCCAAGTGCCCATTGTCATGGCAACAAATTAGGCCGGGAAGTGGAAGAGAGGCGGTGGGGAGGGCGGGTTGACTCATTTTTTCACTTGAACTAAGCACTGTAAATTCAGCCTTGTAGGCATCATCCCACCTCACAATCTCACGAGGTTCCGGCACGAACGAGATATGTATCTCTTGCCATACCTAATCAACTGACCTGCACATTGCTACCGTGCTTCTCCAGCGGGACGACATTGAGGCCATTCCTGGCTACCTCTCCCTGCATCAAACGGGAGAGCTGATGACACTCAAATGGACACCCAATCAGCTCATGAATGGCAACGTGGGGGAGCTGAATTCTGAGAAGAGGTAGGCCCAACAGTGAGTTGCTCTAATAAGGACAAACGTGTTTTCAATATTTCCACTGCTCACTCCCCCCCAGTGTTTACTGGGATTACGCCATGACGATTCGCTTGGAGGAGATAGTCTATCTCCACTGTCACCAGCAAGGTACTTCATTTCTGAGGTGGGGAGGAGTGTTTATGGCCGCCAACTTTGAAACCTTGCTTCCCCAGTGAACAGTGGCGGAACCCTGGTGTTGGTCAGCCAGGACGGCATCCAAAGGCCCCCTTTGCACTTCCCCAAAGGGGGCCACCTGCTCCAGTTTCTCACCTGCCTGGAGACGGGCCTCCTTCCTCACGGTCAGCTGGAGCCGCCGCTTTGGAACCAGAGAGGAAAGGTGCGCATGACTGACTACTTCTTGGACGTCATGTCACCGGGGGTTGGTGTGGATTGAATGGTTTTGTTTTTCATACGTAGGGAAAGGTTTTCCCCAAATTGCGCAGGAGGAGCCCGCATAGCTCATGCGACTCGGTGTCTGATAAAGAGGATGACGAGGCCACGGATTACGTGTTTCGGATCCTACTTCCTGTCAATCAAATGGAGTTCAGTAAGTTCGATAGATGGACAATGCTAAATTGCGATGAAGTTTCGACAATGGAAGATTGTGACTCTCCTTTGGCGGTGGGCGTCTTGTCATTCTGTGCAGTGCCCTTAGAGCTGATGGACCAGGGTATGAACATGTGGCAACCGCCACCCAGGAAGTCCTCTGGCTCTTCCTGCTCTCAGACCGGATCATCCGATAGCTCCTTGCCGAGTGGCTGCAATCAGGAAAGGTAGGACCAGTTCCTTCTTTCCATATCAAGATCTTGTCGTGGATCTCATTCAATTTATGGTACCAAGGGCTCCTCTGAAGCTCCTCTGTGACACCATGAAGTACCAGATCATCTCCCGTGCATTCTATGGATGTGAGTGCAAAGTCCACTCCAATCTTTTATTGAATACAACAGTTCTCAGAAGAACCCCCCCCTCCCTCCCCTCCACTCCAGGGCTGGCGTACTGCCGTCACCTGTCCACCGTTCGCACCCACCTCTCTGCTCTGGTCAACACCACCATAGTCTTCACTGACGTGCCGTCGGATGCGCGGGGAGGTCTCTCTGCCGACGTCTGGGCCGCGTTTCTCAATGACAGCTCTGTAAGAGTTGCACAGAAAGGGGTTACGCATGGGCAGTTTTTAACATTGATCAACACACATCATATCACAAGATAATCGCTTATGGAACATTGGGCCTATTCTGACTTTGTTAGCAAGAGAGGGAAACTGTTGGAATTTGGCCCAATTGACGCTGTGCGTGTATGCCGCTTTAGTGACTGCACACCATTTTCAGTCGTCACAATAAATAAATAAATAAAAACAATTTCAGGCCTATGAGGAGCTTGAGATACACAGGCTGGTCTATTTTGGAGGCGTGGCACCTTCACTGCGCAAGGAAGTCTGGCCTTTCCTGTTGGGACACTACCGGTTCACAATGACGAAGAAATCCAGGCTTGAGGTAGTTTTTGTCTTTCTTTACTTCAAAATGAGAATTTTGTGTTGATTTTTTCCTCCTTTGTCTTTGGCTCAGCTTGATGAGCAGATGCGTCTCATGTACGAGCAGATCATAAAGGAATGGCGAGGCTGCGAGGCCATCGTGCAGCAGAAGGAGCGGGAAAAACACGCGGAAGCCCTCGCCAGGTGTTTGTCCGGCAACAGTGTCGAGCGAGCGCCGGTGGTGGAGCAGGACTCAACCATTAGCACAGATGTAAGTTAACTTTTTTAGCGCCATGTGTCAAAAGGGAACTACAGTGGCCTTTGTACTTTTCTGACATGTAGTTCTGCTTTTTTTTCCCCCTTATCATTGCAGTCATCTCTATGCAGCAGCTCAGATCGGCACAACACGCGCTCACAAAGTGACTCCAGTTGTAGTGCACCGGTAAGATTCAAATGCAGCATCTTTAAAAGGTTGCGTGAGTTTCAGGACGCGACATTTAAAGACTTATTTGCTCATCTGTGCATCCGGCGTTACTGCAGCCATTTTCAGAAATTGGCAGACAAAATGTTTTCATTTTACACTTGATTGGGTGGGGGCTGGCACTCCAGGGGCTGAGACTTAATATTTATCTACAAGCTATTAAGTCAGTTTGGCGACATTTTATATCGAGAGCTGTTGGCCAGAACATTCGGAGCAATTTTCACATATTAGCAATGCAGTTCTACGCTGGATCTGCTTTTCTCTGGTCACTCACCTTCCTTCCATCCATTAGGTGTTTGCATCAGTCGATACTGTGGATCCCCCAGAGATGAGGCCTGAAGGAGTGCAAACAGAGCACGAGATTACAACAAAGGGCATCTCAGCTGCTCCCTCGGTGTCGAGCAACTCATTCTGTGAGAATGTATCGAAAGCATCACCGGCTTGCGACAGCTACCTTCTTTTAACGGAGCCCGCTTTTATATCTGCAACCTCTCAGCAGTCTGCAAGGGCATCGGGCATCTTGAGTGAGGGATCGACAGCCGAATCACTGCCAGGGATGGTCAAGGTGCTTGAGTCAGTGCCAAAGGAGAGCCTATTGGCGAGTGAAAAGATGGAGAGGAACGAAGCCGAGGAGAAACCTGAAAACACAAATACTGCAAATTCATTCATTGAACGAAGAGCTCCACCGGACAATACCGATGTTATCAAGCTGGAAAAAGAGATTCAGAATGAGTATTTCCAAGCCCCACCACTCGGACAGACCCTTCAAGCACAAAATCAACACGATCAAGAAAATGACTCGTCTGAAAAAAACAATATCGCAAACATCGGGAGAGATCCAGGGAGTTCTGAAAAAGAAGATGCATTTGACAGCCTGCGCTCGCAATTGTTGACTGCCTGTCTCTTGGAGGTAGACAATGCCGAGTCGGCGGATTCTGGATCGTCTGAAGCCAGAACTGTGTCAGGCTTCTCAAACTCACCGGTCAGGCAAGTACTCGATGCTCTCCAGTCGGCATCCCGCGGGAGCCTTTCCCTATCATCCCATACTTGGCAGTCCCCGGATTCCGATGACTCACCTTCCGCTCTGGAGATGGAGGACATTCCTGCCGGGGTGGCTTGCTTAAACCTCGAAGAACTGAACACCAGGCCCTTGACGATACTTGCGGCCCCGCCCGCGTGTCGAGCCAAGCTGGCAAGCGAGGATCTTGTGGACACCGCTTGCAACACCAGTCCTGAGGACACCGACCAGGGGCTGTCTGAAGATGAGCCTGATGTGGAAAACAGCTTTCCCGCACCAGAGTCTGCTGAGGCGGTCGCAGAGTCCATACTAGAAGACTCCTCGGCTCAACAAATCTACTCTGTAAGTGTGAACTGTTAGCATACAGAATAGCCCCAAACCACAGAATTTGAAGTTGTTATTAAAAAAAAAAAAAAAAAAACAGGGGTAGGAAAAATTGGCCATTATAGATTATGGTTCCGCTGCACTTTTAACGAATAAACAAAACTTGCTGACCTCATTTTACTCTACTGGCAGCAAGAGACCATGGACATGTACCTAATCAACTTGCATCGCATTGACAAAGACGTCAGACGATGCGACCGCACGTACTGGTACTTCACTCCCGAAAACCTGGACAGGCTGAGGAATATCATGTGCAGGTAACAAAAGACCACAGTACAATCTCAACGGGGCATACTGCACTCGGAAGTTGAATTTGAATTCTATGCCGATTTTCATCACCCCGTTGGGGCTGTTTGCGATGTTTCATAGCTACGTGTGGCAACACTTGGACACGGGTTACGTCCAGGGGATGTGCGACATACTGGCCCCCCTGCTGGTTATCCTGGACGACGGTGAGTGTTTCATCGTTATTGGGCTCTGAGAATTTCGTCGAAGGTCATCCATCTCTTTACCGCCGTAACGCAACAATTTGCCGCAGGAGTTTGGAGAGTTGATGGAAGCTATCGGTTTCATTCATGTCATCAAATGTGGCGTTTTCTAACAACTGTTTTATTTGATTGCGCTAATCGTAGAGGTGATGGCGTTCAGCTGCTTCACTGAACTGATGAAAAGGATGAACCAGAACTTTCCTCACGGGGGCGCCATGGATTCTCACTTTGCCAACATGCGCTCGCTCATTCAGGTATGTGCAAGTCAAAAGATGCAAGATTTGAGCTCATTTGTTTTTTTTCTGCACACTAGATCCTGGACTCTGAGCTGTTTGAGTTGATGCAGCAGAATGGCGACTACACCCACTTCTACTTCTGTTACCGATGGTTCCTACTGGACTTTAAAAGAGGTGAGGCGTCAACCTGAATGTGGGGCGGGATCCTTTTCGAGCTAAGACGGCATTTTTTTTTTCCTATCGAGAAATGGTGTACGATGACGTTTTCTCTGTGTGGGAGACCATCTGGGCGGCGGCGTACACCACTTCGGAGCATTTTGTGCTTTTCATCGCACTGGCGCTGGTGGAAATGTACAGGGACATCATTCTGGAGAACAACATGGACTTTACTGACATCATCAAGTTTTTCAACGGTACGGTAAAGTATATACCGTGGCCCCATGACCAGTCCGCGATTTACGGGTCGATCGCGATCGACGTAATCTGCAGCCCTGAATTAGCAGTACAATCCTTTTTTTTCTCCTTACATTGGACTTTGTCTTCTCAGAAATGGCCGAGCGACACGACATCCCGCGGGTCCTCACGATGGCTCGAGACTTGGTCCACAAAGTGCAGACGCTCATAGAAAACAAGTGATTCTGGACTCTGCTCTTCATCTGCCATTTCTGTTTGAGTATCAAGTAAAAAATTAAAAATAAAGTGTTAAATGCAGTAAGGTCTTAAGTGGTTAAACTTGATTGTCAGCTGAAGACTTTCAGTTGCTCCCATCTCTACTGAGAGGTAGCCAGCAGATTGATTCTTGAGTGTTCATGTTCACCTTGTGAATGTACCCGTGTCGAAACAGCTTCAGGATGTTAATTTTGCCTTAAATGTTTCCATCTTTCAGGGATACAAAGTGTAATTTGAAGTCATACCTTCCTAATGGCATCTGGCGATGAGCTGGTTTTGATCAGGATACCTGTAAAAAAAAAAAATCAAGATACCTTCAAAAAAAAAAAAAAAAGGAACAAGTGCTGGGTGTGGCCAAGATGTGTGCCACTGGTTGCCAATTTGTCTTTCAATAACATCTGTTGGCACCTGTCTTGAATTTGTGGAAGATCCTTGGTGATTTTACTTTTTTCTGTACTGGTACCGCTTGTCTGCAAAAAACATCATTCCGCAATTGTAATTTTGGTACTCGCTTGCCCTTTGAACGGTTTCAATTGAGATGAACGTCGACATCTCATTTTGAGACTGCTCACTTTGTGCTGTAGTGTATACATACATTGACATGATGCTATTTTCATATCTTGTCAGATGCTCTTTGAGATGTTTCTGGTTTTACGGTCAACTTCTTACCTTTCACTGGTAGTTTCGCGGTAGTTTGTGGCCATGCAGTTATGTACATTTGAATCCTTGTTTGATAGCACCAGTGTTTCATATTCATTCTTTGTCGCCATGTGTTCCTCTGAAACGCACCCCATGTTGTTGGCTGCTGTGCTTTTTTTTTTCACCCAAAATTCACTAAATCCAATGTGAGACCCATTGTACCTTTTAAGCCTGCACATTTATCAAATGCAATACAGTGTCTATACGTGGGCTTTACCTGAACATGAACTGAGTTCAGAAAAAAAATATTCCATTGAAGACAAATTTTATTTTTTTCCTGTCTTAAAAATGTTACTTGTTAGAATTGTGAATTAAAATATTCTATTTTGCATTTCACGTCCCTTGTGTTTTCTTGAGCTGTGAAAAATTACGACTGTTTTAATCAGGTAGATTGTAGCAGAGAACACACCCACCCAGCATCCAGGAATAGTCTCAATTTGAACAAACTAAACTTGTATTGGTACCTCAACATTCCGCTGTAGTTGCATTCTGCAGTGATAAAATTGTAAATTAATGACAAAGTCATAGAACGTTAACATTTTATTGTAAAAGTACAGATGCACACAAAATGGTAATTCCACCTACTTCAGTCAGACGCTTACAAAAAAAAAATACGGCTTGCAGTGTCGAGATTTGAAGTTTCACTAATTTGTTCTAAATCAGATTAGCATCAGATTCTACACGAAAACAATTTTCTAAGATAAAGCTGCAAAACTATGCCTGCTCAATATTTTAACATTGTGAAAACTAATTTGAGCAAACTAATTCAGGATGCATATCAAATGGGTCAAAATCTTGCGTGGAGACAACACAAAAGGATATTAAAGTTACACACACACACACACACACACACAAAAGGGAAGTAGCCATGGAATGTATGCAGGAAGAAACAAAGTCTTACGATGGCAAAGGTGGTTTAAAAAAAAAACAACAAAAAAACATTCTCCTTGGTTTCCTCCGTGAATCCTAAGCTTTTAGCGGTAGTGACGAGGTGGCGGGCTGTGGTTGGATGATCTCCGAGGTGGACTATGGCGGGACATGCGAGGAGGGGACTGGTAACGTGGTGGCGGTGATCCTCGGTAGGGCGGTGAAAAGCGTCCTCTGGATCTGGAGCGGGACCGCGAGCGACCCCAGTTGGGGGTGCCTCTATCCTCGTAGACGTGGATGTAAGCGGTCTCACCCTGCAAACGAGGACAAGAGTGAATGTGCGCTCCGCCGGGCCGATGTGGAGGGGCGTACCACGGGCTCTTCCACTCACTTGGTGAGAACGGAACTCTGTGCGATCCAGTCGGCGCAAAGCGTAATCCATGTCCTCTCGGCGGAGAAATTCCACCACGCCCTCCCCATCGCGCTGCACGTCGGCAAAGCAGACGTCGCCTGCCTCGCGCATGTGATCTTTCAGATCCTGCCAACTGCCACTTGGCGGTAATCCTGAGACGGCAAACACCGATTGTGAAATCTAAACTGTCCAAATTAACTTCTTACCCAATCACATTTTTGGGGCGTTTGTCTATTCCAGGGAGCCCCTACATTAGTCCTAACAAACACTTGTGGGATGCAACTCTACCAAATTCCCAAGTAATCAACAAAACCTTTAAAAGGCCTAAGCTTCAAAGAGTCCGCCTGAAACAAGGGGCCTAAAGATAAGACTGACAAGGATCTACCAGTCACTGTTTTCGTGAATATGAAGATTTCACTAACTCTAGCCAACGTGAAATCCACTTCAGGCACCTTGACCACCGTGATAGAAATGCAACTTTCTTTCCATCCATATATTAATCCTTCCGGTCCACCACGACTTCCTTCAGTCCGCCATCACCTAGACTTGTCGTTGGCATCCATCTATTTAGTCCCTTTGTCTTTCAGTCTGCCATGAGAAGGTGAGAAACATCTGCCTCTGACTCATGACTTAAAACAAGTCCCTTAATACTGTGGCCTGCCATGAGATACGGCAATGACTGTATTCCACTTTTCAACTCGTCCACTTGAGGTCAAGTCCGCCATGAGCGACAAAAAAGTTTCCTACAAATTTGTGCATCCTCGTGACAACTGGACCCATTGTCTTTCAGTTCACACTTTTTAACACCTGCCTGTGACTCATGAAATTCGGCTAGTAGTCCCTTTGTGGTTCACACTACCATGAGAGCGAACCCCCCTCACCCTCACGACGTAGGACGTACGTCTACGGGTCACTTTGTGCTGCTGTTCTCATGAATGAACATCCGCCAATGATTTTTGTACATCCTTCCTAGTAGTCTCTTCGGTTCACCGTCAAAAAGACGGACAGGCTATGATTCATGACATCCTCTACTTGTGTACAGTCCACTGTGAGTGGTTTACAGTATCTGACTACGACTCAGGACATCCATCCACTTGTCCCTTCCTTCTCACAATCTCCATAATTGAGCAAGACCTATCTGCCTCTGATTCATGATCTCAGTCTACAAGTCGGATGACGATGAGTGAAAGAAAAACTTCTTCCGATAACTCTGGATGTCCGTTATTATGGGCCTTGTCCTTCAAGCCATGTTCAGTGATACAAGACTGTGACTGGTGAAATCCATCTCACCTTTGTCCTCCAGTCCTCCATGAGAGAGCAAGGATTTCAGCTCCATAGTAATAACTTGCATATAGTTGCTATGAATGTTAACTGTCCAATAAGTCCTTTTGTCGTTGAGTCCACCATGAAAGAGCAAGGAGGACAAGATAAGATTTTCTCTACCAGGCCCTTTACACTGAAGTCCGCCATGGGAGCAAGAAACATCTGCCTCTGAATGTCCACTTTTTTACCAGTCCTTTTGTCCTGCGGTCCGCCGTGAAATAAAGACCATAAATCCACTGTCCTCTTAGTCCCTGTATGCTGCAGTCCGCCTTGGATGAAAGAAAAATGCCTGCCAATAATCTTGGACGTCCCCCCTTTGACGTTCAAACAGGACCAAGACCTGGCTATGACTCTTGACGGCCATCAGTTTGTCCGCTTGTCCTCCAGTCCGCCACTTAGAGACCGAGGAGGACACATGTCAACAATTCTTGCCTTGCATCTTACGAGCGCTTTTGTTATCCATCTGCTATGAGATATAGCTACCTTGCAGCTCCTAACTTCTAACTACAAGTCACTTTATGCTGTCGTCCGCCATGGGAGGGCAAGAGACACCTGAGACTCTGCATGTCCACTTCCTAATGGTCCACTTGACATCCAAGGGGTATTATTAATGGGCTACAACTGTAGATGTCCACCTACCAGTCACTATCACACGGAACTCAGACCTCCGTGTTGGGGGTCCAAATCGTCCTCTGGGTCCACTTCCTCTATCTCCACCACCACCTCCACCTCCCATTGGATTAAATTTACTAGAGGATCGAGGATACTCCACACGTAGTTTGGAGTCTCCATATCCATATCCGTTCCTTCCATAGACGGCGTCATCCGCATCCCTAAGAGAAGAGAGCACAGAACTCCTTACCTAGGCGGGCCGGTTACAGACATGTTGCGGATCCATTTCCTGCCGGGAGCACTTGAGGAACTAGTACAGAAAAGACTTGATACTCTGAGGATGAAGCTGGATCCATCCCCAAAACTCACCGTGGGTCTTCAAATCGAATAAAGGCAAACGGGATAGTGCCTCGGTTGTTCTTCAATTCAATCTCACGAATTTTTCCGTATTTGTAGAAGAGATCTTCGATGTCCCTCTCCTGGACATCCATTGGCAGATTCCCGACATAGATCCGGCCCTCCGACATGGTGAAGGAATAAGAAGCCCTGCTGCTGACACAGAGAGGGAATTTTGGGCACCTTTGACTGTAAATTCAGTTGTTTTTGTAGCTGTAGCTCTTGTTATACTAATGCTTGTCCAATGCTCCAATTCCTTATCTTAGTCAATGATAAAAATGATAAAACAAGACTTAATTTGATCAGATGATGAGCCCAAGACAAAGGGGCGTTTACTGAGAATCCAGACCTGAAAGTTTTAAAATGCAGTGAAGTAATACACTTAAGCAGCTTGAAACATTCTTTACAACTGGACCAGAATGCAACTTCAAATTTTAAGTGAAACACAACGAGTTGCAGATCATGACAAAATTAGTCAAGATTCCTGAACGTTTGTCTGTGATTCTAATAAAGCCAGTCATTACTTTTAGCTAAAGCTGGATACCGTCTGATAAAGATCAAGCAGACTTGATTATCAGGAATATGTTGTGCCTTTCAAGAGACTCAACAGCCACTTTAGTGTTGACTTTATTTCGTTGTGTTTCACTACGAGAGTGGACCAAAATTAAAAGGTTATCAGGTGAGCAACGTTATTTTTGACCGACGGTGCTTTAACACAATCGTTAAGCGCAAAAAAGGGCTAAGTACTCACTGGTGGGGCTCGATGCCAGACAAAATACAACAATGAGAACGACAAAAGAGACGTTAAGAAAACCTAATGTGAAAAGAGTAACAGGCCATGGAGAAGTTAGGCGTGGCAAAGGTTAAATGTATGTGCTCAAGAAACATGGCTTCGGCCGACGAGTTCACAAATGGATTCGTCGGCCTAGGCTAGCTCGAAGCGTTGCTAGCATAGTGGCTAGTCACGCTCGCGTCGCTTTTTTCAAAAAGTAACCCGCTTGAGAGCTGCTTCTCAACACATTTATTGATTAAAAACGAATGGGCTACAAACGGGCGAAAATAACACAGTGAGGGCGAATTGCGAGGTGCGAGCACATGCCAAGTATTGTTCGTGAAACTGCCTTTCACTGTTAGAGCTAACGTCTTTTTGCCTAAACGCCACGATCTAAAATGAGCACTCTTAGTTCACTTAAAAGTACTAGCTTATTTAAATATTTCACGTCTTGAGTCATTACCGTTTAGGATGTACCAAACACCTTTTGTTGCGCCAATGCGACCAACTCGAGCTTTCCCCCCCGCTTCCGTGTAAGATGGCTGGTTGGCAGCCTTGGCAAACAAGAGCTTCACTGACTTCTTCGACGGTTCATTCCAGGCAGAAAGAATGGGACGTTCTTCCTTTACGCTTGAAATCCGGCAGTTGACGTGGCGTTCTCTTACAGTGCTGCCATCTTTGGAAGAGAACATCATTTCTTAAAAATAAAAATGCTTTTCAACGACAGCACTGTACAACCGAAACGTTGTTTTACTGTTTAGTTGTTATAAAATACTAGAGATTCCCAAACTGCTCATATAATGTACATAAGTACAACTACAGAATCTGATGTAAAAAAAACGACAGACAAGTACAATTAGGCTAATTTAACTCCTGTACTTAAGTAAATGTAAAAATCCTGAGATTAACTTATTACAAGGTAAAAATATGTATTTTCCACCCGTCGATTAACCGAGTCGGTTTTGCCTCACGTGTTTTACGGGCGTGCTGGAACCTATCCCAGCTGTTTTCGGGAGTAGGTGGAGAACACCGAACTGGTTGTCGGCCGAAAACCTTATGTAAATTCATTTTCACTGTACAGTATTCAAATTATTATCATCAGTGGTAGTAGTAGTGCTTAACGATTGTAAGTTCCTTCTAGGAGCCAATGAAGGAATATGTAATATCTTTTTTCTATTTTACCCTATTCATCCATTTAATTGTGATCGCGAAGGAGGTGTGACTGTTGTTTCAATCGACAGTGTCTTTCTTAAAAGTTAACTGACACGCTTAACTAAATATCCTTCCCCGTACGCACTACTTGCTGACGTCATGCAATAACAAAAGGGAAACGTGTGGACGTCACTGAAAGCTTTCATTCTTTTGGCGGGGTGGGGGGTCGAGAAGAGGGCTGTTGTTATTACATAACATTTCGACAAGGGAGGACCTATACCCATATTGAGAAGAACATTATGCAACGTGCCAAGTAAAAAAGGAAAACGTGCCATCTCCACCCGGCACAGACGAAAACAATGTCGTGCGCCAACAGGATCGTCTCCTCTCTCGTCCGGGCCAACAGAGCTGGAAAGCTTCGTTGCCTCCCGGCAACAAGATGCAGGTCCACAGCGGCGGCGTCCACCAAAGAGAAGGAGAAGGAGCAACAGCGGCGGCCGCAGATGGTGGACGGAAGATGCGGCGTGGTGGAGGCTGCGCCCGTGGAGCTCATCAGCCCGACCAGGAACGACCCGGGCGGGCTGCCGCGAGGCAACATCAGCGTGGACTTCAACAACACAGAAGAAGCTTACAAGAGTAAGGACAACGTGGAGCTGCTCAGGAGTCTGTTGGTTTTCAAGCTATGCACCGTGGACGTCTTGGTGGAGAAGAACAAGGAGGTGAGGCGGCTGCAAGCTTACATCTGCTGAAGGCATGGTCGGCACGTGGACTGCAGTTACACAGCAACTTGAATCAGATCCGAAAGAATCTTGGGCGAAAGGTTGCCTTGATACAAGCATTTAACAAAGAAATGATGACTTTAAAATTAGAGTTTTTAGCTATTAGAAGAGGAGGACTAACACTTCCTGAATTGACATCGGTTAAACATTGAGGAATCAAAATGGAATCCCAATCATTTTATTATTAATAAGAATGTGACAGTTCCACTCAGCTGTGATTCATTTGAATCATTGCTATTGAATGTATTCAATAAAAATTAAATCCTTGAAAAAATAAATGTACTGTAGGTATACTTTAATTAGCACTCATAATACCAGAAAATTATTTCAATACGTTGTATACTGGTTCGGTGAATAGACGGATGGTGTATTTCAGATTTTGAAATGTATTACCGGTACATGTATTGTAATTATTTAAAAGTATAATTAAAAAACCGCCAGCCGCGTGCAAAACATTGTTGCGCAACGTACGGCTAACTGAATGGGGGTGTACGTCGGAACAATGTGTTACGCTTTTACAGTTAATGGAGCTGAGCAAGAAGGTGCTGGGTCAGTGGCTGTTCGAGAAGCTGATGAAGATGACCTTCTACGGCCAGTTTGTGGCGGGCGAGGACCACAACGCCATCAAGCCTCTGATCCAGAAGAACCAGGCGTTCGGCGTGGGCGCCGTGCTGGACTACAGCGTGGAGGAGGACCTGACGCAGGAGGAGGCCGAGAAGAAGGAGATGGAGTGAGTTCATGTTTGACTCGACGCCATGGAATGTGTTTCTTATTAAACTCCCCGTCACGTGCTGCTTGGTTGAAACTGAGCCCGTACGGGTGCAAGTTACGCAGTTATGTAACCAAAATGCGAAAGGAGGGAATGACATGAGTGGGTGTGAAATTTGCTCAAAACCTTGAATGGTGGTCAGGTCTGACAACAAATAAAAGTTAATAGGAACTGTAATTCAGGTATTATAAATTTGGCATGTAGTGTAATGAAGTGGAATGAAAATCTAACCAAGATTCTGGTTTTCTGAAATGAAGTCCAGTTTATCCCTTGTCCTTACTTTTTTTCTCTTGCTTTTTAAAGCCACTTTTTACAAAATGCCTTCCCGGTGCAATAGTATCTACCCCCCCCAAACCCCACTCCCACCCATCTTATCTTGCGTTTCAATGATATGACTCCATGACTCCTTCATGCCCCCAATGCTTCCTCCTATTCGTCATCATCACATGCTGCATGTTCCGCTCGCTGCGCCACGATTAAAATAAAACACAAACAAACGTGTTGACACAAATCAGGGACTACCCATGAGCTCGCGCACTATTGGCTATTCAGGACAGGCCCCTCTCTTCTCATTGGTTTGTCCCGACTCGTGCGAGTGTTCACCGTTTGCGGTCGCCCCTTGCAATAAAAAAAAACCCAAAATTCTTTCAGCATGAGGACAACGCTGATAGCAGCTATGGCTTTGATAATACTGTAGTTGTTTTCATCGATTGTGATGATCTTTCTTTTGCTTTGTTTTTTTGCAGTTCCTGTGTGTCCCAAGCCGAGAAAGAAAGTCCAGGTGAGTTGGTGTCGACTGGTTCTTGGTCTGTTTGTGTTCCTGGAGAGTTTGTGCAGACAACTTTGCAGGCTCTGGTATGTTGTGGCGTGCCATAATATATGGTCCTGCTATAGGTTATATTTGGACTCCCATTCTGAGAAGTAGTTTGCTTCGGGTTACATGGAGAACGCGGTCTCATATCTTCTGCCTTTACTAAAATAGTGGCCACATCTCAAGTCGGTTTCAATGAATGCAAACTGCAACTTCAATCATTAAAGCTGCGAGAAGCCATCAGTTTTCGTGGCAAATCTTTGAGAGGATCACCAAACTTTGAAAAACAGAGATGGGCCAAGATACAAGCATACTGAGACTTAAGACTTGGTAGCGCCCCTTCACATAATTTTTCCTCATTTCAAATTCAGATGCTATATTAATACTTGACTCTTACTTAAAAAAAAAAAAAAAAAAGCCTCCGCCTTCGTAAGCATCGCATGCGTCTCCATTCACCCCTCTAGATGTTGCTCACCGCGAGAAGAAGTACAGGGCCCATCGGCAGTTCGGCGACCGACGCGGCGGCGTGATTAGCGCCCGCACATACTTCTACGCCGACGAGGTCAAATGCGACAACCAGATGGAAACGTTCATCAACTGCATCAAAGCCTCAGGTAATGACAAATTCTCAAGTAACCAACCGGATCAGAACGACACGGACGACAGCGTGAATGTGTGGCTGGACTTTCAGGTGGAGCTTCGGCAGATGGCTTCTCAGCCATCAAAATGACAGCCCTGGGACGCCCGCAGTTCCTTGTGAGTGGAACACAATGTCCTCCATATTAACCAAAATGCATTTATGGAATTGCCTCACGACTATCTCATTCGGTAATGACGGTTTATCTCACTACGGCAGTCAATCATTGGCCATTTATCTGGGGAGTGGGAATTATCTCTCGGCGGTACGGTTAAGTGGGTGCCACTTTTTTTTTTTTTTAATGGATTTCAAGTTCACTACAGAGTGCGTTATCGTCGCCTTACAAAATAAAATCAGATACAGTATCTTGTTATTGTACTACAATGACAAGGAGCAGAAAGAGCTGCTACCAGATATAGTGTCAAAGTATCAAAATCCACCACAACAACCAACCGAGGATCTTGCTGCAAACCCTCTGCGGTGTGAGTAAACTCAACTCATTAATTATTTTAAAAAATAATACTAATAACTTTGCCCATCTGCCGAGCATACCTGCTTTCAAATGATGCAACTTGGAACAGTATGAGCCCTGAAAATTGCCCAAAATGGCTGCTTCAAACTAAAATGGTTGACGGAGCATTGGTCATGACTTTTTTTTTATTTTTATTTTTTACATTTTTTGGGGTATGTTCAGTTCTGACAGATATCCCCATCCAATTTTGTGCACAGCTCCAGTTTTCTGAAGTCTTGGTCAAATGGAAGCAATTCTTTAAGTTCTTGGCAGCCCAGCAGGGAAAATCAGAAATGACGGCCCTCGAGCAAAAACTGGAGCCGGGACAACTCAAGGTGCGTGTCAAACGGATGTTTATTCTACGAATGTGTGAGTGCATTTGTTTTTTTTTTTCTCATGAGAATATGTTTTTGTAGGAGACTTTGACCAGCCTGGGTGTCGCTGCTAAGGATGACATTGAGAGCTGGTTCACTGGAGAGCAACTGGGACTGTCGGGGTAAGAGTAGCTTGAAATATTAAAAAGAAACCATTTTACATGGTCCCTGTAATACACATTTTAAATGCATCCCTGTTCTCCATTCGTCTTTATTTCCAGAACCATAGATCTGCTCGACTGGAACAGTTTGATAGACGACACAACCAACATTTCCAATCTTCTCATGGTGCCAAATCTTCAGGTAAATAGATTTTTTTTTAAAGCCATAAAGTGCGGAATAATTTTCTAAAGGACACATTTCTACACAGGTGATCTGAGGATTTTATTTATTTATTTATTTATTTTTACCTGACAGACGGGCCAGCTGGAGCCTCTGCTCAGCACGTTCACAGCTGAGGAAGAGCGACAAATGAAGCGAATGCTACAGAGAGTTGACGTCCTGGCCAACGTGAGGACAGATAAACCGAACTTCTGTCTTGTCATGAATACCTCAGCGTTTCAATTCCTCTTCTTTGTGTGACGTCAGCATGCCTTGGAGCACGGCGTGCGGCTCATGGTGGATGCCGAGCAGACGTACTTCCAGCCCGCGATCAGCCGGCTGACCCTGGAAATGCAGAGGAAGTTTAACACGGAGAAGCCAATCATCTTCAACACGTATCAGTGCTACCTGAAGGTCAGATTGCTGACTTGACTTCTTGGGCCGATGGAAATAATCGTGTACAGCCTGACAAGTTTCTCCTTTAAATTCTGCATTTTTTCCATTGAAACATTCAATTCAGAAACGTTCAGTGAACGACATACACAGGTTGCTGAAAACTCATTCCACTGCCGGCCCATGGTATCAAAACAGAGCTTTTCACTTGAATAGCCGTCAATGGCGGTGAATGAGCTAACGGGTTGCTAGGAAGCTTAGAAGAAAGGTAAGTTGGTGGCTAGGTCGATAAGTAGGAAGGTTACGAAAATTATAGGTTGGTGGCTAGGTAAGTGGGCGAGTGGATTGATGGAAGGACACTAGTTGGGTAGTTTAGATGTGGAGATAAGACGGCTGGGTTGTGTTTGGAACGGAGAGACAGACGGCTAGGTCGCCAGGAAGCTATCAAGTCAAGAAACAAGGTGGGTCGGTGGTTAGCTAGGTCTTCAGTGTCTGCGCTTAGCAACCGTAAATGATTCCAGGAAGCCTATGACAACGTGACGGTGGACGTTGAGCTGTCTCGGCGGGAGGGCTGGTACTTTGGTGCCAAACTGGTGCGCGGGGCCTACATGTACCAGGAAAGAGCCCGGGCGGCGGAGATTGGCTACGAGGATCCCATCAATCCCGACTATGAGGCCACCAACAGGATGTACCACAAGTGAGCGGTCCCTTCTGGTAAGAGGTCTTTGGTACATTTCTTAACCATATCTTTTTATTTTTTAATCGCAGATGTCTGGAGTACCTGCTCGAGGACATTGAGCACGAGCGCAAATCAAACATCATGGTCGCCACTCACAACGAGGACACGGTGGAATTCACCTTGGAGAAGTTTGTTTTAGTCTCGACAAGCTCTCCGAACGTCTGCGTCCGGCGTTGCATAACAAACGTGTTTTTGTTTTTTTTCCCCCCCACCCAGGATGAATGAGATGGGCCTGTCACCCGCTGAGAATAAAGTTTACTTTGGACAGCTGCTCGGCATGTGTGACCAGATCAGCTTCCCACTCGGTACGTCCCGACGGCCCTCACTGATACTAACAATAAACATACGGAGGCTTGCGTCACGCCGTTATGTGACCGCCGGCGCCAAAAGTCGCTCGGTGGTCTTTGAAGGGTTGAACCTTCAGACAAAAAGGTGGACGGGACGTCTTATAAAGGGGCCTGTTGGAGATATCTCGGTACAGGAGGTTATCAGTTGGAAGCGCAGCACGTGGAACCTCACCCTTCATGGGGGGGGAGCCAAGAGTTTTCCTTTGAAGCTGTATACTGTACAGTAAAAATCGAAGATGCAGACCCAATTTAGAACTCGGATACTTAATTTATAAATGTGCTAATGGAAGTCGAACACACAATTAAATGTGTATGAGTTTTATGTAATGTATAGTTTTTACAAAATAAGGTAAAATATTTTTTTCGTGATTTGGGGGTGTCATTAAGAGCCAAAACAACATGAATTTGTCAGAAATAATCTTTAAAGCAGTGTTTACTTAAGGATCATAAATGTCATGTTTCACAAATTGGACTTTGAGAGAAGATATGTTGCAAAACATTTTTGCTTCAAAAACTGAATTATGATCCACTTGTGGCGTTAGGACAAATGTTCCTATTTGTCACACCCATTGGGGATGTTTGTGTCGCGACCGCCCGATTTTTTTTGGGACACGACACTCGGTAGGAACAAATGTACCGGGACACACGGGCATTCGTTCGGCTGACTTTTGGACGAGAGGGCAAATTCACTCATTTTGTTTTGCCGATGACATTTTCTCCACATGTTCTGTTGTGTTTGTTTTCGTGGGAGAGTGAAGTGCGATTGGCCTCATGGACGGGGTGACTCAACCAAAACTTATGTCCTCAGGTCAGGCGGGTTTCCCAGTGTACAAATACGTCCCGTACGGGCCAGTGGATGAGGTCATCCCGTACCTGTCCCGCCGCGCTCAGGAGAACCGCGGCTTCATGAAGGGCTCCCAGCGGGAGCGCAGCCTTCTGTGGAAGGAGCTGAAGCGGCGCATGCTCGCGGGGCAAATATTCTACAAGCCTGTCTACCGAGTTGCCGGATCACCAGTCGCTGCCGGCATTCCGCCATTTTGAGCATAGACCTCCCCTTCCCCCATCTTGGGCTGGTGGCGGGACTACTTTACAGCAAGGGTACCCGTATTGTTTATAAACTCGTGGGTAAGAAAATAGAGACAATAGTTAGGTCCTCATCGGCCCTTTGTTTGTCGTAAAAGCAATTATCAGCGGCTTAAGTCCGTATGACAAGGAAGTGGACGCTCACTTTTTGGAAACTTCTCAAACTCTCACTCCAACATGCCTTAAAAAAGTGCGCACAACATTTGCGACGAAGGGAATTGTACGTGTAATCAGTGCGGAGTGTAATTATTGTGCCGATTTATATATTTTTTTGGTCTCAATTTGTTGCACAGTGATGTCCGTGAGCCAAAGAGGAGATGAAATGTTCCATTTTCACTCGAAGCATATAGGTACAGTACAACTATTCCCGTCATTTCTCACACAGTAGCACAAGAGCCAATTAGACGTTATCACACAAAGATAACGGTCTGACACGTTTTATTTATTCATTTGTGCAAGAGAGCATGGAACGAAGTCAAATGATGTTGCAACGAGGCGCATTGAATGTTTTTAACTTGGCGTGTGCTCTATCGACCGGTTGATCAGAATTTTGTACAATTGTAAGATATTCCTTTTGATTGAAACAAGAATAAAACATGGGGAAAAAAATTAAACGTGTGAATCATTCATGAAACAATGATGATAATCTCCCGCCCCTCCACCCTCTTTGTTGACAGCAAGCCACTGAAGTGTATTGCGTACTATAGTTGCTATACTGTACTGAAAGAGTAAAAAAAAAAAAAGATCTAAACTACACTGTCTCACATCTGCACTATTGAAACAAGACAATTTGCTTTTTCTAAATACATGAAAAATAATAATGAGCAAAATTGGGGGTTAGCATGTTGGTTTGGTGCTCGGCAAGCCTAGTTTCTCGATGCAGTCCAGAATATACGAATTAGTAGAGCGTAGCATACCCGTAGTATAGTTGTCAAACTATGCGGTGGGAGTTCATGGCCTAAAGTAGCGAGAAAAATAGGGGAGGGGAGGAGCCTGTGCTGCTTTGTCATTAGGTGTCAGCCAATCAATGAACATTGACAGGACAATGTAAGATTGTTTGACCCGTTTTCCCTCAGTCACGACCACCTGATAACGCGTCGGCGCTCATATGCAGGTAAATAAACGTCTTCTCCGGTTAATATCTGGCTAATGCTAGTTTAGGCAAATGGAAATCCATCCATCCTTTATCCCAGCCGCTCATCCTCACGAGGGTGGAGGCGTTGTTTTCATTAAATGTGCCCTCACTGAGAGTTATCACAGAGGGAGACGACGTTGATCAAAATGTATTTGTCAATAGCCAAAACAACTTTTGATAACCTATTTGGGGCATTTTAACCTGATATGAAGTCACTATAGTGTGGTGTTAAACATGGCTCTTTTCGCTCCCCAACTATAAATATGTTGAAAGTGTAAACATGGGGGTTGTATTTCACCGAGCTCAGCAGTGTTCTCCTTGTATCTATTCCTGGATTCGCTCCCCTTATAGAGTTTGCCCACTATACGATTCATATATTCCAGGCTGTTTTTAATGATCAAATGTCGTTTCAGGTTTTCCTATTGGACTTCAAAATGTCGCACGTAGCAAGAAACAAGCGCACCGCTGTAACGCGAGGCCTCATTCTTTGGCTTCTATTGACCAACATCATGGTTCTCGTATATCGCTTGACTTTGCCAACGCAAGTGGACATCAGGTAATGGAGAAAAAAATGGCAATAGGCCGAACGTTTGGCAGCTACGGATTACATAAGTACAATATACTGTCGTATAGCAATTTAGATGGCTCTCTGTGTAAAAGGGCCTTGTGTTTTTCTTCCAGAGGTTCCAAAGATGACACCTGTAGCCTCAACTTGGGCAAACCATTCAACGAGAACCTTCCCCGGCCTTCTCGAAGGCTCCAGACGGACACGTGCGCTCCTTCGGGGAACATCATGTTCCTGAAGACGCACAAAACAGCCAGCAGCACTCTCCTCAACATCCTCTTCCGCTTCGGAGAAAAACACAAACTCAAGTTCGCCTTCCCCGACGGCCGCAATGACTTCTTCTACCCGTCGCCTTTCCGCCGCTGGCAAGTGAAGAGCTACCGACCCGGCCAGTGCTTCAACGTAGTGTGTAACCACATGCGCTTCCACCCCGCTGAGGTGGCGGCGCTGTTGCCCCCCGACGCCACCTACGTCACCATCCTGCGCCATCCGGCCTGCGTCCTGGAATCGGCCTTCCACTACTACCACAGGGCTGTGCCCTTTACTTGGAAAATAGGCGGCCGCGACAAACTGGAGGAGTTCCTCAGGAGTCCTCGGACCTACTACAGGGCTCACGCCTACAACGCTTTCTACCTGAAGAACTTGCTCTTATTCGACTTGGGCTCAGACAACAACTTGGACGCGGACCACCCCGATGTGACAGAGGCCATTCAGAGTTTGTCCCAAAGGTTCCACTTGGTGCTCATTGCGGAATATTTTGACGAGTCGCTCATCCTCCTGAAGGAGACGCTTTGCTGGAGCATGGAGGATATTTTGTATTTCAAACTTAATGCTCGCATGAGCGCGTCCGTCTCTCGTCTGACCCCAGAATCCAGGGCCAGGGCTTTGTGGTGGAATGGCGCCGACTGGAGGCTCTACCGACACTTCAACGCCACCTTGTGGGACAAGGTGGGGCTGTACGGGCGGGAGAGGATGAAGCGGGACGTGGCCGAGCTCCGAAGGAGGAACGCCGAGATGAGAGCATTGTGCTTGGAAGGTGGAGAGGCGGTGGAGGCGCGACGCATCAGAGACCGCCGCTTCCTGCCCTGGCAGCCCCTGGGAGTGAAGTCCATCCTGGGATATAATGTGAGGAAAGACATCCATCCCGAGTTGAGGAGCACATGTGAGAAGATGCTCACGCCGGAAATACAATACTTGGCGGACTTGGGGGTCAGTCTTTGGCTTACAAGACTTTGGGGATGGTTGAAAGATGCCATTTCCTAAGGCCCTCTCCAAATTCATGGAGTTGAGCAGCCTTGTTCGTGTGATCCGCATCCTCTCCTCCTTTGAGAGCAATTCATAAAATGTTTTTGGAGGAGCTGCAAATTCCACAGTGATTTTATTGAACTCACTGCATGATTGTGTGATTATTTTGAAGTTGTCATATGCCACTTAAATAAAGGCTTCTATGTAATTCACCTTTGATGTCATTTGTCTCTATTTAGCAGCTCTTTGCTTCACTAGTCCCTTTATTTTATTCTTCAGGGCCTTTTTGGTTACTTTGCGTTTTCTCTTTTCAAGTTCACCTGGTTTGGGGTTCACTTCATCTGGTTCTGATGGTTAATTTTTGTCACCAGCCATTTTTTTTCAGTGCAGAGATGATTGGAATTAATTTCGACAAATTCTTTCATTTCAACTTCGAGGCATTTTGAGTTGTGCTTTACTTAACATCATCAATTTTTACAGTTCAGTCAAAATCCCCATTTTTATCATTTGTGAACCGCGAATTTATTACAGTAGGCTCGCTCGTTATTCAAAGCAGTTATACAGCGTCTGTATCTCGATATGCAATCAACAAACTTAACACAAGATTTTCGTACGTTTCCGCTCACTTCATCTACTCTTGACATTTACAAGAGTTCATCGTCACATGTACATACATGCACGTCAGACATCCATCTCGCAATTTATGCCACAACTGCATCCGTTTCAATAATCTGTCACGTCAATTCAATCCGTTTCTCTGTTCAGCAATCACCGCTAAGCGTTCATCGTAACATCTAAAACATTCGGACACGTAGCCACATCGAAGCTCCTTAATACAAAGTAATCGTGTCAATTCGTCACGCGATCCACTTTATAAACAATCAATCACGCCAAGCGGACACCACAATGTTCTGTCTTAAAAAAACACGTTGCTGTTTCCATCAATAGTCTTCTTTTCGGACGTTTTCAATAAAATGCTGGTGAAGGAAATATCAACGCGCACTCACCACGGGTTGAAATTGTTGTTGTTTGAATGGATTCGATGACACTTGACGTTGATGGTGAAATTGTATTTGTGGCGTCAAACAGTCACGGGTTAAAGTATCTGCGTTAGTCGATTCAAATTTCTCTCGTATTTCCTTTAACGTTAGTGCGATTGGACACGGTATCCGACCAAGCGTTCCGACACACCTGTGTAGAATTCATGACGAGTATCGGCCATCCAACTGATGACGTAATCAAATGCGGTCCGAGTGGGACCTCTGAAGTCGGCATTCAACAGTGGTTAAAAAAGCTCCAATTGATTGAAAGTTGGAAAAACGTTTGTGCATTGGCCGGGAATCGAACCCGGGCCTCCCGCGTGGCAGGCGAGAATTCTACCACTGAACCACCAATGCTCATAGTGACTACTTAAAATAAGTACTATATAACGCTGCGCTTTAAGCTGAAGTACATTGGCTTGTGTCTTGAATATATATATATATCGATAACCATAACTCCATTAACTCCAACCCTTCCACGATATGACACCATCCATCCATCCATTATGTGAAGTGGTTTGATTCTCACCAATGTCACGGGCGTGCTGGAGCCTATCCCAGCTGTCTTCGGGCAGTAGGCGGGGTACAACCAGAACTGGTTGCCAGCCAATCGCAGGGCATACATAGACGAAGAACCATCCGCGTTCACATTCACACTGGGACAATTTAGAGTGGCTAATCAATATCACAAACAGCACAAAAAAGTGAAAACAATGATTGCATTGGCCGGGAATCGAACCCGGGCCTCCCGCGTGGCAGGCGAGAATTCTACCACTGAACCACCAATGCTCATGTGTCTCAGCAGACAATGTCTTATAAGAAGTAAAAAAACACCTGCAGTGGCCAGTCAAAACAAGTACTGTACTGTATTTCGGTGAGGTTTGGTGAATACGTGGTAGGCGAGAAATCACCATTGAACGACCAACACCCAGACTGCAGTTCATACATACCCCTAATCCTTACCGTAACTCTACACACAAAGTAATGACGGGTCTTAAAAGTATTATCAATTATATCCTACCTGAGCATGTGCTTTACCTGTTGATAATGACGGAATACGACAAGCACGTTTACTCCTCGTTAGTATAGTGGTGAGTATCCCCGCCTGTCACGCGGGAGACCGGGGTTCGATTCCCCGACGGGGAGATGGACTTTTTGATTATTTTAAAATAGTATATCATCGGCCTCCACCCGATCAGAACTCGAGAGCTCTAGTATTACGCATTGTTCTAAATTACAACAATTAAAAAAACAAAAGTTTAAGTTCCCTGACCGGGAATCGAACCCGGGCCGCGGCGGTGAGAGCGCCGAATCCTAACCACTAGACCACCAGGGACTGCGTTGGTATGTACGCAAATATTAAATACATTCTGATGCAAACAATTTTTGCAAATGACAAGGCCCTTTGACATATTAAGGCCCTTTCTCAAGTGTTGAAAGTGTCTTCTTCCTTAGGACAATGTAATGTTCATGGTTGGTTTAATGAACAAGACCATTCATTTCATATTCAGACAAATATTTACGTGGGTATCTATTTTCATGATTGAAGGGTTTTGTTTTGGGTTTTTTTACACCATGTTCCCTTTCATGTACTCAATAGTCTTGCCTACGTTGATTGTAAAGCAGATTTGGAAGGGTGTCAAAACCCACGCTTTCCTCACACGATGCTGACAGATAAGATGATAGAGAAAGGGGATTTAAAAAAATATTTTTTAAATTTAAACAGCAAAAATTGGAACTGTTTCCAGTCAAGGATGACACATTAAGGAGAAAAAATGTGGGATGTGTTAAGACGCAACAAAGTAAGAGAAAGATGTTTACTGACAGGTTGATTTTTTTTTTTCATTTAATCATTTGAGTAAGTCATTGAAGCCTGAAGGACTTCCTGTGACACAGGGGAGTCAACTTCTTCAGCCAAACTGCACACTCACATGGCTTTTCAACTCACATATAAGTACTCTATGGATTTGCTCTGTGACCTTATCATAGTTTGTATTTGTATGTTCGTTTAGGTGTGGTTGTCATGATCAGGAGCATGTTTGGACGTTTGTGTGAGCTTCTCAAACACTGCCAGCTTCGACTTCTTCTCATTGGTGAGTCACATTCATTTCCTGCAGCCCATTCATGATTATATAAATA
The DNA here is from genome assembly GCA_026261675.1 of Hippocampus mohnikei. NCBI lineage: Eukaryota > Metazoa > Chordata > Actinopteri > Syngnathiformes > Syngnathidae > Hippocampus > Hippocampus mohnikei. The sequence goes on from JAKGUB010000344.1 coordinate 2,400,984, forward strand.
CAAATATATATATTTTTAAATTATATACATATATATATAACTTTTGGATTTGTTTGATTTTGGGTGGGGGGGGGGTCTCAGGTGTGATTCTGGAGTCATGCGTGGTGTGCTCGTCAGGACAGATTGAACCAGGTGGGCTTTGGTGTTTAATGTCTGGGTACCATACACCCACACCCACACAAATATACCTCTAATTCATCGGATTGACAGATTTAATGTCTATACACCACAACTGTACTGTATTTTATCGATCTACTCTTCTGATGTATCATGTTGACATGACTGAACCATTGACATATTTTACATTTATTCAGATCATATTAAATGTCATGCACCTCAACAATGCAATATTTCTTGCGTCACATTTGACGTCTGTAGACCCCTAACGTAATAATATATTGGTGTAATCTGTAATGTGTTATACACCACTGATGTAGTGTAGCTGCACTAGCTTTAATGTATACGCCTCTTATTTAGCATATAGGCATAATGATGTCTTGGTGTTGTTTCAGTGTCCTGCAGGTCAGATAATTACACATCCAAGTACAAGCGCTGCCGCCTTGCCTTGCCGGGTAATTAATGAGTCATCACCCAAAACGTCAGGCTGTGGACTGAAAGTTATTTTGTAATTTTTTTTTTTGGGTCAGGTGGTGTTGCTGGCATGGAATGTTTTGGAAAATTTGGCTCTCGGGGTTTGATAACATGTCATTGGAGACGTGGAGCAGCAAGGGAAGAGCAGGCGAAGTTCACCCTTGTTATCCGGCAAAAGTGAGTGGTGCTGAATTGTCAAAAACAAATACACCACCACCACCTCCAAAAAACAACAGCCTCCCCCAAAAAATACATAAAATAAAATAAAAACCGTATACAACTACAGTATCATAAAAAACACATTTGACAAACCAGCATTAACATTACAAAAACGATTTTTAAAAACCCTATAAAAAAAATAAATCAAGTCCACAAAATACTTCAAAATAACAGAGAGCACAAAAAGACTAACAAGCAAAGATTTTGATTGAAAGCTTTGTGACTTCCATCAGGAATGACCAATACTGTAAAGTGTACAAGACCACGGAGGACACGTTGACAAACATCAAAGTGTTCGAACGTAACTTGACCGTGGAGGTTCTGGAACAGATCGGATCCGAATGCTCCAAAGATATCGTCACAGCGCATTACAGCAACCTCCGTAGGTTCTTCTGCCAACTTTCATTTACACTGACTTTTTAGGGGGGGGGATCATGTCTATTATGTTTAACGGTCGCCGTGTTTCAGTGCGCTGCGGTCCACCGCGACGTGTCACTTTCGGGCGTCATTCGCACGGTCGGGTCAACGTCAGCGCTCAGTGGAGTCCGGACGACGCCAAGGTCATCACATCTGTCTGCGTGCGTCACAAAGAGGTCACAGACCACCGTGACTACCCCCATCGCCATGACGATGGACAATGGCACCAGGTTGATTTAATAGCTAACAATTTTCCTTTTTCAATATCTTATTTTCTACTCAAAATTTGATGCAGGTGCATTGACACGGAGAGCACAATATCAAAACATAAAGCTGGTGTATCGATACAGAGAAGACGGTATCGGTGTGATTTTTATGAACTGACACGGAAATCATGACATGGCATTCGATGTCAGCAGTCGATACCAAGTCAACGTTATTGCTAACGACATGATGGCTGTTGTGTTATGGCTGTCATATTTTGGCCTCATCGTTTTCTGCTTGCTTATTTTCTTAGACGTTTTTTTTGTGCTGCTGTGGTAAGGCAGCTTCCTCTTTGGCTTATCGGCTCCATCAAACTTATTTTATGTGTGTCATGCTACGTTAAGTAGTTTGCATCAAAAAACAAAAAAACATGCACGCTTTGGACACTCCACTAGGTACAATTATTCAGTGATTGTGTACATTGTGGAGTGGTTACAAGTAGGTATACAGTTTTCAAAATAACGGGTGAGAGAAAGAGGAAGAAATGCAGGAAGAAACTGAAGGAAAAGGTAGAGGATTGAAGGCAGCGAGGAAGGAAGTGCATTGCTACTTTTGGCTTACCCAAATATTAAGATCTGGATGCCATCTCGAACATTTTTTCTCCCCCTGCGGTGTAGACGTGTTGCCAGGGTGCCGCCGGGTGTCATCTGGCGGGTGTGAAGGGCTTGCAGGTGCTTGAGGTTCAAGTGGCTTGCGAGATCAACGACAAGTGCTCTCAGTGTCCATGGAGTCATGTTTACACGCTCCCGCCGGGTAAAGCATCATCTTTGGTACACGATAAACCCCATGTGTCATTATGACTATTATTAATATTGATTCACGCATCATCAGAGCTGACCAGTCCGCCACTCGACCTCCACGTAATGGAAAACAAGATGGCCGACACAGGAGGACAAAGAATTATCTGGCTGACATGGACGGTATAGTTATTTGACAAAGCATAACTTTGCATAGGATAGCTAGCATAATTTCATCACAGCATAACGGTATTGCATAGCACAGCATTATCTTAGCAAAACATAACAATGTAGCACAGCTTAGTTTAGGATATGAATGTTAATATATATTGAAACCAAAAAAACAAAAACAAAAACATACCTTCATTCATACTAACAGATTTTGATTTTCTTTTCAGTTCTTGGAGGGACATGACGGCTTTAATGTGTCTGTGGCCAAAGTGTCAGGGGAGCCTCCCCGGGAGGTCCTCAGCGTACCACGGCCGCCCATCAGGTTGCTGCTGTCCAACTCCGCCTTCCAAGTCCACGTCTCTGCTTTCAACAATGTCAGCGTGTCGCCGGCTGCTAGCATCACGGTGATGCCACCGCGTGGTCAGTCTAATGGTGCTAGAAGGCTGTCAGCCATTTTAGGCTAATGTCGACCATTTCATGATATCACCGGTGTATCAATACCAACATCACAATTTGACGCCAGAGTAATTTTACTGAGATTTTGATGTCGCTAACCCATGCTGGCATATCCATAACAACGTTGCAGTATCACGACTTGATGTTGGTATCGTGATACAAAGATCACTATATCAATATTTGACACCGATATATTGATATGATTATCCTGGTTGGACACCAGTTTGTTGATACTGAAACATCAATATCTCTATTCAATGCAGATGTATTAATACGGAGATGACAATACTGGTCATTGATGCTGGGTTCTTCATGCAGAAATCGCGATACTGTACTGATGTCTGCTATATCACAATATAATGGTATCACAATCCCGAAACATGAATGTTCCAGAAGACGATGACAGCGTCTCTGATGATGGCGGTAGACTGAGCGTGCGTGTCCACAACCAGACCACCTTCACTGTGGTGTGGAAGGACGACTTAGTCAAGAAGTACAAGTGCTTCTGTCTGGAGTGGAGTGCCACCCATGGACCACATCCACCAAAGCTGTTCTATAAATCCTTCTATGAGGAAGCCATCAACCTCTGGACGCTGTTTGATATCCCAGGTGACACTTGTACTATCGTATGTTGATATACAATACAATACATATTCAATGTATTTGTAACCACGTAGTACAGTTGTTTTGACCGTTAGCTTTCTGCTTCCAGAGCGACTGCGGGCTTACACCAGTTATGACGTCTGGCTACACGTGCGTGACCAACAGCAAACATGCAACCTTAAGCAAGTGAATAACAGCCAGGAGGCCACCTACGCCAAAGCACACTTCTACTTCCGGGAAGGAAGTAAGAGTATTTATTTAAAAAAAATATATATATTTATCAAGTCTCAATGTGGATTTCGCAACCTCTGTGTCGAGGCAACTGCATCCAGTAGACATATCGTGAGCTACGTCACGAAACACCAGCACTTAAAGTGTTATCATGTGGCAATATCGCAGTCTTAGTTTCGATAGCCTTAAAGAGCAGTACTGTGTTCTCGGTCAGCGATCTTGCGATTGATTCACCACCATCGCATAGTGATATCATGTTGTCAGCGTTGCCAAATCATTGTCAAATAGTGATTGTGTGAGTTCATTATTGATAGACCAGTATGGAATAGCAACATTGCGGTTTCACGATCTAAACACATACATTTTGGAGCAAAGCCGTGCTGAAGGTATCGAAATGCTGGCATATGATATACATCGGGATATCACTATTTATACACCACGCTTGATTAGTCATATGGCCATTGCTACACTAATGTCAATTAGGTATAATGTGATCTCAGTATAAATACATCAATATCAAATAGAGATATCGGGATTGTATAAGCAACGAATAGCGATCCAGTGCTGTTGCGTCAAGACCTGTTTCCTGTTTAGCTCCGGTGAGCGCTCCTTCCAACGTCAGCGTGGTGTCCGTCACGTCGTCCTCTCTGGAGCTGCGCTGGTCGTCTATCTCGGAGGAGAACCGGCGCGGGTTCCTGCTGGGCTATGTGATCCACTACGCCGAGGATCGGCAGCTAGAGAGAAGTAAGACCCAAGGTTTCATTGGTCGCTGTGAGTGTTGCAAACGAGAACATTTTAGTGTGAATTTAGGAAGTAATTATGAATTTCCATAATATTTTGCAAAACGAGCAGCCGGCTGATGCCACGTTCTCATACAGACATTAGCGTGGGGCTGCGGGTCCACAAGTACACACTGGAGGGTCTTCGTAGCGGGGTGGCATACCGGGTCCAGGTGTCCGGATTCACACGGGTCGGTCCGGGGGTCCGGAGCGCCGCCAGGCTGGTGGAGACGCGGCGTGCAGGTTCCATGAACCTCACGGTACTTCTCACCATCTCCACCCTTGTTGTGATGACCGCCATGTTGGTGACGCCCCTCCTCAGAAGGTGAGACACAACGCACACACCTGTACAGTCAAAAGGAAACGGCAACACAAAATCAACTTTGCCTACTCCCTGTCCACCAAGCAGGGCCAAAGTGGTCTTTTGGCCAAATATTCCCAACCCTGAAAGGAGCAAATCCATGCAGAAACTCGGTGCACCCACACAACCGGTAAGTGTCTTGTCGTGAATACAGGAGAGCATATATAGGTAGAGATGTGCCTGTGAGTTTTAATTGGTCGTAATTTTCTGACAACACAATCTTACCCCCAAAAAAAAATCATTTCAAGAATTCTGACTTAGAAGTGTTTTGGTCGAGGTGTGAAAGAAATTGGCTTACTTGAGCCAGAATCCATGGCCACACTGCTCCGGAGCCGGAGTTGTGGTGCTGTCGCAGAATTACTTAGGCTCGGCAATCCTTCCTGGTACACGATTATGCCCCCCGATTCCAAAATAAATGGATAACATTGAAAATGCAAGATACTTTCATTTCCCTGATGGAAAAAAACACATCGGGTTTTTTGGGGAGTGAAATATGGGCCATCTTTGCCAGGGTGCCTTTAATTCTGACGTAACAGGTGCTGCATGAGCAAAACAAAACAAAAAAGATGGAAAGTCAGCTCATGGTAACCGAAACAATACACCTTACCTGTTATTTTCAGATTAGAGGAAAATTTTCTAACACGAGAACAGGGTGGTTTTTAGGGTGGAACATAACGGCCATGAATCAATTCTCTTGTTTCCCTTAATTTGTTGCATCTTTGTCATACACTAACTGATTCACATTCCCCCATGTCGTTGCTGTCAGTTAAAAAAAAAAAAAAAAAAAACCTAATAGAACATCATGCTCTCCATCATTGTTGACTTGATATCTGTTTGCGTATTTTTACAAAGTGTCCTCATTCTCAGAGCTCCAAAAATGCATCGGGCTTATTTGAACAAAGTACAAATGTGGTTTTCAAATGTAGTCAAAGTAAAAATATCTCAGAAAATTACTCAAGTTGATCCCTGAAAAATCTACCCAATCCCACCAATCGCTTCCATTGATGCTTTGTTGTATTCTTCAGCTCCTTCAGCGCGTCGAAACGCTCAAGCTGGAAGAATGCATCGTGGAGAGACTGCTCGTCGTGGAGCTCCGAGCGCCGCCTTCCAAATGCCAGCAATCGGCCTGCGCCCCTTCGGCTGCCGTTGATGAGGCGAGCGTGGCGAGCTTCCAAGATGCTCCCTTAGCCGCCCCCTTCAGCGGATACACCAGCTTGGACGTCATCCAGCAGCTGATGATGGGCAAAGAAGATGCGCTCACGCGGAAGACTATGTGACGCAGTTTAGCGTCGAGTGCACACTCGTGTACGTTTGATGGGCATGGAAAACGTGTATTTGTCACAACCGTGATCCAGGAATTAAGTCCAATCGTTCTCCAATCCTGCAGGGGGTGATGCATGAAGCACAAAAAAAAATCACTTGTTTAAAAATGCGTTTTTTGGTGTTTTTTTTTTTTACTCAAACATCACGTCAAATAGAAGCTTGTGGACATGAAACAAATGTACAATCACATCAGTGCTCTCTTTTAAAAAAATAGAAGAAAATCAAATTTGTGGACTTATGACGCAATACTGACTTCGTCTTTAGTAACCGATGCTTAGCGCTAGACGCTATGCAAATAAACGTTTCCGATATTTTGTACAGTGGCAGCGTAGGCACTTTATGTTCGCTGCGTCACTTCCTTGTCTGACACGCACAACACATTTTATTTTTTTTTTAACAGTGTCACCAAAATTTTAAGAACTAAAACAGCAAAAGCTGGCTCTTACCCCAGTGTCACTCTGCTGCTTGAAAGGTACTGACATGAGAATGGGGATGAAGTCCTTCAGAGGTTGCCAGCTTCGGCAGTAGTCGAGACTGGACGGAGGCTGTGTTTTCGTGTTTAAAGATCAGAAACCCCTTTCACACTGCTTGTCAAATGCAGTCTTTTCCTGGCGTTGCTGTTCTGTGTGAAATGTAATGACACGGACAGGAAGTAGCGGTCGACCCATCCATTTGCCAGCTTCCAATAGGTCGCACCACAGGCATAACAGAAGCAGGATAAAGTTTTTTTAAGTGTCAAGTATTAACTAAATGGCTGTCTAAGCAAGTTTTTCCACAGTATTGCTGTTGTGCGTGAAAGTAATCGACAAAGATTATTATTATTATAAAGAACAGCAGGGGAAGTCAACCTGCTAGTTCCCCGGGGCGTGAAGTTTGACACCCCTTTCAAAACGCCTATCAAAGCCAGATTTTTCCAGTGTTGGCTGTTCTGTGTGAAAATTTTTTTTTCTTCGACACACACACTCACGCACACCTTTCTTTTACAACTGCGCAACAAAACAAGGACTAAAAACAGTAAACGTGCCCACAAAAACATAATAACAGGAAATAAAGCCTCCTCATAAACGCTGCGCCTCGAGCAGGAAACATGGGTGTTTCCTTCCTTTCAAGCTGCCAAAACGGACAAGTGAGGCTCACCGTTAACCGCCAATTTTGTGAGCACGTGCCGAAACTTTGCGCGACACGTACCGCCATTTCACACGTTCGCCGCTTCTTCCCGAGATGCAAAAATAGGACATTGTGGCGCTTCACTTGCCCTCCGGGCGGGGGGGAGGGGGAGTGACAACTTAAGTCAGTCAGTAGGGCGCTGTCAAATGGACATCCCGTCGCTGCGTGCTTTGTGGACACCGTTGTGCTGCGTGAAGGGGGGCGAGCGGGCGTCCTCGCAGGGCGAGGCCTCTCTGTTGTAATCCCGTCCTACCTGAAACATTCCACAAAGTGGCGATGTCAGACCGCAGTCGTAAGCCAACTGTAGCCCCTTTCACACTGCACATCAAAGACGGCTTTCTTGGTGACATCCATCTTATGGCATCCTCGACTCAAAGGGCTTTGTTGAAGTGAAGGGAGGGGCTTCTATTATGCAGGCTTCTGTAGTGCTTTGGCGCCATCTTGTGGCATTTATAAACATTTCAATTACCATTTTTTTTTCTCACTATTGATTTGGGATTACTGCCTGTGTACGTAAAAAGGCTAACATGTGCCCGACTTACCTTGTGCGTTTTCTTGCCTCTTGGCCGCTCCTCGTCCTTACGGCTCCTCTTCCTCGATGAAGAGCGTTCCCGTGCTTCTCGGCTGCGTTCGCGTCGCTTTTTAATCCTGAAAACACCCAAGTCAGAACAAGGCGATGAACATTTAGTTTTGGTTGTATCTTTTCATATTCAACTACTTGAAAGTCACCTCTTCGGAGAGGGCGACCTGGCCCTTCTGGGAGGGCTCCTCGAGTGCCCCCGTCTCCGCCGGCGGACCCTGTGAGTCGCATGTTCTCGTGAAAAATGTGTTCCTTCCACAGAGCGGCGTTAGCATTCCAGACCCACCTGGAGCGGCTTTGGCTGCGCCGTCTGTCTTTGGAGCGAGAGCGCCTACCATGGCCACTTCGGGAAGCGCGTGCGTCGTTCCTTGGCCACTTCTGCGGCGGTCTGGAAGCACAAAGGTGGTCAGAACATGGTTGCAGAGGAACGATAGTATTGGCCTTGTTGTAACATGTCATGAAACCATTAAAAGAACATTTTTTTTTCTGTTGAATGAAGCACAGTACAGACAACAAAGCTAGTTTAGTTTGTGTATTACAGAGAGTGCTAAACTCACATTGTGTACTTATTTGACACAAGCACGTGCATGTCAATTTGAGCCAGGAAAGCCCTTGAAAAAGGGACGCCTCACCCGTGTTTGGAGCGTGATCTCCTACGCGAGCCGGAGCGAGATCGGGACCGCGACGGGCGACTTGTTCTCCAAGATTGAGCAGCATCACGTTTCTCCTTCTCCGCTGTGGACGACAGAAGACGGCGAACCGATTACCCCGACAGCGACGAAGGTTCGGGACGTGGGCCACCGTCATACCTGGCTCGATGGCGGCGGCGATGGTGGACTGCGCCTCGCGCACGCGCTTCATCACACTCTCTAACTGCTTGGCGGCGGCCTGTGGCGTCATCTCGGGAGGCTTCACGATGGCGTTGTTGGAATGGTTCACCCTGACGGTATCAAAATGAATGACATCTGCTTACCATCATTAACCAGGGTCATGACCTTCAGAATTATTTGACCAGCATTATTTTGAGCTTTAATTGGAATAATAGGATGCCTTGACAAGGGTGTGCTGTACTCGCAAGAGTCAAAGAGACGGGTCATAAACTAACTGATCTAGTGTGTGTGATCTCCTTAGGCCACACCCTCCCTTTTACACAAATACACCACCTCATATGCTTAAATCCGAAAAGCTCCCAAATTTACACAGATTGGATTTACGAGACCAAATCTGCCTCAATTTGAGCCAGGAAAAACTGTACATACTTGAGGGGCCGGTCTCCAAACATGACGCCGTTGAAGGTGAGCGCCCGGGCGACGGCATCCTGCTCGACGAACTCCACAAAAGCAAAGCGCGAGGGCTGCGTCTCATCACCCGCCATGCGCACAAACTTCACATCGCCGACCTGCTGGAAGAAGTCCAGGAGTTGCTCTGCCGTCGTCGTCTGTAGAGAGAACACCATCAAATTACAACAACACGGGATTTCACTGCACGCAAATCTTGGAGGCGATCGCAATCCCCCCCCCCCCACACACACACACAAACTCTGTGTGACAGCGGTGATTGGTTGATCTGTTAATGGCCAGGACTCACCTGTGAGTTCAAGTTGCCTACGTAGACTGTCCTCCTGATTTCGTCCACCTTGGTGGGGTCCACGTTGCCCATGAGGGGATGCTGGGAGAGCGAGGCAGCGGCAGGGTCCAGAGCGGCGGTCACATGGGCCACCAGAGGGAGGTTCAACTGTGTGCACGTGGCGGTAGGGTACAGTAGAAGGTACAATTAACCGGAGTGGCCAGAATAGCTAATATACATTTCCGGTTGCGATGTACAGGGGAACCTTGATTTAAAAGACTGATTGGAGGACGGACTGTCCACGTTGAGCCCACTGCTAATTAGGGAAGGGCTAAGCTAATGTCCATGCTTAGCTTTGATGAGACAGCTGCCCATGGTCATATATACAATGCGGAAGAAGCTTGTGTACAACTCACGTTCTGTAGCGGGGTGGGTGTTGGGATGGGGAGCAGACCCCTGCCGGGGAGCAAGCTGTGCACGGGGGCAGAGGGTGCCAAAAGCGACAAGGCCTTGGCCTCTTCCGGAATCTTCCCTGCAGGGTACACACAAACAGCAGCTGCTCCAAAAACAGCAAAAACATCCCTGCGCCTTTGTCTCATACACACACACACACACACACACACACACACACACACAGAGTAGACACGTCTTCTAATATCTTAACTGTTTATCTTATCACAAGCTAAAATACTCTACCACCGCTGTGTGTCAACACTTTTTGGATGTGTTGGGTCACCTGAACTTGAAACAACAAGCACACTGTTGCCATAGTAACGGCGGTAACATATGAAGCTTCTGAGCTATGAAGAGATGGACCACTTCATTAGGTACACTCTTTATAATTGTGCCATTTGTCGCACGAGTCAGCAACGGTGGCTTGGTGACACAGGCCCGACGACGGCACCGCGTGTTCCATTGAAATCAGGTCTGCGTCACACATCATCATCATCATCAATTTAAAGACTATTTAATCATAATGGCAAGCATCCACATGAGCTACAACACATCCGAGTGGGCTTGAGAAGAGGTCAGAAGATGTTCTCACTCTAGCTCGCTTTCTCTGTCACTACGGCAACGACAAGAGAAGCAAGTGTTAGTCATCCTCCCTCTTAGCCTCCCGCCGCATCATCATGCCGGCTCAATCACAAACAAGCTGCAGCAGGAGAGAGAGAGATAAGGGGTGTATGGGGGGGGCGGGAGGGTTGGACAATAATGATAATAATAATAATAATAATAATAAGACAGTGGTGCCTTGACTTATTGAAACCAAACCACATAACTTAATCTTAAGAAAGTTGGCTAGCTTGATGCTAGCGCAATGCAAAAGTCAGAAGAGCAAACAAAATTAGCTTATCTTTGCTGGAGTATTAACATTATTATCCTTTAAACAAATGATATTTGGAAAGAAAAGTGTAGCAACACATAAAGACAGAGTATATAATAATATTCACAGGAACATTTTCTTTCAATTGTGCGAAAAACAACCAATATCACTGCAGTTTACTTGTGACAGTCTTCCTCAGGTCTCGTCATCAAATCTGGGTGGATTATATGTACAGGTATGTGTGTATAAAACTGCCCCTTGGTGGCCAAGGTGCGCACACCAGAAGAAGAAACATAATGGCCACTTAAATTATCATGATCACAAAGTGTTTCGTTCTTCAGATTATAATGTTATAATGGGGAGGGGGGGGGGGGGTGCTTGAACAAATTAATAGAGTATCAATTCATTTCATGGTGTAAATGGAACCTGTTAGTCAAGGTACCACTATAATAAAAACAACACAAAAAACAAACATAAAAACACGACGCTCCAGAGAGAGAGAGAGAGAGAGAGAGAGAGAGAGAGAACCACCTTTTTGAGACAGCAGAAGTTGAACATGGGGTGGGGGGATAAAATGTATGAAAACAAAAAAAAACAAAAGAGAGACAAGGTGTCCATCTTGGAGGGCTCCTGGTCTCATGATCACTGACGCCTCGTGGGGCCCCCCCCGCCCCGTCATCGAGGACGGTAGCGGCCTGGTTAACAATGCCTCAATGACTCAGGCTTAGTAGTGTGGCCGTGTATCTGATATGCACACATAATCACACAGAAAACAAACAAGAAGCCAAATTAATCAACTCCGTCCAGGTAGCAACGTCTACTTTTGTGTTGCTGACAGGGGGAGGAGGGAAAAAAACTGGAAGAGGGTAGCGGTGCCCCCCCAAGCAGGTTATGGCGTATTAGGAGCTTTGGTGGGTATGCTTTATTTTAGTCTACTCCTGATGTATAGTTCATTTATTTATCTTTCTCACGTCTAAATAAGTTCGGAAGTAGACAAACACGTTCATGTCAATCCATGGTTCATTTGCCTTTATTTTTAGCATGAACCTAACCTATAAGACCAAAACATCATTTCTAAAATAAACGTTAGATTGTTTATTATAATACGGGTTCAATTATGGCATGTTTGGGTTGAATGCCCTTTTAACAAATACATGGGAAGAAGATCCTGAAAAAGGAATTGCATATTAAATCGGGGGAAAAAAAGCTGATTATTTTTCAAAATCGTTCAGCCCTCGTCCACACCATCTGTACAGCTAAGGAAGGCAAACGCACACCATCTTTTAACCGCTTTCTTTACAACACCAAAAACATCCACAGGTCACTTTGACCCAGAAACGATGCAACAACGAACGTTCACCATATTAGTCTTGCAATGTGTTGTACAGTATGCAGTCAAGTGTAATGAGTATCCATCCAGCCATTTTCTAGCCTGCTTTTTTCGAGGCTTATCCCAGCTGACTTTTACGTTCCAGGCAGGGTACTCCCTGGACTGGTTGCCAGGCAATTGCAGCCCTTATAGAGACAAACAACATACAGTACACAAACAACCATTCACATTCAACGTTAGCATCACTGGACAATTTTGTTTTGAATTAACCTGGGATAGCTTTGTGGCAAGGACTGTAGAGAATTCACACTCACTGATGGACAATTTAGAGTCTTCTGTGAACCTAACATGCATGTTTTGGAAGAGTGCTCTGAGAAAGGAAACACAAGTACTGGAAATAAAAAACATGCAAACTCCACACATGATTCAGGAAACTGAGTTTGGAACCCCGAACCTCAGAACTGTGAGGCTGACGTGCTAACCACTACTGAACCATGTTGCCTTGACCGGAAGTCGTCGTGCATTTCGAATATTAAAATAATTGAAACTGAGAAAGTCATTTATATTGCGGGAAGTGGTTGGGGGGCGGGGGGTGACTTTCAGCATCCACGCAATGGAACGTAAAAGCTGCGTGCACGCATGCTATTCAGTAATAACCAATTAAGAATCTGCCACAAGTCAACCGCAACGGCGAATAGTTGAATAGAAAGGAAGGTCATTTTGAAGTCAACAGACATTTTGAGGCCTTTAGTTCGAACTCACCTTCGGCACAGGGTACAACTATGAGGGCTCTGTCCATAAAAACAGTGTTGGTGAGATGCTGCGCCACACCAACACTGGAAGATTCTCGATACTTGACATAGCACACTTTGGACGAGAAGGAGAGTGTGGTGTCGCTAAAGGGAGGGAAACAGAAAGGAGGAAATTATAAAGATTGAAAACAATCACCCGTGACGTCGTTATATGTTGGCTTGAGGAATTCTTTTATAACGAGAACCAAGCGCGAGCGGCACAGCCGCGGTGTCGCCTGATCCTGCCGAGCCGCCGCACATCGCTCTTACTCGGGTGGGTAGAGCCGCAGCTCCTCGATGTCCCCGAGGAAGCCGAAGAGAGTGCGCAGCTGCTCGCTGCTCACCGCGGAAGACAGATTGGTCACTTGGACGACGGCAGTCCCGGGGATCCTGCTCATCGTGAAAAGTGACGTCTTTAAGACTCCCAAAATGTTTATATCCGCCGAATAATTATTCGTCTTTTTTACGTCTGAGGAGGAAAGATTCGCTGGCTTCTTTTGACTGGAAAAATGGGAAACATTAGTAAGGTTGAAGCCCACTACCGCCCCCTGACGGTGGAGGTCGTAGTTTACATTCCAGATCTACGCTTATCAGAAAATTAACGGTAGACTTTCTACAAAAAAATAAATCAAAAATACAGCTGCCACACGTTTCAAGTACATTAATTCGAAGTGGATTGTAATCGTATTTGAACACAAAAAGCACCATAATACTCTCCTTACACCACCTGCATGGTCAATACAGTAACAATAGTGTCAATCAAAAATGAGTTTCATTCCTAAAAACTACACTTAGTGTTATTGTAAACCACTTGAAATTTGTAAATAAAGCATTCTCAATATAATGGCCGTGTAAGTCTCTCCTTCCTAAAACATTCTTCTCGCAGAGCCACTCACAGCTGACCTCGGGCAGTAGGCGGGGTCCATCCCAACCTGGAAACGTTTTCATGAAAATGACCAAACCAATTATGCACAGTGTGAAAAAGAGCATTGTTTAATTTTCCACAGGTTTTAGGCCAGATACGATTCATTATGTACAAAATCTGGAATGCCACGTGGATGCACGTCTGTGGTCAATAGAAATATACTAGCTACATGTGAACACAGGTGCCCTCTCTCTCTGTTGGAACTTGTTATTGCTGGTTGTACAATTGGAAAAAAAAAACAAATTCCGCTGTGTGCGAACATATTTACACTTTTTGATTACTAACATTGAAAAAAAAATTAAAACACAGAATTGGCCTGCTAAAAATAAATAAGACGCGAGCATCCCAAACAGATCCACGTGGACGACGATCAATAGTTTCCCAAGATTGTCTACAGAAAGACAACAGTTTGACATGTATATAAACGGCACAGTTTCAAACAAACACAAGATGTTAAACATGCTCATCGTTTCGTCATTTTCCGGCCCGCCCTCAACTACAACTAATTGATAAAAGTGATACATTTACACAAAACGCAGACTCTTCTCCTCCACACTATTTTATACTTATAATATATAAAGATTTCATGTGCTATTTCATTACAAAACTCTCTTGTCCATTTATAAAATCATGTAAAATCATCGGTGGTGTTACTAAAAGGGTTTAAAAAAAATCTAAAGGTGAAAAAAAAAAAGGCTTTATTGCTGGAAAGTGTGAATATTGCTTGTTGAAACAGTTCAAGGTCTTCTTATGGCACTTGCTTTTCTCTTCGCATGAGTCAAATCAACGGGAATGGTCCCCAAAAAAAAGGCAAAAGTGGCGCTCTCCCAAATGAATGTGCGAACAAACTTTAAAATAAAGGCAAAAAAAGGGATTATATGTGGACCCGCTCTGACTGGAAAACTCCTACTACCATCCTTGCATTGGTCACATGGAATAAAAAGCTGAGATAGGCTGAGGGTCTGAATTTCACGTCCACTCTCCAAGCATGTAACATTGTAATGTCATACGGCTCTATTGCTGCTTCAACATGCTCCCCGCAAAAAAATTAAAAAAGGGAAATGGGGGCAACAGCCTGCTCCCTAGTGGTCACGGACAGAAGGGCAGTTCAAGTCTTCGGCAGACTTTTTTTTCTTTGGGGGGGGGGGACCCCCCAAAACACAGTGACAGTCCTTTCGACCACTGCGTCAACACGCTTACATTCAAAGTTTCTTGTGTACAAAAATAACTCTCCCGCTTCCACCCCACCCGCCCCCGTTGCCATTTACGCTTGGACGTCTCTCACGATTGTCAGATCCACAGTGCTGGGGAAGGTCTTGAGGAGGGAAACGGCGTTTCCATGGTCGATGTTCACAAAGCTGTAGCCATTTGCCTGGCAACACCAAAAAAAAAAAAAAAAAAAAAAACACGATCAACACCCCTGATCGAGGCAACTGAAAAATGTCATACTGGAATGGTGACATACTTGTATAATTTTATCACCAGGCTGAAGAATCTTGGATGCCGGACCTTCGGGCTGGACCCTGGTCACAAAGATGCCCTGAAAGCAGGGATCAGATCAATAATATTATTCTACTTAAACATTGTATACAGATATAATTTGATCTTCTGCCGTTGTTCGTTTATTATTTTCACAATTTCTCTGGATTTAATGCACACACATTCTGTACAGGGAGAAACTTTACATTGTCATCTGGACGAAAGGGGTTTCCACGACCTCCCACTCCTCCAGATATACTGAAACCAAGTTCGGATTTTTCTCCACCTTCACATGGATCTGAAACGCAACGCAAATGTTGATTTGTATTTTTTTTTTAATTAATTCAGAATATTCACGCCTGGTGTTCATCAAACAGCTGGTCGATTGTAACGTCCAAACTGACCTCGTGCGGTGGCCGCGGGGCCCCCGGGGCCTGCTGAGAGACTTTGAGCATCAAGTAATCGATGAGCTGCTCTCTGGAGGGATGGCGGGCCATGGACGTCTGACTCACGTGAGGACGAGCGGGCGGGACCACCTGACCGTTCATCAGAGGCACCTGGCATCACAAAACACGCGCTAACGTCAAAGTCAAAGCTTCTTGTCACCAAGGGCACAGCGGTCGTAACATGCAGGAAGGAAGTGGTCATGACCGATATCGTAGATTGATGGCCACGTCTACCACAAAGTCAGACATGGGCCAAAAAAAAAAAAAAAAAAAAGATGCAAGGGATGTCGACCTACTTTTCTGCGGAAGTCCATGGTGTAGCTCTGCTGCACAGGTGGACCAAACACGTCGTCCTATGAGAGACGAGACCGAATTGATTCTTCACACAACTCATATATTAAACACAATGACAGCAGACAATATGGAATTGATGAGTGAAAAGTGATTTGAAGGGAGCGTCTGCCTTCTATCTACACGCTGAGCGTCCGAATTCTACTGACAAGCTGAGCAGCGCACTACATGTATTCTGCACACTACATGGAAATGCATTTCCACCACAGGAATCTTTGGAGAACTTAAGAGAGGGCCAACATCCTGAGGGATGTTATCTGCATTGCTGAACTTAATCCAAAAATAATCTTTAAACTTCAAGAACTACGAGGGACCAAGAACCAAGTACCTGGAAGTTGAGGTGGAAATGCAGCTGCATTATTAGAATACTATGACAGAAAATCAATCTCTCCTCTAGTGATTCAAGCGACACTTACCTTACCGCAAGCACTCAAAGTCACTTCTCAGGCCAAAACGCAAAGGGGGCAAGTGGACGACCAAGCAAGCAGCAGAGGGAATTTAAAAGACAATCATGATGATGTCACAAGATGGCGAGACGCTGATGACATCATCATCCATGCGTAATAATCATTCATTTGAACATGAATGGGAGCTTCATGGGGCCTATAGTTGTTGTTTTGCCTATGATTAATGTTCTATTGCCTCTATACCAGACGTGTGAGAAAGTTTCAGGTCTTAAACTATCAACGTTAAGCAAGATGCTAATAATCCAGCTAGTGATGTCGTTACTTGAGTTAAGCACTCCACTCACTCCCCGCCGTTGCACAAATCCAATGGCGGGAAGTGAGCGGAGTACTCCAAAGGCATGCGCCGGTGAACAACTCCAACATACTCTCACTTATACGCCTACAAGTGTCAGATGATTGCGGAGTGAAGCGGGAGAGGAGACACGGACGGGGGGTAAGGCTTGCGGCGCGGCAATGGTACTCACGCTGAAGGCGACGTAGGGCCTGAATACGTCTCTAGAGCTGCCGTAGCAGCAGCTGCGGTGCGGCGAGCAGCCGAGCGGAGCGTTATAAGAATTAAAGGAGCGGGACAGCGCGGTCTGAACGGCGGCGCCACCCCACGACGTCAGCGGCGGCCATGCAACGCACCCAAAGACATGCACAAAAACATGCAAGAAAGAACCACGGCTAAAGAGAGGAATCTTTCTCGTGCCTCAAAAACAAAAAGCAGCGATAAATAAACCAATCACCTCAAATACTATCTTAAAAAAAGTAACAGGTGGAGCTTTTAGATGTCAGTAAAGCTGTGCTTTTATCGCTCTTTTTTTCATCCTTGGCACCAATTATTAATTTTCCTGTGGCCCAGGACTTTGTTGGCATCTCAGAGCATTATCGAAAGGACATAAAAAACACACCAGTGAGTTCCACAATATATACCTTGTGATTATTTTTATCTGGTGGTGTGCCATGAGATTTTTTGAATATGAATTATGTGACTTGGCCGAAGAAGGCTTGTGAATCACCAAGTCAGTGTTGCAAGTGTAGTTCAGCTTGAAATCTTTCTCTCTTTTTTCATTTTATTTTTTAAATTTTTTACCTTTTCCATCTTTTTTGCCTCAATGTGCCGCATCACTTGGTCTCTCCAGTCGGCCGGCACCCTTCCCGGTGTCCCCGACAGAAGGCCGCCGGGCCCGTCCAGGAGCGAGTGCTCCGACTTCACCCTGACGTTAGGTCTCTTACTGGGGCTGCTGTGAGGATAGTGAAAGTCGCTGACCGACATGGTCCTCTCCGGGAGCTCGTGGGTTTGTGACCGGACGCTGGGCGGCCTGATCGGAGCGGCTATGTCGATGCTGTACGTGCGGGTGGATATGGGCCGCTGCGCTGCCTGACTCATGGCCAGCGGTCCCCTGGCAAGGGTGTGAATGTCCCGGTAGGTCAGGTAGTCGCCCTCGGGCAACTGCATGCGGCGAGGCTCGCCTACAGAGGTGGCGCTGCTCTGCCGCTGTAGAGTGCCTCCACTGGACTGGTTGCTGGTAGAGTGGAGCCTCTCATTGGCCCACATGTCCCCTGGAGGTTTGGATCCCGCAGCGAGGCCCCTTTGCTGTGGCTGCAGCGGGTAGGGTGGTGCCTGATTCCGATTCGAGTAGTTGGTGTTGGCGAGCGAATGGGCGGCAGAGGGGAGGTAGCCTTGGCGCTCCGGTGGCACGGGTGTCCTCTGGGCCCACATGCCATCTTTGCTTGAGTACTGGACGTTGTACTGAGGCGGCGAAGTGCCGACGGCACCGCAGGGGGGCACTGGGTACCTGCTGGTGGAGGAAATTAGCGGGTCCGAGCACGGGTAGACTTGAAGGGTCTGATCATCGAGCAAGGAGGCGGACTTGCTCCTGACTATACTCTGGCCTTGAGCCGTGGACGCCGGGGCGGGGCCGCCGGCAGCCGCCATCCTGCTCTCTGCTGCGCCGTCATCGTCAAACGAGTACATTTTCATGCCGCCCTCTTCGATGTTGCCGACGCTCTGAGACTTGCTAACCTGAGAAGGATGGCACCTCCTCTCGGGGGACAGTTCCTCGGTGCTGCGAGACATCTCGCCGCCAGCCGAGGACCCATCACTAACCTGCTGGTTTCCGTTCTGGAAATGGTGGTTGTCAAAATCGCGTTTGCTGCCCACCTCCTCTCGTCTCACTAAACCATTATGAGGCTCCACCATGTTGTCTGTAGGCGGGTGCGAAACGTTCATGTTGATCTGGTCCCACTTGGTGTAGCCATCTCCCAGGCCATTATTGAGACCCTTCTCAATGAAGGCCAGTCGGGCTTCCATTGTCAGGTCGTAGTCACCCGCCGGCTCGGTGGCACCACGCTGGGCCCTCAGGAGCGCCTGGAGGGACGTTTCCGAGCCATTGCCATTGTGGAGCAGCTCGCTGGTTTCTTTGGAGGGGTTCATGTTCTCATCCTCGTGCCTGGAATGAAGACAGCGCCCGAAATCAGAAGTGGAACATTGTGAGGCTTCAAAAGAACGCTCAGCGTGATGCAGACCTGCTTTTGGGGAGGAAGGGCATCTTGGCTTCCCTCTCGGGGGTGCACAGGGAGTTGTCTTGGCTGCTGTCGGTGGTCAGTGACACCGAGTCCGACATGCGTGACGGCGACGAGCAGTTGCTATTGTTCTGGTTGCTGTTGGCCACCGTGTCGTCAAGCAGCGAGTCAACGTCCTTGCTGTCGTCTGTACGTTCAAAGCCACACGCCGTTACTCATCCTGCCCTCATCCTGCCTTTTCCTTCGCTTGATCAGAGCTTCTCAAAATGCCGTCTGAGCATCCGCAAGCCAGAATGTGGAGAGGCTCAAAAGAATTTGCAACATATCAATAAAACAGTGTACATACTGAACCAATGTTTCCGTTTGGAAATGTTTTCCAATAAGTATCACCTAAAAAAAAAAACACTCAGCTCTCAAAGTACCATGATCATGTCAATCCATAGATTTAAGCGTACATAATACATTTAAACAATGCTTCGATTAAAATATATTTCACAGGAGGTCAAAATAAAAATGAACAGCAAAACCAATTGCTCCCTCCTACCTCCGCGTCACCGCTTTTGCAACATAAAAGTCTTCCTCCAGGGTGCCCTGGACCCAAAATGTTTGCGAAACCAAAATGCACCTTTTTTGTCTTTACTCAGCGACACCACTTTGGGCTGGTTAATGGAGATTTCGATGAGAGGCGGCCTCATCTCGGCAATCTTCATCTCCTCCTCTTCGTCAGACAGTTCCTCAGAGTCCTGGACAGAGGGAAAAAAAAAAAAAGCTTTCAAGGGTGTCCTGGGAGTCTGGCCCTGGGAGGGGGCCCGCTTGCAGCCTGCATTAAAAGTTATGTCTCATAAACACAAGTTGAACAGGCCCGACTCTTCTTCCCATTTGTTTGACTTAGCGCCCTTGGTGCACTTACCTCCAGCGTGTCCTCGTGGTTTATGGTGGAGCTCTCAGATGACTTGAGCGGGGCCTGTTGGGAACTGAAAGACTCAGACTCTGTGTCCCTAGGTACTGCCTCTGGAATGTTTGGAATGGTGAAGGTGGTGTTGCAAGCTTTGGCCTCCAAGTCTGACGCCAGGCCATTGGGGCGCGGCGCTTCGATTACCTGCACCAAAATGATGAATGTGAACATATGCAATAGTGACTTTTTAATCGCTCGTATACATATAGTTGAGTCGGTTTCAAGCTTTTATGGTATCCAAACATTTTCCGGTAGCATTTTGCTAACAATGCAAAGTCGCTATTGAAAAATGATAAAGCAACAGAGAAAACACAACCACGAAAATGCAAACTTTTGTCTTCTGAATGACTTATGCGGCGGACGCGAGACAAAAGCTGCAATTCACAAGACCTTGACTCCCACGTCCTGCACGCCAACGTGGCTCCTCTCCGCGGGTGGCCTTGGGTCTCTCCCCGACTCTTCGCTCGACTCGTCCTCCCTGAGCCGGTGCGCCACTGACTGGGCCGTCTTCACCATGTTCTTCAGCTCGTCGGGATACGGCGTGGGATAACGCTTCAGGTTGCCCTCCTGGCAGAGAGGAGACACGTTCACTCGAAACGTTCATGAGATGGGACGACCGGGAAGGGGGTTCTCGGGAAGGACGCAGGGTACCCTCGGGGGCGCTTCCCTCTCGTCCTTGTCCTCGTCGCACTCGAAGGCCACTTGAGCTCGGTGCTTGCGCTGTTCCTCCCACAAGGCTGGATTGAAGCTTTCCGAGTCGGAGTTGGGAATGTCTGGAACGCAAGCGGGAGAGGGTGAGGGATCGCTCCCAAAAAGGATCAATATTCATTTGACAAGGCAGTGGCACCTTGACTTTTGCGTTCAATACGTTCTGTGGCAATACTTTTTTTTTTTCCAGTTATTGGAGAATTTACAGCTGGTGTTTCATTTGAAATATGATTCAATCCCTTCCTATTTTCATTTTCCTGCCTGACTGTAGTAAGTGTGAATTATATGTAATCTTTACAACCGAAGCACATTCTAAAGATTTGGAGTAAATACTGTGCTGCTTGCCGTTCTCTCCGGGTACCCTGCAGCTTAAAGCAATTTTAACCACAAGGTGGCGCAAGGACAACAGGGACTTCTGAAAATTGCAACATTTCACCCAAAACACAACTTGTTCATTCATTTTGAGTGATTTCTTCGCGCGGATGATCATTTTATGAGGTCAAGTGTGGGGACAGTTACAGTTACTCCCAAGAGGAGGTCGCTTTGCGTCACATGATGCCAGGAGAGGCCGCCTGTGTGTTGGGTAGCACCTATTTCAACATGCATTCGGGTCAACCTAAGGCTCTGCACTCACA
Organism: Hippocampus mohnikei; assembly: GCA_026261675.1. NCBI lineage: Eukaryota > Metazoa > Chordata > Actinopteri > Syngnathiformes > Syngnathidae > Hippocampus > Hippocampus mohnikei. Next base: position 2,422,368 of record JAKGUB010000344.1, read on the forward strand.
GTCCTCGGTTCTGGTCTGCTGCGGGAACATGTAGTTGGTCAGTACGGTTTTTTGGGTCTCGGGCTCCTCTTCCTTCTGCAGCGGGATCAGCGGTTTGGACTGCAAGAGAATGACCCGGGAAAGACGATCAATGAGTCTCAAAAAGAATTGTCTTGAATTTACGGTGATATCCTGGGGCTCTTGACCTGATTTTCAGACAGCCACATGGCGGTCATTTGGCTGAGTTTCGTGAAACTGTACGGGAGGTTCTTCAGCCTGAAGAGGATCAAAAACACTCAGTCACGCAGAGAAATAAGTGGAAAGGCTTTAGGAACACTTTAAGGGTCAGTCGAGCGTGAAGGTTTACTGCATGTGCAAACAGTACAAATTCTAGAGGTTGTGTAATGACAAATGGGGTGGGGTGGGGGGGGGAGTCAAAGAGCATATCAGGTTCCAGAGGATTGCGGGCTAACGAAGGGATCGTTGGTGCCGTCATTAAGTGTCTCTGCTAACGAGAACACACACGTGTTAGGCACTGCACTCACTTGTTGTTGCTCAGATTGATGACCTTCAGCTTCTGCATGTCGCCCATCTCCTCCGGCAGCGACTCCAGCTTGTTGGAATGCAGGAACAGCACGGTGGCGTTCTTCCAGTTGCCCATCTGTCATGAAAAAGGCAGCGACAGATGTTTAGGTGGGCAACGCCGACACGAGCGAAGGGACTACCGAGGCGCACTCGCCTCGGGGGGGAGCCGGCTCAGAAAGTTGTGATCGGCGGCAAAGGTGCGCATCGCCGCGCACTGGCCGATGGATGGCGGCAAGGCTTCGATCTCGTTAAAGCTGCAGTCGAGCTCGTCCAGAGAGGTCAGCCTGACAGGCGGCATTCAAAAAACATCGTTCAGTCGATTTCTGGGCGCCGGCTACTAATCTAATTGCTAACATATGGACTCATCTTTCAAACCCTGGGGGGGGGGGGCTCGTAAATCCAACAACAACACGCGCTTGCACAAACAATCAATACAATGCAACTTTCAATCCTCGCAGGGGATTGAAATCAACCATCTTTGCAATATGAGCCAGACCCACTCTTAACGCGGGAGATAATTGTTTGGAAGAAAGCGAAGGATTAAGAGGTTGATCCTCACCCTCCAATGGAGTCGGGAAGCTCCATCAGTTGGTTCTCATCCACCTTCAAAGCTGTCAGTTTCTTCAACGAGCCTGAGAATCAAAGAGTGTGTTACCAAACAACAGATCAGGGTGCTTAGCGACAAGAAACTTCCATCACGTTGGATTACGGAAAAGTCTCATCCATACACTTGCTCTACTGCAAATACATCCCCCACTTGTCTGATGGTATTGTGTTCGTGTTCCAGAGCGGGATATCAGACGAAATCCAAACTGACATCTCATCTGATGCCTCGTTTTTATTTTATGATTCATCTTTGGAAACTCTGTTTATTATTAGTCTTCTGGTGAATGAATTGTCCTTCATGAGGGCCTCAAAATGCCCCAAAATGCACTTTTTTTCCCCTTTCTTTTTACACACGTGTCCATCCTGTTGGTAAAAGCGTTACCGATAGAGCACGGCAGCTGCGTGAGGGCATTGTTGGACAGCAGCAGGTCTTGCAGACTCTCGCAGCCGCAGATCTGCTCGTCCACCGTCTCCAGGTTGTTCTTGGACATGTCTAGGTAGAGCAGTTGCTTGAGCGTGCCCAGCATCTGACAACAAGTACAGACAAAACCAGCGTTAAGGATGCGGATCCAGACAAAAGAGTTGTGCCGCTTGCACTCTGGGCCAAAAGAACAAACTGATAACGATCGAGCAGATGTCAAAGTTAAGCAGCGTGAGTTTCACTGAGCAACAAACTGTGTAAAAAAACAAAACAACAACAGTGAAAGCTGGCTTGTTGATTGTCGGAATGTTCACTTTGTCCAAATTGGGCGTTTTCAAACTTTTGATGAAGTCCCGCTTCAAAAAATACTCATCCCTGAATATTCATTCTTGAGAGGCTGAAATCAGATTTGGAGGTTCAAAACAATAAAGCAAAGTAAGCAAAGGAGCACAAGCGTTGGAACGGATTAAACAATCAAAGCGCCGCTGCTTTGGAAAATATGAAAACTGTACTTAAAACTCATTCACTCCCAAAGACGGTTTTAAACGTCTTTTCAGACTTGGTCTAGATTTGGCTGGTACTGAATGAGTTAAGTAATTCCGAGCGCACTAAAGTGCAAAAACAACCGGAAATGCTGCGATATGTATTGCAGATCAGTAGTCGGCGATGCCACTTTTTAATCATTCACGTCAGTACCCCTGGCAACGACGTCAGCCGGTTTCCGTCCATCCAGAGCTCTTTGATTCCAGTCAGCTGCTCCAGTACCTCAGGCTGCAGACGGCACGGTGAGAAAAAGAGGTTCAGAAAATGTGCGTGTGGTTGGAGAAAAGTTCCGCGTGCCAAGTGGAACTTTGGTAACAGCCCTGTCAATGCCACAGGGACGCTCACCACTTCCGTGAACTCGTTGCTGCCCAGGTCCAATCTTTCCAGCTGTGTGAGCTTGTGCATGCTCCTGCGGACAAACACGCACAGTCACAACGCCTTGAGGGTCATAAAATGTGTCAGTGCCGAGTGAGGGGGGGAGCAGATATTAGAAGCAACGCGGGCCCGGTCCTTCAAGCAGGTCTAGGTGGCATTGTTTTCGGCTAGCCATCATGTCGACGCAAGGCAGAAGCCCTCCGACGGCTCTGTTTAGATCTCGGGGGCTACTCATAAAGTGAGAATGAGACATGCAAAACGTCACCGCTGACACAAGCTTCTAAGTGCACTTCGCAACAATCTGGAGCGCCCGCTGTGAAAACTGTGACACTCAACATAGAGCGAGTATACAGATTGCCGTTTTTAAAAAAAAAATGAAATACTGCGGTAAAAACTTGATTCATTGCTAAAATGTAACCGACGCTCATTGGACAGCGACGTAGCTGTCAACCAAGCGGTGTTTTGTGCTTACAATGAGCCGCGCAGAATTATCCGGAATGATCGGTTGCGGCTTGTGACTCCTAAAAGGCAGCGGGTCCCCGCTGTGTGAGAGCGAGTCCTTGAAAAGGCTTTCTTTGTCTGCGGAAACATTTGTTGACATCTCCAGAGATGCCTGTGGGTCACCCGGGGCAACCCTCATGATGGTCGCTGCCTCTCTTTGTAAGGTCAGTCGGCCTTGTAATGGCGCTGGTGTCTGTCACGTAAACACGCAAGAGTGGATACAAAATGGAAGGCAACGGGAGGATGCAAGTTTCCTTCCCATCAAGTGTCAAATTAAACAACCAAGTCAATCTTTGGTCAGCTGACTATTTCCCCCCCAAATCTGCCTTTGAGCAAGCCCTTCTGAATTTTGCCAGATAGTGACATGACAATGTGGCTAATTGACATCATACCGGGCGCATACCGCCTTTTTCCGCTTTGAAACTTGGCGGTCAAAGATCCGGCATTTTCAAGCGGCAGACTACACAAGAACAGTATGACATCAAAACCAAAAGTCAGATTTACACTCGCTTCGGATAGGTGAAACAACCTCTTCATACACGCCAGGGCGGTATCATGACGGGGTCATATGTTTGCTGCATGCGCCGCATGCATGGATCGGCTACAGTAATTGACAATTGTCATTGAAAGCACAATCTCGTTTACAAACGCAGCTTGAGATGCCAATTTAGAGTCTGTTCTGACCGTTCTAGTGACTTTTTTTTTTTTAAGCGAGTTTACTTCCAGCTAAGGAACACACAACATGAGCGGAATCAACTTCGCAGTGTTTCAGGTTTCCCCGAAAAAGCACCTGCAGCGTTCTATGTCTGTCCAACCCTCACCTCGCCTGGCAAAAAGATTACAAAACCTGTCGCAGCAAGCATGCGGGGAAGAAAAGTGGGGGGTGGGGGTTATGTAACACGGTGGGATTGTATAGTGCAGGAAAGAGAAGGAGGGGGGGGGCGGGGTGTGAGGTTGTTCTCCTCTTACTTTGGCAACATCTTTAGCTGGTTCTCTCTCAGCTCCAGAATCTGCAACTTTGTCAACCTGCAGCCACAACAGCAATGCAAATATCATCATTGTCATCACACAAATACTCACTGGAACTCACTGTATGTTTTGACGAACGGCGCGTCATCATAACACGTCTGTGCGTCACACACGTGAACGACAAACAGGCGACACTGAAAAACCAGTTTATCCACAAAATGGATCACTGGCTAGCTTCACAACAATCTGACTGGACGCGACGCCATTACTTTGAGGCCCGCGAAAGCAAATTAGGAGCGTCAACTTCATGTTTCGGACCTGCCAAAACTGGCTGGTAGGAACTCCAGGAAGGCGTCGTTCAGGTAGAGCTGGCTCAGGCTCATGAGCTGGGTGAAGCCATCGGGGAGCCTGACAACACACAAGCAGATCAAAGAGGACGATGAGTCACACGAGCATGCCAACATCGTTGCGGTGACGATTTTTCATACACACTTGGAGATGGGATTGACGCTGGCCTCCACGATAGTGAGCGCCTTGCAGTTCTTGATCGTTTCTGGAAACTCCTGGATGCCTGCGCACACCACCAGAAACCAACACTTGTAGCCTTACACACCTCTATTGTCTTGATACCGTTAGCGCTAGTCAGCTAAAATGACTACAAAGCACACGATTAAATCACAAACCTCCATTAGTTTAACTCATTCACTACCAGCCAATTCTAGACCAAGTCCGAAAAGACGTTTAAAAACGTCTTTGGGAGTGAATGAGTTAATAGAGCTAACACGAGAAGGGGCAGTACTTCCCACTATTTATCTGTGCGTGCTGGATTCAACATGGGGCCTCCCAACTGGAAGCAAATTCCCGGACTTACTGTTTTTGCTGACGTCGAGCTCCCTGAGGTTGACAAGGTTGGCGACGCCCGGCGGCAGCACCGTGACGTCATTGTCAGGCATGCTCAGTCGCTGGAGCAGCTGGCAGTTGAATAGTTGCTAGTGGCACAAAGATCAATTTGACTGACTGGACTTGAAGAGGCAAACTAAAAAGTACGCCTGGCTCACTTTGGGCAGATCTTCAATTTGGTTGGCATCCAGAAAGAGCTCCTGCAGCGTCTTCTCAAAGCTGAAGATCTCCTTGGGGACCGTCTCCAGGCTGCAGTGGGAGTAGTCCAAAGACGTCACCGCCTCCTCCTCACCCCGCAAGCAGCGGCAGGGCACCAGGCGAACGAAGAAGCTGCGCTTTGACATCCTCAGGCACTGTAGGGGGGAGGACGAGATTAAAAGATTAGCATGATTAGGGATGAAATTGTTGATCATGAGATTTGTTTTCTGACTTTTGCTGATAATGCATCATTTTTCTCAATATTTTAGGACTGATGTTCATCATACGATACGATATATCCAAAACAACGAGAGATCCAGGCGGCCTTCATTACGGCCTTCAATTTGACACGTCACTTGTGGCCAATGTTGACCATGTTAGTACACAACTGGTATTGTCAATCTGTCAATGAATGAAACCAACCAAGGCTCCCAAAAACATTGCAGTGGCTTCTTGCATTATGTCAAATGTCGTGCAGGTTTGGTGCGGGAATGCGGTCGAACAGGAGACACTTTGTTGCTTTCAGCATGTGGAGAATGTTGGCAAACAAGCACGGCGCCATCTTATCGATGATAAGAGCCTCACTAACAAGTCGCTTTTGCCGGCATAAAAATGGTGATTTGAGTCATTTGTCTGTTGGACGAAAGTGTGTGTCTATCGAAAGGTCAGGGTGGCTGGTGAGGAACTTCCTATAAAAGGTTGACAAACACGCAAATGAACACACGCACGCACGCACACTATATGGAGAATTTATCTGTTTTTGCATCATAACTTCACGACTTTCTCCCTTTGGTCTACTTATTGCAAAACCCGTGCAGGGATTGTGAATGGTGGCCATGAGTGCCGCGTTCCTGGCGGCGAGTCGCGAGGCCTGGCAGCGAGCCCTGTGGCTTCCCCTACATAGCAGTGAATGAAAATGACGTTCCCGCTTTATTTTTCTGGTCAGAGCGCCTCCTGGGTCAAGGCTGTTGCCATAGAAACTGTTGCCGCATTCAAAAAAAAAAAAAAGGTGGAAAAGTCAGACCTAAGACTTGGAAAAGTTCAATGGAATGGCATTTGATTATCAGTTGGGCTAAGTCAACGTGCCCCAACTCTCTCTCTCTCTGCATTTTATTCTGCGCCAAAAATGAAGCATTTGATAAAATATTGTTTTTGTAATATGGCATCTGGCGTAAACCCTCCCCCATCGAGGTTGTAACCGCAGCGTGCGCAGAGTTGCTTCCACTGTCCAGGTGGGATAATTACTCCGCCGGCATGATTGACAGCAAACATCAGACAGTCGCTACGGCGGTGTTTGTTGAGTAGGTCAGCTGAGCCACTCAAACGGTTGTTCCTGTTGCATCATGGGAAGGAGGACCGTCTGGCAGCGTTTATTTCCCGTCTGGTACTGTCTGTAATCTCCGTCAAAATGTGTTTCAGTCAGGGAAAGCCCATAACAATCTGGATGAAAAGCTGCTTTGAGGAAAGCAAAGGCCACTCCGCGCTAATCACATTGTCACACTCGGCAGACGATTATTAATAACACAAGCTGCACGCCGCCGCTGACATGTACTTGGCTCTGAGCAAAATACCAACAACCTCCGAAGAAGCTTCGAACTGATGTCTGCTGTCAATCATGGCATGTCAGAGGAGGGATTAAATTCGAGAGTTTATATGGGGGGCGGGGGGTAAACTGGTTTTGATCAAATGCTAACATGCTAAATGTTTATAAGCTAACATAAAAAAACAGCAAAGTGAGCAGAGAAAGCGGGAGAGATGCGAGCATTTTTAGGGGGGGGAGTTGACATGCCAGCAAAACTTCGAGACACACATTCCTCGTGTGGTGGCAGTGAACTTAACTTACTTTACAATAAATAGCAGTTTGGCTCATAGCGTCGCAAGACAGCAACACTGGAGCGGGAAGTTCCAGTTTTCACTCTGCTTCTCAGCAGGCCTCGGAGCACTCGGCGGTCTCGCGTAACGGCGGCAAACAAAAAGCCACAATGTTTTCTCAACGTTTGGCCCCTCAAACGAGGGCGAGTAATCTGATCTGTGGACGAGGACCCAGTGGCATCGACACACCGAGATCAGCACACATGGAAACTGCCGGCGCGCACACGCGGCATCCATATCGTGAGCTTTTACGGTGTGAGAAAGTGCACCAAAAGAGCCATTTCCCATGTGTGTGTGTGTGTGTGTGTACATTCCTCTTCCCTCAGAAATGGGAGATTTGAATTTCACCGATGAATAATTCCTTGGCATTAGCTTTCGGATGCAGATGGGCCAGAGGCAGGAGGACACCGTCTTTTTTTCCTTGCGCTTCATTTGCCAAGGCGCTCACCGACATTGAGGTTACGCAGATGTCATGGATTCCCAGCGCAATTACATTTTCAAAGAGGGCGAAGTTCTTCTCGGGCTTTTCTCTCCCAGAGATGAATGCATTGTTTTATTGCCCCATTCTGACATGAAGAAATGTTTCATTGCAATGTTGGAGTTCGCAGGTGTGTCCGTCTCATGATTTTGTCAAACTACACCCAAGGATTAAAACAAAACAAAACGACAGCATACCCTTTATTTACAGCCTTTGACGAAAGCCCATTCTGAGGGGACGGTCCTGTCTCACCGAACCATGCTAACTCATTCATCAATTACATGATATGAAACCGAAAACTTCAGAAAACAAGTGACGCTTTTCTGTACACCTCGATTCCACTCGCAACCCCGAAGAGATTTTGATGAACTTCCTGCAAAGCCACTTCCTGCCCACATGATGGCTGACATGAACTCTGCAAAACGGCAGCGACACTGGGCTAGCTAAATATTTGGTGTCTTTCAACACAGGCTTGAAATCCGCTGCTCATCTTGTCGCCCAGGTTGAGCAAACAGGGACGACAAGATGAGCAGGTCCGCGTGTTTATATAGAACGTCGCGTCATGTCGGCACATCTCAGGCCAAAGACTGCTACCCGGCTGCTTCAAAAGAAGCATGAGTACAAGTAGCGTAACGAGACCAAATCCATTGACACCGACTGTGATTTATTTCACCCAACACCGCGAAAGCTGCGATATACACGACAGGCGACAAAAAATGGATTTAGTAAAAAATTGTGTCCGTTTTCTCATTTTGCGTGCTTATCAAAAACCGGCGCCGTTTTGTGCCATCTTCAAAAATGACCACTTGGAAACCTGAAATATTTCTCCAATGGCTGGAATTTTCCGGCTTTGAAACTCGACACCCAAAATGGCGATGGCAGGAGAATTAGCAAAAAAAGCACCCGTCTGGATTCATGAAAAAAAAAGACCCAAGCGGGTCACAGGCAAGGTCTGCCAGTTATAAATAACCTGTACGTTGTTAATTAAATATGAGCTTTCGTGAAGTACGAACCCCTGGGATTCATTTGCGCAGCATTAGCGCAGCAAAGAGGCCAGCTGTCGCAGACAATTAACGGAGTAGAAGAAAAAGAAAGGGGGAAAAAGTTGCCGAAGCCAAGCAAGGAATGTCGAAGAAGCCCAGAACACACAACGTCTCTTGTCCCGGATGCTCATGGATGGCTAAAGCAACAGCAAGCACACTAAAAGAAGAACCGAATGTACACGTGAGCTGCGTTTACTTTCTGCCAAGCGTCAATCAAGTTTTATTTGAACGTATTTCTACTTTAGAAGAGAAATACAATGAAAACACAGTTTGTACGGTTGTGATGCGAACGCTATCAAATGGGAACACGTTGTTGTATTGTCTTGTGTCGTGTCTGCGATCTGCTTTTTTTTTTTTCCCTACAACCTTACAAAAAAAAAAAAAAACTCAAAATAAATACTCTGATGAACTGAGACTGAGATATTTTTTTGCCAGGGGGTTGTATTTGCAACCACCGGGGGCTGAGAACAGATCCCGGGTGTAGCAAGAGCTGGTTTAGCAGGTGGCTGATGTCAGGTGGCCTCAGGACCAACAAGGCAAGGCCCTGCCAGTCATCTCGGACACCGTTGTTGAGTGAGGACTTCACTGCACCTCCGTCATGTGACGGAAGGCGCAATAATTAACTTGAGTGAGGTTTTAACCATTCGCTTGTCGGTGGACGATTGAGGTCATTTTGATAGAACACTACAAAAGTCAGGTCGACGACATTGTTTTGTTTTATATTGATGTTACACTCTGCTTGCATCGGGGCCAAGGAGATCCACCAAATAGCTTACTGTGTGTGTGTGTGTGTGTGTGTGTGTAATTTTGTAATCATTGCCACCCACATGACCTCCCGGGAGGGTGTTTAGGCAGAGGTCTGCGGTCTAAGAGTAAAGGTCTGTAGTCAACAATGTCGTGCTGTGCCGCTAGTATATTAACCCTTTCGGGGGCAGCGGTTACTACGGTGGACAGCTTAGCATTTGATCAGGTTACAGGTTATCATCATGGGTGCACGAAAGGGTTAAGCGAGATAAATGACTCAATGAAAAATAATCAGCCGGCATTATTGACATACCTTGTCATTTAGGACTCAAGCGCTTGGGCGGCCAGTGGACGGCGGGTAACAGCGGCGACAACACTGCAAAGGAGACAAAAGCGTTACACGATACGTGCTGAAATTGAGATTCGTCGCATAGAACATTCGGTGCAAAGTGCACGATGCGAAAGTGTAAATGGCTCATACTCAAGCCCCACAAAAACATGTAAAGCGCTGTCGCAGCTCAGCTCGCAGCAAGCCGTGTGCTTTAGGCAGTAGGTCAGCTTGAATGTTATCCATCGGGAGCCAGGTTCTAACACTTGTCCTTATTTGGGTCACGGGTGAGCTCGAGTCTATCCATACAAACGATTGTATTTATTTATTGGCGCATTTACCGATGTGCTGCATAACATTTCTGTTATGCACCCTGTAACCCGGTCACATGATAAGCTGCCCACCGTAGTAACCGCTGTGCCCGAAAGGGTTCAAGACAATTTAGTCCTGAACAAACCCAATGTGTGTGTTTTTTTACGTAAATATTAAGAGACCATTTTATTGCTGAACCTAACATCCAGCTTTCTGTACACATCAAACCAATTTTGTGTTCAAGAAAATTCATTTTTAAAATATGATAGGGAATTGACAGTCATCACACCGATCATATGCGCTTCTTTCTGTAAGTAACATCACAGACAACGCTGTGGGGCGACCGTGCTTTGGTAAGAATCAAAAACAATTCCGTTTTTTTATGGAGTACTTCATGGAAAGAAAAACGGTTCCATTTCGTTGTTACCCAACGCAAATGAACAACCGTCTTCAAACCAAGGTACGTAAAGTAACTCAATCAAGATGTTCACGAGACGTCTTAAGGCACATATCTACCTTTGTCTGGCGAAAACACGGCCGCAGCGTCTCGGCTCGCCAGCTGACGCGGGGGCAAACAAGAGGCCGCAAGCAGATTGCCGCACAATGGCGCCGCAGTGCAAGGCCTCGGCTGGCCGAGACAAAAGAAGCCGGCGAGCGAGAAACATTCTCACTTATTCATCTCGTCGGCCCAATCAGCCACAAACAATCAGCAGCTTCTGCTCCACTTTTCTCTTCGTCACCTGACACAGAACGCAAAGAAATACTGTACTGCAAAAACTTTCAAATGGTATGGGTGTGGAGTTCAACTGGAGGTCAATTTGAAGTCGGCGAATGCAACAAAAAACAAAAGTCACACTTTAATTTAGCCCGAATTAGATTTTTGGGGGGTTTCTTTTTAATGTGACAATGATTGGTGTGCTGTTCTAACTGGGTCACAGGAACAGTACGGGCACAGATGGATGATTTATTCAATGGCCATCATCTGCTGATCATTCTGTTTGTTCGGAGAGCTGAGAAATAATCGTCCACAACCCCTTGGATCATGGGGAAAAAAGAAAAAAAAAACAGATAAGGCTTTAATATCAATCAGAGCGTCTATCAGCTAGATGTGCATCTTAAGTATAAATTATCCCACCATAATTTTTCGGCGCATATTTTTCTATTCTATGTTTAGCAGCTTACAGTTTTGTATTTGCTGATAGTTTTTTCAATTTGCCTTTTATCATTTGCATCAAACATTTTTGTATTTAAATTTTTTTGCTGTTTTTACAAATATTTATTTTCAAGAAAATTGTGATATAAATCCTTGTCATACATTTTTTGTCTTACCAGGAGTTTGTGTGTGTCATATTTGTGTTTGATTTCCGTTTGCATTTTCTTTATTTGAAAGGAAACTATGGTCGTTTTCGTCACATTTTTATGTTGGGGGTTTTTGTGTGTGTGTGTGTGGGGGGGTTCCTTGTATGTGTATAAATATTTGACGGGTGTTATTTATATATTTTGTATGAAATTCTTAAACTGTATGTTGTTTGTATTATTTTTGGAAGAAAAAAAATGCAGCGAAACATGCCAGCGGGCTATTATGCTAGGACTGATTTCGCTTCTCTCTTGACTTCTCCCAACATGTCACTGACAGGAACTAAGCCTGCCACAAATGCTTTGAATGAAAACAAGGGTGCTTTTCACACATTTGACAATGTTGGAAGATGTATGACAATGAGTATTATGGGATGGCAAACAGAGCTTCCTCTCCCCAGTGGAGATGCGACATGTGTCCCCCGTCTTTGATCAAGGGTTAATTCAACCAGGTCAAGTTTTTGGATTCCAGTGTCCAGACGCCAACCGGTGTTTATTTGGGGGTTGGGGGGGGGGGGGGGGTCACGCTGTCAAAACAAAGACTCTTGCAGCAGACCTCCAGTGAAGCAAAAGCTCTTCCGTGTTCCTGCTCAGTTTCATACACAGTCCCAAACATGGGATTCAAATATTGTTGGAGAAGCTGCACCTAATCTTAAATGGATTAAATGACCAGCGCTAACCTGATAAATGTACTGGTCAGAAAATGAAACTGCAAATTAATCTATGATGAAGAACAACAACAAGAACCCAGTAAGAACAAGAAGAAAAAGCTCCAGAATAATGAGAATTACAAGAACAGGAATAAAAATATTAACAACTAGAACAACAAAAAGACTAAAAAGAACAAGACCCAACAAGAACAAGCATAATCAGTACAATAACTGGAATTGCTAAGCACAAGAAAAAGAGCAATACGGATAAAAACAAGCACTATGGCAGGAACAAAATGATGCACCGACAGGCTGGGTATACTGATCATCAGCATTGGCTATCTTAAAAACTTCAAATAACACAAATATTTAAAATAATTCTAAATCGAATTAACATTTTGCCTGTGAAACGTTATAAATTGACCATCCTGTCCAGTATCGGTTCCCTAAAACCCAAAACAGCTGTTCACACCATTTAATACCATCCACCACATAAATATCAACACATTACACCACGAATAAACATTCACTGTAAACATTTTTTTCAACAATGAGTTTCAATCATGTGGTGAGAAAACATCAGAACGAGCGTCGCCTGCAGCCAGTACTCCACCGCGGCTAGCATGACTAGCATCGTTAGCATGTCGTACGGAGGGGGCCCCCGGCGACCGGAGGCGATAGAAAATGAGGTGAAAAACACCCACCTCGATGCTTTGCTTGTGTCAGTACGTCCACTCTTGATGTCCAGACACAATTACAGTCCGATCTGACGCCGAGAGGAGAGCATGTGGTCGGCCAAAAAAGTCAGCATCGCTCGACGGTACTTGGGATGGTTTCCAGCTAACGGGGCTAACAGCTAGTCTCCCCACCCCCCAACCGCACTTAAAGGGCAACTCGAAAGTGAGCGTGTGGGCTCATATCGGCAACAAAGCCGTCTTAAAGTTATTAAAGTCACACTTGACCCTAAAAGAGATGCTTACAAAGTGGACACAAAAATGGCTCAAACACAACAGCTTGATTTGCGTGTAGACGAGAAGCGAGGAATAAAATCCAAAATGTCCACACGAGACTCAACGAGGAAATACAAAAGCGGCTTGGCCGAGTGGGAGCTTGTCGTCCAGTGATGAAGTGTGCCGCGCCCAGATGTTTCCACTCATCGTCTCCTCCACGCGCGGTAGAATTCTTTCTCCACGGGGCCGATGTGAAGCAAAGCAGGGAAGGTTTTGGCCACTCGCTGGCCCCTTCGCTCGGTTCCGTACTGAGCACCAAAGCCCCACACCGACTGGAGTCGCCTCCGCCTCCCGTAAACAGTCGAGCGCCGCGTCCGTCTTGCTGTCTGCCCGCTGATTGCTCGGGCACGAACCCTCACACATCCATTGTAAACATGCATGCAAATTATATACCCACCTACGCAAAACAGCTGAAACATCAATGTAAAAAGATCATAAATATGTCAAAAAGGAGGTAATTATGTTTAAACGACGTTCTCTCGGAAAGGTCCACAAAATATAATAAAACCAAATATGAAAATAAACGTATTCATTTAGTTCTTAACTTAATTATTCTTGATAAATATGCTTTTTTTCTCAACAAAAACTATACAGTATACAGTATTTTTCGTAGTCGTCGTCAAGCTTTTGGGATGCAGTGGCGCCCACCAGTGGACGATTTATCTCCTGTAGCCCTCATTGACCTGCCTGACCCACTTTCCAGGGGTTGAAAGGGTATGAAGATGAAAGACAATCAAGGGTCTTCATTGTCCTAATGAGTTTTGGTAAATACTTTCAGAGAAGACCATGTTTTTGAAAACACAAAGAAAATCTTTTCAAGTGCTTCATAAATATCAAATACATTGTAGTCCTCAAAGACCAATTGTGTTCTTTGCAAAGCTTAAAATACAATTTCATCCTCAAAAAATTTTGCAAACATCATATGTAAACGTCAAATACAATATAGTTTCAAATGAAATGCACGCATACACATACACACGCATGCACACACACACTCACACACAATGTGGGTACTTTAAAAACTTTTGCATCACAATCTGGCGTTCGAAGCGCTTATCAGTCCCTTGCACTGGAAGAAGGCGTCCTGGCATGGCGCTCGGCTAAGGAAGCTTTGTAGCATGTCCATGCCATCCACCGAGCCTCCCGCCTCGAGGATGATGCGTCTGTACTCTTTCCCTACCTGTTTGACAAGCAGACGATGAATGAAGTTAACATTGATTTAACAAGGGGGGCAATTAATTTTTCACATAGTGACAGGTAGTTTGGGATTTTTTTTTGTGTGCCTTAATAAATTAAATTGGCATTTAGAAACACTTTTTCACACCGCTATAATTTTTCCAATCAAACGCGTTAGATGAGTTGTCACTGGAAACTGAGCACAATTTACATGTACCAACATTACCGAACTCCACACGTGTGGTTTTGTGCCCATCAAAGACAATGTAGTGTTCACTGGATGTCCAAAGTGAATGTTTTGGATTGGTACCCACTTTCGGGTTAAGGATTCCTTCCTTTTTAAAGCGGCTGAAGTAGATGTCCATGGAGTAGACCTCGCTCCACAGGTAGCTGTAGTACTGGCCGTCGTATCCTCCTGCCAGGTGGCCGAAGCTGGCCATCATGTTGGTGCCTGCCATCACAGTTGGCAGAGGTACTCACGCTCTGTACTTAAGTAGAAGCACTGATACGAGTTTGAAAAAAAAAAGAATTCTGGTCATAGGGGATGTGCAGATTCAACTCCTTCAGTAAAAGTTAAAAAGTACAGACTGAAATAAATACTGAAGGAGAGATGACACAGACCTTCTGTGGCAGCAACACCCAGGATATCCTGGCATAATTTTGCGAACACTGCGGCCGAGTCCGCAGTGGAGCTGGTGTGGAGCGACTGGTCCACCTTACTGAGGACCACCTGACGCAGGTTCATCAGCCCTGAAAAGATGGCAGCGGAGACGTCAAACTTTGTGGCGTTCCCGTCCGAGTCTGCCAATCGAGCGTGGTTCCAACCCGTGTTGGCCACCCTGGACGCGATGAGCTTGTCGAGCAGCGGCTCCGGGATGGCCGAGCCGTCCTTGTAGTGGCAGGACATCCTCCTCAGGGGCTCCTTCTCCCACACCCAATTCTCAAGCATTTGAGACGGAACCTCCACAAAGTCCGTCTCCACCTGCGTGCCGCTGAATTCCGAAAAGGTCACCTTCGCAAGACATCAAATCGAATTTAGGAGAGAATTTGATTAACCTAATGGACATGTTTTTGGAATCATCAAAGTCAGTGTGCAGTTGTCAAAGACTTAATAAGGTAAGTTCTTCCGTAAATATCAGACATCCACAGTCTTTAACAACCGAAAGCACCGGTGTCAAAATCGAGGCCTGGGGGCCTGATGTGGCCCACAACATCATTTTATGCGCTCACCTTGGAGCAGATCTCATGCATGACGTGTCCAAACTCGTGAAAGTACGTCTCGAGCTCGTGGTGCTGCAGCAGTGAGGGCAGACCCCCGGCTGGTTTGGTGAAGTTGGCGACCAAAGCGGCCGCGGGGAGGAGTCGCCCTCCTTCGGCGCCCTTGCACCCGGGCTGCAGGGCGAAGCACGCCGCGTGGCCGTACTTCCCCTCTCTGGCGGGAGAGGTGGGACTAAGTCACATGCAGTATGCGTGAAAACAAAACACGTGATCACTTTGGGAAGGAACCGGATGAGCGTTGAGGCCCCACCTGGGGTGCAGGTCCAGGTAGAAGCGTCCCATCTCCTCGCCGGTGTCGGCGTCATGGGCATCATAAACGCGGACGTCCTGGTACCACACGGACGCCGCCGGCACCCGACTGAAGCGTAGCCCCAGCAGGTCCCGGTAGATCCCGAGGAGGCCTTCTGTGACGGCGTCCAGCGGGAAGTACTCAAGAAGTTTGTCCTTGTCGACGGCAAACTTGCGCCGCTCGACTTGGTCCATGTAGTAGGGCAGATCCCACGCGTTCAGACGCCCGTCAAAACACCGACCGCTCGTCAGGCACTCGCGCTTCTTCAACGCCATCATGTACTTCCGCTCCCGTGCGCCCACCGGCTCCAGAGTCTTCTGGAGGGCATCTAGGATGGAGCAGGGTTCAGGTTTCACATCAGTGGGGTTCGAAATCATTTTAAAATTGGAGTTCAGGTGCTTATTTCAACCCCAAAAAGGGTTTCAAACAAGCGCGAGGGCTTCAAATGACGGGTTCAAAACCTTTGTTAGGGTTTCAAATAATGTTTCGGGTTTGAAATTAGGGTTCCAATCTCGAGTTAGGGTTTCAAAGTATGGTTTAAAAACATAGTCAAATTGGGGTTTTAAGTCAGTATTAGGGCTTCCCAAAAGGGTTTCAAACAGGGTTAGTTTTTCAAGACAACGTTATTGTTTGAAATAAGGGTTATCACTTTAAATTAAGGTGTCAAGACTGTCAGGGCTACAAATTAGGGTGTGTCAGAGTTTCAAAGTAAGGTTTCCATCCAGAGTCTGGGTTTCAAACAAGGGTTGGAGATTCACTTTAAGGATTTCAGACCTCTGTTGGGGTTTAAAAGCGGGGTATCAAACAAGGGGTAGGGCTTCAAATTACGGTTTCAAGACTGTTAGTGTTTCGAACAAGCCGTAGGGTTTGAAACAAATGTTAGGATTTGAAATTAGAGTTTAAAATGAGCTAAGGTGAAAAATTAGGCTTTTAATACAGGGGTAGGGTTTCAAGAGAGCATTCGAGCTTCAAATCATGGTTAAAGTCTGTTCGAGGTTTTTAAGTTAGTTTAAAATTAGCCACAGTTTCTGTTTTGAAGTTTGGGTTTTAAGTCTCGGTTCAAATTTCAAAGCAGGGTTTCAAGTTAGGGTTGGTGTTTCAGTTTGGGAGTCGAAGTCGGGAGCACAACTTTTAAGTATTTCAGCACATGAGTGTGTTTGGTTTAAGGCTCGTGAGCTAATGTCACAGTGAATTACTGAGGAAGGCGTCGACGTTGGTGACGTTCTTGGCTACGTTGACCTCCAGCACGTAGTCGGCGTGGCAGCTGTAGCCCAGCAGAGCCGCCAACTCGGCACGCAGCGCCACCAAACGTTCCAGGATGATCGTGTTCGCCTGCCAGACAATTCACATATGGACAACTGGGATGAGAGATCCACAATCGCGTTTGAAGCTGGGTTCGGTTTCAGATTAGGGTCGGCGGGTCTAGGGTTTCAAGTCGGGCTTAGGGTGCCAAGACAGGCGTGGAGTTTCAAACAAGGATTTTCAAATGCCTGGGTTATGGTTTACAGCCAATTTCAGTTTGAAGACCAGATTACAGGCTTTCACGGAGTCGGGTCTCGAGTCAGGATTTGTTTTTTTCTTTGGCTTTTTTGCCGAACTCCTGTTACCTCTTTGCACCTGCTGTGAAACGCCGTCTCCATCTTCCGTCGCGTCTCGGGATCGCGGCAACGTTTCATGACGGGAAAATAGTGAGGATAGGCCAGAGTCACCTTGTACACGCCGGACGCCTCGTCCACATCCAGACCCGAAAGAAAGCTCTCGGACATACCGTCTAGGCAGGGCAAAAGACAAGTCAAGGCACCGTAAATGTGTGTGTGAAAGAAGTAATGTGTGTTTGTATGAAGCGTGTTTACCGACCCAGCTGCTGCCGCGAGACGAGCAGGAACGTGTTGTCCTCATTCAGGTTCTTGTTGAACTCGATGGAGAGCTCGGAGATCAGCTTGGATGTTTTTTTGATTTTCTTTGGATGACAAAAAAAGTCTCAAAGAGGTTAAGGTTTCCAAGTAGGGCTTCAAGACAGCGTTGGGGTTCCAGGTCGGGGAGGGGGTTTCAAATGAGTGATAGGGTTCTAAAAGAGGATGAAGAGTTTCCAATCTGGGATAGGATTCCATATTATGGTTTCACCCCCGGGGTAGGGTTTTGAAATTAGTTAACGCCACAAGCCTGGAATTAGGGTTTCAAGACACTTTGAGGCCTACCAGTCAGGCCGAAACCAATTTTGTAGAAAGAAGAACAAGCAGTCTGGAAGATGGCGTCACCTCTCTTGTCTCTCCACACAGATGTAGTCCGTTCCGCCTGCCAGACGCCACCAGTCGCTCCAAGAACCGTTTTTCCTCCTGCGACACGTTTTCGTCCGGGAGCTTCTTCTGCTCACAAAAATGCAACGCGTGTCAAGGGAACGTCGTGCAACTCGACAGGATTGACCACCTTTGGCTTGACAACCTGCAAGGCGGCGATTCGGAGGAAGACGTCGTGCCTCATGCTCAGCTCCACGTCCAAGTGGCAGAGACGTTTGTCGGCCTGGGCGCTGGCCAATCGCACGGCCCGACACGGGCTCACGTACTGCGGGAAGTCCAAAGCGTGACGGCGCGCTGGGGACAAGCGACAGCAAGCCACAAGGAACACTTGGGGAAACCTGCAACATTTCGACTCACACAAGTGTGTTTCGGCGTGTGATTAGTCATGCTCGTGTTGTGTGTTGTGTCTTCTGTACGTGTGTGTTGTGTAGTATGTATGTAGGTATGTAATGAGTTTTTTATGTTGTGTTTTATATTGTGCATGTAACTTTTTGAACCGGACCAAAATTGATTTTTTTGTGGGGGGGCTGATTCTGATATTTGGCAGAACCAAACTACCAATAACTGATATATTGCCCGATTAATTAAAAAAATAAAAGGTAGCAGAACACAAAAGTAGCATTTGTGGGCTGACCTGCGTAATCCATCTTGACGTTGGCGAGTGCCCTCAGCGTGTTCTCAACGGAGACGGCGTCCACGCAGAGGCGTCCAATCTCGTCGTAGACCTTGGTCACAGTGCCGATCAAGCGTTCGGCGTCTGCGGCGATATCCTCTGGCGACCGGTCCCACCTCAGCGGGATACTGTGAGTGTAGGCCCGCGCGGGACGCCGTGCCGTGCCGTTGAGGATAGTCATTCTCCACACGGGGTCTCTGCACAGAGTGACAGACGCTCCGCTCGCAAAGGGTTATGGTGCTCAATGGACGGACGGCATATTTCTGGAACGTCACTCTCAGAATTCTTTCCGTGCTAAGCGGCGACCGATTCCCCCCGCCGCGATGGGTCGGGTTGCAGTCGGACATTGAGGAACACGACACCTCGCCAGGACTGCAAAAACTTAAGAGGCGGCCATTAAAAGATGACTGCTGATTAAGTGCAACGACGTGTTTACAGCAAGCTTACACACTCGGCAAATGATTACTACTGACCGTTCCTTACACGCTACATCACACACCTCATAATAAGCACCATATACGCACTCGCGCACGCTTTGGCTTTAACCTTCAAGCTTGCTAGGGTCATGCTAGTGTGTCATTCTACGCTGCGCGAGTGCATGTGTGTTTTATAGTGCGCGTTTAGTAGCTCATATTCGTCAAGTAGCGTGCATGTGTTGTGCAATGCGAGTTGGATACGTTTGTCTGTGTGTAATGCCTGTTATCTACTGTAGCATAGTGAATGTTGTGCAATGTGTAGTGTATGACGTTCAGTTTTTGTGTTGTGAGTTATGTAGTATTTGTGCTGTGTTGCATTATTTTGTGTGCATGAGCAAAATGTGGAGAGAAGTTAGTGTGCCATGCAATGTGTAGTGTTGTGCAGTGTGTGTAAGCGTTGTGCATATTGTGCCAGGAAGAATACAACATTTATAGTATCTTAAGTACTCTGTTTTGTAGTGTGTTGTGTAGTGTGTGTTACTTTGTACGTGTGTTGTGTGTTTTGTGCAATAAGGCAAGTCGTGTGTCTTCAGTATTGTGTGTGTGTGTGTGTGTGTGTGTGTGTGCACGATGAGCATAACTGAAAATGAAAAAAAAAAAGAGAAAATAAAACAGACGACTTTTCAGGCCGTCGTCCCGGCAACAGTCGCAGCTTGTCAATCACGCACTCTACTTCGCTGTCACTTCCGGTATGAGCGCCCGCGCACGTGCACGCGCACCGGAGAACCAGGCTCTGGAGCAGTCCCGGGCGCGAGTAACGGCGATTGCTGAGCGGCCACGGCTCGGGTAAGATGACGCACACAACATCTTTTGACGTGATTTCATCAACCACGCTGGCATTTGGATTTGTTTTTCGCTGCTATGCATTCCTTGTTCGTCGTGTGACCGTCGCGTCGCGAAGAATCGTGCTCGGCCGAGGCAGAGACGCCCATTTTAGCCATTGCACTTGTCTAAAAAGAATTGTGCATGAACCCTAAAATTGCATACGATTCGGTGACGTCACAACCCGTGTGTCAATAGTCGTCGAGAGGCAGGGTAGGGTGCGGGTGTGTATGCGTGCCGCACGTGACCACCTTCCCGCGTGCACTGGTTTACACCTGCTACCTTTGACGTCATCAACACGTAATCAGCATCGTCTGTAACGGGAACCATCATTACGCTTAATTGTGCTTATGGAGCTAAACTTCAGTAGTATGACACACTCAGTTTAAATTCTCTCACGGGATGAGTAAAGTAGTGTTCGATCGGTAGCTGATGGAGTTAGCTTACTGTTACACATGTCGTTAGCCTAATATCACCCTTGCCTGAAGCACGTGAACGTTTTCTGAACAACAAATTCAGCAAAGAAGTAAAGTTCAATTGCCTCAATTCATCCTTTGCAGATGAGGTCGTTATGCTATGAGGCTAAGGATGTTATTGAATTTTAATGTTTTTTTTCGCGACGTCACACACCGCTGGACTCGCCCTAAGTCGAATTTAAAAAAGTAGTAAACCGCAAAACTCGCAAGTTCCCATCAAAGTAAAATTTGAGGTGTGTGTGTGTGTGTGTGTGTGTGTGTGCAGTTTGTAGTTAAACATGGCGGTGGAGAAGCGCCTGGCGTTTTCTATCATCCAGTTCCTACGGGATCAGACACATGGCGACACATTGAATTCCGACGAGCAGGAGAGCCTTGAAGGTACGGTGGATGCCGGGTAATGGTGGTCAGAACCGGCATGAACGTCTGCTTTTGTCGCAGTTGCCGTCCAATGTCTTGAGACCACCTTTAAGATCAGCGCTAGCGACAGCCACCTGGCGGCGCCGCAACCTCTCATGGAGGTCTTCCTCAACTCTCTGCTCAAGGTGAGCATCCATTTTGTTTCACATTATAAAATTCCGTTGCCGGAATGTTGTCGATACCAATGAAAACCAATCATCACCACCACTCGATGACCAATCGTTTGTCATAATATTGCCCTCAGAACGACAACCTGAGCTTGCCGGCGACGACGCCCTCGCCCGAAGACGCCGAACGAGCTGAGCAGCTGAAGAACGAAGGTGAAAAGATACAATTTGATTGGTCGACTGATGTCACAACCCACGTGATTGTTCTGCACGCATCTGGAAGTGACCATTCAAAAAGGCCAGTGCTATGTGACACAATCGTCTATTTTTAGGGAACAATCACATGAAGGAGGAAAACTACCGATGCGCGGTGGAGTGCTACACCAAGGCCATCGACTTGGACCTGAGGAACGCTGTCTACTATTGCAACAGGTATTAGCCACAAGTTACGGTTACGCTCAGGCTAGGTAATGCAAAATAATGCTAACGCTGTGGTCATGCAGGGCGGCCGCTCACAGTAAATTGGGCGACTACACGGAGGCGACAGGCGACTGCGAGCGAGCCATCGGGATCGATCCCAGCTATAGCAAAGCGTACGGCAGGATGGGGTAAGTCAAGGAAAAAATGACGCGTCTCTCAAAAAAGAACAAATTGTACACTTTAAAAAAACATTAAATCACATGAATAAAATTTTTCAATGAACCGTGTTTGGGATTCGGTGTGCTCGCAGCCTGGCACTAACAGCCATGAACAAATACCCCGAGGCCATTTCTTACTTCAAGAAGGCACTGGTGCTGGACCCGGACAACGACACTTACAAGTCCAACCTGAAGGTGGCAGAGCAGAAGCAGAAGGAAGTTAGCAGTCCTGTGAGTGCAAGACAACATAATACAATAATTATGAAATCTAACAAAATGTAAATAAAATGCATAAATAAATATGTAATTTTTTCTATGTACGTTCTCATTTGTTGCCACACTCTTTCCTACTCCTCATGTCCCGTGTATGTAGATAGCCGCAGGTTTGGGATTCGACATGGCCAGTTTAATCAACAACCCTGCCTTCATCAGCATGGTGAGCGCAGGTCTTCCTTATACTGTCGTTGCGATTGTCACAAAGCAAAACAATAACAGACATGCTTTCTTCCTGTGTCGGTAGGCAGCCAGTGTGATGCAGAACCAACAGGTGCAGCAGCTGTGAGTGTTGGCGCTAGCTCCGTCTTAGCTTTGAGATGAGATTAGCTTTTCGCGTCTCACTTCCTCGTCGTTGTCAGAATGTCGGGAATGATGGCCAACGCTGTGGGAGGACCGGCCGCCGGAGTGGGAGGTCTGACAGACATTTCCAGTCTGATTGAAGCGTAAGCACACCTTTTGGACCAATAAACGCTACCACTACGGTCACGTAGAGCTCACGTTCACATTATGTTTTCGCTGCTCGCTGTTGTGTGAAAGGTACCAATGCAGTCATGGCATCTAATTGCTTCTGGTACTTTGGGTACTGATTGGCGCAGACTTATACATCAACTGAAATTAGCTCCTTTAAATTCTGTGGAAACAAACTGGGTACATTGAAAAGTGGTTCGGCCGCACTAGAAATCAAACCCAGTGGTAATTAAAATTGGTGAAACTGTACTAAGATAGTTCCAGAAATAGTACCTGGTAGTTCCAAGAGATACTAACTGTGGATGAATGGCAGGAACGTGACGACGCCCTCTACCCCAATAATTGTTGCTTGTCCTTTTCCACCAGGGGGCAGCAGTTTGCCCAGCAGATCCAGCAGCAGAACCCTGAGCTCATCGAACAGTTACGCAATCACATCCGGAGTCGATCGTTCAGCGGCAGCGCCGAGGAGCACTCGTGATGCCTCAGGTTGGTGTATGTGTTCGATTCCCACACGTTCAGCTTTTCAAAGATCACCCCCCCCCCCCTTCCAAAATTACAGCCAAACCAAACTGAGCCAACTCTCCTACGCTGGACCCCCTGAGATGATTGACAGCTGTAAGGAAGACACGACGAGCGTGCAGTGGCACTTTGATTTTTGACTTGTGGATTTTTTTTTCCCTTGCTTTGTATTTTGCAAACTAAAATTTGAGACACAAGTAAAACGAACGGGACAAATTATTCTCGTAAATCAAGGTGCCACTGCATCACGTGAGGTCTACTCTTGCTTTTTAGTCATGTGACTGACACGCCTGCATTGTGACATTGTCATTGCACTTTAGCGCCACGAAATAAGGAAGAAAAAAAAGAATCAAGAATAATGAACACTTAAAAAATGTATTTGTGTATGTTGTATAAATGTAAGGTTGCTCCTCCTGCATGCTTTCAAACTGCTATTTGGCATCAGAAGCTTTATGGAAACTAGCCAGCAAGACCAACAGTGGGCTAACTCCATTTTGAGTCATTTTGCAGGAAAGTGATGTGAAGTTTTATGGTTAGTGCATAATGATTGCCAACTAAAGGTTTCATGCATTGGTAGTCCAAGTCCAAACAATTGTCACTTCTATCACTTTTTCATGAAAAAGGAGAAATGACATTCACTGAAGCTAACTTAGAGATGGACTGACACCCAAGCTTCAATTTTGTTTTCATCCTGAGCATAATATTGAGCTCCCATTTGTCAAAATTGTGACGAAACTTTGATTTAGACCTATCGTCATCAAGAATTTACACCCTTTCTCGAATTTCTGCACTTACCTCAAAATTGGACAAAACATGGAGTTAGCTCACTCTAGTTTCCAGCTGCTCAAATCAGCTCTGTTGGGCCAGGAAGATGCGTCCTTCCAATAAAAATAAAATGTTATGAAAACCAACTCTTTTGTCATCTTTTACAATATTGTTTAAAAGACAGAACTCTTATGAATTGCGTTTAAATATCATCTCCGCAATTCGGCAAGTTTATTAACACATATTCACATTTTCAAAGAATCTCATTATTCACAACCATTTCAAATAGCATTAAAACACAGTGTGCAGTGTGAGGCGCACCATCGGTCCATTGTAAATAAAGCTGGTTTAAAAAACACCCCAAAAAGTTAAAAAGTCAGTCGCTAGGACGGACAAACCACGCACACTTGAGCCACGTCGTCGTATTCGTACGTACGCTTCAGGAACGAGTCTGTAAGCCTCAGACCGGAAATAGTCTGAAACAAATAAAACAAAACCAAAATGTTTTTCCATATCCTTGATTTCCAGCTTTGGGTCCATGTACTAGTACACTTTTTAACCTCACGAGCTAAACAATTCAGCGCACTCACTAGTAGAACAACTATACTAACGAGTGCCACTTTTGGCTTCCTCGTAATTAAACCTGACAAGTGAACTACTGCGCAGCACTGGTAACACTACAAAGCACAACTTGTAGGCATGTCTCAGTCATTAGGAGACTCCTTATCAAGGATACGGAATAAATGCTCAAATGGTTTTGCATACGAGTTGCACGGTACCTGGAGACCCTGGACAGACGCCAGTAGCGTGAGGGGGAGTGAAAGTGACGCCCCGGGGCTCAGCTTGCCCAGAGGGCGACCAGACACGCCGCACCAGTGGACGGATGCCGTGTTGATCATGTCCACGAGAAGGTCCATGGTCCTTTCGCTACACACGTACACACACACAAACAATCCCACGTTGAGTGTTGAGGAGGTGCGAGGTCAGATGAAGTTACCCGATTGTTGTTTCCTGACCTGCAGTTGGTGATTTTACAACTGATGTCAAAAGGTTCTTCCAGGCTGACCGTGTCGGGAATGACCTCCATGGAAAGGCGGATGTCTCCATAGCCTGGAGCCTGGCACACGCGTTCAGTATACAATTAGACAGACGATAGCCTACACTCAAAGTACACGGGCATGAGAAACATTCATTAGGATGAGAATAGGGACATTGGTGGTGAGGAAAATGCGAATTATGATGAAAACATGCAATATGAGGGAGTTCAATTAAATCTGATGAAAATGTACTATGTCAGAACTGTATCAAACATTACATATCAGTGTGCTTCCATGTGGAACATCCAAATAAAAACAAATCAATGGCAATCTATGTCGAACTGAGGGAAGTTGCGTCATCTAGTCAGCCCAGAGCCTTGTCTAATAAAACATGCTTTGCTGCTACCATGTGGCATCTATTAGGCAATTATAAATCTTGAGTCCTTTTAGTCCTTTCGTATTTGTTAAACTTTCTAACAGAGTATTTTGTTTTCTTTAATGCCATTATCTTTGTCTTACGTTGTAATGTTAACACATTAAAATGAATAAAATTGGCATCTTTTTGACCATTTTAAATGCGCAACCGGCCAATAAAATTGGTTGACTGTGTTATCAGATAGGCCCTATTACATTTGCGACATTAGGTGAATAAATGATTTAATATGGCATATTAGAGGTGTACAGGCATGAACTATGATGTAAATGTGCTCCATTCGAGGTATTTACATTAAATACGGTATAGATATGGAACAGGGTTGTAGAGTTTTATTAGGATAAGCCCCTTGAAATGTTTCATCTGGTTTTAGGGGGTTGGGTTGGGGCGGGTCGATTGGGGAGTACCATCCTCTGCAGCTGGCTGGTCTGCAGGCGTCCCCGCTCGCCCAAGTTGGTCTTCCACACGATGTCCAGTTTTCCGATGACGGTGACGCCCTTGATGACGCCGGCCTTCTCGGCGTACTCGGGCTTGGGCGTCAGGCAGTAGAGGTACTGGCGCGTGTCCATGGGCTGCAGGTAGGACATCTTGCCAAACGTTGACACCCTGAGGAGAAAGGGACCAAAAGAACAAAAATTCAGACAAGGTGATTACTACATTTGAAAAAAAAAAATCTGAAAATACAATTTGATGCAGTTGTCCAAGTAAAAATTGACAATAGAAGAAAGGAAAGATAGAAAATGACATATAGGAACTGAATCAGCACCAGTCTCTCTCTCTCTTTAAAACACAAAGATTTGTATTTCTACTTCAGTGAGGCGTGTCAGTACTCGAGCCGTACCCGTGGTCTTGGTGCGTGACGGTGTTGAGCTCGGTCACGTTGTACATCAAGGACGGCTCCAGCGACACCTTCTCCATGAACATGGGCGACGTGGTGATGTTCTGGATCTGGGCTTCTAGGAACACTTCGTCCGTCTGGGGCGGAGAGGGCGGCATGCAGACGGTTATGGGGAGGCAGAGTCTCCACCACGGATTTGGGGCGGGTGGAAGTATAGTTGGATGTTTTGTATTTTGGTGACCTTCCAATGTTCAGAAAATAATAAACCGGGTCAGCTATAAAATCAGGTGATCGACCCCGATTTTCGATCATCCCTACACAATAAAGTACTCCTTAATTCAGTTAATAAGTTATTAAGTTAATAAGAGATTTACATTAGGCCTGATGTAGAAAAAAATCATGACAATAATCCATTTGCTGACTATGGAAATTAATCATCTGCTGCTATAAATATGCTGCCAGCTAATTTGAGAAGTTTTCATTGTTTTTATTTATTATGTGTGATGATTGGGAGTTTGTGGTCAAAAGCAACAGTTGAACGCAACATTTCTCAGCCAGTTAAGATTAGCTCATTAGCATTAGCTCATGCCACCAGCTGCCACCGACTGAGGCCGCCATGACGTTCCATGCAAAAGCCGGTGTGGCCCACTCTTTCCTCACACACTCCAGATTGTCTTGATCATCAAATTTACATTTATTTAGATCTTAGAATACTGATTAAAATTCAACAAGACACATTGAATTACACTCAAGTGTACAAACACATTTACACACACACACACACACACACACACACACACACACACACACACACACACACACACACACACACACACACACACGCACGCACGCACGCACGCACGCACGCACACAAAAGCACCCCGTGCAAAAGGAAGTGTGGCGAAGGTGTGTGTGCAAACAACAACAATGGGAAGCTTCCCAATTGTGCTCTTCCAGCTAGCAGTTATTTCAATTTGATAATAATAATAATAATAATTCAGTAGAATATTACTGCCATTGTTGTTTGCTTCCACCCGCAAGCGGCGTGAAAAAGACAGGCGATGAGAACAGAAAAAGGAAAGCAATTTACCACGGAACTGAGGTCGCTCTAATGGAGAAAATGAACATAAAAGGACACAATGAACACATGCCAAACGTGATGTAGGCTAACAAGCGAATGGACTAACTAGATGGGGAACGTACCTCGGCGTTGTAGAACTTTGTCTTGACGTCCAGGGGCTTGAGGACCTGATTGAAGAGAGAATGTAGACTGAACGTCTCCATCGCTCGGCAGCAGAACAAAAAAAAAAGAAAGAAAGAAAGCGTGACGGTGCAATGAAGGAGTGTTCCGTTGGGTGCTTATGGCGGGCGCTTATGACATGCCTCAAGGACGCGTTAAGTGGACTGCTTCACCTGGAATTTGAAGAACTTGCGGAAGTAGAGCTTCTCTCCGTACTGTGTGGTGTAGCTCACGGCGCACACCAGGCTGCAAACAAACACAAGGGCCACCATTTAGCAGATGCAAGTGCAAAAAAAAAAAAAAAATTGTGTACAAATCACACCGCCATGCTTGTAAACATTTTTCAACCCTAAAAAAATCATTAAAAAAAACGGACAAACTTCAGATAAGTGTTTTCCACAATCAGGGATGCCCCCACCCAAAAAAATATTTCTTTTTGAATTGTATATTAAGGCCAGATGGCTCACATGTGCGTTCCGATCTCTTTGACTTCATGGTGGATGACATCATCGATGCAGCACTCGGGTTTGAGCTCAGCCACAGTTGAGTTGGATGCTGACAAGTTGAGTCTTTGAGAGCTGGTCTGCAAGTCGGCCTACGGAGGAGCACATGGCACCGGGGGAGTTTCAGGAGGATTATTGCTTCATTTTAGCCATTCTCACTGTTGATTTACCTTAACCAGAATATCCTTGACCACCTGACTGCTGTCATTGTGCACGCTGATGTAGCTGGAAAAGGTCTCACCCAGGAAGATGTTGCTACCAGGAGATGAATATTTTCATTTTTAAATTTTAATTGAATGAAATGTTTACATAGAAATCCAAAGGAAATAAAATAATAATACAATGGATTAAAGTAATTAAATACAAAATAAACGAGAATACAATAAAAAAATATTAAACGTCAACCTAACTTCAGTTGAAAAAAAAAAGAAATAAAACCTCAAAATAAACCTAAATTGAATTAAAATCATTTGAAAAAGTATTTCAAAGACTAGTTCAAAATAATAAATAATACGTAATAAAGTTAAAATGAAAATCTAATCAAAATTTAAATGTAGTAGGCAAACGTTTGGATGACTCACCCAAAGTTCTGCGGCAACGTGAGCATCTCGCCCAGCATGAGTGTCTCGGCGCCCTTGATGGTGGACGGATCGTCTTGCATGAGGCGCCCAAAGAGGTCACCTGTCGGTACAAACCACGAAGGCAAAATGAGGCACACATGATTTGGTGTAAAAGAATGATTAATGTGGGCTTTTTCCCCCTCACTGAGAAATGCACTTGAATAAATGGTTGGTTTCCTCATTTTTGTAATTTTGCTCCCACATTATTTAGGGGGCAAAAAAATTACTGCAAGCTAAAGAACACATCTTAATTGTGAGTGCCCAAAGGTTCCGGAGGAATTGCACATTCAAATGCATTTGCATGCCTTTTCAAAGAAGGTGTAATGATGACCTGGTAGGTCTCGCTCTTCACATGTCACTGGCAGGTTGGTAAACAGAGTTGGTTTGGTCAGTCGCATTACTAAGAGAAAACAAAAACAAAGACATTTTATGCATTATTATTTCCATATGTACCCTTCTATTGACCGGGAAAAGGCGATTGTTTGTCGACAGGTGTCCTGCCATTGGCTGGTGACCAGTCCATAAGCACAATTATGAAGATAAGCGCAATATAAAAGAGATGAATAGGGAATGTCTTCATTGCGAGACAAATAAAGGTTTTTATATCTTGTCTTAATGATAGTTTATTTTTCTGTCGCGCCTGTCAAGAGAGCCGAAACGACTGTGTTAATAACTATTGCAACGGACGAAGATAAAAACAATGACTTTCTGCCATATTGAAGTGTCAGCACACCATAGCGCACACACATAAAATATCATCCTGTCATATAAGCATAAACGTGTCTGTAGATAATATATTAAACTAAAATTAGTGAGGTAGTAGCCAGCACCAGAGGACAAACACCGGTCTGCTTCTACGACGTTTAAAACAACATTTCCCAATTGAAATGTACATATTTAAAGTACTAAATGAGTTTCAAAGTACCTTTTAATGCGAGCAGGTGATCCTGTTTGGCCTGACTTACATCCATTTTGACACAAAACGGCTTTTATCCAGGGACGCTAGCCCCGGATGAAGCTAACAGCTGTGACGGTAGGCTGGTCCACGTGACCGGATATACGCATCTTCTTCGATAATTGGAGTTCAGCGCGCACAATGCTGCCCTCCACAAGAGCCGAACGGGTACTACAACTACTTCTACGACTACTGTACTACTACTACTACTACTACTATTAGCATCTTCCGAACCGCTTGATCCTCACTAGGGTCGCGGGGGGTGCTGGAGCCTATCCCAGCTGTCTCCGGGCAGTAGGCGGGGGACACCCTGAATCGGTTGCCAGCCAATTGCAGGGCACACAGAGACGAACAACCATCCACGCCCACAACTTATGGACAATTTTAGAGTGCTCAATCAGCCTGCCATGCATGTCTTTGGAATGTGGGAGGAAACCGGAGCACCCGGAGAAAACCCACGCAAGCCCGGGGAGAACATGCAAACTCCACACAGGAGGCTGGAGCTGGAATCGAACCCGGTACCTCTGCACTGTGAAGCCGACGTGCTAACCACTGGACTACCACCGGGCTGCCCTACTACTATTAATAATAATAATAACGTGGAAAAAAGAAAGAAAGAAAAAAGAAATGTAATAAATAAACACACACACACACACACACACACACACACACACGGTAAATAGATAGATAAATGCAATATAGGACTGATAGGACAGACGTTTGTTTAATAACACAAGAATCACAAAGTACAATCGTACATGCATGATTAAATGTCGTATTTTTAATTTTAATGTTTTCTGACACATTGTTTTGCTGTGGTCCTTAAGTGGCTTCCTCTCTCAGCAAAATCTGAAAACAATAAAAACAAATCAGAAAATTATTCATTTTCTTTGACTTTTAACTAGGATAAAGTCCTTCTCACCGGAGCGGCTTCGTCGTTGGTGTTGGAGTTGGGACGTCGCCAGTCGGCTTTGGACAGAATCCCGAACACGAGAAAGCTGAATGCCACAATCAGGATACCAAGCATATTGGCGAACAGAGCCTCCGCAGGCAGTGAGCTGTAAGCCTTTGCTGACACGCCGTCGCTAACAAACACCAAAGAGCAAAAAAACAAAAACAAAACTTGAGTGCCTTCATATGTGTCCAGTAGAAGTCGTTGAAAGCCTCACAGTGCAAAGAAAAGCTGCTCGTTGATTCCACTGATGCAGGCGGCCAGACTGAGCAGCAGTACCGCTTGTCCCGTCCACACGTGAATCCCCTTCAGGTAGTGACTTAACCGCGGCGCAGAACATGGCAGCAAAAAGCCAACCAGTCCCAGGAACCACTGTGGATGAAAGAAGGCATGTCCACAGAGATGACATGAAAGCGGACTCAAGTCATTTTGTCAAGTCAGCGTATTCTTACCTGCCACGCAAACGTTACCACGGCGCTCATTCCCACCCAGCTGTGCAAGGAGTACATTGAGGGGATGTTCAGGGTGCTGTGCACGTTAAAGACGGCGTACAGGCCGACGGTGGCAAGCACCAAAGCAGCCAGCATCAGTCCTGCGTGGACCAGCTTCCATGTGATCTTCTTCTGAGACCACCCCCAAGGCACACGAAACAGGACGGCGGCTGCCGAGAATAAAAGGGTAGAATACATTATAGTCTGGGAATTTATCACTTGTGCTACATTACGCTGAAGTCAAAAGTGTTGTTAGCTAATTCGTTGGTCTGTATAAACTACAAATCCCCTTAAATGGACAGCCGTGACTCACCGAAGCCATAAAGGACCATTAGTCCGCTGATCATGAGGACGGGATGCCAGCTGAACTGGGCCTCACTTCCATCCCACGCGAACCCTCCTCGCCAGCGCCAGTTCCAGAAGACAACCATGACCACGCACAGGAGGCCCACGTTGATGCACAGACACCAGGACATGTAGAAAGATGCCGACGCTCCCATTGTAAAGTGTCCCACTCCACCACCTCCTCGGTTTTACTCCACAGCAGTGGCACGGCCAATGGATTGTCTCGCATCCATAAAATGTCAGAAGCCGTGATAGGCGGTCAGGAGGGAGACTGCCACCACATCATCTCCGACTTCCTGATTGATTTTTTTCACTGTTTACACTCATAAACAACACTCTGAGTCATCTTGCCAGCAAAGTACCGACCATGCTAACGTTTTCTTGCATGTTGATGCCTTCGAAAGATGCATGGCAGCTCAAGAAGAAAATTAGCTACCAAAAATGATATGTACTTGTTCATAATGAGGAAATTAACAACAATGCTGTTGGTGTTAGTGCTCCCCTCAAGACCCAGGTTAGCTCATAGAGAGCAAATTAGGTCTCACATAAATTATTTTGGGGGTGTCTGTTAAGACACGATAGCTCAGTGCAAGCAAACTTGCTGCCACGCTAATTTCCAGTATCCTCATTGACCAGACAGTATTTACAGTATTGTACCTTGGTTGATACAGTATCTAATACAGTACTTCTGACTGGCTCTGTATTGTTTCTACAACTATGACAAAGTTCCAAAGGCAGCTGTGTGATCCATTACACTGACTTGTCTGCTTTCCATTCCTATTCTAAGAAATGTATACTGTATTCAGTTTCATAATGCTTTCCTCCTCGACGTCAAACAGATTCCTGTAGCTCACGAGCTAAGCAGGCTCGCCGTTTCCCCGAAACAAAGAATCACGAGGCCGCTTGTCATCTGACTTGACACTGAACTGGAGAGAAGTTCCCACAGCGCTGGTGACACTGAAACATTTTTTTTTCCAGGCTTTGTAGCCGTCTGGACAATGACATCCTCTGACCACAAACGGAGACGGATGCCCGGTACACCTCACCAGGGAGGCGTCCGGGAGGCATCCTAATTAGATGCCCGAGCCACCTCATCATTTGGAGGTGCTGATCCTCATCCCAACCGCTTCACACTCGGCTGCGAAACGCTCCAGTGAGAGTTGGAGAGCCCTGCTTGAAGGAGCCAACAGTACTACATCATCTGCAAAAGCAGAGATGTAACACTGAGGCCACCAAAACGGACCCCTCAACGCTTCGGCTGCGCCTAGAAATTCTGTCCATAAAGGTGATGAACAGAATCGGCGACAAAGGGCAGCCTTGGCGGAGTCCAACCCTCACTGGAAACGATTCCGACTTATTGCCGGCAATGCGAACCAAGCTCTGACATCGGCAGTATAGGGACCGGACAGCCCGTATCAGGGGGCTCGGTACCCCATACTCCCAAGCACCCCACAGAACTCCCCGAGGACACGGTCAAACGCCTTCTCCAAGTCCACAAAACACATGTAGACTGGTTGGGCGAATTCCCACGTACCCTCGAGGACCCTGCTAAGGGTGTAGAGCTGGTCCAATGTTCCACGGCCGGGACGAAAACCACACTGCTCCTCCTCAATCTGAGGCTCGACTTCCCGACGGACCCTCCTCTCTAGCACCCCTGAATAGACCTTACCAGGGAGGCTGAGGAGTGTGATTCCTCTGTAGTTGGAACACACCCTCCGGTCCCCCTTTTTAAAAAGAGGGACCACCACCCCGGTCTGCCAATCCATAGGCACTCTCCCCGATGACCACGCGATGCTGCAGAGGCGTGTCAACCAGGACAGCCCCACAACATCCAGAGCCTTGAGGAACTCCGGGCGGATCTCATCCACCCCTGGGGCCTTGCCACCGAGGAGCTTTTTAACCACATCGGTGACTTCAACCACAGAGATAGGAGAGCCCGCCTCAGAGTCCCCAGACTCTGCTTCCTCCAAGGAAGGCGTGCTGGTGGAGTTGAGGAGGTCTTCGAAGTACTCTGCCCACCGGTTCACAACGTCCCGAGTCGAAGTCAGCAGCGCCCCATCTCCACTGTACACAGTGTTAGTGGTGCACTGCTTCCCCTCCTGAGACGTCGAATGGTGGACCAGAATTTCCTCGGCCGTCCGAAGTCGGCTTCCATGGCCTCACCGAACTCCTCCCATGTCCGAAGTTTTTGCCTCGGCGACCACCGGCCGCATTCCGCTTGGCCAGTCGATACCGTCAGCTGCCTCTGGGGTCCCACAGGCCATAAAGGCCCGATAGGACTCCTTCTTCAGCTTGACGGCATCCCTTACCGCTGGTGTCCACCAGCGGTACGGGGTTGCCGCCACGACAGGCACCAACCACCTTACGGCCACAACTCAGGTCGGCCGCCTCAACAATAGAGGCGCGGAACATGGTCCATTCGGACTCAATGTCCCCGCCTCCCGGGACATGGGAAAAGCTCTGCCGGAGGTGGGAGTTGAAACTCTTTCTGACAGGGGATTCCGCCAGACGCTCCCAGCAAACCCTCACAATACGTTTGGGTCTGCCAGGACGGACCGGCGTCCTCCCCACCATCGGAGCCTACTCACCACCAGGTGGTGATCAGTTGACAGCTCCGCCCTCTCTTCACCCGAGTGTCCAAACATGTGGCCGCAAATCCGATGATACAACCACAAAGTCAATCATCGAACTGCGGCCTAGGTGTCCTGGTGCCAAGTGCACATGTAAAGTGTCCCACTCCACCACCTCCTCGGTTTTACTCCACAGCAGTGGCACGGCCAATGGATTGTCTCGCATCCATAAAATGTCAGAAGCCGTGATAGGCGGTCAGGAGGGAGACTGCCACCACATTATCTCCGACTTCCTGATTGATTTTTTTCACTGTTTACACTCATAAACAACACTCTGAGTCATCTTGCCAGCAAAGTACCGACCATGCTAACGTTTTCTTGCATGTTGATGCCTTCGAAAGATGCATGGCAGCTCAAGAAGAAAATTAGCTACCAAAAATGATATGTACTTGTTCATAATGAGGAAATTAACAACAATGCTGTTGGTGTTAGTGCTCCCCTCAAGACCCAGGTTAGCTCATAGAGAGCAAATTAGGTCTCACATAAATTATTTTGGGGGTGTCTGTTAAGACACGATAGCTCAGTGCAAGCAAACTTGCTGCCACGCTAATTTCCAGTATCCTCATTGACCAGACAGTATTTACAGTATTGTACCTTGGTTGATACAGTATCTAATACTTCTGACTGGCTCTGTATTGTTTCTACAACTATGACAAAGTTCCAAAGGCAGCTGTGTGATCCATTACACTGACTTGTCTGCTTTCCATTCCTATTCTAAGAAATGTATACTGTATTCAGTTTCATAATGCTTTCCTCCTCGACGTCAAACAGATTCCTGTAGCTCACGAGCTAAGCAGGCTTGCCGTTTCCCCGAAACAAAGAATCACGAGGCCGCTTGTCATCTGACTTGACACTGAACTGGAGAGAAGTTCCCACAGCGCTGGTGACACTGAAACATTTTTTTTTTCCAGGCTTTGTAGCCGTCTGGACAATGACATCCTCTGACCACAAACGGAGACGGAGACATGCTCATCATCCATCCATCCATTTTCTACCGCTTATCCGGGGTCGGGTCGCGGGGGCAGCAGCTTTAGGAGGGAAGCCCAGACTTCCCTCTCCCCAGCCACTTCTTCGAGCTCTTCCTGGAGGATCCCGAGGCGTTCCCAGGCCAGCTGGGTAACATAGTCCCTCCAGCGTGTCCTGGGTCGTCTCCGGGGTCTCCTGCCAGTGGGACATGCCCGGTACACCTCACCAGGGAGGCGTCCGGGAGGCATCCTAATTAGATGCCCGAGCCACCTCATCTGGCTCCTCTCGATGTGAAGGAGAAGCGGCTCTACTCTGAGCCCCTCCCGGATGACCGAGCTTCTCACCTTATCTCTAAGGGAGAGCCGGACACCCTGCGGAGAAAACTCATTTCGATCGCTTGTATCCGGGATCTCGTTCTTTCGGTCACGACCCATAGCTCGTGACCATAGATGAGGGTTGGGACGTAGATCGACCGGTAAATTGAGAGCTTTGCCCTTTGGCTCAGCTCCTTCTTCACCACGACAGACCGATACAGCGTCCGCATCACAGCAGACGCTGCACCGATCCGCCTGTCGATCTCTCGTTCCCTTCTGCCCTCACTCGTGAACAAGACCCCAAGATACTTAAACTCCTCCACTTGGGGCAAGATCTCCTCCCGACCCGGAGAGGGCACGCCACCCTTTTCCGACTGAGGACCATGGTTTCAGATTTGGAGGTGCTGATCCTCATCCCAACCGCTTCACACTCGGCTGCGAACGCTCCAGTGAGAGTTGGAGAGCCCTGCTTGAAGGAGCCAACAGTACTACATCATCTGCAAAAGCAGAGATGTAACACTGAGGCCACCAAAACGGACCCCTCAACGCTTCGGCTGCGCCTAGAAATTCTGTCCATAAGGTGATGAACAGAATCGGCGACAAAGGGCAGCCTTGGCGGAGTCCAACCCTCACTGGAAACGATTCCGACTTATTGCCGGCAATGCGAACCAAGCTCTGACATCGGCAGTATAGGGACCGGACAGCCCGTATCAGGGGCTCGGTACCCCATACTCCCAAGCACCCCACAGAACTCCCGAGGGACACGGTCAAACGCCTTCTCAAGTCCACAAAACACATGTAGACTGGTTGGGCGAATTCCCACGTACCCTCGAGGACCCTGCTAAGGGTGTAGAGCTGGTCCAATGTTCCACGGCCGGGACGAAAACCACACTGCTCCTCCTCAATCTGAGGCTCGACTTCCCGACGGACCCTCCTCTCTAGCACCCCTGAATAGACCTTACCAGGGAGGCTGAGGAGTGTGATTCCTCTGTAGTTGGAACACACCCTCCGGTCCCCCTTTTTAAAAAGAGGGACCACCACCCCGGTCTGCCAATCCATAGGCACTCTCCCGATGACCACGCGATGCTGCAGGCGTGTCAACCAGGACAGCCCCACAACATCCAGAGCCTTGAGGAACTCGGGCGGATCTCATCCACCCCTGGGGCCTTGCCACCGAGGAGCTTTTTAACCACATCGGTGACTTCAACCACAGAGATAGGAGAGCCCGCCTCAGAGTCCCCAGACTCTGCTTCCTCCAAGGAAGGCGTGCTGGTGGAGTTGAGGAGGTCTTCGAAGTACTCTGCCCACCGGTTCACAACGTCCCGAGTCGAAGTCAGCAGCGCCCCATCTCCACTGTACACAGTGTTAGTGGTGCACTGCTTCCCCTCCTGAGGCGTCGAATGGTGGACCAGAATTTCCTCGGCCGTCCGAAGTCGGCTTCCATGGCCTCACCGAACTCCTCCCATGTCCGAGTTTTTGCCTCGGCGACCACCGGCCGCATTCCGCAGCCAGTCGATACCGTCAGCTGCCTCTGGGGTCCCACAGGCCATAAAGGCCCGATAGGACTCCTTCTTCAGCTTGACGGCATCCCTTACCGCTGGTGTCCACCAGCGGTGCGGGGTTGCCGCCACGACAGGCACCAACCACCTTACGGCCACAACTCAGGTCGGCCGCCTCAACAATAGAGGCGCGGAACATGGTCCATTCGGACTCAATGTCCCCGCCTCCCCGGGACATGGGAAAAGCTCTGCCGGAGGTGGGAGTTGAAACTCTTTCTGACAGGGGATTCCGCCAGACGCTCCCAGCAAACCCTCACAATACGTTTGGGTCTGCCAGGACGGACCGGCGTCCTCCCCACCATCGGAGCCTACTCACCACCAGGTGGTGATCAGTTGACAGCTCCGCCCTCTCTTCACCCGAGTGTCCAAAACATGTGGCCGCAAATCCGATGATACAACCACAAAGTCAATCATCGAACTGCGGCCTAGGTGTCCTGGTGCCAAGTGCACATATGGACACCCTTATGTTTGAACAAGGTGTTCGTTATGGACAATCCGTGGCGAGCACAGAAGTCCAATAACAAAACACCACTCGAGTTCTGATCGGGGGCCGTTCCTCCCAATCACGCCCTCCAGGTCTCACTGTCGTTGCCCACATGAGCATTGAAGTCCCCCAGCAGAACGAGGGAGTCCCCAGCAGGAGTACTCTCTAGCACACCCTCCAAGGACTCCAAAAAGGGTGGGTACGCTGAGCTGCTGTTTGGTGCATATGCACAAACAACGGTCAGGACCCGTCCCCCACCCGAGGCGGAGAGAAGCAACCCTCTCGTCTACCGGTGTGAACCCCAATGTACAGGCACTGAGCCGGGGGCAATGAGTATGCCCACACCTGCTCTGCGCCTCACCATGAGCAACTCCAGAGTGGAAGAGAGTCCAACCCCTCTCGAGAGAACTGGTACCAGAACCCAGGCTGTGTGTCGAGGCAAGTCCGACTATATCTAGTCGGAACTTCTCTACCTCGCACACCAGCTCGGGTTCCTTCCCTGCAAGAGAGGTGACATTCCACGTCCCTAGAGCTAGCTTCTGCAGCCGAGGATCAGACCGCCAGGGTCCCCGCCTTGGCTGCTGCCCAGCTCACATTGCACCCGACCCCTTTGGCCCCTCCCATGGGTGGTGAGCCCATGAGAAGGGGGACCCACGTTGCCTCTTCGGGCTGAGCCGGCCGGGCCCCATGGGTGTAGGCCCGGCCACCAGGCGCTCGCCAACGAGCCCCACCTCCAGGCCTGGCTCCAGAGGGGCCCGGTGACCCAGCGTCCGGGCAAGGGAAACTGAAGTCCATTAATTTCGATCATCATAAAGGGTCTTTGAGCCGTGCTTTGTCTGGTCCCTCACCTAGAACCTTTTTGCCATGGGTGACCCTGACAGGGGCATAAAGCCCCAGACAACTTAGCTCCTAGGATCATTGGGACACACAAACCCCTCCACCACGGTAAGGTGACGGCTCGCGGAGGGGACATGCTCATCATCTTTTATGAAATTCTTCTAAGAATTAATTTTTTTCAGGGATACTGGAAATGGAGAAAATCCACTAAGAACATCACCTTTCAACCAAAAATGGCCATCAACCTGTGTGTTTCAGTCTTGCTTCTTCTTGATTATCGTGAATCCTGTCACAAAGGACATTTGTCAAATGGACACGCTGAAGCCCGAAAAGCCACACACATACACACAAACATGAAATATAATAGTCATTTATTGTCTGAACAGAATTGAAAACAATTCAAACAATCCAAAAGATGACTCTCTGTACAAAATATTTATTCCAAATGTACATAAAAACATACCTCTCATAACTTACATCTCAACTTTATTCCTTCCATCAACGGGACGTGGACGTCATTTAATCTCTTTTGCTTCTTCTCTTTTACAATCTATAAAGTGATACAAATACGACAAAACAGTCCACATAATAGAAAGAATGTCACGTGACCAAAGCCTTGAAATTGATGCAGGATGAATTGTCTCTTGTCAACCACGGGATGGCAGCGCCAGCACTGAGCATCACGATACAGTAGAACACACAAAGAGCACACACACACACACACACGCACGCACGCACGCACACACACAAATAGTAGAAAATCGAGCTGTTTGGGAAAAAAAAAGACCAAAAAAAATGAAGTGGGGGGGGGGGGTTCTTCCTTCAATAAAGCAAAGATGGACAAAAGGGTTCTGTACCTGCCGCCACCATTTTTGCTGAAACCGTGAATTAATTTTTTTTCTTCATTGGCAAAACCATCAATTCTGCCCAGTAACAAGTACATGTAGCTTTCATGCGTTAACCTATGGATAAGCACGTCTCAATTACCCATATTTATAACTTCAATGGAAAAATACATTTTCTGTCTGCTCATCGCCAAAGTGAAATGTAACAATAGTGTTTTTTAAGAAAGTGTGGCAATGCTATGAGGCTATAAATAAGTAGCGGTAAAAATAAATATGACAATAAATACAAAGGTAGCAAGGGACGAAAGTTCACAGCCAAAGTTGTGCATTTGTGAACATTTTCGTCAAGTGTCACCTCAAAATTTGTGTTGCATGACTTCAATTCAGCAAAATATTGTTTGAACGGACTGACCACCCCTGCAATGAAAGGAAAAACTAAATTCGCCCAACCAAGTACTGTAGTGTGACTACATTATGTCAGTAGAGGACAGTTTTCTGACTGGGAATTTCTCCATTGTGAGACAAATAAAGGTTTTCTTATCTCATCTTAACTCAGGAAAAAGTTGTACTTTACAAGAGTTACCTTACAAGAAGAAAGTTGCATAATTGCATAAGAATAATAGTTATTTTCTAATTTTGCTGGAGGAAAAGGTAATCTTAAATCCATCCATCCATTTTCCGAACCGCTTGATCCTCACTAGGGTCGCGGAGGGTGCTGGAGCCTATCCCAGCTGTCTTCGGGCAGTAGGCGGGGTACACCCTGAATCGGTTGCCAGCCAATCGCAGGGCGGTAATCTTAAATGAATAGTCTTATTTTTTTCTATGAAAAAGGTGTAACCTTATGAGACAAAAACTGGAGTGTTTTTTTTCTCTCAATTTTGTGATAATGACACATTCTATCGGTATATATAATTTTACGAGGGAAGAAATGTCTTCACGGAAAAGCTCGACTTGATGATTTAAAGAAGAGAACAAAAAGCATGTTCCGCAACAGCTAGCTAGGTGACGACATTGTGCCAGCATCATTTTGTTAAAAAAAAAAAAAAAAAAAAACATTGGTCAACGCAACAAGATTGTGCCAATAGGAGGCTGTGCATCAAAGACGATGAAAACAAACGACAACAAAAACACCATGACAAACAGCTAGCGTGACGACATTGTGCCAGTGGCGGAGAGGGCACTTGAGCGACGTCACAAGCGCCAGACCAGTGTATGTGCTCGCCAGCAGGTGACGCTGAGTATGTGCAGAGTCCTTTTCTTTCTCAAAGTTATTTCTTCTTCTTCAAAATAAAAATGGTCGCCAAGGCATCTTCGACAGAAAAACTACTGGCTCTCGATACATGGAGGTAAGTCCCACCCGAGGACGGCGGCGTCCCTCAGGGAGCGTGGTCGTGCTTGTAGTAGCCTCGCCTCAGCGCCTCTGAGGCGATGCTCTCAGCCGAGCGTCGCTGGTCCAGGTCCAGCAGGGCCTGCAGCAGGTGGTTGATGTCAGCCTTCAGGCCCTGCCGCTGCATCCAGTTCTTCAACAGCTCGTAGACTTTGTCACCGGCTGCGCCGTTCTCCGCCAGGCGGATGTGGTTGTCGCTCACGCCGATCATGCGGAAGAACTTGTTGTGGATCCGAACGTCCAGGTACTTGTCGAACAGGTCGAAGCTCTTCTTCAGTGATTTCTCAGACTCTGCAATGGACCGAGTCACGTTAAATTGGCATCAAATGTACTTAAAAAAAGATTACATTTTACACGGATATATATTTTTTAACTAACGCCCTGCCGCCTCACAAAATAAATCGTACTCTTAATCACTACCTTAAATCATCTGACAATATCTTTGAGAGAATGAATCCTGTTTTTGAATCTTTGGTTTGCCACTTTGAGAACCACTGCCTTACACAACATATGAACTGGCGTGAACTGTTGCACTGACCTTCATCATCGGGCAAAAATTTGGAGAGAATAAAGACATATTTTATGAATCTCTGGTTTGCCACTTTGACAACCGCTGCCTTACACAACTCGTGAACTGACGCGAACTGTTGCACGGTGTGAAAAGAAGTCAGATATGAGCCACCCGCATTATCTCCCTCGCTCTATCCACCCGAGGGCTCGGCCTTGACGCTTTCCGTGAAATGCCATTCAGAGTAGCGTCAGTGCGGCTTTCCTACCTTGCAGTGGCAGCAGGCGGTGCTGTAGAGGATCCTCCTGAGGATAGACAAGACGGCATTAAGTCGACGGCCGGAAAAAGTAACCTCAAAAAGACCTTTTTTCGAGTGACGCGCACAATGGCGACGGGGCTTATCCTGCAGGAGGCGGGGCTCTGCTGGGGGCTGTCTCCGGATGAGGCGGCGGTGGGCAGCGCCGACAGGCTGGTCTGTGAGGAGCTGGTGGTGTTGGGCAAGCTGTCGCCCAGCCCGCGGTCCTCGTCCTCCGGGGACGGCGAGGCCTTGTTGTTGGTC
Organism: Hippocampus mohnikei; assembly: GCA_026261675.1. NCBI lineage: Eukaryota > Metazoa > Chordata > Actinopteri > Syngnathiformes > Syngnathidae > Hippocampus > Hippocampus mohnikei. The sequence goes on from JAKGUB010000344.1 coordinate 2,463,418, forward strand.
ATGCCTGCCTGTGTCTCCTGCAGAAGCGGACGGGACTCCGGACGGGAGTGGTCGCCCTCCAGGCCGGCATTGCGACTGTTCTGGCACTCCTCTGCTGTGGGGGCACTCTCGTCCTGATGGCGGGGAGGTGGATTTTTGATTCAGTCAATGTTGTATTTGTTGTCAATTATTTGACGCTTTTGTGCTTTTATAAAAAGTCTCCATATTTATATTTAAAAGTCACCATTAATGTGACTAATCACCTATGCATTACCTTTTTTTTTTTTTTAAACAAGAAACAAGTTCAATTGTTTTGACAAAGTCACTTGGGAAAACCCCTGTAACCAGTTCAGGTTGAAGACTTACGATAGGAATCTTGATGATTTCGCTGGTGTCACAGTGACTCTTGGCGCCTGTCAAAAGCGGGCAAAGAGTTAGCAAAGCGACGACGTCTCCACGGAAACGTGGCCGGGCTGCGACGCGCACTCACACGTTCCCTCGAAGGAGCAGCGCTTGGCGACGAACCACCATGTGGCCAATCCGGCAAACACCAGGGCGAGGATGGAGAGGCAGCTCAGCACGGGAACTACTGCAACACAAGGGAGGCTGGTTAGCGATGAAGGTAACGGGTCGCTTGGAAGGGGCACACGGAGAAGCATTACTGATGTCTGCTGGCGAGGTGGGAGTGGGCGAGGTTCGGTCCAGCGGCGTTTGAGTGGGAAATGGGTCTCGCTTTCGGCAGACTGTGTTGGAAAAGTGCGTGCACTTCTTCACTTCATCCTCGCCCGCTTTGCACCTAAACAGTCAATCAGCAAATCACAGTGGATGCACCATATGAGTAAGTGAAGATTGATTCAATCATTTGATTATTTTTTTTTGGGGGGGGGGGGTGACTCACTTGGCGCAGCGTTTGCAGACCTCACAGGCCTCATCTGGCACGCAGAAGGTTCCGGCTCGACACTGACACTTGGTGTTCGACGTGGTGGTGCAAGACGCTGTCTCCATCTCGTCTGTGAGCCACAAAGACAGACACATACTTGTCAGTCATAATTGGAGCTTTCAAGTACAAAAACTCATTTTTGTCGAATGTTGGTGTGGCATTTTTTTGTGTATGTTTGTCTGATGTGTTTTCTTGTGCATGAATAAAAAGTTGGAGAATATAATAAAAGTGGTTCGAGTAACATTTAGGGGTACAACTGTAGTTTCTCTCTCTGAACACTAGGCGGCATCCATGTAACCTTGAAGGAGAATTGGGATGCTTTGCCCTGCATGTTTTTCGATATGTTGGTATGTTCATCTTGAGTCTTTTTTTGTATAATATTTCCGTCTAGTTTTATATATTTTTTTCTTCTTTAAAATGACTTTTCATTCCCATTTAGTCTAGGGCTGGGATTCCCAGAGTAATCGATTCCAAAAAGATTTGTTTGTGAGAGCCCCACTTTAATCTTTTTGATGCAATATTAATTACAATAGTGCGTTTAGACGATTTTTAAAAATTTGACTTTACGATGAAGTACAATTACATGCTTCGTCCGGCCGCATCGATGCTTTCCCAGGTAGGTGAAAAGAGGACGGCAGGCAGTTTGGGTGTGGAAACATTCAGTCACAGGCAAACAGGAGCAATTATCCCAAAGTGCAAGCTGGTGTAACACGAGCTCCCTTTCAAGCGGGACACAAAGACACCACGCCCGAACTGGGCCAGGTAAATCCACCCCCCCACCCCCTACCGGGACTCGCTCTCATTGAACGGCGGCAAAAAAAAAAAAATCACAAAAGACCTTTATCGCCGAGTAACTTCATCACTCGGCATTGTCGCTGCTGCGTCTCACAGCGCACACACACACACACACACAAAAAAAAGGAAGAAAAAAAAGGATCCACTTTCCCAAACAATCTGGCAATGTAAAACAGAAAGACTCCACTGGGAAGCCTCCCCGTTCAAGATTAGGATTAAGATTTCAAATTGGAATTTGCATTACTCGCATATTTAGTGTCTCTGATCTCCCCTTGACATAATTAAAAAGAGTAAGAAGTTGCAACCGATGCATTTTCATCCAAGATTTTTGGATGTTGCTCAGGGGGGATAAGAGCACTTAGTATTAAAAAAAAATAATAAAAAGAATCTGAGATCATTAAAGCCCTACTTTTTTATATACTTTGCAATATATATACACTGTATTTTGTCCGTTATCTGGTTTCTTCTCTGGAGGCATCTTTCATTTGTAATACATATTTTGGTCATCTATATTTCACCGCACAAAAAACTGCCATTTGTACAAGGGGTGTGCGGATGTTCCTATCCACTGTGAGCGTTTACCTTGACGACAGTGCGTGCAGTGCAGACATCTGTACATGCCGTTGGAATGTTCAGTGTATGTGAATCCGTGCTGGCAAGGTAAGCACACCCCCTGCTGGTAATCACGCTCACAGCCTTTCTGCACAAATGTCCCTGAGGATGACAGTCAAATCAAACACATGGCAAAGGTCAACCATTTGCAATGGCCCTACATTGCTTTTGAAATATTTCCCAAATCTTTTGACCAAGGCAAGCACAAACACGGACGTCGTACCGGCCTGGCAGTTGAGGCAACAGAGGCCTTGGTAGTTGTACTGCTGGTTCTCCACGCAGGTCCTGTGCCGGCGCAGGACGGTCAGGTTCTTGAAGTCTTCATCTGAAGCGGCGGACCACTGGGCTGAGGGGGGCTGCTCGACCGCTCGGCACGGAGAGCTCACCAGAAGGAGGAGCGTCGCCAGCAGCACCTGATAGTTAAGCCGACAAAACAAAAACAAAAAATTGCTTTATTGATGTGGAACGTTGTCGCACACAGACCAGATTTTTCAGCGGCATCACGTCAAAAGATTGGTCATGGGTCGCCTTCTGTCCTCAATCTGTTCAATGATTAGGAACATCTGACTAGCGCCGGTGCAACGCTACATGCTAACATCAGGCTAGCGCAACAAGCAGCAAAATAAAACAAACGATGCCATTTAGACAACTTGCCAAATAATTGCACAAGCTAACAACAGCAACGACAAACATGACCCAAACTTTCTTTTCTCATCGTGGTAACTTGATTTATTTTATCTGTTGTTTTGACCAAAGTTGAAATGCGGGTATTTTAAAATTGTGTCTGTACTTCAAGGCCGCATTCTCAAATGTTGGCTTTTTTCCCCTTTAAACAAATGACCAGAAAGAGTTTTGATACAGTTTCAAAAACACTTTTGTTTGGAGCAGCAGTGTTTGCCAAAATGGTTTTGCTGTTACTTGTTTGACACGCTAGTGATCATGCAGATGAAAAAAAAATGTTTCGTTGTGGTCACTTCATTTATCTTTGTGTACGGACCAAGGCAAAAATATTTAAAAATTCCTCTCCAACTCAACACCTTATTTCCAAATGTTTGCATTTATTTTTCATCAAAAACATGACTGACTTATGTCAATGGTGCAAATACTTTGGTTGAAAGCAATCATAGTTGGCTAATATTATAGCCTTCAACTCATATTAGCGAACATGGCATGTCTGTCTCTCATTTATTTTGTTATTTTTGTTTAAAATTGACTTTCTGGTTGGAGCGATGGCGTTTCTTGAGTTTGTGTGCTTCTGAGTTTGAGAAGCTAATGACAGGCTAGCTTACTTTTATTTTTTTAAAAAGAGCCTCTTGATAGGAGCGCCGGTGTTTGCTAACAGCGGCGGCCGACGTGATAGCACAGCTATTCATGCGGCAGATAATGGCCGTTTTGTGTAGGTGGGCTTCCCAGAAGAATACTGGGCCGTGCCGCTTTAGCCAGGCCCCCCGGGCGCTGCCGTTTTTCTTCGCCAGCTTTTCAGCGCGTCAACGTGAGAAGGGCCCATTCACGGGCCAACAACACGCTTTAGTGTCTCGACTTCAAATGACCCGCATTCTTCCAACGCAGAGGCTTTGAACAGCTCGACATGCGACACCGACGCAAGGCGACACCGTCGGGATAAAAGAGAGACTGCATTGGAGGCTTTTGTCTCACACAACACCACGCAGAATGTCTTAAGTTGAATTTAAAACCTTTTTAATGGCAAAAGCCATGGCCACTAGAATAACCGGCCATGTTCCTTCATTTTTTTCCCCTCCAGTCATGTCAGAGAAGCAGATGTTATAAAGATGTAAACATTTTGTCATATTTAATGTTACACTTTCACGATGGCAGCAGTCGACGGTAGAGTAAATACTGTATACAAGTTGTTTTAATGTGACTCGCTGATCGCTGATGGACCCCAAAAACCTTGATGGCGTGAACCCTACACGATTTCAAGTGTATTTTACGCCACACACAAATAGCCACCTTTAAAATGGATCCTTGAAATAATATGAAACAGTCAATTAAAGAAAATATTAAATGCAGCAACATCTAAGAAACAAAATAAATAGATCACGGATTATATTTGAACACCTAAGCATGACAATACTATTTATCGGGACCAAAACCTGCACTTTTAGGATGTCGAGAGACAAAAAATAAAAAATAAAAAAAGGCCATGTGCAAAAAGCCAAGGAGGAGTGTTGCCATGCCTCGTTGTCGGGAAGAACTTTCCCCTTCAGTCTCTTGTCCTGCGAACCGGCCGCCATCAACCCCCCATTGCTGTCTTCCCTTCCGCCTTCTGCTTCTTCCTCCTCCTCCTCGCTGTTTACGTCAGACTTTCCAAAGTGGCTGCGAGCAGTCACAATCAGGCCTTTTACATCTATCCAAACATTGGACGCAGGCAGAAGAGGAAAGGCGCGCAGGGGGTTGGGGGGGTGTAGTGTGGTAGTGGTGTCGAGAAATGCCTGAAAACAGTGCGTTGTGTGAGAGCGCAGCGGGATGTGGGGAGGGGACGGGTACGTGAAGAAGACTTGGTGAAGCGAAGGCTCGCGTGAAAAGATCGACGAGGAAGCACATGTGTGCCACGGACATATAACATGGGGGGCAACTGGAGATCTCAAAGTGCAATGATACACCAGCTTGACAAGAGCGCGACATCGCGGGAAACTGTCGCTAATACAAGACGTCACGTGGGCGTCGAACAACTGTTCGGTTCACTCACGCGGCGATAAAAATGTGGCGACGCTAACATTGGACGATTCGATTTTTGGGAGTCAATTGATGAAGGGTCATATAATGATGACGCGTGCCATCATTATTGCGTATTAATGGTGCCTTCATTTGAGAAATAAATAAGAGTAAAATCGTTTTTTTTTAAAATTGCCGACAAAAAGCATCAAAAGAGCGACCACATCTCCACTTGGTTGAATTTATTTCAAGAGCTGAAAAGAAAAAAAAAAACAACCCGACAGAAGCTGCACAAAGACAACCCTTTATATGCATCATTCCCGAAAAAAAAGTTTGTGAGTTGACATGTTTATCCACATTAACGCCATCAAGTTCAAATGCGCTCTCCAAAACAGAGCGTGTGGGCACATAAATTCTTTTGGCTAGCCACACTGCGGCAGCACCAAAAACGAGGCGGCGGCGGCGGGGGGTGACCGTAACCCCAGTGCAGAAAAGCTTCCAAAGCCACAATCCTTGCGGGCGGTCGAGTCCACTTAGCACAGAGTGCCATTGTGATGACGATGCCACTTGTGCGCAAGTTAAAGCAATTAAAGTCGCAATCAAATGAGGACGCTTGTGTCTGAGACTTCCTCTGAAAAGGTTCCGCTACCGAGGACAGGACATCTGCAGAGCTGCTTTATCAATGGGCTGTTTTAGCGACGGCCATTTAGCGAGAGCGCGCATCCCCCTAAGTGACGACTGTACAGCCGGCGCGCGGCAAACAAAAGGAAGGAGACGTTTATTCAATATTCTCCAGATGATTTTAGTCAGAGCCGCGACATAAGCGGGAACGATGTGTCCCCTATTACAGCGCCCGGCCGCAAACATGCTTTTCTCATTAAGTGCTAATCGTCCAGAGACGCGTACAGGGATACAGTTTTAGAAAAGTGTATTTCGCAAAAGCAAAGTGGTCGTTACTGGTGTACAGCGGCGTTACGATTTATGACGTTTGTGTGCTTACATGTTTTTTCCTTTAAAAAAACAAACCAAAAAATACTCTTTTGTAATGTATTGTATAAAACATACACTGATAACAAATGTGTGTGTGTGTGTGTGTGTGTTGTCCATTCATATTATGTTTCTGAACATAATCCATAAATTTTGAGCCTTACTGCTTTGGCACTTCGCCTCGTGGCAACCCACATTAATAAATCCCTGACGGCGTCCGACACTTTGCTGACTAGAATCATGATACCAAACTTTCCGAGCGTTTCATCTGTAACTCAAGCAGTGGAAAAAAAGCGTTGCGAGTCTGCGACTGCAGTTTATGCAACGCCGTTAGCCTTTGAGCGTTAGCCAAAACACCGCTAGCGGCGTGATTTGCTGCTCCAAGTCAAACAACTGCTCTGGATTCCCAAACAGCAGACAGCTGGGAGGTCAAAGTCAACGACGACTCAAACCAACCACTAATCACCAAACCCCGCCCACTTTCCACACCGAAGCGCTCGAGCTGGCAGAGAAATAAACCAGCGCCTCGTAAACAAACGTGACAAACGAGCGACATGCCTCTTCCCCGCCATCCCCATGCGTGCCTGCCCTTATCGCCGCCGCCTCCCTGCAAACCGCGAGCGCGGCGAGCATCCAACCGTACCCGCAGGCCGAGACGGCCATGTTAACACGTTACAGCTGTTACTGACAGGCCAACAAGCACCGGGCTCAAAGCGGGATTGACGCGCGCGTTGAATGACAACTCGGAGCGTAATTGCAGAGCGAGTTCAAATATGACATTAATGAGTGCTTAATTGCACTTTGCTGCATCCGCCTCATCAAGGCCTACAAAACAAGTCTGTCACTTGCGATTCGATGGCAGCCAAAAATCCACCGGGTGAGCTGTTACACTTTGGTTGCCACTTGCAAACCGAATTTCGAATTTTGTTTCCCAGCCACCGCACTGTGGGTGGCGTCAGGGTGCATAGATACTGATTAAGTTTTAAAAAGAAATAAATATGCATGTCAACAGTCGCCCCAGCAAGGGTCGGTGTCGCCAATCGAGACAGATATTAATTCCGGTGTCATAAAGCATCAATTGTCAATGTTGGGGTGCGGTGTGTGTTCTCATTAGTCCACAGTTGCTGTCGATAAATTATTAGACGTCACATTTTGGCGACAATTATGGACTTGCACATGGCTGCCCTTGTCCAGGCGTACTTAATGACTAAGTATTAGATGCTGATCTGGACAGTGCAGTCGACTAGTCAACTCAGCCACCGATGGGTTCAACTCCAATCAATTGTCAGTCACAACGGACCTCCAAAGATTCATGTTCTGATGGTCAAAATGTGCTATTCAACAACATCAAGCTTCAGTCCCGGTGCTAAAAGGCTACAATCAAATATGCTCTGTACTGCAGATGCAAAGGTTCCTGTACTTCTCGAAAGTATAGATTCTTACTTCACCCACCGATAAAAGATCCCATAATGAAATTGGAACAATAGCCGCCATGGTCCACACTCGCGCACAAATGTCCTAGTTCTCGAGGTGGTAATGTGCTACAAACATCTCAACACTGAACACGACAATACTGTCTCAGTGGTTACTTGCACTCTGAGTGCATCTCCCGCGGCGACCAGCCAGCGTAAAAAGTGTGGTAAAGTGTTGAAGTATGCATGTACAATAGCGTGTAGAACGAGTGCAGGAGTGGGAGCGTGTGAAAAGCGGCAGCCCCCTCCTCTCAGGGAGAACAGGAAGCTGAGACAATACAGGGGCTTCATGCGGCACAGTCACCCTGCGACCCCCGCCCCCATCCCTTCTCCGAAAAGCTTGCACATCTCGCGCACACACACAACATATCCGCTGGGCAGGATATTTTTAACCGAGCAATACTTGCAGCCCGCGACACACATTCTTGAGTTTCCTCAGGAGGTGCGCGCGTGTCGCTTGCAGGTTTAGGCGACGTCGGCAAACAATCGACGCTAATGAACGGCCAGCCTGGCGCGTGACCCAGGCTGATGTGAAACACATGAAGCCAGACAAGGCTGCTGGGGGGGGGTTTGGGAGAGTTTTCCGTTTTTCTTTGCGCGACCAAAAGGACGGCTGAGGGAACGCGAGCACACAGTCAGACATGTGCGCGGCCCGGGGGCGAAGGGCGGCCGCTTTTCCATTCTCGATTAGGCCTTAGCGGCCGCTCACAAGACGACTGGCAGTGTCGAGGAGGAGGAGGGTTAGGACGCAGACATCAATGTGAGGGGGTGACTAACAGATTGAAGAATGCACAAGGAGCCTCCGCTTTGCCCCGGCAAATCGCATTAGCGGCATCAAAGTGAGCCTTTGTGCCGCAGAATCGCAGCAACAATGTGACATTTTATTATTTTTTAATGAAAAAATATGATTTGATTGCATACATATTTTGATGAAGTTTCACAAACCCCGTCCGGACACCTTGAATTACAACAATGTACACAGAAACCCGTTTTTAAAATAAATAAATGGAGAAAATCAAAGCCCTAATACAAATATGTATTTTTTAAGAAATCCAAATATTTTGAGGAATTTAATCCTTTAAAAGCGCTTTTTTTAAGAAGTGTTTTTTAATTCCACACATCCATTTTTATAAAGCAGTTTTTAAAAGTTACTTTGGTAAAAAATGTTCACGTCAGTGCATGTTTGTGTCAGCTTAGTAGCAACGTGTCATCCGTTACTTCGCCCCAAAAATTATTAAAAACCAACACTGACGTTTGCCTGAGTCACTGAAATGATTTACGAGAATGTGCAACAAAGTTGTTTTATTAAAAGCCGTGGCGCGCAATGCAAATTAAATTTTAAGTGGGTCGACTGGCTGCGTCACTCTCACGTGAACCGTTGACATCATCCCGCCTTGCTTTGGAATGCCGACTGCTGCCGCTGCCCGGGCACACCTGAACAGGTGACACTTGCCCGAGTGAGTCAGCTGCTCTCTGATTGGCTGTGTTGGTCACCTCAGCAACAACGTCAGCCCCCCCCCCCCAACTCCATTAATCCGCCGAGTTGACGCAGCACCTGCACGAGGCATTGCTGGCCGGTTGCATCATTCCGCGCGGCGCCGATAAGCTACGCTCGGGTTTGGCCTGAGCTTGTCCCAGATGTCCGTCTTGCCCTTTTCTGTACCATGAGACGGAGGTAGTGGACATGGGGCTGAGGGAAAGGGGGGGGGGGCATTTCCTGTGTGAAACCACACCCAGGCAGACACAAGAGATAGGCATCAAGTTTATAGTGGCAACCGATGCCCCCTAATATCATGGTATGTGTGTACAGGAAATGGACAGGACAGGGAGGCACGTAGGCATGCTGTGTGTATGTGAGGGGGGGGGGGGATTAGCCTGCAGGCAGAGTCGTGTGTGGGTAGATCAAGGGTGGGGGTCCTGTTTCCTCACAGTCCCCCCAGCAACAAGGCCACTTGGCGAGGCCTCCTCCAGAATGTACTGCGGTTTACACAAAAGATAAACAGTGACGTCGCTAACCGACATGGGGGCGGGGCTTGCAGCACAATTTCACAAAGGTCTTTGCTGAGGTTTTGGATGTGGTGGGGTAAAAGTGTCACCTGTCTGTCTACTGTTGAGAAAGTGAAGTGGAGTTACAAATAGCAAGCGCGAACTTGAATTCAAAAGCTGGGAATCACAGAGTAACAATGTTATACTGCGCTGAGGATAACAACAGTATCGCGATACACTCATTCGGTGATAATCAATTTCAGAAGCTTCACGATGTTTTGTCCCACGCATAACGGTAACTAACATGAAACGTAACTTATTTTAAGTTAAATTACAACTACAAGGACGACTGATTGATGAGTAATACCATTTTTAAGATAACATTCTCCTGCCACAATTATCAAGTTAGCATCGTTTGCAACTTGCGACAGTTAGTCACTGCTGGCTACGTTTGTCGCCAAGCAACCATCACGGTCTTCGAACCGAAAAGTCAGTTGATCGGCACTTGTGACCTCAAACCATTTGGTTCTTGTCAGAGTTAGTAGACGCTCCCGCGTATTCGGTGGACTAATGTTGGGAGAATGTTGTTAATGTAAAGTGTTACCGTGGTTTATGGTTAGCATCATTTGCGATATGTGACAGTAGCTGCTGGTTGAGTTACATCAATCGTTACACGACAGCATTAACATCAGACAAATCTACTTACAATAAGTCATCCCTCATTACGCTGTGCTATTTGTAATAAGTTAATTTGTTTGAGTTTGTTGATGCTCGCTAAATTAGTCAGGTGAGAGAACGTTTGTTACAATTGTCTCAATGTCACAATGTGTGACAGTTTGTCACAAATGATCATTTGTGTGTTACATTCAAAGAAATAAGTCGTCACTATTCAAGGTCAGTAAAGTGACGTGGGATACGAATCTTTGATTATGTTACAATGTTCAAAAAATAAACAAGTAGTGGCTTGCTGTGGTGAGTCACCAGTCATCGTGTCAAATGTCGTCAGTCATAACTCGGTGCGAGTTTGTTGGTGCTCACAAGTGAGGTCTAAACATTGCCGATTACTCCAAAGACGTCTGCTACGTTAGCCACCACCAACTGCTGGTGACATTTAAACGGTATAATCAGTCAGTTATAGCCAGCTTCAGTTAGCATTGGTCGTTATTTCAAAGGTTCAATGTGGTCGCTTCTTGGTCAGAGTTTGTCAGTGCTCGCTACATGACATTTGTTGCATTAGTCAGACCCGTGGACTTTTGTGGTGAGCTGTCTCTTATGTCGTCAAACGTTTGTCATTGTCAACGAGAACAGTTTGTTATGTCATACTACTGGGCTTTTTTTAGTCAAACCATTGCTCATTACTTCAAACACTATGAATTGAAATAGTTATACTCACAGTTGCAAAGCAATTGTGTCAGCTGCAACTGTTGTATCCGTGCGTTATGCTGGACTTCGCTTGTTGGAGTTTGTTGTTGCTCATTTGCATACATTTCCTCATGAGTTGGCCTGCAAGCGTTTGCTTCAGTAGCAACATCCATGTATTACTTGCTATGTAGGAGAGATACTGCCGCTCGTTCCTACCAACTGCTGTCAGGCTGCTGAATAAAAAAATAAAATGACGTGGAAAACAATTGTAATAGCACAGCCACCTTATCTATCTATATCTATATTGCAAACACTTTGTTTTTCTTCTTTCTACCTACAATCTTGCTGCTGTAGACTGTAAATGAGAATTGAGAATTGATGGCCGTGCGACAGTGGCATCGAGCAGCGACTGACAATTACTTTTCACAAAATCACATGCCGGCCCCGGCTTTCCTCTGTACACTTTCACACAGCTGTGGAATCCACGGGTTGACATTGATCAGCCATTTTGTATGACACAGAACAACAATGCAGTTGTAACGATATCTTCGTGAACCTGTCTGTGCCAGCCACATATAGTGAGAGGCACAACAATTTAAATGCTCTTCCATTTGAGGTCAGAAAGTACGCTATCCACCTGTTGCCATTCATAGTAGTCATGGCTTCCTGCCAGTCTGTACAGTAGAACAGCTTTGTCTTCTTTGATTTCACGCTGTGAAAGTTAGTTTGTGACAAAAATGAAATCAGCATTATTTCAGTATCCATACAATTTGCTTGACATTTTTGTTTTCTGGTGTGCCCAACCCGGACACAATTTTACTGAGTGAAACACACGCGCGCGAACACACGCTAATTTCGCACACACACACACACACACACACACACACACACACACACACACACACACACACACACACACACACACACACACACACACACACACACACACACACACACACACACACACACACACGTTAGCTAAATGGCTAACTTGCCAACAGGCGGGCGGCTGGTTCCGGCTCAGTCCGCACCGACGGCACATTATATTGGCCCAAAAGTTCTTCAAAATTCGCCCATACTGCGCTCTTACACACAGGCACACTGTCCGTAGTTTATCTTGAATGAATACCAAAAGGAACACAAACACACATCGTACAACATTTCAAGTGGGTTTACTTACGCAGAATTTTCCGACAGCCGGCCCGGTGTTCATGTCGGAAATTCTGTGAGACTTCTTCAGTCTAACAAGTATCTTGACTGAAACACACGTTGTGGAAAAAAATGCGACAAAAAATAAAATAAAAGAGGCACAAACGAGCTAATCCGTCAGCCGATTTCTCCTGGGCAAAACTTGTGAGCGTCTGTCTTCGAAACTTCCCGACTGCCTGTCCAGACTCAGCTGCACTGATTCTTCCTTCTGGCTCTTCGGAACGGTGTGGCGTCACAGCCAACGCAACCAATCACGAACGAGATTATACTGAATATTCATGAGAGGGATTGGCGGTCGTCGGGGGTCAACGCTCTTAGTTTTTTAAATACGTTTCACACAGTGGAATTCCACAGAAAAATTTACACAACATGATACTTAATTTAGTTTTCATAACGCCTTATGCAATGAAATATTACGCATTTTTTAAACCTATTAGACAAAACCTCATTGATTAATTGATATAAATATTGTAACAAAAATTGGGATTAAACAAGATAATGGATCATATGTTACAGAACCATCTTTTTTTCTTATCTTCATTAGCTTTGAGGGTGAGCGGGGGAGTAGCGGAATAGAAACAATACAGAAATAACTGAGCTTTCCCGCTTGATGTAATTTTTAATCTGATCAATGTTATGAAACAAAGAAAGCGGAACAAAGGGAATCTAATTTTCTATAATAATAAGCGTTACGATGCAAATAAGAGACTGCTCTTTCCAGGCCCCGGGTACGAGATGGTGTGTTGGGATTCTTGAAATGGTGATTAATGTGAAAATAGTCACACTTTTTGACATGAAAATCTGACTTTTAAATAAAGACGTCAACAGAGGAATGTTTGAATTCCATTTAAAGCAATGGCGTATTTGCTCAGCATCAAAAGACATAAACATCCTGTCCAACATGTCTCCGCCCAATGTTAATCTAATCGCATGCATCTAAAGTGCTGTCTGTCTGTGGAAATGTGTGTGCGTGTGTGTGTAATGTGCAGTGGATTTACAAAGTCTCCAAGTTGCCGCTCAAATTGCATTTTTCCATGATATAATAAATGAGATCAGGCTAAATCGTTTTCAAAATCCTTTGCACGACGAATGTGACCTATCATCTGCACTACACACTAATAAAATCAATATTTCTCTGGCAATGTGTGCACATCTCTAAAGTGGGAACGTGGCTGCGTTCAGAATTAACCAACCATATTAAAAGTCATGTTAAATTGAAGTCAGAACACACGTGTCACCATTTAAAGTGCCTCTGATTAACTCTAAATAATTGCAGATGTTCTAGGAGGCTATTTTAGAAGAAGCCTGATGGTTTTTATGCTATCACTGGCAGTTAACTGGAACTGTTCATAATTCATTTCTCCTTGACAAAGGCCACAGTTCCATCTTAAGAAAAACAACCCCACATCATGATGCTGCTAACAATGATGCTTCACTGTCGGTAGAATTATCTTTTGGTAATGAGCCAAACATACCTTTTGGAATTATGGTAAAAAAGTTCAACCTTATTTTCAACATTTTTCCAAAACACACTTTAAATTTTCCAAATGCATGATGGAAAAATGGTTATGCTTGATGGGACCAAAGTTAAACTATTTGGCCAGAATTCCAAAATCTAAATTTGACACAAACACAGTACCGCTCATCACCGAAAGAATACTTTTGTCAAAGCATGCTTATGCATATGCAGATTTTCTGAGGATGAAACTGGACCCACGGACAAGACGGCATTATAAACAGCTCTAAGTGCCAGTCAGTTATAGGTGGGTGTGCACACTTGTGTAACCACAGTATTTCACTTTTTTATTTATTTATTTTACTTTCCTTCCTGTATACATTGATTTTTTTTTCAGTTGAGTTGGGCAGGTGATAGGTTGCATCAGGGTGGAAAAACACAAAACTGACATTTGAACAGGGGTGTGTAGACTTTTTAAATCAACTATGCGTATGCAAGTGTGTGAGTGTGTGTTCCCAGGAAATGTGGACAAATGCAATTAAAGTGTGGCATGCGGGGGTCAATTTGAAAACACAAATAAACGTGATGTCCCGGGGTGGTGTGAAGGAAGCAATTCAATCCATTTTGCGCGCGCCGTTGCGAGACAAGATGAAACTGATGAAACATGATGTGCGCTTTGATAGCTTGTGATCACGGCTACAACACTACAAAATAGGGTTTTCATGTGCGCTTTTTTAGGACAGCTGTCATGCCGTAGCGCTGTTCTTAGTGAAAGGTAAACACGTTCACTTTTCCTAGACATAACAGCGTGTGTGTGTGTGTGTGTGTGTGTGTGTGTGTGTGGGTGCTGTCAAGCTGCAAAACAGCATCCCGCAATTGACCATTGCTTTCAACACAACGGGGAGGGAGACGGAAGTGTTAGCCGGTGTCAAAAAACAGTGTTATGTGCTAGCCACACCACTAGTAGGGGACATCATTTTTTTAAAGAAGCTAATTTTGAACAGCCACCATTGGCATATACTTTAACTTACATAGCCCCCCCCCCCCCCCCTTGCAACAATACTAGCAAACCAGACACATTTCCTGCTAGTTCACTTGGCAAAAAAACCCCAAATAAAGAAATAATAGTAAGCATGTTAGCATGTTTACTAGTTCACGAAGATGAAATGCAGCGGCTTGTGTGTAGCGCACAGGACCGTGTGAGGTGAGGCAAGGACTAGCGGAAAATTGTCCAGAGTGGCTGGCGCTACGTTAGAAGAAGATGAAGCGGTGCAGTGAAAATCTGTCGAGGAAAGCTCATGTGTACGTGAGTGTGTCTTGGGAGCACATCCTGTGTTCTCCTTCAGAAGGTCAAGCACTGAGGACATTCTGGAAAACAGGAAGTGTGCTGCAGATTGTTGGCGAGCTCATCCTGAGCTCTGTGACACTTCACAGGGAAAAGATGCAATTATTCACCAGTAGCACTGTACATGATTACCACTGACCTTGGGTTAGCCACCCTTGTGTGCGGGTCTTGTGTGTGTGTGTTTGTGTTAAACTCTGTGTGTGCTTGTGTTATACTGTACATGTGTGTGTGTGAGAGAGTGTGTGATCTGTGTGTGAAATCTTCCAAGGAAAGCCTGTATGTATAACTGTGTGTGAGAGTGTTAGGTGAATGAGTCTATGTGCATGTGTGGTATGTGCGTGGGTGTGTGAGTTTGTGTCTGTGCGTTCAAGTGTCTGCGTGTTTGGGGAGTGTGTCTGACTGTGAATGTGTGGTGCGTTTGTGTGTTTGCATTCTGCATCTATAAGTGTGTGTTTGTGTGCACGTGTCTGCGTGCTACGAGGCAGCAACTCTCTTTCGTATTTGTACTATGTGTGTGTGTGAGCGTGTGTTACTGGGTAGCAGCCCTGCTCGCGTGTGTGTTGGCGGCAATACACGGCTTGACCTGCTGACCAGTGGCGGAAAAGGCCGACAAAAATAAAAGGAAGAGAAACCTTCCTGCATGACGTCCGCCGGGTATTGTTTTTGCCAGCTCTGTTTAGGAAGGTTTGAGGCAAGAGGAAGCAAAACAAACAAAAAAAAAATCACAAACTTCAAGTTCACAGGTGCTAAGAAGGCATAAGTTTTGTTGCTTATGTTATCCAGCAATGTTGGCCAAGCTTAACAATTAAAGCATGTGTAAGGGATGGCACGGCGGCCTCCACATATTTGTCTAATCTGGACAAGAGTACAACAGAAGGCCAACAAGTTAACCTTGAAAAAGATGTGAATTTTTTTTTTGAAAAGAAACCAATTTCAAACAGCTAATATTAAAATACTGTATACCCTCTTCACGTTGCTATCGAGATAGCTACTAAACCAAGCTTAGTAATTTACGATCTGCTAAGTTTACTTGCAAACATGACTAGTTTCTTCCACTTTTAGCATCTTGTAGCCAACGGGATTAGTGTCTGGACTAGCCTTTTAATAAATTAGATCTCTGCAACTAAAATGGATACGTATTTTTTACCGAGATTTGCCATCTTTCAACCAATGATGTTAGCATAAGGTAGCTAGTAAAATAGCCGTTTGCTGATTTAGGATCTAGAAGCTATACTGTACTATTAAAGATGTGTATTTTCTTCCAAGTTTAGCATTTTGTCCCCAACGCGGTTAGCGTCATTTTGTCTTCGCGTCACATAACCCATTGAGGCTTGAAGAGGATTTGCGGAGGATTTTTGGAGGGTCTGGAAGCTGGGAAGATTGCTGGCAGGAGCTTCTGGAAAGTCTTGTTGCGCACTCAGCACCTCCTCGCACCCCAGTCGGCGGTTGGAACTGGCAGAGGTGGCGAAGGGACGCGTACCCACCCTGCTTAGCTTGTTGAGTCTGGTTGAACGTTAACTCGGAGGATTAGCACCTTGCACAGGAATGCGGCCTTTTGTCTGAACCCGGGTGATGTCATCAGTCTGGTAAATCACATGACCTGGCATTGTGAAAGGAGGAGTAGGAGGAGGGTGAGGAGGAGGTGATTGGTAGGACACCAGCCTAACCCTTGTTTGTAACCCTTTTTGAAACCCTTACCCAGTCTTGAAACCTAACTATTTTTTAAAATGTTTTTTTTTTTACCCTGGCTTGAATCCTTATCTTGAAACCCTAACCTTGGTTTGAAACCCTAACTCTTGCACACAATTTTAATTTGACACCCGATACCAAGTTTAAAACCCGAACACTTTCTAAAACACAACTTTCAACGCTGTAAAAAGTACCGGTAACTCCAACTGTCATTTGAACGATAGTTTCAACCCCGATTGGCACGAAACGATACAACCGATGCTGCTAATTATGAGCGTGAGCAGATGATTAAAAATAGACCCTGACGACGGCAGTAGAAACCCAAACACTTTGGTCTTGGAAGAATTCAGACGACTGCTGATGTTTGCTGTCTGATTCCAGACGGCAACAGACGAAGGAGCGCGCCAGCCACAAGAGTATGCTAATCCAAAGCATACCACAACCCCACAAGACACACACACACACACACACACACACTAAAAATTGAGGAATGTTTTGATGCGTGTTGATCAGTTTGCACACAAGTGAGATATTCCAGCTAATGTCATCATTGCAACCCTATCCTCGTTATCATCTTGTGATCAGTTGTATTCTTGATACAGTTCTAATGAACCCCCCCAAAAACTAATTTAGAACCGTGACACAGACTTGAAACACGAACCCCTGTTTGAATCACTAACTTGAAACCATTACCCCTTGTTGAAAACTCTAATTTTTAAACCCCTGCGTAGGTTTGAAACCGTAATTTGAAACACTGACCCTCACTTTTATTTCAAAACATAACAATGGCTCGAACTTTTCTTTAAATGATTTTTAGAGTCCCTACCGCTGTCTTGAAACCTTGACCCTAATTTGAAACCCGCACACCTGTTTGAAACTTTAAAGTTGATTTGCAATCCAGGCTTGAAATCCCAATTTGAAACTCAGACCCTAATTTTACAGAGTAATCCTTGTTTGGAACTCCAACCCTGTCTCAAAAGCTAAACCTGAAACCTGAATTGAAACCCGACCCCAATTTGAAACCCTAATTCTTATTGGAAACCTTAACCTTGCCTTTCAACACCCAATGGAACCCTAAACGTTTAACTTCAATGTTTGTTTCAAATTTTAAACCATACTGCTTATTTGAAAAACTAATGCTCGTTTGACACCCTAATATAGAACCACAATGTCTGACTGAAACACTAAACCTTTCTTGAAACCATAATTTGAAACAATAAACCCAATTTGAAAGCCTGACCTTTATTTCAAACTCTAATTTGGAACTAACTTTTGTTTGAAAACCTAAGCCTCATTTAAACCCCCCCAAACTAAACTCACTTAGCCAACAAACTCCATGCATTAGCCTGGGAATGGGAGCGTCGCCGTGGCAACAAGTTAGGGCCCAGTTGTCCCAAAGCAACAAAGTTTGCAGCTTTCTTTTTTTTTTCTGTGTAGCTTTTAGTTCTCATGAGGCGCACATGACTTGTATTTAGCGCCCCCACACACACACACACACACACACACACACACACACACACACACACACACACACACACACACACACACACACGTTTCCTGTTTATTCCTGCCGAAAGGCTGAGGGGGGGGGGGCAGCTATCCAAGTTGGGGAGGTGGGGGTCATTAATTAAGGGGGCGGCATTGGGTTTCTAGAAACATCCGGCTCGGTCACGCTTTGGCCAGTGAAGCTAATAAAGCAGATTAATATTTACCCAGAATGCTTTGCTAGTTATCGGACGGTGGTTTAGTGTGTCTATGTATTTTTCTTTTTCGGGAGGGCACGTGGAAACTGTGTGCGTGGGCATGCGCAGAAGAGACGAGGCTTTCACACGGGGAGAAAGCCCACAGCGCCCTCTGTTGGCGTCGCGTTGACAATACAATTATTGGTCACTTCATTTTGGGCTACCATCCAATCAGCTCCAGTGCAAAAGTAAACTCGACATTTGTGTTGAGTTAACTCAGGTTAACTGTTCACTTGTATTAGTTAGCTTGTGACTTCCTAGGTTATAGCCAACATGGCTAGCGTGAGATTATCTCTGTCACTAGGAGCCTTGTGACCGCATTGGTTGGAGCTGCGGATTAGTTTTCCACCCTCCCGTGGCTGCTGATTGTGATCATTGAGGGGGCGTTTCGTGTGTGTGCAACTGTGTGGCCGTGCAGGATGAGGCGAGATTGTTGGTTCCTTTGTTTGGTCCTCTTGTTTTGTTGATTGCCGCGTATGCCGCGGTGTGACTTTGTTTGCTTGGGTTGTCTTTGGGTTGGCAGCCATCTGCATCCATCCTAAATGCTCTTGGGCTCTGCCTCCATTGGGCTTTTCCCGGCAAAGTTGCTTTGTAGCTACCTTGCTACTACTAAAGTTTTGAGATACTCACCTCTGATCTTTCAGGTTCAAAACCCCGTGTGTCCACACTAGAAGAGTAGAAATGCATTTGGACAATGTATTATGGACAGTGTGAAGAGAGGTCGAGACAGAGTTGGACACAAAGCCACTTTATTCGGTTGGGAGCGAGTGGACCAGTTTGTGGTCCGAGGTACCTACTCTTCTGAGGTTGTCACGCAAAAAAAAAAAAAAAAAAAAAATCGTCCTCATGCTAACTTTTTTTTGGGGCACCTGTAGCATCAAGGCTTTAACATTTCGCATTTGTTATTACCTCCACTTTTCACACAGTTAAAGACACGACGCAAAAAGCAAAAAAATGACAACATGACGGCACACTAAATGTTTGGCGCGCACACAGGAAAAGGAACAAGTCATATGTCCAAGATAGACGCTCGTTGTGGACGATCCCTCCCGACAACACAAACCTCACCTTGACCTTTGTTCCTGTCAGAAAGAAGCTTCCGTATTATCCAGGAAGTCCCTGCTAGTGCTCATCAGCGTTCATGCAGTTGTCTGGGACTTCAATCTGCAGTCCTCGCCGAGTTTAGGGAACCCCGCATATCGTTGCCCGCGCTTCCGCTGGGCGACTGCACCTGGCCGATCTCCTCCAGAGCATTGGCCAGGGAGTCCAGGTCGGCCGAGTCCTGTTGTTGCGCCTCCCACAGGCTCAGGATTACCGACGCGGGACTTTCATGGTGAGCGAAGTAGCCCAAGTTCCTGTGGGGGTGGGAAGCCAACTATTAACGTTGTGGACTCAGAATGGACTTGGACCTTTGTGTCTCAAAATTGATTTGGACTTAATAAAGGTGGACTTGACTACAGTCCTGCCTTCCTGTGTCTTCCTGGAGCGTAACAGTGCAATTTATGTTATGACCACTAGGGGACCATGTTTCCTCATAGTTGGATGAGGGCAGCTCGTCCCCACCTCCCGGTGTTCTTCCTTGTCCCTCCCAGTGACCTGTCTGCAAATATTTGCAGAAATAATTGCGAGAATCAGCTTAACGAACCCATGAGACCCCAGACTCTTCTGTCTCATTCCTGTTGCTCTTTTTCCCCAGATTTTCTCAGAGGTCATCGTCAATCATCAAGCGTTCATGCCGGTAACCAGCAAAGCAGTCAAGGTTCCCCGCGGTCTGAGACCTTCCCGATCGGAATCTGCCATGCCAACCGGAACGCTGTCTCGCCTGCTTTCCCCGCGCGCCTCCGCATCTATAATGAAATCAGCGGCGTGGGCGCGACTGGAGGCTTTGGTGGCTGATGGCAGATCAGTCCCGACTAGTTCGCTTGGATCCTACGCACTAAATATGCATTTTGGGATTCTGCTTTTACCTGCGCGTGGGAGTGCATTCAGAATTTAAACGGTCTATTTCCTACCTGTCCACGTGCAGCTTCTTGGCTAGGAGGCGCCAGTCCTTGCCTTTGGCGCCATCAAATGTGGCGCTGATTCTCTGGCGAATGGAGAGAGGGATCTTGAAGGCCCGTGATCCTGCCTGGGAGGCGATGGAGCAGTCGGACTCGGAAGAGAACGGGACCGGTATCTTTGGGTTCTGGCAGGGTGGGTGGGACCAAATTAAGAGGTCCAATCACATTGAGTCTTTGAGTACTTCACAGTTACTCGTGACCATCATGGATGAAACGCAAACCCCCTGACCACAAACAAACAGTCTCATTTATAGTCTCACCTCGGGCTGCACTGTTGTGTAGATCTGCAGGATTTGCTCTTCACCTTGAACTTGACGCACGCTGATCTTACACGAGAGAGGAGATGGGGAGAAGGAGGAAGGGGAGGCGGCGCTGATCCGCTCCAGGGAGAAGGCACACTGCAGGGCGCGCTGTTTGCCCCACCACACCTGGCAGAAGGAGAACTCCTGCAGAGGTGGAGCAAGAGGAGAAGGAGGATGACGGGGGAGTAAGTGGGGCGGGGGGCGGGGTGAAGAAGGAAGAGAACGAGGAGGAGTCAGAGGAGGCGGACGAGGAGAAGATGAAGAAGAAAGGGAAGGAAAAGATGATGGAGGAAGGATGAAAAGAAGAAACACGAGGGCAAGGAGGACGAGAATAAAAGTATGCCATAGAAGAAAAAGAAGGAAGAGAAGAAGGAGGAGAAGATGATATTTTGAGGGTGAACAAATGATTTCCAATTATCCGCAGAATAAATAAAACAGTCCAAAGAGTTGACCTGGCAGGTGGTGAAAGGCTTGATGTTCCACAGCATCTGCGGGACGTCCTGGATGTTCACCTGCAGGCTGAGTGCGTTCCCGCGGAATGACAACACTTTCGGCTCCTCCAGCAGGCGTCCGCCTCGGACGCGTTCGCCTGCCGTCACCTCCTGAGGGCGGCAGAGGGGGTACAGACGTGTCAGTCGCGACAATTCGATCCTTTTAACCAAAGTCAGCATAATGGTCAGTTTGCATCAGAGAAAACTCAAGAGATGCAGTGGCGCGGGCGATCTCTCTTTGCACCGATTTTTCATGATCATTGCGAAATAATCCATAGAGTTAAAATCTAAAAACTGGCATAGATGATTGGCCCATCGCTTTATTATACATGATGACAACCACCTTGCTAAAAAGAACTCCACCTGGAAAGCGTGCGGCGTGTCGTCCACACAGTAGACCCTGAGGATGAAGCCCCTCGGGTTGGCGGCGTCAGGGCTTCCAAAGCGCCAGTCGCAGGCGCTTGGCGGCGTCCGGTCGTAGCGGCTCGCCCACCAGGGCGTAGCGACCGGGCCGCTCCAGTAACACGTGGCAGCGCCGCGCTTCCAGGAGGCAGTAACAGGAAGTGCACGGCTCCTGCATGCACATCACTTCCTGTCAGAAAGCACACAGAGAATCCAGGCCGCCGTTGAGCCCGCATGCGGTTTTCACCGGGTGTCAAACTGTCGCCGCTCTGATTTTTAGGACAATAACTTCAAATTACCACCCACGGGGAGCGATAATGAAAACGGGATTGGGTGACTATCACTGGCATGTTATAAGGAAAAGATGAGCTACGCATAAATTAGAGCCTTTCGGGTTTTATTGGGTTGCAATGTATTGAAAGCGGCGGAGCCATAATGTCGTGGTTCTTGACAGTTTTTCATTAAAACGCCAACTCGCACAAAAAAAATAAAAATAAACAACGCGAAGAAATCCGCAAGGGCACAAAGAAAAGTTGAACGCGCTTGCTCATGCGTGCATGCCCGCAATTTATGCGAGTGAATACAAGCGCGCACCCCCTCCCACCAGTGAGACGACTCGAAATAATCCACCAAGCAGAAAAGCACAAGATGCACGTACGTGTCCGCTCACCTCAACAGTAATTCGTGACCAGCGGCGCTTTTCACGATAGACATAAGCACAACGCGAAGAAAGTACACGAGGGACTCGCACAAATACAGTCACACGTACGTGTGCCATGTACAAAGTCGAACGGGAAATAATCCAATTAGGGGCGGGGGGGGGATCAATCTTGTGCGCAATATATGTCATATGATTAACGTGATCGCACTTTTCAACAGACATTCCTGATAAAGGCCATACTGCCCAATAGAAAGAAAGAAATAATAAACCACACCCCCCCCCAAAAAAACCATCATTCTGTTGTAAAAAGAAGCTTTCAGATTCATTCCTACCGTGTACCCTAATGATAAATCTCCATATTTTAGTCACCAAGGGGTCTTAGAGTTAGCGAATAAAATTTGCAGCAGGGGACTCGACGATCTGATGGCACTTTAATGGGCGACGGCGGCCTCCAGTCGTGTTCGGAGCGCTAATTCCGAGATTTTTTTTTTTTTTTGTGTGTGGTTACATCAGATATTTTTTCTCGTTATCTCACAGCAGTCAGAGGCACAACACCCGCACTTTTTCGCTGTTTTGATAGACGCCCTTTGTGCGCGTGTATGTGTCATTCCGCCTCAAAGGCGCCCCCTCCTCCCCACAACCCCTCCTCCGTCCTCCCTCCCCGCATGAGGTCTCCGCTGCCTTTTGAGGAGGTCACCACACCATTAAAAAGAGCGCCGTGGATCCGCTCGCCATACAGATGAACTGAAGGTGTTGAGATGGAAGGTATGGAGAGGGAGTGTGGTGATATTGTAGGATGTCGAGATGGAAAGTGTCGAGGTGGAGGATGTCAAGAAAGAGTGTGTCGAGATAGCGGGGGGGGGTTGTCGAGATGGATGGTCGAGATGGATTAGAAGGGGGCCGAGGTGGAAGGTGATGGGGGTCAAGAAATGTCTCCATCACATTTTTATTCTCAACCAGAGTCGGAGTCACTTGATTTTAAGTAGCCGCTATGATGACATGTGGAGTGGAGCAGTGTTTCAAATGAACAGAGTTCTTGTGATTCCATCCAGGCATTGAATCCATGCATTTATAAATGAGGCCTTAACTGGCGTAGAAATGTATCAACTCAATCTTTCAAAATGTGAAGACATGATGAGTGGGAATGTCGTTTTCTTGCGTGCCAACATCGCCCTTTGTCAATCAATTCATCCCTCTTGCGGTCTCCTTCTGTGGTTCCTTTATGAACAAATAGTTCCCGTACAACAGGCGTTAAGAATAAACGACAAGCATTTTTTGGGGAGTCCCGGCACTCGTGCGGCTTTTATGTCTGCCTCTCATCTTTCACACTCCATCACACAAACTCAAAAACGTTATGTAGTGCGATATAAAACAAAGCTATTGCTGTTACATTTGGCAATATATCGTTGGCCCTCGGGATTCTTTTGTCTCTTTGTGACCTATAAAAAGTTATGCCAATTCATTCATTTGTTTAAAAAAAATATAGTTTTCATCCGATGCCGATCATCTGAAAAATGCCTGATAAACTCGGATATATGGGCCGATATGGTCGGATCGCGACACCCCCCAGTTGAAATGGAGGGAATTGAGATGGAAGGGTGTCGTTTGGATGACTGACCTCCCACTTGCGGTCCTGCGTCTGCCTCTTGAGCCGTGTGATCCAGTGGTCGGGGGCCGCCTCACAGCAGTGTGCCATGGTCAGCACCACGGGGCACGACAGCTCCAGCCCCGGTGGGCCGTACGTGACGGCGGGACTCAGGAAGATCTCCGGTCCTTCGCCCAATGCAGAGCTGTGCGTTGGAACACTGACTGATCAACCCGAGTGACCTTCTCTTCACTTTTCACATCCGATTCTTTTTTTGTGTGTGCGTTTTCTGCGGACCTTCTTACCTTCCAAGTCTTACTCTGACACAGAGACTATCAACAGTGTTGACCAATAAAGGCATCGGAATATCAATAGTCATCCTGCTAACTGGAACGGATCAGTTTCGAGTCGGTACGGGCGTGTCACATGACAGCAGGCGCCATGTGACTCGTGACGAAAATATAAGAAGCTCCTCTCGCATGTGAAAGTGAGCCGGGAAGTCTCATTCCAGCAACAAGAAAAGAAAGGAAATCCTATTTCTCCGTCCTGCCGGACTTTCCCCGCCTTTGGGCTGATAGCGGTTGATTGACAGCTCGGCGCTGTAACTCCGGCAGCTTCCTTAAGCGGCACACTGCATGCGTCTTATCGCACCGCTGCACAGTGCTGCGCAGCGCGCAAGTAGCACAGAAGAGCGGAGAGCCGAGGCTCGGCAGTGGCAGAAGTCAGAGGTGCTTACAGTCATCTCTGGGTTAACTACAAACTTCAAACTAGCCTGAGACGACACTTGGTCTCGATGTGGAACTAACTAGAACCAACTGATCGACCAACCAACCACAGACTATGCACAGCTAACTAACCAACCAAGTACCTGACCGACGAAATAACTGACTAGCAAATTAGCAAGTCAAGAGACAAGCTGACTAGCTGATAAACTAGATGAACTACCTGGCTGGCAGACGATACTACCAACTCACCAACTTTTAAATTATTAACTCACTGACCACCCGATCGACTGACTGACAAAACAACTAAAATAACTTCCAGCTGACTAACTGACCGAGAACGAACTAACTAGCTACCCTACTAATTGCCTGACTAAAAATCAAAATAACAAAATAATCAAAACGCCAAATAAATCACAGACCTGCTGATAACCTTGCTAACAACTTAAAGGCTAACCATCTGACTAACTAACCAAACAATTAGATAACTGACCAACCTATTAACAAACAACCGACAATAAAGTTGACCTTGAATGGACATACCGGGTGACTGACTCAGTCGCTCACAACTAAGCGCCTCCCCAGCGACTCGACAACCCAATGGCCAACAAACAGTTTGCTCACCTGCTGTCCTCCTGGTTGACGATAACCGTTGTCTCCCACGTGGTGTCCTGAGCGATCCCCCCAACGGGCACCAGCAGACTCACGCCTGTGCACAACGTTGCCGTGACATTAGCACACCTGCGCTACATGATCAGCAACACGTTTAGGAAGCAAACAATGCAGGCTTGCTGTATATCGGAACCCTTCATTCGCTCCTCAGCTAGCAGTAAGTGAGTGTGGTGTTTATGCGTAGACACTTATTTGCAGCTTTGCTCCTCCAGGTTAATATCACCTTTTAACCTGTACTAAATGACATGCTTTTGAAACCAGTTCTATTCCAGATGAATATCCAATTTTTCTTCTCCTACTCAATTTTTTCGATTGCTATAAAAGTATGACCTTTACGTTTTGAATGACTTCTTGTGGCGGATTGCTGCATGTTCCCAGCGTTCAAGGTGTTTGTGTGCTCTTCGGAATGGTGGAGGCTGACTGAGGTGATTGCATGAAGGCCAAAACTGTCAGCCTTCATCTGTGAAGTGAATGAAAAATGAATGTTCTTTGCCGGATGGGTGACATTTTCTCATTCTAGCTTTGGGCCAATAACGACAAGGTCAAACATTGTCGAAACACACCCGCCCGCCTTGCTCGCCAAGGGTGATTTTTCTTTTTGGGGGGTGGCGGCCTAAAGAAGGAACGGAGAGGTGGCAAAGAAGAAAAAAAAAGGAGGGCAAAAAAAGGTGGATGGAATCACATGAAAGAAAGAAATGAGGAAAGTCAAGGGAAATAAAGAGGGAACAAGGAGAAAAGAAAGACAAAAGGGAGGAAAGAAGGAAAGGAGCAAGGACGGAAGGAAGAGGAAAGGAGGAGTAAATTAGGTGCGTGCACCTGTGTTTGGCACCACCAGGCGTCCTCCTGCGTGACCCAACACAGCCGTGGCTTTGTGCCGCGGCCTGACGACAGGTGCCGGCACCCCCTGCGGACCAAGGAGGTTCCTCTCTCCTCGGCCCAACGTGGCGCCCACCACGACGCCCCGGTAGTCCGGAGACAGGCCCCTCGGAAATGTCTGAGGGTGGAAGTCTGAACCCTCTGTGATCCCTACGCGTAGGCACATCGTCGGGTCAATGAGTATGAGTAACGGACTACTCATCCTCAAAACTTATTTTGGTATATCTGTAGCTAGAAGAGAGAGGCTCACCTTTGACCTTGAGATCGGGCAGGGGGTCCAGGAGCTCCTTGTCCATGGCGTCGTGGAAGCACATGGGGCTGGTGTACGCGCGAGACACGCTCAGGTCGGGCTGCAGCGACGAGCGGATCAGCAGAGGGTTGCCTGCGGAAAATAACATTCAGTCAGGCGAGGAGGGAACAGCACCTCACCGTACCCCTCTTCATATCCCGCTGCAATCGCGCTCGAGTCTCCCAACAAACGTGACCTGTAATGCCTACCGTGTAAAACAAATTTACATTAAGCAACACAAGCATAAAAAAATTAATGAAAAAGCGTCCATGAATTATTCAGACGAGTCATGCACACGCACTCACACAGTCATACTTTGAATCGCTTCATTCTTCATGTTAATTGGAATGTAAATGATAATATAATGTATATGCATACGTACAGTAGATGTGTATTTATCTGCGGTGTCACCTTGTCGCGATGTCTTGAAGTTGAAGGACTGGAAACCCCCGGCGAGGGCGGACGAGTCGATGACGTCCACGCCGTAGTCGCTGCGGCTGCGGCGGTACATGGTGACGCCCACTATCAGCAGCGCCACCGTCGCCGCGCCGGCCACCAGGCCGGAGTAGAGCGCCACGTCGCCCCCGCCAATGCCATCGACGCCGCTCTCCACCACACCTCAAAAACGCAACAGCGACTTTCACTCACAAGTCCCGTCCAACCGGTAACGCCCTCAAGATCCCAAGGACTTCACGGAGGTTCCTGGACTAAGTTCTGCGCTAAGGCTTTTGGGCATAATCATTGCTTATTGCATGAAATGTACAATAAGAAAATTGTATCTTGTCCCAAGCAGAAACGAGGACCGAAGACCAAGCACTGAGCAATCGCAATGGGCTGCTGCCTTGTTCCATGAAGATAAGGGACATTAGGAGAAATCCTCTCGGCAGGATGGAACGCAAAATGGGGGGATAAAGAACGCTCATTAACATTTTTCCACTGGCAGGTTAATTGAGGGCTTGAAAAGTTTGGGACAAACTAACAAAGCTGAGGACAAAGTGAGTAGAAGTCACGACAAAAACGCCTAAGCTCAGTGGAACTTTTTGTTCTTGAGCTTTGTATTTCCCGAAACTACAATGAAATGAACACGGGTCCTCCAAAATGACTAGTTCTGATCAATTTCCCTCGACGGCATCTGGAACTTTTAGTTCCCTGTACTTGGAGTCCTTGGAAATAGTTCAGCAGACACCACCCCAAAACTTCAAGTTCAAATTGCATATCTACCTCAAGCTCCAGGATTTTCTTTTTTTTTTTTGGGGGGTTATTTATTTGTATGGACTTGTATTTTTTGGAACTCAATTGTCAGGTGTGTCTTTTGGTCTTTCCAAGCCGCTCTCAGAAATACATACTATGGAACTAATGAGTACCAGGTTACAACCCCACTAGCAGGTCTTGTTTAGGGAGGGGGGGGGGGGTACGAAATTAGTCCAAGAAACTACTCAAGTACCATGAACAAAATATACACATACACACAAAAGCTCACCTTGTGGTTTGGCATCACGCAGCAATTTTCCATCTGAAAACACACAAACATCAACCGCTGTTTATATAACGTACCATAAAATGCTGCGGACGATCGCAGCTGTTACGATGACTATTCTCGCAGTTGTTTAGAGACATGAAATGGTATCTCTCACTTTGTGTGCAGAGGCCTCCTGTGCAGTTGTCCGTCGCCAGCGTCACGCCGTCGCACAGCCGCCCGCCGTGCTTGGGTTCGGGCGCCGTGCACTCGCGGCTCCGCCTCCTCTCGCAGTTGCCACCGCACGCCGACCATTCGGTCCACGCGCCCCAGCCGCCGTCCACTGGCAGGTATCGCAACCAAAACGGCGTGAGCGTGCCTTCATCCACGTTGACGTCGCGTCGCGGCCTGCTTACCGGGACACGGCGAATTGCAGGCGCTCTTCTGCACCGAGACGCCGTCGCAGAAGGAGCCGCCGTTGAGCGGCGCCGGGTTAGTGCACGTGCGCGTGCGCTTGTGGACGCCACGACCGCAGCGCACGTTGCAGGGTGACCAGTCGCTCCATAACGACCAGCCGCCATTCACTAGACGACGAGGAAGTCATTAAAACAGGATCACAGGAGAAGTAAATATGCTACATTGGAGTACGGTATGTAGACATTACATATCGCGTATATTTAGCTGCTTCTAAAAAACGATCGAGGGAAGTCGATACAGACTAAGATAAATGATATGGAAGAATTAATGTAACGTTTGTTTACTTCGACTGTCGCGTGGAGTTGTTCAGTCAATATACACACAGAAAGAAGTATAAAAATTGATATAAGCACTAAATTGGAAAAGAGCCGCAGTATAAATCCCATCTCAGTGTCCCCGGGGGGTTCATCGGGAAGACGACGGCGATGATGAACGGCGGCGACTGTCACGTTTGTCCGTGATTTGCGGCCACCAAAGTGACGCGTCAGCTCATTGGCTGTCATCCGACGGGAAGAACGAGTCGTCGGGGCCATCATGAACATTATGGAAATGACTGATTGATGGGGCCTTTGCAAAAAAAAATAAAATAAAATAAAAAATAGAACCTGATTAATTCCTGCAGTGGCTCTACGGCCTGTCTCTAGCGACTAAATCACACGGAAAAGCAATAAAACACAAATTACTTGCAAACAAATCTTAAAAAAAAAAAAAAAAAAAAAGCAGGATTTTATGAGCTCACCAAAGACGACGACGGCAGCTGTGGAGCTGCGCCGCTTGGCCACGATGTTGCTGGCGACACAGGTGTAGTTTCCTGAATCGGAGAGTTGCGCCTGAGGGATGACCAGACGGCGGTCGCCTTTGGGGTCTGTCACGCCGCCACCGGTGCTCAAAAGCTCGTCGTTTTTCAGCCATTCCACCTGAAGACAAGAGCAGAGATCTGCGTTTAAAAGAGAGCGTAGCGGAAGAGAACATTTTGATCCAATACTTCACACATTTGTATTTTTTTTTAGCAAGTTATTAACGTTTTGCTGCTATACTATAGATTGGACAAAATCTCCACGAGCGAAGTGTCTTTGAGGGGCCGCTGGAAATGTACAAAGTGGACCTAAAATGGATATTTTTCACTAAAAATGGCTGCCTTCCTATATACCTTTTCAGGCATGGCTTTTTGAGCCTTTTTGTGGGTGCACTCATGCCATGTCTACTAGATTTCATGTTGCTACGTGCAAATGCCTTCGAGGGTTGAAGTTTCACAATGTTCCAGAGGGAGCCACCTTGACAATTTTTCAGCTTTCCACACACACACAACGCCAACCATAGATACATTTTCACCAGGCTGAACATTTCTGCCAAATTTGGTCAATTTTGTCCTTTTGAGAAAGCCCTTAAAAATGACGATTCCCCTGCCACTTTTTCTATGGCGTGCTCAAGCCTTGATGAAGGACACGCCGCTGGATGCTGGTCTCTGCGCTTGAGCGCTGCTGTAAATTGACATTAACGTCAGGAGCTTTTCATCCGCGGGGAGCGCTCTCTGATTCACGCCGCTCTATTTGAGGATTAAAAACCCGGTCCCGCTGGGAACACCGCGTGTTTGTACACCGGCGCGCGTGTGTCGGTGTGCGCCCGAGCGCTCTGTGTGCGTGTTTGACGTCCAGTCGCTGAGGGATTAGCGCAGCAGCCAATAAAGTCCGTGATTGCTTTGCTCTTTCCAAGAAAGCCCAGTTGAAAGGCGGAAAATAAGAGAACACACAGGGATATCAATAAATCAGGAGTCACGTCAACATGAGAGCTGTTTTGATTTAAACATTTTTTTTAACCTACTCTACGCGTCTGTAATTTAGCGCCCCCGCTGGTGGGCCGCGTTGCCCGCTCCACCGAATTCGTCCGCCACTTTTGTCTCTGCTGACTTCCCTGCCTGGCGTTGTAATCAAGATCCGTGCCGCCAAGCGTGTGCTATTCGATTATTCTTCGACCCACACAATTACGGCGATGGCGGCTTTCTACCCCCCGTTGAAAAGTCTCAGGCTGTTACAAAAGAGAAAAAGCATGAGCATGAGAACATTATGCTGAGCGTTGCCACGGAGACGAAGGTCAACCGCTTTTGCCGCAGAGAGAGAATAACCACGGGACTATAGCGGGAATTTGTGTGACAACATAAAGGCTTGCTTTGTAATCGGCGGGGAATATCGGCAGTCAATATCGGCAATTATGCTCGGGGGACTCAAATGCAACCAAAGGACAAAACGTGCATCTTTTCAGTGCGGGTGTGCTATTACTTTTCTCATTCATTATTTATTGCTGCGAATAGGTCTGACTTTTTCGACTGTAAAAAGGCCTGCTTTTAAATGGAAACTAATGGCGATAATGCTCAGAGTACTCAAATGCAACTAAAGGACAAAATGTGCCTCTTTTTTTCGATAATGGGCATGCTATTACTTTTCTCACTTGTAATACTTAAAGGAAATGGGAAATGACAGATGTTTCTTGCAAAATCATTGCTCACAGCCACAATCTCAGCTTGTGCTAATATTTGTTAGAATGTGGTCATGTGTTATGTATTAATCTGTGAGTATTAATATGTTCGGAAATGCTCTGTGCACGAACATGTCTTTGTGAGAATGTGCTCGAATGTGTTTAGCATATGTTAATATGTGGTAATTTGCATGCGCAAGCGTGTGTTAACTTGCGATAGCATGGGCTAATGTGTTAGCATGTGTTATCTATTAATTTGGCTGCTAGCACATGTCAGCATGTGTTAAAATGTGTTTCTGAGTGTTAATGGGTGACAACATGCTAATGTGTTACAACTTATTTGCATGTGATAATATGTGGTACACGTACTATTACGTGCTAGCATGTAACATGTTGGTGTGCCAGTATGTGTTATTTTATATTAAGACCCTAGCATGTGTGTGAACTTTCTTATGTGTGCGCGCTGAATGATTGAGGATAGCCTAGTAGCGAATAGTAGCATGGCAACATGTTAGCGCCGCACTGACGCATTGTGGTCATCGGTATTTTGACGCACTGATGCGTGAGAAAGAGCAGAGTGCAAGTAAATAATCCATAAAGTCAAATCCCAGCAGCAGCAGGAAATAGCTCGTGTCCACGTTTGAAAAGACTCTTTTCTCTTTTTTTCCCCAATTTTTAATGACGTGAGTTTGGAAAGGGTACGTCATCTCTTTTCGGCCCCCTCATGCACCCAGACTGCCGGTTTTACCGATTGAGGTCACACAGCTACTCAAGAGGGAGCATTGAAATCCTGTTGTGAAATCCATTTTTTTAATAAATTGAGCTTATCCGTCTTGAAGCCACCCTGAACGTTACAGCGGCGTTATGGTTGCTGTGTGATGTTAATGAAAAGAAGAGGCGTCCATGTTATCTGCTGCCCTGCTGTGATAGCAGCAATAAGCTTAGCGCGCCTGATAGCAAAAAGAGCTTACGTCTGCTTTAGTCTTGCTGAGGAGAGGACACTCTTTTTTCTATTAGCTTTTTTTTTTATATACACAAGCTAGAGAAGTTTGAAGATACAAATATCATCTGACTGTCCCGAACAAATCTCCTAATATAGAACACGAAGTCAAACTAGGCTGAGAAAATGCACTTAACACAAAGAAACAACACGTTAAAAAATGCAACTAACACATGCTGGGCTTTGGCAAATTATTAAAAACATTCAAGCACACACACACACACACACACACACACACACACACACACACACACACACACACACACACACACACACACACACACACACACACACACACACACACACACATACACACACACACCATGTAAAAGTTTAAACGCTTTTTTGGGGGAGTGGGGGCGGGGCTTGTGATAGCATGTTGTGCTATGTTAAGTTGAACATGCCGCTACGCTACGCTAACAAAGCTTCCTCTTCAAAGAAGACTCTCAGAAAGAGTCCCCATTCCAATGATGCCTTCCCCAGACGCTTCTCATATTTTATTCATTTTTATTGCCTGACAACAACGCGTCAATGACACAAAGAGTATGCATGAGGCTGGAGCGCAAGCCGCTAACATGATACAATGACAAAAAAAAAAAACCATGAGCTTTAGAATAGAATAAACGGAAACCATTACCACGTGTTTGGGCTACGGTGACAATATGAATATGCATTTCTATCTGTTGGCCTTATACCATCAAGTTTGGGCTCTGTACACCTGCTAGCATTGGCATTAGCGTGCTGCTGTCAATCAAAGAGGAAACAGCAGTATTGAGTTTTCAGTCAACTCAAGCTTCTGACTTTGACATCGATATACCACAGACGGAGGCTCAGCATGATGCCACATGACTCACCGTGACGGCGGGTGAGAGCGCTGGTTGCTATTCTTATTGTTCTCCTCATTGATATTCATTTTGATATTCATGAGGGAGAAATTAAAAAGGCCGTGTGTCAAATACAACAACACACAGTCGAAGAGGGAATTGAAACAAGACACCTGAATAAGTCACAGTGGGGTGTGATATTTGATTTACTTTTTGATTCTGTCTTTGCTCACGTTTACACTCATGTCATTTTAGGTTGTTTAAAAAAAAAGCCCAAATGACCCCTAGTAAACTCTTCTGTGGCACATAAAAAAAAAAAATTCTACTCTCTCTACTCTCTGAGATCCACGAATAATTGACATTCATTTCATTACCATGGTAGGAAAAAAAAAGCAAATATGTATTTTTCACCATTTAAACAATTTAAGGAAATATTTTCCTTTTTTCTCCCCTCACTTGATTATGAGACCATTATTCCATAAATGACCAATAGTCGTATATTTTTCCCATCTGCGTGGCTCGGAAGACTGATATGTCTTCTGCCGTGAGAAATGTAACCATGGGGGTTATCGGCAGGGTTACCTGGGCTACGGGTACACCATCTGGTGGCCGACAATGTAAGACGATCATGCCGCTCAGGGGCACCTCCAAGCCTTGAGGGTCCTGCTCAAAGTTCTTCCTCAGGTCTGAAATAACCAAAAGAAACTTCAGAAGCGCTACGAGTCAGCAAAACCACACGCTAAACAAAAAAGTCGGGACTTACAGGCGATCCGCACGGATGCCTTACGGCTTTTGGATGTTCCCAGGTGGCTCCAGGCAACACAGAGGCACCAGTAGTCCTCGGGACCGTGGAAGTCCTCCACCTGCTGGCGGGACACGTTGATCATCACCTCACGGATCTTCAGTCCTGTCAGCGACAAAAATACAACTGTTAACATTAGCATCAGGTTTGGTGTGTGAATATATATTACATATTTTACTTCTTCGCCAATCAAGGCCAAACTGTTATCATTAAATGCCTTGTTTTGGTTACGGTGATCATAATATTGGCAAAAGAAATTACTGCATGAAAGGAAACTGAAATTTCATACATCTGCCAAGAAAACAATAAAAGTACTTTTACTTTGGGTCAGCCGGGCAGGCTCAGTCATTGTGACTGGACCCTCAAAGGCAACTCATTATTCTGGCAAATGTATTCACCAACCAGACGCTCATCATCCTGCGGCACCCCGAAGCCGCAATTTCCTGCGGGTAGAATAAGCTCGTCAGCTATTGTGTGGAGTAATTGAAGGCTTTTAAATGTCCATCGCTCCTCTGACAATTACGTATTTGAATGCAGCATAACATTATGATTTCATATTTCATTTCCTGACGAGTTCAATCGGCACCTTCCTCTCGTTTGGCTAGTTGCTGCTGACAGGAAAAAACCCTCATTTAATAGTGACTGAAATTTAAGGAGATGTATTAATGTGCATTTTTTGTATTCAATCATTCAAAGGGATATATCATGGAAAACTGACTTTTTAATTCCTCGCATACATAATAGATATCTGGAGTGGTTTCCCGCACATCAAGTGTGAAATTGAACAAAAGTAGTTTTAGTTGTCTGGCTTCTGATTTATCAAGATGCATCTGTGAGCAAACCTGTCTGAATCCTGAAAGATTGTGATGTAGCAGCGGGTCTAATTAACATAACCACCCCATCATAGTTTCTCAGGAAACGACAGCTTGAATGGAGAAAGTTGGAGAGTGAAAGAACCGCCTGAAGCAATTTCATGTCAAAGCCAAGAGGTAAGCAGAGATGCAGTCTTAGCACAGATTAGCATGAGCTTCTAAAATGAATATTCAGCTAATTTTGCTATATCAGCTGGAGGATATTTGTGTGTGGCGTCATGCGCCACAGCACGGCACGAACTGACAAGTGCAATTCGGTGGCTTGGTGATGAAGTACTGCTTCCACCAAGGAAAATACAACCCATGCATTTAATGTCTTAATGGGTTCTTGCTGTTCTATGCTGCCACATATGACTTAAATGTCTCTTTAAACGACAACTGCTTGAAGGCCAGTGCTAGCACTGTTATAGCTACACGAGCTTACTAAAAATCGGTTTGCTTCGTGACCTCGTTGTGACAAGAGCCTCAAGCGCAAAGCGCGCCGGGAGGCATCGCAGGCAGGCCCTGCCCTCACCTCTTCGTCTGCATCATCTTTATTAATGGCCTTGCAAGAGAACTGATGAATAAACAACAACATGCATGAAGATGATGTAGCGCGTCATGCTGCAGGCACACAAGGTGACTCGCACGGCCTGCAGGGCGCGCGCACGCATTCACACACGCACACACACACACACACACACACACACACACACACACACACACACACACACACACACACACACACACACACACACACACACACACTTTCTTTAGCTTGAACAGAATTTGTTTTTCAAAAAAGTAGTTTTATAGAACTGAACTAATGCTAGCAAAATCTTCATCTGTGTCATATTGGGTTAGCAGTTAGCATTAACATCATGTTTGAGGTTGAAGCATAACTATGAACATTTGTGTCCATTTTTACCAAACATTAACAGCCAATAAGCATTAACATCAACTTTGGGGGAAGAACACTCAGAAGACAATGGAGACGCACATATTGGCATCAAGTTCAGGGTATAAACACAATCTTGATCTGTACATTTTGACTTTGAAGCATGAGCGGTTAGCATTAGAATCAAGGTTGGGGCACAAGATTCCTCTTTGCAGCCACTTAGGTGTACATTTGCCAATTATTCAAACAAATACGGTCATTACGGATTGTTGTGTGTAGAGTGCTGAAGAAAATCTGAAAATGTATTATTCGGCTGCAACAGAATAAAATGTGGGAAATTTTCGGATTGGGCACGGGACATTGTACTCAAGGGGTGAGTTCTGCTGTGACGGTCACATGTTCATCCTTACATCACACTTTCAAAACAACCACCATCAAAGCGTCTTCCTGGAACACGCAGACAGCATTGTTATATTATTTTTATGGTGGGCGCATAATTGTGTTCTTACCCCCTGGCCAAAACATTGCGGCTCCACCACTGCTCATCTCTTATTCATATACCTATACAATGTTTAAAAAACAAAAAACAAAAACAAAACATCCCACAGTAGACACGTCTCCATTCTGCATTAGCACCACCAGACCATCCTCGGCCTCCAAATTATTAGGTACATGTGCAGTTTGTGAAGCGGAGCCTCTTAAGCGGTCCCTGAGGTGTTTGGAATCGAAGCCCCAGCGTGCACACGGCGAGACTCCGTTCTTTTCTTCATCGCTGGCATCATGAAATATTAAAAGCAACATGCGTTGAAAAGATATCATCTAACGTGGACCGCCATAGCTGCTGCTGCACGTGAAAAATGATTCGTGAACATCACGTTATGTGTTTGCTGAAGCGCTCTCGTCGCGTCGCCGGACTCGCTCACAGTTCGGCAAATCCATGTTCGAGCTCGCTTTGGCGAGACCCGTGGTAGAGTTAGTGTGAAGCGAGTGTTCCTTGGTAGGTATTCATAATAACTATCAAAGGAAGTCGATGGCACGCTTGGTTCCGAGTGGACACGTAGCGTGCCGAATAATTAATGCGATAGAAGTGAAGAGACGGATCAGAAACGATCCGCAAAGTAAAGAAAATAGTGATAGTGAAGCGAATGTGATAGCCCAGCCTGCGCAATTCATGCTGAAAGCTGCCTGACGCAAATGGAAAAAGACACACGGACAATCTTTTAAACAAGGCTCTGCGCCAGTGCGTTTGTCTTTAAAGGATGTCCAATCCAACTTCAAAGGACAAACAATTGATCTCAAGCCAATTGAGTGCGAATCAAATCTTGTGTTCTGGATGCAAGCTCGAAAGAATCAATGTCATTAATTTGCCATTAATTGGTGAGCGTCCGCTCCGCTGAAGCATCGCGGGTAGCTCCTCTTAACGGATGCCGTGGGGGCTCTCGGCTCACACCATTTTTGTGTTGTGGAGCAGAACACGTGGGTGGGGGGAGAAGAGGATCTTTTCAGCTCCAGTTAGATCTCCGGTGTCATTAATTAACAAGACAGGCCTGCGCATCCCCCCCCCCCCAAAAGAAGGAAAACATCATCGTTCTGAAGCAGGGGCAGGAAGAACACCCGACCTTAACAAGCGCTGTGATGAAATATCACCCTGAGGCTTTGGGAAATACTGTTGGGTCCGGTTTAAAGAGAGGTACTGGGTGAGTTCAAAACAAAGATTTAACTTGTTGGCTCAAGATAGCTTAAAGCATCTGGGACCTCTTTCAAACATTGTTGCTTGATGAAGGTTTTCTCTTGGTGGGAAACAAGGCAGTACTAGAGTGTAAACTTCAGAGACGATACCCCGCCTTCCCGAATTGAGGGACGGGACCGCGATTGGCCAGCATTCCAGGTGCTGCTCAGAGAACAATCTTATGTGTCAATCCTTATAGCGGAACTACTGGTCGAAAGGCTTATTTTTACATCAAACTTAGAATGAAAACAACAAACATCACTGCCAATTTACTTCGGATTGTGGGTTTTGCAAATTCATTCTTAGAATCGAATTCAAAGTGCTCTGCTTCCACGAGAAACGATAAAAAAAGGTTTCAAGTAAGCAAGAACCCTTCACCCTGAACTCAGTGGTCTCAAACCTGCAGCCCGGGGCACTCGTGGCCCACAGGGTGATATTTTTGGGGTGAATTGACCATGAGGTAGAAGGAAACTATTTCCTGTTCCGCATTCCCACTCATGTCTTTTTTCAAAACCTGGCATGAGGAGTAAGGTTGGTGATGAGAACAGCCAATTGCAAGAAAGACAGGAGAGGGATTTTTGTTGTTTTTTTGTTATTGTTGTTTTGCACCATGGCACTCAAGAAAGCATCTGTCGTTACTCGATTTCACATGCTGAGTATGCAAAGTACTCTGGAGATGGGGAAGAGGACCAGGTGAAGCACTCTGTATTTACCTGTCCCCAGGTCGGTATGCTCGCGGGACGCGTGCTGGCTCTGGTGGACCCACTCGCCATTGCACTTGAAGAAGATCTGCAGGGCGGGCCGGGCCTGGCAGTGCAGCTTGATGGGGTTGCTCTTGATGATGTACGCATCCACCGGCTCCTCCACAAAGCGCGGCAGCGTGCCGGATGGACCGTGCTGCTGGCTCTCACCGCGAACGCCTGCACAGCGATCAAATCAAATCACGGTCAGACTCGACGGAAACACTTTGCACGACATCAAATCACTCAAACACTTTTGACACACGGGCTGTCAAACTGCCTCCGCGTTGTCAACTGGTAAAACGTCTCCATCCATCAAAGTGCCGCTATTCCAGAACCAGTGCCATCACATAACTTCTATCATGTGACCAGCCGGTAGTTATCTAATTGCCGCAAACGTTTATACCTCACGTGCGAACATTAGATGGCGAGAGAGAAAATCTATAGGATAGTTCAAGGATGGGTACAATGACAAACAGGAAGTAGAAGGCAACGGGCAAAATATTCGCTTAACTAGTTCTATTAACTAACCCTAAAACTTTGCTAGGATGTGACGGGGGGAATGGCCTCAACTTGAATTCGTTTCCATAGAGGCTACATGTCGTCTACACTCAGTCAAAACGACCATAGACACGCACGCATGCACACACACACACATTCTCACAAACAGACTCTTCGGCGGTCCCCGCTTTGCCAATATGGCACACTTGCAGTGGTCGATTTAGGTTAGTCTCGGAGGGAGCGGTTGCCGAGTTGGACGCCATCGTGCACGTGAAAAAGAAAAATCCTCCTCATCAAAGACCGGGGCGAAGAAAATGGCGGGGAGACATGACGATGAAAGACAGATGTTTGTTCGCGATGTGACGGCAACACGTGCGCTCATTAACACGCAGCGTGTTTTAATTAGAAATACACCAGCCCACTCCCAAGGGGTGGGCGAGCGCCCTACGGGGGATGTGCATTATGATACAATCAGCTTATATATAAGGTTTGCAATATGTACTGAAGAACGTGCACGGCATTTCATGAAAGAAGGAGAAAGAAGAAGGAAAAAGAAAAGGAGAAAGAGAAAGTCACTTCAAGCCAGCACAGTCATGATTTTTGACTTCAAGATTCATGATTCTTACTTCTACGCCATTGAT
Organism: Hippocampus mohnikei; assembly: GCA_026261675.1. Taxonomy (NCBI): domain Eukaryota; kingdom Metazoa; phylum Chordata; class Actinopteri; order Syngnathiformes; family Syngnathidae; genus Hippocampus; species Hippocampus mohnikei. The sequence goes on from JAKGUB010000344.1 coordinate 2,502,119, forward strand.
AGATCGCGCGAGTTATGGCATGACAGTTGATTAGCGATTTTACATAAAAGGCAAAACATCGACCGATTTCAATCCACTCGATCGGATTTTCGCCCCCCAAGGGTCGCCGGGTGACGCCAGCGCAGAGCTGGCAAACGGGGGTGGCGTATGTCAACGCTGCATTGATAACATGCTCCCGACGTTAGGCAGATGGAGAGGGTGGGCGGCAGAGGTGAGGGAGCATCTGCTACGATGATGTCGCAAAGACCTTAAAAAAAAAAGCGAGCACAAAATAGCATGTGAATGTCCACGTGCTTGCTCTGCGAGGAGACATGGCCTCCAATCTGTGTTATAATTTTTTGGTTGTTATTGACAATGGATTGACCTGCCTTAAGAAAGAGAATGCCAGTCTACTCCATTCGGATAAAATCTGCCTTTCAACCTGCTAGATTGTTATTGTGCTAATTTTAGCTACTAGCTTGAAGTCATCCCTGGTATAAGCGGATGACTTCAAGCTAGTAGCTAGCTAACATGCCAGATTAATCAAAGACACAAAATTGGTGATTGATGTTTAAAAAAACACAAACATGAGGGTGAGTGAACAAAACTAAATTGTTTCATGTTGGTCAAAAACAGGATGTATATGAGTTTTTGGTGTTCACTCTGGTTTACTGGCAACTCTTCACAGGCATCCTCCTTTCAGTCAAATAATCAAATCGAGGTCCAAATGTTTTGAAGTCAGTTCGGTTTTAAAACTGATGCGTTGTGTGTGGTGAAACTTTTTCGGGTCTAACTACAGCGGGAGAAAATTCAAGCTCGATTTTACTTTTTTTTAAGACATTTTTTTTTCTCAGCATCTCCTCAGGACACTCGTCGGGACGATAACGTCTGCGGAGATGATCTGCTTTCTGTTCGTCTCCTTAAGAGCAGAAAGATGCCGCAGCACTTTGTTCAAATATTGATGCAAACCTCTCGTCTGTCGTCTCGCACACGCTTGGAAGCTTTTTAGGCTTTTTCATCCATCCAGGCACACTTACGACATGAAACGGGACATCAATCTTGTTTCGCAAATGAAAAAAAAAAATGCAGCAGGTCGAAATACTGGTTTTGCTGCAGGTTACGGTTATTTGTCAATAAAAAACAACATGTTTGTTAGGCTTACTGAAGACTTAATTGTCTTTGATGTTTTGGGGGGAAACACACACACAAAAAATGCATACGGGAGCTATTCTGAAGACGGTCAATTGTCTTTTGATCTTTACAAAAATGAAAATCATTTTTGACTTGACACAATATTACTGGTTCAATGAAGAGTACAACCTGATTTTCACAAAAACACAGATTTGGTCAGACGAACCCGAAATCATCTTCAATGTTTACAAAATACACATCGTACATACGTTTGGTTATTTGAACACAAAGTCATCATTGATATTGAACCAACATGACAAACACCGAACTGACTTCGATGATTCCAAAAAGCATTGGCCTGGTAAAACAAAGACTCCAAATCTATCGTTGGTGTTTTCGAAAAACATGTGGTGTATATTTGCGTGGTTTGGCGCTTAATTGCCTTTGATGGTTGCAAAAAGGTGTACCTCAAGTTCATCGACGACTAAATCTTCCTCTTTGTTTACAAAAACATGTGTCGAGCTGAAGTGTGCGGGGATGCGCGGGACCCGCGGCCTTGCCTCCAACCCCCAAGGTGATGCCGCGCGTCTTGATCACGGTATAGCGACAGCTTGCCAACCTGCCGGTGGCAGACGGGCGACGGCGCTTCCCCCGGCGCCGTCGCCATCAAAGAGACGAGAGTCACGAGCAGAAGTGGGTCATCTACCGAGCGTCGACGTGACGAGCGTCCCCCCCCAAGCGCACGACAAATCATCGATCTGTAAGACGTTTGTTTTTGTTTCTTATGGAACATGACATTCGTCTGCGTTTGCTCTTTACATGTCAAACTCAAAGACACCAAGGACAAAGACTCTTAATTTAGATCAACGTCAACAAATACCAACTTCCTGTTTAGGCCTCGAGTTTTTCCTTACAGACAAATAAAATCATAGAATAAACGTGAAGTTGTGAAGTGAATTTGGTGTGAAGTCATAGCGCAGAGTGGGGGTCGCTGACTTGAATTGAATGGGAAGTCATAGTTGTGAGTCAGACTTAACATCGAGAGAGAGAGAGAGCCTATCCAGCTGTCTTCGGGCAGAAGGCGGGGGACACCCTGAACTGAACCATTCGCACTCACAATCCCACCTAGGTACAATTTGGGGGGGCCCAATGAACATGCCAGGCATGTTTTTGGAATATCAGAGGAAACCAGAGTACCCGAAGAAAACCCACACAGGCACGGGAGAAACGTGCAAACTCCACACACTCCAAGAGCCGGAATTGAACGCTGCACACTGTGAGGCCGACGTGGTAACCAGTCGACCACCGTGTATGTGAACACACACACACACACACACACACACACACACACACTTAAAGGCTACTCTAATCTTACCCGTGTACAGATGATTAATGACACGAATACATTTTTCAGGATATTAACATCCTTTATTGCATCTCATTTCCTTGCTGCCACCAAGCGAGTGTCAAAAAGCTGCAAGGTGCCAAAAAGCTTTTCTCGCGTTAAAGGGCAGGCCGCACTTTCATTTATTCATCCCTTTGCTTTATTTGTGTCCAAAGTGTGAGGATTGTTTTAACTTATTTATCGAGCCTGCCGCACTAGACTTTCATTAGAGAGTGGTGTCGACCGTCCAGGAGTCATGCGGCAAAATCTTCAATTATGCCGCCCGTCTCTTCCGGTCAAATAGATCAAAGGCCAGATGGAAAGCATCAGTACGCAAGAATAAGCCATTAATTTCCTTTGTGACTGTGGTCACGGCCAACAGACTTATCATTGCGTAGAAAAAAAAGACATCGCTTCACATCTACGATTTCACATTTAATTCACATCTGGAAAATCGAAATCTCATATGGAACATAGAGCCACGTTTCGACTACAGTGAAACAATCTAAGGTCTAAACAAAAACAATGTTTTTGAGACCCGGACAAAAAAAAAGGACAGCAGTTGACTTGCGGAAAAAAATGCGGAAAACACATTACTTAGAGGTTAATACAAAAAAGCTGAAGTTTACGGTCTACAGAGAAGTGGCTGTCGAAGACAATAAACATAAGCAGCAACCCCCAAAACTTAAAAACAGGTCGACAAAGTGGGTTAACCTCCTCCTTCTACTTGTAAGGATTGGGCGGCTACAATCCGGGAGTGAGGACCTCTTGCCGATAACATTCCCGAAGAATGTGTGCGGACGGATTAAAAAGTCACAGAATACGGAATGATTCCGCGGAAGATGGAGGCGGGCAGCGGCGGGCGACTCCACATTGAAAATTCATGGCCGTTCAAGCAGTGCTTTTCGGTGTGCCAAAAGGTGGCTAATGGCGCGTGAAAAATGCAGGAAAAAAAAAACAAATCTGGGCAGCAAAAAGTAAAATCCAAGCAAGATGAAATACAGTTAAGAGAATATTTACTTGCTTTTAACACATAATTTTTTTTTATCTTTTGTATGCATTGTAAATGTGTCTGAACATGACAAAAAAAAAATGCAGGTTTCAAGTGCATAGAAAATAGCGTACTTATTGTATCGTAGCGTAAGAAAGTCGAGGCTCCGATAACGAGTCGGAAGTGATTCCAGAACACCGACGCTGATACAAGGAGGCGCCCGCAAGCTGAGCTAAGCTAAGTCATTGTGCGTTGCTAATCAGCTTTTCCCTTGATAGCCCTTAATGACTTATTAAGAGGCGCAGCATGCAGCGCCGAGGATTCACGATGAATAATTTAAGTCGACGAAGAAAAAAGGGAAAGAAAAAAAAAAATAGAAATCAGCCATATGACAAGAAGTGGGATCTTTTCAGGCTGAGCAGCACTAGGCTAAGCATCCCGTGGCGAGTCCAGGGCACACGGTGGCCCAGATTGCGGATTATGTAAGATCATTAGCGGAGCGCGGCGAGCCAATGCAAGTAATATGGGGTGCAGGTGTCCATGCGCTAGCTCAATGAAGGATGACAGGGCTAAATGTCAGCTTGCAAGTTAAGGTAGGAAACGGCAAAAAGAACTTGAGCGTCTACCGTCCTCAATCGATGCATGAAGAGTCCAAATGCAAACGCAAACATTGACTACCAATGACAGAGAATAAAATGACTTTTTTTTTTTTTTAATTCTGTGGTTGGAGGCCTTTGTAGACTTCACCTTCAACATGATCTGTTCCAATACTTTTGGAGAATCAATAACCAGACTTCAACCCAATAGAGCATGCAGTTTACGACAAACGGGGATATGGAAGCAAATAGCAACACGCTAACAACAATGAGTAAAAGCTTAGCTTGTATTTTTTTTTCCAAGCAGTCATTCATTGACAACATCTTCTCACCCCCGTGAAGACCCGGCCGCCATGTTTGTTTGTAGAACAATGGAGGCAAGCGCGTGTCAGCAGGTGCAGCCCCTAAGTGGATTGCTTTGGCCTTAAAGCTGATTTATCTGATGGATGGTTGCAGCCGCTCCATTGCGCTGACATCTGGGGCGGCTTGAAATTACTTTTTTTCTTTTTTTTTGCGAACCTCCCCCACCGACTGGACCACCGTCGACCCCGCTTGCTCGCATGTTATGAACTCAGCCAGGCTGCCCTCTTGGGACCGGGAGGCATCGGAGTATGAGGAGAAGAAGGAGCACCGTGATGGATGGCGCAAAGGAGGTAAATGGCCTGCAACCCCCCCAGCCCCCAACATCAATTTCACCCATCGAGCAATTCCGTCCTGATTGGATGTGTGCCGATTGAAAAGCCTGGCGTGGATGGGGTTACGGATGTGAGTGACTGGTTTGTCATTTTACGTGGATCATGCGGATAATAAAACCAGGTGGTAAAAGCACTGAAAGACTGGACTTACAGGGCAAAAAAAAATTATTTGGTGTACTTTGTAGTTTTTGTGCTTGCTTAAGAGGAGGCTGAAGAAAGTACAGGAAGTTATTGCAACTATCAAATCATATTTATGTGATCATTTTTTTTGTCAATCTGTTGCCACCGACACCCCCCCCCCAAAAAATTTTATATTTATCCTTTGAGGTCAAACCAGAAAGGGATTGGTCTCACTGTTCTAATACTTTTGGAGAGGAGGGTAGCTATAGTGATCTACCCTGGGTGATTTATTAAAAAAAAAAAAAAGTCTTTTATTTCTCTCTCATATTGCTGTCATCATCGGTAAAACAAAACTGTGATAAAGTCGTTTTGCGAGTTGTTCCAGGAACAGTTAAGCCCCTCGAGAAGGGCCAACGCTTGGAATGATCCTTTGTGACTTGAAAATCCTCAAAGATGTCGATGGTGCACAGACGCTGCAGAATGAGTATTCTAATAGCGGTCACGTGACGCGAGGGGTTGCGGATGATGTTCCAACAGATTCTAATAAAGCGCGCGCGGGGATTAAGAGGCTCGCCATGTTTATGTATCGCGGCGATTAACTCCTATTGATCCCGCTCTCGCGTCTGTCGTTCAAAGTGATTACAAACTCATTTGTCTCGCCGCTAATTTGCAGTCCTCGGGATCACGCCGTGTGCCGGGATTAGCTGTAATCCCCGATACGCGCCCACCCCCCCTCCCCGGATTCCTTTGGCAAAACGGGAGACGAGACGTCCTGATTGGTATTCACCCTGTCGGCCAGGTCAGGGTTCATCCCGTACGTGTTCCGCACCAGTGCGGCCGCGAGCTGCATAAACATGGAGGCCGGGTCGCCGCATCCGGCAGTTCTCTCTCATGTTTTTAAGATGAAGATGGCGGACTCACCTTGTACTCCCGCCACCTTCGCCGTGCTCTTATGAGTTCGCCTGTCAAGTTGAGCAGCGCGAAAGTTGATCAATTCGCAATCCCTGAGATGAAATGCATGCAAATGTTAGCTACATGCTAACAACACAGACTGGATACAGTTACGCCAAATACATCCAAGTCCAACCCACTTTCATTTAGTTTAAATCGATCTCTTCTAATAGTTTTTGCCCAATCAATGTCCTGACTCTATTCTCGACATTGAAATCCTAACCCAGGCTTAAAACCCCAAATTAAAGCGATAACCCAAGCCGGAAACAATACCGGTAATTTAAAACCCTAACTCAGGCTTAAAGTCATAATTTGAAACCCTAACCCTCGGTGGAAACACAAACCCAAGCTTGAAATCATAAGCCTGCCTTGCAAACCCTAATTTGAAACCCTAACCTGGACTTGAAGCCTGAATGCGATATCATAACCCAGGCATGAAATCCAATTCTGAAAACATAACCATTCGTTCAAATACAAACCCAGGTTAAAAAAAAGACAAAACCAGGCGCGAAACCCTCATTTGAAACCCGACCACAGACCAATTTGAAACCCTAACTCAGCCTTAAAGCCCTAATTTAAAACCTCAATCTTTGGCTGCAACACAAACCTGGGCTTTAAATCCTAACCCAGGCTTGCAACCCTAATTTGAAACCCTGATACTTATTTGGAACCCTCGCTCTGACTTGAAACTCCAATTGGCAACCTTCACCATCATCATCATCATCACCATCTGGTCTCATGGTTTTGGAAAAAATGCATTTGGTCTCTCTTGCGACGTTCTCTGGGGACGTCGGCGTGGAGCAGCCTTTTGTTGTCAACTAATAGTTTTTGACTCCTGTCCAAGTTGTCGCTAGATCCCCCCCGGCGCAGCGAGCTCGATCAACATCGGCAGCAGCGACCCCCCCGCAAATAACGCCGGCCACCCCGAGGGAGCCCCTCGAGTGGGAAAGAAAGTCGGCCCGGGGCTGTCAGTCACGTGTCCCGAGAACTTGGCGAGGGTTTGATCAGTAAAAAGCTGGTGGAGGAAAATGAGAGAAAAACAAACACAACTGGTGGTGTTTGTTTGCGGGGTCTTTTCCGGAAATTTAAGGAGATTGTTCTAACAGCTCCCAGGAGTCAATGCCGGACGCGCAAGAAAGACACCACGGCATCACATTTATGAAAAGTAAGGTTGTCGCTTTGATGTGGTGGCAAATAATGCCTGAAATGAGATGACTAAACGGATGGAAGACAAATTTGAAACCCTAATATTTCCTCAAAACCCTAAACCAGGTTTGAAACCCTAATTTAAAACCCTAACTTTATCCCATGCTTGAAACCCTAATTTGAAAACCCCAAACCTGGTGAAACGCTTTTGTCTTCAAGGCACAGGTGAACTCGACGTCTCTGATTGGCCACTTTAAAATTGTCAATAAAAACATCCCCCGCCGTCCCCAAAAAGTCAAAAGCGAGTAAATAAACGAGAGTGCCAGCGACGCCGCCTTTGCCGTGACGGGCGGATAAAAAGTGTTTTACGGCGGCGGGGTCGCGACACCCTCCGACGCTGACACCCGCGACACTATTGCTGTCTTGCGCCGCTTTTTTAAAAGATGTGCTGCTCTATTTTCCCGACACGCCGCCGCGCGCAAATCAGCGGCCGCTCTCGTCCCGTCTCTCCCTTATCATCCATCTTTCTCAATCATCTTTCCGCACGGAGCGCCGCGCCGCCACAAATCTCACGGCGAGTTGATTCCCGCCGCTCCCGCCCACGCTCGTGTTTATTTCCCGTCGTCTCCGATAGTCACTGCACCCCCCCCACCGCGATGAGTCAGGTTGTGTCATTTGCATTTGGACACATGGGCGCGGAGCGTTTTGGGTGCGCGGGATGACGTGCTTGGAATAGAAAAGCTCAAGGGTGGCAATGTTGCCGGAGAAAAAAAACACAAGACAGGAGATAAGCACGGAAATAGATGAGACAGTGAAATTAGGCTTTGTTTGAAATCCTAATTTGAAACCCAACTTTGAAACCCTGACGCAAAGCTCCAAATTTGAAACCATATTTTGGAACCCCTTATCAGAAAGCAAAACAGAGGCTTGAAAAGCCACATTGAAACAATCTAGTCTTGAAAGCCAAAACTTGACACCCGAACCATGTCCAATTTACATGACTGGAAACCCTACTTTGGAACCCTAACCACTTGCTAGCATAAACTAGGCTTGAAACCAGAAGCCTTGTTTGAAATTTCAACCTTGACTTGAAAATCTCATTTGAAACTCCCACCTTTGGTCCAGAGTCGAAATTAAGCTTGAACACCGAATTTGAAACCTCAAGCTTGAACGCCAACATCGAAACCCCCACGCCGTGTCTTTGAGCCCCAATGTGAAACCTCAACCCATGAAGCGCACAGAAAGCTAACATGGGCCATTTTCACGGCCCATTTGGTGCTTGCGTGGCGGCCATCGTCATCGCCACAGTTTGTCATGTCAAATATTGAAAATGTGCTGAGTCGCCCGAATGTTGGCGTGTCGCCGTTTGGAGCCAAATGAAAAGTGAAAGCGAGACAAAATGAGACAAGCTCAAGACGGACGACAAGCTGATTTTAATTTCCTCCGTCGCTCGCTGATGGACTTTTCCTAATTATTCTCCGCCTCGCTTCGATGGGCCGCAATTACAATCCGGCATTAGGCAAGGAATGAAAAACACTCTGTTGCAAGCGTGTCTGCTTTTGTTCACACATACAATCTATCGGGCGGCCTTAACACAACGCATTCGTTACCATTTTTCTCTTCACGTTTAAACACGCACAGTTGTGCCTTGAGATACAAGTTTAATATGCTCATCGCTTGTATCTCAGAACACATCATTAGTCAAGGCACCCGGTAGACATTCCCTGAATGTTTCATGTTCCACAAATTCCCAAGCAAACCTCGAAATTCACTTAGCAGGGTCTTTCAAATAATTATTTCAAATTGAGCTTTTCTTTCCCCAACCCCACTCTCACATTCATTTCTGCAGGTATGTCATTCTCCCTTGCCGCTTATCATTCTCAGCATGGCTGCCGGACCCCATTGCGGGTCAGGGGGCCGAAACCGCAATGAAGACCTCATTCCAGATGTGAGCGAGTCTCTGCTGGCCAATCCCTCAAGGAAGTCCGATCGAGATGCGGAAGCTTAAAGGATTCCGCAAAGACGTGGAGAAAAAAAATAATAAAGTGGTGTGCTGCCATCCGGCTTTGCGAGTGTGACCGTTTCAAGGTGCGTGCTCCGCTGAGGGAGCGCTTGCTTTATTTACAAGGACCTTTACGATGCTCCTCGTGATGGCGCCGTTGACCCCGAGCAGCCTGGAGGACCTTATAAAAGGTACAGGCCGATTATTACCCTGGCTGCAGCTCATGCCGTGCCGACCGAGTGTGTCTGCGTGTGCGCACGGAGACAATGCAAGTGCAAGTAATGAGTGTCGGTGCGCTGATCTGGGCCAATTATCCTGACTGGCAAAAGGTCCGGTCCCTGTCTCCTTCCCGAGGGAGGAAGATGACGGGTGGATGGGGGGTGGGGTGGGGTGGGGGGCAGTGGCTTCCTTGTTAGAGGACTCGCCAGGGACGACAGCAAGGTACACTTTTCACATTAAGAGTTGAAAGTTTCGCGAGAGAAGGTCACAAGCGTGGTTGTGTTGAGAGTTCGCACCGTTGCCGGGTTGAAGGTTCGAGTTTAGTCTCAAACATAAGATTTTTTTTTCCTCTTTAATAATGCCATCCATCCATCCATTTTCAACATTGCTTATCCCAAAGTACGTCACAGGAGTTGCCGGAGCCTATCCCAGCTGACTTGGGGCGGAAGGCAAACTACACCCTGGATTGGTCGCCAGTCAATCTCAGGCTACATATAGAGACAAACGACCATTCACGGCCACATCCACACCGTCACCGAGCGGGAACCACAATTTTGGGGGTGTCTTAAAAATCAATGTATTCATTTCTAAATGTTATTTTATTATTTTGTATTACGTTTCTATACAATACCATGTTATCATTCTTTATTCAACATGCACACCCCAAATAATTTTGATTTAATTATACGCAAGTTCGGCCTCTCACTTGTGAGGTTGAAGCTTTGAATCTGAACTCTAAAAGTAATGTTGTTTAAAAAATATATATATATTTCATTTTTTTACTTTATTAATATTGGGGGAGGAGGGTGCGCTTGTACAGAAGCTCAAGTGCACGCAGGCAGGCGGAGACAACTCGGCGTTGCATTTGCATAAACTAAGAGACAATTACAACTAAATCTGCTAATTTAGTCAAATGTTTCCTCAACGCAGACGAGCTAATTCCGGCTCTAAATATTCATAAACATCAAACCGGGCCTCTTCTCTTCACCTCCCCCACGCTCACAAAAAAAATTCAAGCGCCTTATGCATCACAACAAAGATGAATAAATCCTGGCTGCAGGCCCTTGAAGATAAATAAATGATTAGCGCCTTCACGTGGCTCATTACAAAATTAATCTCGAGAGTGCTTTTCACCTCAACCAGTCAATAAACTTTGCTTCAAATGAAGCGCGGAGGCGGTGCGCGGCATATGGCGACTTGTGTTTCATCGCGAGCGCAACAAACTCACAACAACAAAGAGTCGCCGGCATAACAAAACACAAGCTCAGCCAGAAACACCGCATCTTGTAAAAATCAACTACAATGCTGCGATAGCAGACAGCTACATAAAAAGGCACATCTGTCAAAGCGTCTGAAACATCCTGATGCTGCATTCAAGACAGCTGGGAAGTTAGCGAGCGCCCGCTTGGAAGGTTGACATCAAAGTCTTCACGTCAACCACGCTCAACTAATATTTTCTTTCGTTTGCAATGACAAACTGAATCCGGCAGCTGATATTCTTCCTTTCGTTCTATCCGGTATCACCGCTATTTGATGATGCTAATGCTAGAAGCTATTAAAAAAAAAAAATCAATTAATCAACTTGAATAATCAGCTCATCAGCTAGCTCTGCAGGAGCCTGATAATGATTCTGATCATTTGAACCCTGTTCAAACTGTTACACTCTTCGTTTCCTAAGAAGGAGACAATCTGTTCACGTCGCACAACTTTATTGCTAAGAGTTTGTGTTTGTTTTTTTAAAATTCTACGTGTCATTAACTCTTGTCCCGTTGACACAAAAGAATTGTGTAAGTGTGTGTGTGTGTGTTGTGTGTGTGTGTGTATCCACCCCACGTGCGTTTGTTTTTAATTACATTTGGTCTGCATCGATGGAGCCAATTAGGCCGTTCTTGTCGCCACTCTTTTATGTAACCGCGGCGATTACAAACAGCTTGTGTGTGTCAGTGTGTGTGTGTGTGTTTATGTCTGTGTGTCCAGAAAAATAAATTGTTTATTTGCTCAAGTGGCACCGAGCCACTTTCTTATTGGCGCTGCCTCGATGGGCTGCGTCTAACTTTTTTTTTTTTTTTTCAATTCTTTAATGAGCAATTTTCCACATGACTATGTCAAACGCTCACATTTAAAAATCAGCCAGTCACACGAGCGTTTAAAGGCACGCTCGTCCAAAGCCTCGCAGAAGCTTTCAAAATTCTAACTGGAGTCAGACAAGGATGCTTCTACAAGTTCAGAACACAACCAAAAAAGTTGACTTCAAAAACAGACATAGAACTTTTTACGAAGCCTTAACCTTAATTCAAGTCGGTCTGCCGATATACCAAAACCCAGCCTACCCTGCCTGTACGCAGATTTCGCACGCACCTCGTGATACGGTTTCAAAAATAGAGCCTGACATCTTTCTTTCTTTCACCAAGCCGCTGAAACCATATCCATTGAGATTCAACTGCATTATCACTTGCGAAGATGGCATTTCTTCACCGAGCCGCCGAATTGTAATCACATCCCGGCGCCCGTAGAGATTCTGTTGCATTATCGCTCGCGGAGGCAGCATTTGATCACCAAGCCGCCGCAATACACTTGCCACATTTCCATAATATGTCCCCTTTAAGATTGATTTCTCATTTTGCGGCTCGAAACTCTAACTTCCAGTCTCTGTCTTTGTACCAGGAGACTCATCAGTGCCCGGTCTGGATGAAGAGCAGCTCGTCAATACAGCAAACAGCCTAACGACTTCTTGGTTTGCCGGAGGATGAACGCGCACCTGCTGGGATTTAGCCTGCGCCAGCTGTGTTTGGATTGACCGACTATGTCTTCTATGTGTACACAGAAGGGAAACTTACTGCGGCGCATACAAAGCACTGATGTAAAATGGCCTCCGGTGGATGAGTTCGCCGCATTGTGACAGCGTTACGGTTTTAAATAAGCTGTTGTGTGTGGAGACAGGAGTTAAATGCTTGCATGTGCACTTTTGTTCCCCAGAAAAATAACATACTCATGGGCTCCCATCCTCCCCGGAACAATTTATCTCTCGTCCAGGTTACAATGAGAGCTTTGTGAGCCCCGGAAATGATGAACCATACAAAAAAATTTTTTTAGATGATTGTAAAGCTTGTTGAATATTGTCAGCGATCCCAAATATGAAATTGGCTTTTTTTTAAGGACATAAAAGAATCTTGGACATTGACGTGGGGCAACAAAACATATTCGCGAATCGCAATTAAACACTATGGAATATTGGAACTGGATCGAAGCTTATTGAATCATAACTCTGGTCAACAAATGTTCACAAAAATTTGTAATTTTCTAGATTTTTTTTTTTTTGCATTGATCTACAATCTAGCAGAATCGAACCTTTTGAGAAAATAATAAGAAAATAATAAATAGTGCATGTAATATGTATAAATTATATCACATTAAATCATTGAAATAGATTGCAGGGTAACTGAAGTGACTCGTGTCGAATCAAACCGTTAGCGGGAGTGAATCGTATGGCAACAAAATTGCAGATGTGCCGCATGGGAATTGGAGCGAATCGTATTTGGAGTCCATGATAATGCGTTATAACTGGAGTGGACAATATGTGAATAGAACGAATCGCATCGAGTCGCCTCATAATTGAGCGGTAATGATACGGTATACGCCAACATAGTCATAATTTGTCCCCACTTCTCCAGTGTCTGAGCTCTCTTGTGCGCGCGCAAGAGAGGACTTTGCGCGGTTATTTACTGCTCCAAATGTCAGAACTAAGCAGTTTGGACGTCTGCGAGTCGTTTTCACTTCCACGAACCGTTTCAACAGATCGATGTTGACCAGCGGAAGGCGCTAAAAAGCTGCCGCTCGTTTACTCGTCCACGTCGGGAGAAAGGTCACCACGGCCGGGATCAATTTATGCTCTTTCTGCACCCGAGCCTCATGGAATTGCTGTCAATGCAGTCAATGTGGTCAAGCTCAACGTCAATTAACCGGAGACAGTTCGAGCCGAAGCTTAAATATGTGCTGCAGTCAAGTAAACGTAGACTATTTAAAGAAAAAAAAAATGGTTTTCTAATTTAAAAGATCATCATATTGAACAGAATCGTTGAGATACAAAGAGGTGTAATTGTGAGCGCGAATGGTTGTGCCCTGCGATTGGCTGGCGACCAATTCAGGGTGGACCTCGCGTACTGCCCGAAAACAGCTGGGATAGGCTCCAGCATGCCCGCAACCCTTGTTAGGATAAGCGGATTAGAAAACGAATGGATGAATGTCTTGACTACTTTTAAAGCCGTTTCAGCAGATAGCAAACATTTATTTGGTGCCTGTTCATTTTTCAACCTGAACAGGTCAGGTTTTCACTGCTCCAAGACCGATTGATTAGGCCTTTGTCTCGTCCCACAGGTCTAGCGGTCGTCGTGAAATTGGACGAGACGAAGGTTTCCCGCCTGCGGACCAAAGTGTTTGGCTGTCACTTAAAATCAATCGTGAAAATCATTCATGTTGGGGATTAAAAAAAAACAAACATTGGCTGCAGCACTTTTTCCACAAAATGACCATTAAAGATTTGCAATCGAAATTGAGGACAAACATGGAGCTTGATTGGCCCCTACAGGCTGAAGAAACCATAACTTCCAACCTTAACCCGAGCTGGAAACCATTATTTAATAATCCTAATTCTGTCATGAATCTGAACCTTGTTTTGTAACCTGAAAACTTTACTTTGAAACCCAAACTGCCTTGAAACCTAATTCCCAACACTGCCCTAGCTTAGAAACCTTACTTTGGAACCCTAACCCTAGTCTTGAGACCTTACCTTGCGGCAAAGAGATAGCGAATAGGAGTTTGGTTTGGGAGTGGGGGTATAATTTACGAGGTGTGTTATTGTTGGGAAATGAGAACGGAGGAGTAAATTGCTGGCATGCCAGTCAAGTGGCGGCGGCGGCGAGGACAAAGAGTAAACAGAGACGCTGACTGGATGGAGACGGATGGCGGCGGGGTGATCTCTGACCGCAGCTGCAGGGATGCTCCCGCACGCACCATCACTCCCTCCCTCTCTCCCACCCGCCGCTTCCTCAGACGTATTACGGAGAGATTCATAAGGCCGTCAGACCTCCAGTCAGATGCAATATGTGATATACGGCCTCGGGCGGCCAACAGCTTGACACGGGGCCGCTTTGCTCAACCATGACAAGGACGGGAAAAGATACCATGGAAAGCAGGGGGATAAATTAGCCGTAGGCGCAGGTTGTTTTATACGGGTAATAAAATTATTTATCGAGATGAAAGTCAATTGAAATGTTAAGATGGGCTTGAAACCCTAACACTAAGCTAATTTTGGAAATTTCATTTGAAGACCCTAACCCAACCTTGAAAACCTAATTTGAAACCCTAACCTATCCTTAACTTTAAACCCAGCTTCAAAATACTAACCCAGGTATGAAATAGTCATGTAAAACACTAACCTTCGCATCAACCTCTAACAGTTACGCAAAACCTTTCATTTTTAAACCTAGCCCTGACTTGAAACCCAAACCATGTCTTGGAACCTGGGGGATAAATTATCCGCAGGTGGAGGATGTTTTATTCAGGTAATTGAATTATGTATTGGGATAAAAGGCTTCTCAGGAGGCTTCACAATGCAACTTTGAGACTAAGGGGCGCTTATTTTCAATCAATTATACATTCGGGCTATTTGGGAAACAGCACATACTTTTGACACCATTTTTACATTTATGAATCACTTTAAAAATGGGCGAATTGAGACTCCAAGTTTGGGAAAGCCTGTGTTTCATGAGAGAAATTCATGACGAGTATAATTTTAGCTAACTACCGAGCAAGGCATGACGACAAAAATGGTTTGCGCTCATCGCGTTTTCATTGGTCCACGGGTTGCTAGGGAGAGTTCAGCAAGATTATCTCATCCTATTAAAAAACAAACAACGAATTGGACAATTGACCAAGGTTTGAAACCTCAAACCTCACTTGAAACCCAACTTTTAAATCGGAAACCTGACTTGAAAACCTACTTTGAAAGCCAAACCCATTTACAGGAGCAATGTAGTAAAAAAATAGATACATATAAACAACATCTGGAATCCAGACTTTCCCAAAAAGCTGAACACAGCAAGTGTATCATTCAACTTTCCACCTTCTTTTCTTGTTCAGCTCCCTGGGTGGCGTTGAAAATACGAAACCACAACACTTTTTCGTTGCTCCCTTAACTGTAGTTTTAACAATGTCGAACCCAACGAGGCTACTTTTGTTGCCGTGTTTGACGCTAGCTTACGATTTGTTCGCATTAGGCAGAAAAGAGCTGACCCGAAAGGATCCTTTAACGAGTCATCGGACGCTCCTCAAGAATCCCGACGCCCACAATCTCCATTTGACTGGCGCCCCGTCGCAGCTAATCGACTTACACGGGCGATGATGGCGCTCGTGTTTCATATTTAGCTGCTGGCTGAGATGAATCCTCCCTTGAAAGCTCGCCTTCACATAGTTGCCGTGATCTACCGCCGGCGCTCATGATGCATCCTGACAGGGGAAGTCTTCACCACCTTTGCCAGGTCCTCCTGCGACGTCTTTTTATCAAGATTAAACGGCTTTCCGGCAGCCGCCTCGCAGCCCGCCTGCAGTAATGACTGCATCCATCAGGCTTTACAGTGTCCCGCGTTAATACCTAAACAAATGGACTTGTCTGTGTCTCGCCGTTATCATCTCATCGCAAATATCACGCTCCTCGACGCGCCACCTACATCCGACAGCCTCAAGGCGGGGCCTCTTACAGACGGGGGGCACATTATTTTTGTTTTTTGGGGGTTTTTTTTTACGTTTAGGGAGTGAGGTGCCTTCATTTGAACACAGAATTTGGGCCATTCGTCTTTGTTAAACGGAATTATTTAGTCACTACTAAAGCAACAAGATTGACTGCTCCTGAAGGGGGGGGGGAAACACAATGAAACTCTGATTAGTTTTACTTTGTGGATGATTAAGACATCATCAAAAATGCATGTGTGGAACGATTCGTCTCCAGTCATTTCACAAGAAAAGGCTTTATTTCGAAACTTTTGACACTTTCTTCATCTGAGGGGGGAAATGTTTTAATGTGGATGAATTTTCGAGGCAACAAATTGGAGTTGGTTTATATTATTCTTCCAACAAATGAATCGGGTCTGTCCTTGTGGAATTGACTTGTGTTTTATGACAAGTCATGAAACTTCACCGCCGTGCTCTGCCTACGCACAATGACAAAAGCCTTTCGCAGTTTATCCTTTAGTCTTCCGTCTGTCTAGGAGACAAAATTCAACTTTGGCAGCAATTGGACAAAAAATTCAAGGAGTAGTTGAATTTTGAAGGAGCACTGGAAATGGCAAAAAAAAAAAGAAAAAAAGAAAAAAGAACCAAAATGGCTGCAAAGTGGCTAACTTTGCATGTCTTTTTGAGTATGTCTTATTGAGACTTTTTTTGTGTGTCTACTCATGATAGACATGGCTTTCAAATGTTACGTTGTTAAGCAAAACTGGCATCGGGGGCTGAATTATTTTTACATCTCCAGAGGCTGTGTACGACTAAAATGGCTGTTACAGACAAAATTCCCAGAACTCTTATGTCTTTTAGCATGGCATCTATAGGCCTTTTTTTTTTTTGGTGGTCGACCCAAGACAGCAACATAAAATAGTCCACCTGGCTTTGTGAAGGCTGAAATCTTTTTAACATTTTGGAGGCAGTTTGTAACCAAAATTTAAATCAAAAAAGCAAACTTCCTGTGTCTTTTTAGGCATGGCTTTTTGTGGGTCTCTCATGACAGATATCAATACCATATTGTATTTTGCTAAGCAAAATTGTTTTTGCAAGTTGAATTCTTTTTAAAACTTTGGAGGATGTTTGTTACAGTAGCAAAATTCAAACCACAATGGCAGATTTTCGTTGTCGTTTGAGGCATGGCTTTTTTTTTGTGGATCTACTCAAGATAAGAGCTCACACGACTAGTTTGTCGTTTTATAGAGAGTCATTTCTGTCATGCCCCACTCACACGCAATGACAGAAATCAAAATTCTTCGCAATTTCGCATCATCCATCCACCTAGTATACATACTTCAAAATTAGTAGCAATTTGAAGACGTCTACAGAACAAGTTTTATTTTAAGGATCCTTATAGAAGACTACACCAAAACATACACTACTAACTCTGCTCCTGAAGCTCCTTCAA
Organism: Hippocampus mohnikei; assembly: GCA_026261675.1. Lineage (NCBI taxonomy): Eukaryota > Metazoa > Chordata > Actinopteri > Syngnathiformes > Syngnathidae > Hippocampus > Hippocampus mohnikei. The sequence goes on from JAKGUB010000344.1 coordinate 2,519,512, forward strand.
ATACTGTTTCTACATTTAACACAACACCGCTGAAGCTGGCGCAAAAACAATCCCTGCGCCTATATGAAGGATAACTAGCAGGCGCTATAGCGACATACGGGCCCCACCCGATCCCATAATGTTGACTCGTACACACGCCGGCTGCTGGCTTCTATTAAAGCCATAAGAAATGCAGAGCGATCGTCTGCCAGCGCAAAGCTACTCTTTATTATTGATTTTCCCCAATGCGTGATCCATGTTTTCCCATTTACTTGTCACATTTTATATTCAGACACACAATACCGACCTAATAAGAAGGAGGGGGACCATCTAGGATCTGACGGAGGGGCATTTTGTCTTCGAAGCCTGGATGCGTCACAGGAAGTGATGTATTTATGTATGCAAGGGTGGCGCAGGGTAGGGGGCAAATTTTGTTTGTGCTAATACCCCTCCGGTTGTTGGACCTAAGCCAGCACATATTCATTCATATATATGCACATACTGTAGCTTGAATTCATCTACGATATCGCAGTAAGTCAGTGTTTACTCATGTCCATCCATCGAATCTTCGGGCTTTCAATTTGGCAGAAAAATCTCTAGGAGAAATTACTTTTTCAAAGAACCCCAGGGAATGGCAAAAACAAGTCTAACATGGCCGCTTCGGTCCATCAAGGAAGATGGCATCGTATCATGAGACTTATTTGTACGTATACTCACAAAAGACATGCCAAACAACATTTTATATCACCATGTGAAATTGACGCTGGTGGCCTCGTTAAAAAAAAATTATGAATTTGTTCATGGTATGTTTTATGGTGAATCATCACATTTCAACATGACGACAAAAGTCCAAACCGTTCTCAATTTACCATCGCCGATCTATCTGGGATAACTACATTGCTCAAATTTGGTTGAAATCTGAGAAAGGACAAGTTTATTGTTGAAGGGCTCATGAAAAAAATAAAACAAAACAGCCCAAAAACAGCATAAACTGGCCGCCTCAAAGCTAAATCGGTGACTTCCTGTATCTTTTGGAACATGCTACCTCGGTCTACTCACCGTAGACATGAATACCAAATTTCATGTCACCAAGTGAAATTGTCTTTGGGCGCTGGATTTTCAAAAGATTCCAGGTGGCATTGCCCCCCCCCCCTTTTTTTTTAGATTAATAACAGTGCTTATGTGCTTGAAATACATGCTAATGCTTTATTCTGCCTGACTGTGTTCTTCCGGCACATACAAGCGGGCCCACATTAGCCTGAAGCAACAAAAGGTCAGCGCTGTCTTGTCAGATAGAACTGTCAGTGTCAAGCTCACAGATGATATCTCGCCCACACGCATGCACATGCGCGCACGCACACACACAGACATGAAACAGCACATGGTCAGGAATGTGCTTGATGGATTGACAGCCTAATTGGATGTAAGCCATACAGCGGTACCTATTTGGGGTCGGGATGCTGTGGGATGGGGGTGGGGGGTGGGGGTCAGCCCTGTGAGGCAATCAAGCATAAGAATGCGAGTCAGAATGCTCCTCGCGCACGCCCACACGTGTAGTCAAACGGCCTCCGGAGTGAGACAAAGATGATGAGGAAGATGATGGAGATGATGAAGAAACGAGTGGAGTGGGCTGGAGAGGTGATTATGTTGAAGGTTGAAGAGAAAAAGAGAAGATGGAGATGAAGAGAGGGCAGGGGTGGGGTGGGGGGCTTTTGTTGCAGCGATGAAAGCAAGAAAAGGCTGTTGACGAGACGCAAAAGCAGTTTTTATATGGCTAAAATATCACTTTGATGGATAGCTTTAAAAAAATATATAGCGCAAACAACATGAATAACGTTTGAGCAGCAATCAACCCAATTTTTCGGAAGCGTGTTGACAGACAGAATTCATTATTTGAGTCTAGGTCCACTGCACTGGTGTAAAAACTGGCCAGCTCCCCCCACTCTCACCTATTGACTGTAGGGGAGATGACAGGGACCTATGCTGCGCTATGTTCTCAAAATCAATGCTTAACACACTGCATGTTGTTGAACTGCCAAAGTCCTGTCTAATATAAATATAAAGTAGTGCTTTGACACCATCCTGTGGCATCTACAGTATAGGCAAGTGCTCAGTCACCATCCCCGACAAATTAGTCGGTTGTTATGGGCCTGCTCTGCATTAAACATAAAACTTGCAAATACAGTCAATAAAAAGCCTTTTCGATGACGTCACTCATTTGACCCTCCTTCCTTCCCAAAGAGTTTTTTTTTTCTTTGAGTTGAGCCCTCCTCGTTTCCCCCCCGCCGTCCATCACATGCGATCCTGTCAGAATTTGTAAATCCCAAAGACGCTTTTGCGTGTCACCTCGCAAAGATAGCTTCCCGTTTTTTGAAAGATGACCAGTGAGACGTCGACTTGAAGAGGGCACGTCGGGCCGGGCTAAGAGAGCAAGCGGTGTAGCAGGCTAACGGATGTCGCTCTCTCGCCTGCCGTGTTGTCAGGACATCTTCTTAATCCCGGCAAATCCCCGTCGAGCCTCCATGGTGTGGATTCTATTTTCAAATTTCCTATTAGTTGCTCTTTGTGGATTAAGCGCCGCGGTTGACGGGAGAGCGCCCCCGCTGCCCGGAAGCCGCCGCCTGCCGCCCGCCACTCGCCACGTATAATTGGCTTTTAATGGATTTGGGGTGGACTCGGTGTTGGCGATATGATGAGATCCATGTAGAGCCGCCTGCCTCTCCCCTTTTCCATAAAGTAACCCCTCGCCATACAAATAGTAGACACGCCCCCCGCAGACATGTTTCTACTATGTTCGATACGCTTTCTGTCTCGGCCGGTTAGCTGGCAGCGGCACAGAAAGAATACGTCACGAACCTCGAGGCCTGACCACCGTGTCGACGGTCCCCCATCCCGATTCGTATGCCTTCTCCTCCTTGTCCCTATCAAGTCACTCGACATCCATTTATTTTGATTCACCCCCTCCCTAACCTTGTCGTCCATTATTAAGCTAAACAAAGCTGGCAGCTTACCTCGCTGCTAAAAATACCCGCAGAGAAAAAAGTTGGTCACGCAACAGACCGCTGGACGAGAAACCGCCCGGACGGTGAAGTCCTGTCACAGATACGACCGCGTGTCACATGATATTAGACGTGCATACAACATTAAATGTGACGTCAAGGTGTTGCAGGAGTGAAGCGTCCAACCTTAAATATGGGTTATATATGTATCAACATTAAATGCGGTCCATGAGAAAACATAATATGATATACATCGGGTACATAAATATTCATTCATTCATTCATCTTCCGAACCGCTTGATCCTCACTAGGGTCGCGGGGGGTGCTGGAGCCTATCCCAGCTGTCTCCGGGCAGTAGGCGGGGGACACCCTGAATTGGTTGCCAGCCAATTGCAGACGAACAACCATCCACACCCACACTCATACCTATGGACAATATAGAGTGCTCAATCAGCCTGCCATGCATGTCTTTGGAATGTGGGAGGAAACCGGAGCACCCGGAGAAAACCCACGCAAGCCCGGGGAGAACATGCAAACTCCACACAGGGAGGCCGGAGCTGGAATCGAACCCGGTACCTCTGCACTGTGAAGCCAACGTGCTAACCACTGGACTACCGGGCCGCCCGGGTACATAAATATGATATTTATTAATGATGTTGAAAGGGTATTACCATTGACTGGCTTGTAAACGTGGTCAATTCGAGGCGCAGATAACATTACATAGCATGTAAACTGTCAATGTGTTCAGTGTCAGTCAAATTTTTAATTTTTTTTTGAAAGCCGCCAGCCCTGACCAGCAAGCAGCATGTGTCCACGGCACAGTCGTATTCAGTCATCTGCCGATTTTTGTTTCCCATTGAGAATTGACAAGCTGTCATCGAGAACACGCTTGAGTGTGTAATTGAACACATTACAGCGCGCCAATGAATTAAATAGATATTGTAATGCGCTGTCAGCCTGGTTGGTTAGCAAGTGGGACAGAAAGATGCGCACACCTTCACACACACACGCGCACACACACACACACACACACAGTGGCGTAATGGAGGCGCAATCGAAGCTAACAAGGTTGGCGCTCGCCGCAGTCGGATGCTACGGAGCCAATTATCGCATTATAATGAGCTGGCCTCCTCGGGATGCGCGCATCCGCTCGTTTAGGATGCACTGCCAACCCGCCTTTTGTGCTCCAAACGCAAGACGGCGCACGTGAAGCTCTAAAATAAACCGCGGCGTTTATTTGCATTTGGAAAGGCGTCAAGCAGAGTGCATTTTTTATGGAGACAATTAAAGGTAGGGCCTTTAACGGTGCTCGCTAATGTGCTGCCTCTTAGCTGGACTTAATTAGGATGTCTTTTTCCTTGACTTTATGGATGCATTTAGTCATCACGCATGTGTGAATATCTTTAAATGTCCGGATTTATCCAAATGGGCCTTTCACACAGAGACCAGCAAAGCGGGACATTGCTGCCTTCTCGGAGAGTGTCAGATGTGACGTGAACGCTAGTCTTGGCATTTAGTGCATTGCCGCCCTCTCAGCAAGGCTGCCATGTGTTGAAAAACTTGGAAAAAATAACACTTTTTTTTTTCCTTTTTCAATTGGCATCACTCCTGAAGGGTGCACCAGTTTACTAATCGCTTACATTATTTATCTTGGATTTGTTTCCCCTTGTTTTGAGTTGTTGGAATTGTTTTTTGGAGGCGCGTTTTAGATGCTTGTTTCTTTGTCGTCGCCGACTCGTCACCCATTTGATCGTCTTTCACGTCGCCTTTGCTTTGTTCCTCCTGCTTTCGGGACTTCTGGTTTTTTTCTCGCCCTCACAAGCATCCAAACTTGACAGATTTGTCACTCGTGTTCTCTTTCATATTTGAATGTTTTCTTGCGACTGTGCATCGACTTGAACCAAAGAGATTTGACAATGAAACGTCGACTTGTATGCGTGCGGCCCCGCTAATGGTGGCAAAGTCTTCAACGTTTAGCGTCTCCTTCGAGTGCGGGCCGCGTCTCTCGCGTTTTGACTAGAAGCGTAATTAGCATGGCGGGATTAATCGAGGACGTAGCAGAGGCACGGGCCGCTTTTTTAAAAATATGCAAGGGAGAGGCTCTTCTGTGATAAAGATCTATGCAAATGAGAGTATGTCCGACAAATCTCAGATAAGCAAACGGCAGCCTTCAAAGTCAAAGATGATGTAACGTTTCATGTTTTCTAGCAGACATAGCTATCTCCTTCACGTTGCAGCTAGCGCGGGTACGGCGCTAACATTAGTGCCAAACACGCTAATGGAAGTGAGGTAAGATTTTCCTTTTTCAAAGCTTTGTGGGTTGAATTTAAATGTTTTTAAAAAATAACTCTGGTGGTCTTTTGGTGTAATTGCACAGTTGGCCACGAGATGGCGACACACAGTGTGTACATTTGAAAAGAAGAAGACTGAAAACAGTAAGTACGTCAACAGCGTTTCGAGAGCAGGCTAGCTTGTGCAAAATGTTTTTTGCAAGTGTGTGTCTTTGATATTTAACCCTTTCAGGCACAGCGGTTACTAGAGTGGACAGCTGATCATGTTATATTGTAACAGGGTGCATGAAAGGGTTCAAATCACTTTAAGAAGGCTGTTGCTCATCTGAATGTGCCACTGCCTCTGTTTGTGGAGCAAAAGTGACGTTGACCTTTGCAGTGTTTCGCGAATATTCTATTTGACTGACTGTTTTTGTTTTCGCTGATCTTAGAGTAGCTTTGCAAAGTCTTTGCGTCCGCTGTTTTTTTTCCCCCAGCCCAAATGGATCCATTCATCACAAACGGTCACCTGACATAACGGCATATTTCCCTCCGCCCCCATTGGCGCAAAATGTTAGCAGTAGCAAGCATCCATCGTAAAAAAAAAAAAACAACAACAAAAACCCAACTTATTTTTCAGCCCGCAACAGCGCACACACACACACACACACACACACACACACACACACACACACACACACACACACACACACACACACACACACACACACAGATTTTCTCTCTCTGGCGTGCGCCAGCTTCCGCTGGATGGCATCCTTTCATATTCCTCGAGGTTGTCCATCATGCCCCGTCCCTGCGGCGGCACTAATGCACTTCTGCCAGCCTGCGCCCACAAAGAAGACGCGACATGATGAATGGCTCGTTTGTTAGCGAGCACATTAGCGATCCCCGCAGCAGACGCTTAATTGATCTCTTATCAACACTCACGTTCATTGTTATGCTTTCAACTTTTAATTAGGATATCTTAAAATCGCTTTGTTTCTTCGCTCAATAAAATCATTTGGCTTGCTGGTGCCTTCCCAATTTTTGGGGCGGGGGAATGAAAAGCTCAAAAAGTGGAGTCCGTCCATTTCTTTTTAAACCCCAAATTGGGTTAGCTGACTGGTTTTCGAGTGAAAGTTATGAAAAAATTCTCACCAAAAAACAAGTCAACTAACAAGACAAGGTCAGATCTCGACCAGACGACCCGTAGGCATTGCCTACTGGCAGAAATAATGACTGCAGTAACTCGAGTAATCATCTGAACTTTCTATTCATGTTCCATTTTCACTTTTCCTCCTCTGTATTTTCCTTCCAAACCATAAAGCACAATCCTCCCGATTTTGTTCATTTATGTCCTTTTGGCCGTTTTAACTTTAATCACTAGCGGATGCTTCCCGGCACACCGCGGTTATTAGCATATGATTATTAGTGCTGGACAATTGGCCTCAAAAGATGTTACTAATGAAAGACTCGCTGGGATCTCATTAGCGTTTGCGCTCTGAGGGATTAGCTTGTGATCATTGGCACCAACAAGGCTAACATTAAAAGGTGAAATCGACAAGGGAGTAACCTTTTGCTGCAGCTTCCCTACCAATGAATAATATGAACGTGTTGGATGACAAGCTTTTTTTCTCCTCCCCCAACCCCCCACCTCACCCCACGTCGCGGTTCACCTGCCAATGGCATTTGTTTGCGCCTGACAGGAGCATCCATCAAAAAATGTAATTTCATTTCTTTTCAGCTGTTGATAAAGTTGCTGACTCGTGCCAGTCCCCCCCACGCCGCCGCAGGATCAATAGCTGTTTATACAAACAGCACTGCAAAAGCCTCGCGCCTCCAAGGGCGGCGGCCGGCCTGCCGTTTGGCAATGAAGCATATAAAACTGGCGCGGGTGCACCGGGACGACAGTAGAGGTTATTACATGCAGCGACTACACTGTAATTGTTTACACACAAAGCCAATTATTCTCGTGTTGGCCAGCGATATTCACCATTCGAACCTGAAATAAATGGAATGGACTCGGATTCAATTTGGTTGCTGTAAGACAATGCTATTTTTACAAGAATAAAAAAATATTTCGGGCATTAAACCCTCGGAATCATTGTACAGTAATCCAATTTTTTTTTTTTACAATTACTATGCATACAATACAATACTGTGTGTGTTGTACAATGATGTGACCACTCCCACAGCAGCACAGCCTGCCCTCTCGCAGGTCCCCTGACCCTGGCTCGTTTCCGAAATCAGATCTAAAATGCCTTTGCTAAATTATGCAGGCCACACAGGGTTTACACGGGTCATGAAAATAGAGTGAGAATCATAGATTTATATATATAGAAAAAAAAATAGAAAATAGTTTTTTTTTTCCGATGACATTTTCCAAGAAACATTTTATGAAAATAAAGGCGAGCATCTCAAAGGGTGGAGGCCAGCCTGTCATTTCGTCAAGGAAGCAGCAGGGCGACGTTATTACAAGCGGCGAATGCACTGTGATTGCACATCAAGGCAATTACACTTGCTTTGGCTCACGGTATCCACCGGCCGCCCTGTAAAAGTAATTGAATGGACTTGTATTCAATTGTGTTTCTGTACAACATTGTGACACGTGTAACAGCAAGGGGAAAAAATAAATAAAATCATGTTTGAAGCCGCAACGCCTCAGTGACTCCTCAGTGGCGCCGGGAAGAAGGAGCTACAAAAGTAATGCATTTTCGGGAAACGTTTTTGCTGGAATGTAGAACGTTGCATGGAGTATCACGCTCAAAAATTAGATTGGAAAAAAAATACTAGAACTTGATAAAGTTGTAATAAAAGTGTAAGTGTATTATAGGAACATTATTTATACATATGTATTTTTTGGTCCAAGTTGCCGGATTAAATATAAATGAAAAAAAAAAAATCACAACCTTGGGCGAATAAAAGGTGCATTTATTATGTGAGATTTTTCTCCATGAGGAAAGAAATTGGAAAATATTCTTGCAATAAAATCCTGTTTTTGAATTTAGTCAGATGGGAAAAAAAATACTCAAATTAAATCATTGTTTTGATTATCAGAAAAAAAGGCAGAATTTTTTTTCCAATTAAAAAGTTACAAAATGTATGTGAATGAATTGTGTATTATTTAGGGCGATTTTTTAAACACTCCTAACAGCCAGAACAGTACAAGAGAATAAAAGCATTGAGCAGTTACATCTTTTTTTCCGACCGTGAAAGTGCTCCAGAGCATTTCAGGTGCTTTTTTTTTTTTTTCACAGCTACGTATCGACTGTTCTTTTGTGACCTTGCAAAGAATCGTCAGTCAATGCTATTTATTAATCACGTCTGCTGTTTGCGAGACGGCTGCACGGTGCGGTTCGAACAATGTCGACAACCTTCTCGGGCTAAAAAAACGGTGCACTGGGCGTGACGGGAAAGAATGAGGTCTTTAATGCAAAGCGAATATTCAATCGGGTTTGCACAATCATCACTTTTCTTCTTCGGCGTTTCAAAACGTAGCGTAAAGCGTGATGGAGTGTCTTGAATCAATCCGACCGGTTTAACTACAAAACGACTGTGGAAAAAAAGAAAAGTCGTATGTTTGAATTTCTAAGAACTAGGCTGCAGAGGCTCATTCTTCCTAACCATCCATCCATCCATCCATTTTCCGATCCGCTTATCCTCACAAGGGTCTATCCCAGCCGTCTTCGGGCAGTAGGCGGGGCACACCCTGAACCGGTTGCCAGCCAATCGCAGGGCACACAGAGACAAACAACTAAACGCGCTCACACTCACACCGAGGGACAATTTAGAGTGTTCAATCAGCCTGCCGTGCATGTTTTTGGAATGTGGGAGGAAACCGGAGCACCCGGAGAAAACCCAAGCAGGCCCGGGGAGAACATGCAAACTCCATACATGAAGGCCGGATCAAACCCACGACATCTGCACTGTGAGGTCGACGCGCTAACCACTGGACCGCCCTGTCATAAATATGCCAACCAAATTTCATGGTGTGAAGTTGAAACTAGCTTCATGAGCTATATCTTTTGCTATCATTTTTTAATTCTGTGTGGGTGTTACTGAAAAAAAAAAAAACAGTCAGAAAGTGCCTGCTAAGTTTTGAGTGTGGGAAAGCCCTACAAAAAAGTTGATTTATTCTTCCGAAGAGCAAGTCGTAATTGGCAACAGCGCAGAGCTTGTGTCAGTTTTCCAAGTTGCTTAGTAGTGGTCGTCGCACTCGCGCGTTAACAACAGAGAACCGCCACATGGAAGACGAAACGAGTACGCCATTCATAAAACATGAAGCCTTCTTCTTCTTCTTCTTCTTCCTAGCTGTGTTTTTTTTTTAGATTTAATTATTAAACGCACTCACATCTTGGCGAAAGCCTCAAGGGAAGCGTTCGCGGACGACAATAAAAGCAACGAAGAGATTTTCTTGGTCTTCTGCGAGTCCTCGCGGAGTCGAACCTCATGTAGTCTGCAGGGGATTGAACATACAAGATGTGTTTTGATGTCTTATCTATACGTGTGAGAGCACTTGTTTTGTCGGAAAGTCTTTTAGATAGATGGATGGATGACAGTTCCTAAAGCTGCCTCTGTTGTAGGTTCCAGGCTTGCGGTCCCGCTGTTTGTTTGGCAGATTTTTTGGTGTGGCACATTTATTTAGTTTGAGTGGAAATTTGAAAAAGGAATGAAACAGTACTACAGCACATCATATTTTTTTTTAAATCAAAAATGATTGTCATTTGCTGTAATCCTGCTTTTTACGCCTACAGAAAACAACAACTGTAAGTTTATCTTACAATATATATCTTATGAGGATGAATATTAATGTAAACTGTTAAGAGGGTAATTTTCTTTTTAGTTGGGAGAAAAAAAACATTTGTTTTCAGCAAACAGGTCCACTGTTATGTTTGAATAATATTTTTTCGTTATCCATTGCGTTCGCCCACCCTCAATATTTTGTGTCTGAATTATGCTTGCATTAGTTTTAAAGTGTGATAAAAGACCTTGAAAAGAATGGCATAGAGAACTTTGTTGGGAGGCAAAAAATTCCGATGATTTGGACAATTTTAAATTAAACATGGCAATGACAACTAAAATCATCTAGTGTCATATTACACATGCATTTTTATTATTAGTTTTTTTTTTTTTCAAAATCATCCCGTGTCGAGGGAGAGGAGCGGCCCACTTTTCGCCCGCTGATGAGAGTAAGAAAAATAGAACACTTGATTCCCCTTGACGCCGACGGCGGCGACGTGGGCCATCGTGGTCAAATATAGGACGCCCAATTACCACGCCAAGTGGCAATACCTTGGCGGTCAAGCCTTTGTCACATTTCAAGCGGCTGAGTGTCAAATCACCTTGGCGTCAAACCATTGACAGAAATCGGCTTGGCGAGGACCAGTATGATCGGAAAGGCGCGGCACGTTTTTAAATGATGTCACTGTTTGCCAAGTCGCAAAGTGAGGCAACTCGCCGCACGCTTGAAATGACTGGGGACAGACGCGAGGGTCACCCAGAGGCCGTGACTTTCTAATATTTGATCGTGGGGGAAAAAATAAAATAAAAAAATACAATTGGCTAATCATTATCTTTGATTGAATCTCTTGAATGAACATCAGCGCGGCTGCTAAAGAAAGTAACGATCATCATGTGAATGCACATTTACGATCTTAGGTCTCCTTGGTCACGCATAAAAACATGATCGCGATGGCGGCTTTTATTCAAGCACTAAAGGGCTCCCCAGAGGAGGCGGTTGCACTGAAGCTTTCCCACCGCCTGATGAATGAAAACACTCAGGCAACTAAAAGACTTCAACAAGACACAAATGGGGAACTCTCCAAATGAAACGTCGGATTTATCCAAAGAAAAAGCCGAACAAGGAGCATTTTTCCTCAAAAACGAGTCATCTTAACACAATAATAAAATGGGATTTTTTTTTTACGAGTAAAAAAACAACATTTCTTTGAAGGAAATCAATGAATATGCAATCTTTGAAGGTGGTACGAGGTTTAATAAAATGTGAATAAAGTTGCATCAGGAATACCTTTGCAGTCAGTTTCTCAGACAAAAATACATCAAACTACTGTCAGAAAAAAAAGATTGTAAAATTCAATGAGATTTTTATTTTGGGGAACAAAGTTTGAATCTTGTTTTATTTTTTCATGACAGTTTGGGGAGAATCTTTGCAAGACTACAAGAGCAAAGATGTATTTTTTCCAACAAAATAATCAATTTGAATATTGTGAAAATCACAGAAGCAATTTTGGGCTAAAAAGCCAATTTTTTTTTTTTACGCAAGTGAGAACATCATTAAAAAAAAAAAAAACGGACTTTAATGTCGTAAGAACAAAATGTCCATATATTTTCGGGAACATTATTTTATTTTATAATTATTAATATTGCAATGTCCAAGAAATTTCTTATATTTTTCGATATAAAGTATGAAGAGTAAAATTTGACTATCTCAACAACAGAGGCAATTCTTCAAGGTATGAGGCTGGACAGCGGGTGGTGGCATGCAGGTGGTTTTTTTTTTGTTTATTTTTAAAGCAGAAAAGCATATGCGTCAACACCTGTCCAACTGCGTCGCCATGACAATGCATCAAACTAATGAAAGCCACTGGAATTGGAAACATTGCCTTTATCCCGCCGAGTGTTGGGCCAAAGAGCGGTCAATAAAAAAAAAAACAACAAAAAAATAAAAAGTATGTGCGCACAACACACACACACACACACACACACACACACACACACACACACACACACACTTAGTTGGGGTGGCGGTCGTTTGGTGCTCAAAGCACATTCAGCTCTTTGATAGCAAAATGTAATTACGTGTTGGGTGTCTGCGATGTGTTTCATGTGTTTGTTCCCCCACCGCGCTGACACTCCAATTACCGGCAAAACTTTGCGGGGAAAAACCTCAAACACCTAAGAGCTAATTCCTTGCGCTCACTTTTTTTTCCTTCTCTTCGGCCACCGTCGCCTCATTCGAACACTTTGATGGGCGACATCGCTCTTCAACTTCACAAGCGCTTCCAGCTCCATTAGTGCCGCAACACTTCTCTTCTGTAAGTGGTACACTTGCTTTTTTTTTTTCCTCCAGCAAGCTAAACAGTTAAAAAAAACAACAACAAAAAACACCACCTGAAATTGTTTTTAGCATCTTGTTCAGGTGGAGGTGCTGGATGTCAAAAAGATTGTCAGCCAATCGCAGAAGTTGCAATATTACGAGAAGAAAATTGCAATTTTACAAGAAAACATTTTCAAGGACACCGCATCATAATTTCCCTAAGAAAAAAAAGGCTAAATATTATGTATGAGCTGTGTTGTGTAACTTGAAAGCAGGAGCAGAACAAAACAAGTTCTTGTTCTTTTTTTTCCTGTGTGGCGAATGAGGAAAAGGCTGCCAAGAGGGGGCAAGCTGCGACCTCTGACCTGGCACTTTTCAAAATAAAGCACCGCTGGAAGGAAACAAGCGAGCTGAGAGGCGGTGAGGGGCTGCAGGTGAAACGCCTCCGGGAAGAAACCAGCCAAGGCGAGGGTCAGATGAACGACGCAGATCAGAGCGGGACGATTCCCCTCGGCGCTGACATTTCCCAGCTCACTCGAACTCACCACCTCCACAACATCTAAAGGCAAGACGCCTTTTATGTGCGCGGGCGCTAATAACATCACTACACTACAAAAGTTCAACTATTATGTGAATAAAAACATATTTGCGGACGATAAGGATTCAATATTCTAAATAAAAGTGAAATATTACAGACATTTTTTTCCAATACTCGAGACCCAAAAAGTTGAACATCACAGAGAAAAAGTTATAAAGTGCCGTGTTTATGAGAAAAAAAAGTCAGACCAGAAGAAACGAGAACTTTTCTTCGATTAAAAAGGTAAAATATGATGAAAATAAGGATTTTTATTTTGTGTGCGTGTGATGGGTGTGTCCATTCTCTCCTACCCAAACGCCTCAAAGCTTTGCTCCTTTTCCCCCTCTTCCTCCGCTTCACCTCCATTTGGTGACATTTCACCCCACCGTCCTTGCATACCGTAGCGGTCTTCCCTTTAAAACCTTGAGCCAGCGCTTGTCAAATGAGGGCCGCCCCAGCGGGATGTTAATCCGCGCATTTCTGACCGAGACATCCCCACTCGCTGCATACCAACACCGACGTCCTTTTTCCACATAAAAACGTAAAAGGTGGCTTGCTTTGATGAAGCGGACCCCCCCCTCCCGTCTCCTCCCCCTACATCCACCCCCGACCCCCCTCCACCTCCTCCTGCGGCACTCCGTAGCAAACACGCGGCGTGATGGTGGCAAACACGGGGGGCTTCATTAGCACACCACAGAGGATCAAAACTGAAATTTCACATTTCACATTCAGGCTCCTATGTTTGATCAGGCCTCTTTTTTTTTTTTTAATATTTAAATATATTTTTGATGGTCGAAAATAAGAAAGAATGTGTGATCCTCTGCTGCTTTCATCTCCTCTCTGTAAGGGCTACTATTTCACGGCTCCTTGTGGTGGCGCTCTTTCAATAATAGTCAAATCTGGGTTGGAGAAGGGCACAGAGTTAGCAACGTGCTAAATGTACTCCACTAAAAACAGAAAAATATCAAAATATCAAAATAACCCCAAAATAAGTAAAAGGTCAAAATAACCCAAATGGGGTCAAAAAGGGACTGACCCAATGGATTGGTTTATTTAATTAAATAATGAGTTTTAAAATTAGATCTTTTTAGCTTTATTATTAAACCCCATTTACAAAACAACTTGCATTTTTGTTGCCGTTATTTGGGAAATTCATTTGAACCAACTTTTTGGATTCCATAAACAACCCAAAAAGGTTTGGGTTAGTTTTGACTCGGCTGTTTTCAGTGTCGTAAAGTTAGCATGTTGCCAATTCTGCGCCTTTCTCCAACACGTTAGTCATTTGACCCAAATCGTGTTGTCAACCAAAAACGTGGGGCCGATATTGAATCGGTCCCTTTTTGACCCTATTAGGGCTATTTCTGACCCAACTGTTTTTCGGAGTGTGCCGAGGGGGACCAAACGTAAGTTGGAAACCAACTTTTCTTTTCTTGGAACACAAACGAGGTCAATTCGAAACACGTTTATTCACAAATGCGGCAAACTGTGAAATAGTTTGAAAGTGAACCACTTCTTCAGACTGGAAAAAATCAACAAAAGCTACAAAAGACGCAAAGTAGGCGTGACCAACGATGAAAAGGAATATCTAATGACTTTGCAGCGTGGCTCCCGTAGCACACACGCGGTGAAGGGCGGGGGGGGGGGTTAAAGCGGCGAAGCGAGGAAGGATCCAGTTGGCCGGGAAAAGAGCTGAAAAGCCGGCGGGGACGGATGAGAGATGAGCTGGGCTGCTGTGGCGCGCCAGACGCTCACACCTCAGCCAGTCTTTGACGAGTCCTCGCTTTTGGACACCCGACACAACCAGCACAACAACAACAGCAGCAGCAGCAGCAACAGGAACGCCAGGGTGTGTAAACAAACAAACGAAAAAAACCTCAACAAATGACGATGAAGAGCCTCCAGCACAAACGTGACATATCTACTATATCGTGTTTCAATGACATCACAACGCGTAAACACCATCTGCTACAATCGGGATTCAAAGTATGGTTTCAAAATAGGGTTCGGTTGAGGGGTGGGGCTCCGGACCCCCACCCAGCACACCACTGGTTATGAATTAGGTCTCCTTGGATGATAATTTGAGAATTGGGGTTCGAGACAAAGTTTCAAAGTATGGTTTCCAGATAGGATTAGGGTTTAAAATGAAAGTTTCAGGTCAAGGTTTGAGTTTTAAATGAGAGTTTCCAGACAGGGTTGAGGTTTTAGCACAAGGTTGTTGGGATAAAAACCAAGGTTAGTATTTAGATTTAGGGCTTCAAATTAGGGTTAGCGTTTCAATTTATGTTTCAAACCTTGGGCAGGTTAGAAGTTAGGGTTTCAAGGTTAGGTTGGGGTTTTGGAGGGCTTTAAGTCAGAGTTAGGGTTTCAAAGGAGGGCTTCAAGCCCGAGGTGTGGTTTCATGAAAATTTTAGAGTTTCAAGTTTGGGTTTTGAATTGCAGTTCAAGTTTCAAATTAGGGTTTGAAATCATGGTAGGAGTTTCTATTGGGGGTTTCAGCATTTAGGTAGGGTTGTAATTTAAGGTTCCGAGCTACGTTTAGGGTTTCAAATGAGACTTTTAAGTTGGGGTGTCAAGTTTACCAACGGGTTTAGGTCAGGGTAAGTGTTTCAAATTGGGGTATTAATGAAGGGATCGAAGCCTGGTTAGGGTTTCAAGTAGTGTTGCGACTGTATTGAACTGGTCATTAGTGGCCTCTCTATATGGCGTTAATGATGATTGTACTCCAGGCGACCTGGCTGCCATGGAAACAGGAGTTCAGAACACCGCTTCCTTTCCACTCCCTGTATGTGTCCCGATACTTTTGTCCCAGCAGAGTGGATCCTTTTCAAACGTCGCCAGTGGTGCGGGTGTCACGTGTCTCAAGTACTTAGCGCAGGACAGATAATCTTATCGATTCCATTCAAAGCAGTCACATGACATTAAACGTGACGTGCACGCCAGCGCTGGTTGCGTGTCTTTAAGGGGCACGGCCGAGCCCCTTGGGAGCCTTCGCCGTTAGACGGAAAAAAAACCCCCAAAGAAAACCCAAGACCTCTAATCCCGGACAAGAGCTCAGTCCGCTATTCCCCCGTGTGTACTCCTGACATTTGCGGATTAGAATAGTCAATTACGGTTTCAAGGCAGGGTTATGCTTTCAAAATTAGGGTTGGAAGCCCAAGATAGTGTTTCACATCTTTCCAGTTAGAGATTATTAACGAGGGTTTCAAGTCTTTGTTCGGGTTACAAATGATGGTTTTAAGCATGTGTTGGACTAGCTAATTAGGGTTTTAAAATGAGGTTACATAGGGTGTCAAGTTTGAGTTTAAAACAGAAGTCAGGGTTTCAAATTATTGAATCATGGCTGAAGTCAGGGTTAAGGTTTCGATATCAGGTTTGAAGTCAGAGTAAGGGTTTCCAATTATAGTTTTTTTTTATATTGGGGTTTTAAGCCTGGGTTAAGGTTTCAAAAGAGGATTTCAAGCCTGTGGTATGCGTTCCAATTAGGGTTTGATGCCATTGTTATGGTTGCAAATTAGGGCTTCTCATTAGGGCTAGGTAGGGTTTCAAGTACAGGTTTCCAACAGGTCAGGGTTTTAAGCCTGGGTTAGTGTTTCAAAATTAGGGTTTCCAGCCTGGGCAATGGTCTCAAAGTCAGGTGTCAAGCGAGGGTTTCAAGCCTGGGTTATATTTTCCAATTACGGTTTCAAGCAAGGATCTTAAACAAGGATTACAGTTTCAGTTCAGATCTTCAATTCGGGGTGTGAGTTACAAAGTAGGTCTTCATAATGTGTTTGGGTTTAAAGTTAGGGTTTCAAATGAAGATGTCAAGCTTGGGTTCGGGTTTTAAAATAGCCTGTGATAGGGTTTCAACTTAGACCTGCCCTACTCCGCAACAAATAGTTTCTCGCTTTTGTTGAATAATTCAAGAGATTTTTTTTTTTTAACGCCGTTGGAAGTGTGGAGTCAACAAGCACCAAATTGGTTGGGACGGCCTCCGTTTGCAACGTGCCTTTGATCAAGACCCCGAGTCTCAAACAGGAAACGACGTGGCACTCATAATCAATAGGAGACACTTTAATGGGTTCTGATAGCGCCGACCCGCAACGAGCGCTTCTGTTAATAAGACTTTTTTTTTTTTTTTAAATCCTGGCCGCCGTCAGATTTGAGCGCTGCATACAAACGAGGATTAGCATTACGCTGCATCATAATAACCGTGTCCATTTTAATTCCGCGCGTGTTCGTCGGGTGCTGACATTTCAATTTGGGCCTCCTGTCACGCTGACAATGGCGAGCGTCCGGGCGCGGCGGATATTGCCGGCGCTGCCGCCGCTTTTCCAAATTGACGGTGGAGAGTTCTGCGAACCTTCAAGAGTTCTTCAGCCGACGTCTTAAAGGGCGGCGCTCGACTTGATGAATAAAACACGACGACGTCGCTGGCTAATGTTTGCTGGTGTTGCCTTGACGACGGCCTTCACCTGCCTCAAGTGTACAACATTGACTTTCACAAGCCTGCTTAAACACTGTTGGCGGAATGCATTCAGTTAAGCACGTCAAAATGAGTGCACGACATCAACATTGGCACTTTAATCAAAAAAAAGAAAAAAAACATAATCCTTCAATTAAAATGTATGGCATGTAAATTAAAGACAAAAACATTTGCCTAAATAATTGTTTGAACGCAGACACTTCTCAGAGATTAGATGTCGATTGTATTGTACTTCAAAGTTAAATATAACTGAATTGGACTGAATGAAAATGGACATGAATAAAAACTAATACAACTACAACTACTGTCCTGGTTGGGAAAATAACTACATGTGTAGTCCAGTTGGTCAGTTCGGGTTGTTTCAGGGCTGTGTCCCGATATTTTTGACTTTTCATCCAGAAGCCTTGAGTCAACTTCACAGAAGTTTGCCAAATGAACCGGCCTTGGTGGAGTGCAGACTTATTAAATATGCGCTTGTGTGTGATTCATGCAGGAGTTCATTCATCTGATAGGAGGCGCAGTAGACAAGCGATCGGTCCCGGCAAACAGGAGAGACGCTTTAAGCATTCCGCCCCGCGACGCCCCATCTGTCTCCCGCCCCGCCTGCTACTTTTCCCCGGCAACGCCGCCTCGTTGCACCCTTCCGTCAGGACATTTGTCACGACCGTATATATGGCCGTTGAATCATGACACTGAGGCGGCGTCCTTGAGCTCGCTCTGGAATGGCTTTGTGGACGGCCCGTTAGCTCCGAGGCTTTCGCCCCCTTTTTCTATACTGCGCACGTGCGCGGCGGCGGCGTGAAAAGGGAAAGGACTGAAATGGCGACCCATCATTCCCCCGCAGCACTGGGACGTTCATTACAGGGGAGGCGTCGCACA
This sequence comes from Hippocampus mohnikei, assembly GCA_026261675.1. Classification (NCBI taxonomy): domain Eukaryota; kingdom Metazoa; phylum Chordata; class Actinopteri; order Syngnathiformes; family Syngnathidae; genus Hippocampus; species Hippocampus mohnikei. The sequence continues at coordinate 2,537,738 of JAKGUB010000344.1, forward strand.
TGTGAAGCGTGCTGCACGTGAGCACATAATAGCGACTCGGCGAAGCGGCACCTGGCTCATTACCCGAGGTTATTCCCATGTCTCCAAGTAACTGCGAACAATTGTACGTTTGTGGTCAGACGCGTCTCAGAGTTTCGTACAACCATTACAGCAGCTTGCCTATTAGTCAGAAAATCTCGTCTACTGCTGTATGCATTCGAGGCTTTCTTGAAAATATTGCGGCAACATCCCGCAAAGGAAATGCATGTAAATATCAACCATTTGAAAACTGCACCAGCAATGTTTTTAGGTATCATTTTAACTTCCATCCAAACGATGGTAAACGCTACCATGAAAATGTTCCAAAATATATCTTTGTGTTGGATTATATGGTATTATAAAATGTATCCTACGGTAAGGCTGAAACAAGTCCAAGTAATTTGGGTACTTGAATTGAAAAAAATTTGAGGCATTTTACTGCCCCTATTTACATATACATTATACACTGACAAGAAGTAAACCATGTAACAATCGTTTATGCTCCGCATGACAGTAACACGCCGCCAAACTTCATAATAAACCTTACCTTGCCATTTAATATATGGACATCAATGCCTACGTACATTTTTATTTTGAAATTGTCCCAGGCAGCATGTCACGGCGCAACGGCTAACTTGACTTTGTCTGGCACCGTTTGCAACCACAAAGTTTCGCTAGCGACTTCAACAACACAATGATGTCTTGGAATAACATTCACTCGCCAAATAACGGTCTTTAAAAAAAAAAAAGACTTAATTACGCCGACGCTGGATTGGATGCACCTGTTGCAACCGTTTTTTACAGCGACCCCTGATTTTAAGTTTGGAACACGTCTGTGGTTGAGGCGGGACCTAAATTCGACTCTTGACACTTTGAAAGACTTTTCTACAGATTTTCGCCTCAAAATTCTGAGAATTTCAAATGTGTATAAAGTTCCACAGTAATGTCAATTTAAATCTTTGTACATCTATCGATGCTGGCGGCGTAGCGCGACTGCCGCCATTCATACAAAAGAGCAATCATTTTGTTGCTCAACTAAACAGGCCCAAATTTCCCAATTAAGAACAGATCAGCGTTATTTCATGATGCAGTGGATATTTTTTGTGATGTTTATTGGTGTGCTGTGACGTTTTCCGAATGTCAAATATGTGCCTCGACTCAATCTAGGCAGAAAATTGCAACAAAGGATTGCAATTTTTTTTCTCAATAAAATGAGGCACTACACAAAGGAGATTCATACGTGTGTGTATATAAATAGTCGTGCTTACAATCCATATTAATGGCACGAATGAAGCATCACTGTCTCGTGATCCATCACCCAAAAGCACAAAGGAAACTTCATCAGTCACATGATGTCACTTTCACAATAAAAGAATTGTTTCTGATGAATGTCACTCCTAGGGAGGGCAAACGGCTTCCGTATCGATCTGCTTTAAAATAATACAACAATGGATATTGACCTGTTTCAAAATAATACAACAATGGATATTGACCTGTTTCAAAATAAAACAACAATGGATATTGGGCTTCACCGCTGTCCACTCCTCATCCCGCTTTATCAGCATAACCGAGCGCTGATTTTTTTCTACTCCCCCCAAACCTCCCCACCTCCAGCATCTCCCGCCTGGCGAGAAATGTGTTCCCCTTCAATAATGCAAGAGCGAAAGTGAGCACGTCGCAATTTCCCGCCAAGCAGGCGAGCGGCAGAGAGCGGCCGTGGCCAAGCGGCGCGTCTCCGCTCCAGCGTCGTTTCAATCAAAGTCGTGGGCCTAGAAAAGTCATTTAGCGGCAAACATAAAACACAGCCGCGTTGCCCTTTTATTTCTGGCGCGCTCACTCCCAGCCTCCATCACCAGCCCTTTCCCCAATCTGCCAGGATTTAAACCTAAATCTTACAGAAATGTTCATAAATAGGTCTCAACTGATCTGGATTTTTTTTTTTGCGTCTGATTCCAAAATCTGGCAGACTAAAATTAGATTAGTTAAATACAATATATAAAATAATAAAGATATTAATCACAGACAAGACATTTTACTGTTTTATAACAGGAAAAAACGGGCAACCTATGCTGATATTTGGCTAAAGAAGCCGGGACCACCAAGGCCTGGTCACCAGCCAATAGCATTTAGACAATCAAGTACTCACACTCTTCGATGAACTTAACATTTCATTATTGAACAAAAGTGTGAACATTTTAAATAAACTCATTCATAGTTTACACAGACCTCTCCACCCATCCATAAAGTCTCATAATAACATTTTCTGTTTGTATTTGTGTACTGGTATCAATATCGGTATCAGTGATACCAGCTGTAATTCGCTTGCTACTGTGTATTTTAATGTATCGGTATCGATGTGCTGTAGGTACTTGATGTGCATTTTTTAAGGTCTATATTGAACTAGACTTTATGGATCGGTGAATATTTTTCATTTTATGCAAACTCGGTGATCGGTCGCAACGTCACAATTGGCTGATTGATCAATGATGTCAGTGATTCAACCCGCGAAAAAAAGGCATTACAGTAAACACATTCTCATACACTGGAGGGATGTTCCGTGCTGTCATTGTTAATGTTCTAAGGTTTTGCAGCATGTACAGCTGGATATTTCCTCACTGTTTCTAAAGATTTTTTGGAGGGATGAATGTCTCCCATTTTAAATATATTGATATACTTATGTGTGCACCGTTTCCTGTTGAAATGATCCAAAATAACAGCACAGCTCCTTGGTGACCAATCAAAGGCCCTTCAGTTGATTTGCGCTGATCAGGAGTATGCAGTGAACAACAACAGAGTGTATTTTTAAATCTATCTCATTAAAATGCCTCTCATCAAGAGCTCTTCCCAATAGTTCGCTGGGCGGGGAGGGCTAAAATACTGGCAATACAAACGTTGATGAGTAAGCCTCTCTTTGACTGCATCAATCAAAAAGTCAGCATTGTTGCTTTTGTGGCTGGCAGCCATCCATTTTCAATTCCGCTTATCCTCAATCAGGTCGCAGGTGAGCTGGTCGCCAGCCAATCACCAAAACCCATGCAAATTCCAGAGCCAAGAATCGAACCCTAAACCTCACCATTGCGAGGAAAACCACTCATCTACCACCGTTCTGCGCTCCTCGCATTCACTTTTCACTAATGAGGTGACCGGACACACTTTGTTGACCCGCGCGCAGAAGCGCTTGATTGGCACTTGGCAGTCCACACACGGTGACTACCCGCACGTCCACGCGCACGCACGCGCGCATCACCACCACACCACCAGCAATTTCCACTTTCCAGCTCACAGGACTCGAACCCGTGACCTTCTGACGCTTTGAGTGACAAGCCACGGCAGCGTAATTGGAGCCAGACGCGTCGGCTAACTTCCACGGGCAACTCCAAAGCACACAGCGTTCCGAGGGGGGGGGGTCTTACCTCGGCCGAGCGCAGTGGCCGGCAGAAGGAGCACCAGAATCGGCAGCAGCGGCGCGGCCAAAGTCGCGCTTCCCCCGGAGCTTCGGCGTCCCATCACGGCTGCGTCCGCGGCGGCTCTCCGCGTGATGCGCACCTGCGCCCGCGCATTTGTGGGCTAAAAAATAAAAAAAAGGGTGAGAGAGAGATAGAGAGAGAAAATTGAAAAACAAGAGTGGGGCGGGGGGGCTTTACCAATTAAAAATAATTTCACTAATAATGGAACACAGCTGGCGTACTTGTCCGAGTCGAACCGCTTCCTCGCGGTTGTAACGCAGTGCGGAGAGAAGAAGAAGAAGAACGGGCAGGAGGAAGAAGAAGAAGAGAAGAAGAGAGGAGGAGGAAGAGTTCCACTGTGACACGCGGCGGGGGGAGAGAGAGAGAGAGAGAGAGAGAGAGAGAGTCACGTGACGGCGTTTTCTGCCTGACTAATTGATGAGCATCTGCTTGCTGATTGGTCCAATGATCAATAAGGTGGAGAGGTTCAATTCAAAACACACAGAGCTCTCAAGTCCTTGTTTAAGAAAAAATATATTATGCATTATGCAAATTAAAGTCGATGATAGTGTCATGACACAGTCCCCTGACTTGTGTGCTGGCAGTCTGGGATCGGTTCCCAATCAGTGGCGGCCTGATTGGGGATGTGAATGGTGGTCTGTCTCTATATGTGCCCAGTGGCGACCAGTTCAAGTGTGTGTGTGTGTGTGTGTGTGTGTGTGTGTGTGTGTGTGTGTGTGTGTGTGCCTTCCGCCCAAAGTAAGGGACAGGTTGCAGCAACTGCCACGACAATCTTCAGGATAAGCGGTGATGAAAATGGATGGATGGATGGATGGATGATGAAAATTAGTTAGGGCTGTATATTGACTCATGCAACAATATATTTAACGTCAGATTAGAGTTTGATCCTAAAATTGGGACATCATTGGTCTCGGCATCTGTATCGATGATACCAGCATGTAGTTAGTGTTTTTTTATGTGATGGTACTGTATCTTTAAAAAATGTGTTGTATCACCTATCATAAGTTTCAATATAAATTTGATGTATTTTTAATTGTTATTGTCAACTCAATGTTTTTTTTTTTTAATGCATTGATACCTGATGGAGTCCTTTGTTGTGTTGACCATGTGTTTTGGGTCATTGTCTTCTACTGGAAAAAAAAAGCGCTAGCATACTTTGTCGGCTGTAAAGAAGCACTAGTTTGCTAGTTACTGGTATCAATATCGGTATCACGGATAGGGCCCCGTTTTATGTGGCATATTTTTTGGGGGTAAAATTGCTTCCGTCGTGCCACTCAAAAGTTGTTTATAAATTGGCTGCCTGACCTTGTGTAACTTCATTAGCATCTCAAGCAGAGTGTATACAGTCAGACCAGGTCAACCCCTGGATAATTTTACTGGCGGTAGCCATAAACGTGCATCAAATATTCGGGGAGGGAAGTGGCCTGAGGCTGCGTCGGCCTCGAGGCCATTTGAGCGGATCGCCGGAGCGAGAACCACGGAACGAGCTTGTGTCGCAGCGTCGATGTTTTATCGTCCCACCAAAGCCGCGTCGGCCCAGTCGCTCACCTTGAAGATGATGTCGTTTATCCTGCTGATGACATCATTCAGCAGTACCTGTCTGTCATTTGCCAGTTTGGTGACAGCACATGACTGACACGTGAGAAATAATGGCTCAGAATAGCACAGGAGTGTCTTAATGACAAAATGCAACTCTGTCATCGTGCCCAGTGAAGATTTTCGTGGACACACCCACACACACACACACACACACACACACACACACACACACACACACACACACACACACACACACACACACACACACACACACACACACACACACACACACAGAAAAAACTTTATTTCTGGTCAAATGTGTCATATTTGTGACATTATATAATGTTTTGAGGTCAAAGTATTTCCAAATGTAATTCCCCAAACGGCTTTAATTAAGATTCAGGCTCTATTCAGCTCCCGATTGATTAATGTATCGATTAAGACAGCTCGGTCCGTACACGGTGAAAGCAACAAGCAAACAAGGGCTTGAAAGAACAAACACGGGCTGCTCTCAGCGGGGTCATTTTCCAAAGACGGCAAATATTCCGAGCCAATAAAGCATCTTTGACATTTGTGTTTATTCTTAAAGGCGAGGCGCCGAGCCCACACGAGGTTCATCGGCGGCCGCCTCGCGTCCTTCTAAACACACAAAGACGTGAATAGAAGCGTTTAGGCGGCGCGTCCTCGCCTCTGCGGCGCTTCGACGGCCTTGGGCGAGATAATAGAAGAGGAGCCGGGCCGAGGTGTCGTGTGGGAGGTCTTGCTTGTAGGCACGTTTGTTTGTCGCCGCTTGGTAAATCAGACGTTGCACCAACGGAGCGTCCACAGTGTCACAACGTATGCTGGCATCGTGCTGCTGTATTGGCGAAGGAAAAACTTTTCTTTTTTTTTTTTTTTTTTGGTCAACAAATTTAGTGATTTACTGGCGTCATAGAATCTTTTCGAGACAAATGTGCTTTTGGCGGCCGACTATAAATTTTCAAAGTGGTTGAATGGAGAAATGGGGGCGAAGCACAAGGTTGTCTCGGTCTCCTATATTGTCATTTGCGTACAACAGTTTTGATTGGGATGTTTGAAAGCTCATCAAATTACTCGTGTAACTTCTCTTTGTAATTAGAGTACAGCACAACTGAAAGGAACACCCGGACCCACTGTAGATGCGCCTCTCTGTGCTCCCGCGCTTCTTTTCACAGTGTCAATGACCGTCGGTTGCCTTCAAGGTCGTAGTAATGCTCTTTGTGTGTGCGTTTGTGTGTCACTCTGTGAGGTAATGGATCCACAGTGTGTGTGTGTGTGCGTGTGGGGGGGCCTTCAGCTATATGGGCTCAAGCCTCAGAGAGCATCCCAGTGACAGGGCCAGGGTCCACAGAGCTAATCAGACCCTTGGGAGTTGCTCACTCTGCCAACACTTTTTTTTTTTTTGTTGTCGGGAAATTCTCTAGTTGCTGCTCTCGAGGACAAAGTGGGATAAAGTCACCGTGAGGGTCTTTTCGCTATATACACACACCGGACACCTGGATGGCTGGGGAGCAGACTTCGTGGCAGAAGTGGGGGGGACTCAAGTTACATGTGGTGAGACTTTAATTGCCTATTTTAGAAGTTGGCTTACAACGTGCTGTGGTGTAAAAATCAAAGACTCGCCTTTATGTTGACTCAAAATATGATTTGTCAAACCTGCATTTTCAAGGTACAAACGAGTGGGCAGAAAGTCTCCAGACAAGAGTGATTTTTTTCTTCTTCACGAGAACTGGTAACAAGTCACCGTTCATAAACTGCGTTAAGTTGTCAATTCCTCGTCTCGAATGACATCACTACTGCTCATTTCGACTGCCTGGAAACGGACTATTCATAGATATGTTTTTATGCTACATGCAGTGCCGCCGACTATTCTGACTGCTCTCTGCGTTCATTTCTACACATATAGCATCTATTGTACACTCCCGAGTGATACACTATTCATTGCCTATACGCAAAGGCGAAGCTATGTGGTTTCAAATCGACTCATCAGTCGAGTAAATCCGTAACTTTTGATATCAGGTCATCAGTAGAGTCCCTGATTTATGTTTAAAATCAAGGTAATCAGTCAAGTAACTTAGTTACTATTCTCAAGGTAACTATACTATTCATTGCAAAGCCTTGGTCATTGTTTATGACGTACGTCGCCGCCGATTCTTCTCGCTGCCGTTTACGTCTACTTTTGGATATGCGTGTATTTGTCATATACGGCTTATTTATAGACTCTTTTTGACACGTACATCTGTTTTATTGCGACGCACAACGCCGCATGCTAATCTCGCTGCCGTTTCACCCACGTGCGCATCGATACTATTTGTCATTCGTGTAAAGTGCAACGCTGCTCTCGTTCACTCTCATTGCCGTGTGTTTTAAATCTATCCGTGGACATTTTTATCCCTGATATTATTCCATGTATACAAAATCACTGCATTCCGGCTTTGTGTTCTCGCCGCCGCTGTCGGCTTGGAGGCATTTTTCCCGTGGAGTGCGGAGAGAAGCCCTCCTCCCACTTTATGGAAATCAAATGCCAAAATTGACTTACTGGAATCCCCCTGAAACCCCTCCGCTAATCTTGCCCCGAAGCTTCTGACATTCACGTACAGGTGGAGAGAGAAGACTTGCGTCTTTGCCGATTGGCAGGGGCGCCGCTTCGGGTGGAGGTGGAGGGGGCGGGTGAGTGGGGGGGTTATCTGCACTGCCAATCAGGGGTCTGGCGATGCAGCCCAGGATCGTGATCGCAGGTATTGACAAGGGAGCAGAAACACACGCGCAAGGCGAGACGCGGAATAGGAATGAGTCCGCGCTTGTTTTGTATGTTCGGCGAATGCGGCGGAAAACAGCCCGCAGATGTAAGTTTAATGACGCGGGTCAAGTATAAAACTCAAGTGACAGACGGAAGCGGCCTTTAAGGGGTGCTGGCCTGCTGCACACACAAATAAAAAGTACCCGCTCGCGTGTCGCGCTCCCGGGAATAACGTCCAGATTTGAACGCGCTCGCCCGTAAACGAATCGGACTGCTGCGGACGCGGGCGTCCGATGCCATCGCCCGCTCGGTGTGAAAGGTACAAGCACGGAATGTCAAGTCGACGCGGGAATTTCTCAGCTTCCGCGAATGTATCATTGGCTTGACGGCGGCTGTAGCGCACTTGGTCACCATTCACATCAAACTTCCATCACATAAGTGATTGTGGTTTTTATGGGACCGACTGACATGAATTCTTTGAGGCCAATTCCGAAATTTGGCAGAAGAAAATTCCAATAGCCAATTAATTAAAACTAGAGAGGAACCTTGAGTTTTGAAATCTCCTGAAGTACAATTCAAGCAGAACATCTGACTGTTTTACAACAGCGGTAAGGTATAAAAAGGCGCCGTTACGCATCTGCTTTTCCAATTTTGCGAAAATAGTCGCGTAATCAAGGTTGTCGGCCTGATTTCTCCACTCTTTTGAACGACTCAACCTAAGCCGTTTTACTCCACGCCGGCTGTTTGGTGTGAAAAGTCCCAACACAGAATGAGTTCTCAGCTTCAGATTTATTATCAGAAGTGAAACTGAGATGGGTTTGGTGGCTGCGTGAAAGGTAAGCCGGGACATGGGTGTGAAGTTGAACACCTGACAATCACATCTCCCGACCTGTTATGTTGAAAGCAGTCGCTATCCGGTAACTATTGTCCATGTCATGCTGCGGTGTGTCTGAAAGGCTCGATACTCTGCCGGATCTCTGTGTGAAAGGGGCTACCATCTCTTCACAAACAAGCATTAGTGTTATGGTGCCTGTCTACAATTTTGGGGGAGGCCGGGGGGAATTTACTGGTAGTCTTGAATGCATTAAAGGACAGACACCACGCTTGATATGTGTATGTCTGTTTGCATTGCGAGGACAGTGTGTGTGCGTTTGTGTGTGTGTGTTATAAAAATTGAGGGTAGAGTGGAGGAGGTGTCACAAATATAAAACCAGGGCCGTCTGCCAGCGACGCCTCCGGCTTCGTACATCTTAAAACAGCGTAAAGATCTCCCGCCGCAGAGTTGAGATGGTGTGCCGGGTCCTCTGAGACCAATTATGCGTTTGTTTCATTTCCACTCAAATCTCTCGTCTCGCCGCTTTGCAAAACAAAACGCTGAACGTGTTCGAGAGCGCAGGGACGCAAAACCTTCACGTCTGCTGAAATGTCACATCGGACCGGTGGCCGCGTGTCAGAGTGCGCTTGTTGTCTGCGCGCCACATCACACGTTCGCCTCTTGCTCCATCTCCAAAGGCCTCATTAACTGCTCGTCAATCAGCCGCATAGCATGCATACATGCAACACGGCCCCTTTCGCGCCGCCTATTAAGGGCAGGGAATTCTCGGCAAGTTATCCTGGTTGTTGTTCTGTATGATTGACACACATTGAGAGCACTGGAGTAGGTCTGCAAATTTAACAGCTTCAGGAGATGCAACATGGTAGCTGTATGAAAGGGGTGACAGAAAGCAGGGACCAGCAGTGGCAGATGTATGTGGTGGTATTCTAGGGGAAAATTTGGATACCTCTTAGTTGAAACTGTCTACGCGTGTGTTTGCACGCCTGCGCTTTTGGCCAGTGAAATGATGTGAAATGAGGATTCAGGCTAGCATGGCCGCTTTAGAGCGCCTCATTGTCGTGCATGGAAAAGTTCCAAAACAACCTTATGGGATGTATTCCATCCTCCTGAGGTTTTGAGGAGATACACTTTTTTTTTCAGATACAGCTCCAACATGTACAAAAAAGATGCTAGACATAAGAGCAGAGTGCGGGTTCACCCACACAGCATTTGAGAGCGGAGAGAACAACATGATAGTTCATTATTATTTTTTTTAAGTCCCATTTTATATACTTTAGAATCCATTTTTAGTTTCACTTCACTACGACTTTAAGCTTCATCCCGCATTGTCCTGGTTTTCCACTCTTTCCTTTCACACGGCCACATTGAGGCATTTTATGAAAAGTTGGAGGGTGAAAAGTGCAGTATCTTATTAAGGATGTTTTTTTTTCTGCTGACTAACTGTTCTCCCGACTACAAGGCCAGGGTAGCATTGTTTTGAATCAGTTTTGCTTGCCTGCCGGCGTGAATTGCACCTCTGGGGGCGAGGGACAACCCTTCCTCACAGCCTTTCCACACCGACCTTGCGCCAGGAGAAGAAGAGAGACGGTGCAGACGGCGGTGAGGATTGGCTCCCACCCAAAGCGCAGAAGTCACCTGTCGCCAACAATCAACGCGACGCTCGTTCATCAAACAACGAGCTGTGAGCTTCGGCGGAGAGGAACGCCAGGGTGTCAGAGATGCGGGAATCTGCTAACGGCAAGTCGAGACAGAAATGAGACCTGGCAAATTTGAAATTTGGTCAACCAAATGACAGAGACTGTTGATTACATGATTTGAACTCGCTCACTCACTCATTCACTGAACTCTGAACAAGAGAGAGAAAAGCTCTAGCCGAAGCTCGAATGATTCAATGTCTGCGAAAGACAGAGGGGCCGAGCTACGGCTAATGTAGCTTCCGAGTCAGTGGGTGACGAAAAGATGGAGAGGCCAGAGAGGTGAACGGCGCACTCCGTCAACAACGTGGCAGCTTGTTGAGAACAAGATTGATAAGGAGGATGCTCGCTAGCACGCTAGCATGCACGCACACACACACTGCATGGTTTCATCTGTCGGCATAACAAGAGCTCACATGAACAAATGGGCTGCAGGGGTGCAGGTGTCAAGGTCCGGTCTTAATATGAAATAATAAAGCGTACACAGGAAGTCGCAGGGGGAGGGGAGGGCATTAGCGGGCCAATCGGGGAGCGGCGTGATGGATGAAGTCGACGGCGAAGGGGGAAGAAGAGCACGACGCATCACATGGAGTTATTTGCGGCGCCGGCTCACTTATTCGGCGGGTGAGCGCCGACTTAAATCAATCCATTAGATCCATCCGTCACGCCGCTATCTCGGTGGGAGTCAAACGTCTGATGGATGCGCTCGCATCCGCCGGGAATCCGCCGTAACGACCAGACTCCCACCGATTCCGTTTGCAACTTGTGGAGCCGAGCGCGCAGCAGGAGAGGGGAATAAACCAGGCCGGCCTCATAAATATTCATAGATAATGTAAATAACTACGCTAATTTGTGGGCGAATCGCGAAAAACAGCAAGTCACTAACGCCCCTCTCATTTTGTTTATAATTACCCACATTAATGGTTGAAGCCATTAATGTCACACAAACTGTCATCCCCAAACACTTTAATATCGTTTCAAATTCATCTTACATTACCCTGAAATAATTCACAGATGATTTGATCTGGAAACACTCTCCATAACTTCCACAAACACCATAAGCTAAACTTAGCTCACTCACAAAATGTTTGCCCGCGTGTGACAACGGTGAAGGAATGTTAACGCTGACTTTTCCAATCTTTTTTTTTTATTTGCTCTTTCTCAACAGCTGTCCGGCCTTTGACCTTTTGACTTTCACACTCGTGCGGCGAAAGTACTTAAAGCCGCTCGATGAAACAATCGCGGCCGGGAGGAGGCGACGCAAGGTGGAAAAGCGCTTCGAAAAGGCGGGCGGGGGGCCAGCATCCGTCAGTAACGAGGCGCCACCTATTGCCTCTGCAAATCTCTCCCTCATCTGTCTCCTTCAGCACCGCAGCCGCCTCCAACAGCGACCTTGTGGCGAAGAAAGCGACGCGCGCGCCCGTCGCGGAGTGGCAGCATGATGGGTGGCTACACGCTCGCGTTTCAGCAAACGCGGGTGATGTACCACGACGCTCAAACAGCGGCCCGAACCTCAGATGTGAATGTTAATTTCGCAAAAAAACTCACTCTCATCAAAATGTAAAGTTTGATTTACGCTAAACCTTTTCACACCAGCAACCTCAATTAAGCAATTTACACAGCTAACTAGCTTACTCAACTCACTCACAAAATCCATGCAACTAAGCAACTCTTTTAATTGACCTACTCAACTAACTCAATTCTGGAGACCAAGCAAGAAATGGACATGACGGCGTTAAAGGGGTTTACACTCAGACGTAAACCTGTGTTACGTCTTTGGATTTTTTTTTTTTCCCCCGAATGGAAAGCACGCAGGTAGCTGAGTCAGATGAAGCCCGGGAACATTCGTCACCCTGGCGCTCCATGACTAATGTTGTTGTTGCTCGAACCTTGTGAACAAACTCAAGAGACCTGCGCAAGCGCTTGTGCTTTTTGTCTGTTGCACACAATTATTTTTCTTCAAAAAACAAAAAACAACCCCCCCCCCCGCCCCCAACAAAGAACCCCCCAGAATGCTTTGTCTCAAGCAAATGAGGCAATTCTCGCTTGGCCTCACCTGTGCAACACCGCTTGAGAACTCAAACGAGAACCGCCTTTCCTTGTGCTAAAACTCAAAGCACACACAGTTAATTCAAGTTATTCCCTGCTTCCTCCATTTTAAACTTGTCATGACAACCGTCAGCCAGCCCATTTGAATGTGTGTGTGTGTGTGCGTACTTTTATCCGCAGTGCCTTGCCCGGCTCTTTGTTCCACAGCCCTGCACCGATTCTCTTATTCCAGCGCACCTGAATTGGTTTAATTAAATCAGGGGAGGGGGTCCCGAATAACGTGCCGATGAATTTCAAGGAGCACGGGGGACGCGTCAAGCGGAAGTCGGCGTCGGCTCGGCCCCGTCACGGAGCCGTTGGATTGGCGCCGGTTTGGCATTCACGCCACGCTCCACAAAAGTAATATCCTCGCGTTCATCAGCGCGCATGTTAATCGCAGATTCCAATTGAATAGTCTCTAATGGACTCGACTGCCTATCCGTCCTTATTTCCTTTTTCCTTTGCTCAGGTGTTGACATGATGCGAGGTCATTAATTCATTTCCGCTCGCGTTCATTGGGACTTTTCACATTCGACGCAGGCTATTCGCATATTAAATCTGCTAATGGAGTAGCAGCATTCCGGAAGCCGACGGTGAACGAGCACCAACTGAGGGGACGCGTGCATCATCGTCATCATCATCTTCATCATGAGGAGGTTTTTATAAGCAGGAGGAGAAGCCCATTTGTGTGCTCATGTTTGTTTCGTCTGTGCTTGTAGTTAAAAGCAAAGTTTTAAGCAAGGCGACATATTTTAAATGAGGGGTTCGAGCCGGGGCTGGCGTTTCAAAGTCGAGATTCCGCGTCATATGAGAACCGTTAATGAAGTTGTGTCATGGAGGAGCGTGGCATGTTCATTTTCATTATAAAGCTTCCCTTCAAACGAGGGGTGGAAGAGGAGGGGGAAGGGGAGGAGAAGCAGGATGAGGAGGAGAAGGGAGCGGAAGAAGTCTAAAAAGAAGAGAGGTAAGAAGAGGAAGGGTAGGAAGAGGAAGAGGAGAGGAAGAGGAGGAGAGGTAAGAAGAGATGAGGAAGAGGAGGAGAGTGAAGAGGAGGAGGAACATGTGGGAGGACAAGAAAAAGGAAGAGGGGGAAGATGAGAATGAGGAAGGGGAGGAGTAAAAGGAGGAGGAAGGGGATGGGAAGGAGGAGAAGAAAGAGATGGAGGAGGAAGTAGAGGGGGAGATTGCCAAGGAGGTGGGGGAGCAAGAGGATGCGTAAGGGAGGGAAAAGGCGAGACACACAAAAAAAAAAGGCAGCAGGAAACAAGCAAAAATGTTGAGCGCTTAATAACATTTTGCTGCTGTTTAAACATCATTTCCATGCAGTCTGCTTGCTTCTATATGAGCGCTCGTGAGCGCGCGCGCGCGTCTCTCCCCTGTTCTCATTAGATTGGTCTTCCATGCGGAACGCTCAAACAGCGCGTTTGTTTATTTAGCTTGCGGTAGCCGTGCGGTGCGTTCAGCCACACGCGAGGCTGCAGGGAAAGTCACGACTAAAATCCCTACGAAATGATTCCAATCATTTCGTTCCCTTCATATACTTCCAGGGGGGCTGGGGGCGGGGAATGCCAACTTTAGCATTGAAGGAAAGTGAAGAAATAAAAGGATTGAGGCGTCACCAGCGGACAGTCTGAATTACCGGCAGCATCCCTGACAATATCCATTTTGTATTAGCTGTTATAATTGTAATTTCCTGAATCTGTGTTGGCTGAAAAAGCTCAATGGGTATGGCCATCATATGCCAGTCTTCTGATTGGCCGTTACCACCAAGCCCAATGAATTCTGCTTAGTAACAAATAGACGACAAGAAAAAAAAAAGGATGACAAAGCGAGGAAATGCTAACAGAATTTGCAAAATTGCATATTTTTTCAAAGTAGGGTTTCAAGCCAGGGTTTTGGTTCCATGTCGGGGTTTCAAAAAATGAAGAGCATTGTCCTTTAGTACAAAATATTAAATTACGGTGATGGGGGGAAAAAAAAAAAGAATAGATGAAAACACTTTTCGACTTGAAATCTACCCATACGGGCGTGGCGACCGGCTGTTGACTTTCCAGTTTCCACACTATGAATATGAAAATGATTATCGCAGCTCAGCAGCGTAGCAACACGCCGCCTCCGAGGCTTAGCGCTCACGTCTGGGAATTTTTCTATTTGGCGACGCCATCAGGCGCAAAGCTGCGCCGGGCCTGGTCTGGCCGTTTATTAATAGACGGTTTGAAGCGGACGCCAACCGCTGCTCCCCCAACACGTGCGACCAATTGCCCGCTCCGCTGCGGCGGGAGAAAAGTGGGACGGCGGCGCTCGCTAACAACTTGAGGATTACAACTTTGTTTGCCAGAGTCCACAGATATTACACATGTTTACTTGGCTAATAAGGCTGTGGGGTCAGGGTTAGGGTCTTAAATTAGGCTTTTAATTCAGGGTGAATATTTTAAACTAGGGATAGGGTTCAAATTGAGGGTTAAGGTTCTGAGTCTGGGTTAGGGTTTCAAGTTGGAGGTCACAGTGTCAAATTAGGGTTCAATAATATGGTTTCAGGACTGGGTAACATGAGATACGATAACCTTTATTAATCACACAAAAGGTAACTGCATTTGGGTACCAACTCATAGCGTTTCAAATTAGGGTTTTAAGACTCAGTACAGGGTTTCAACAAGGAAGAGAGTTTAAAATTAAGGTTTCAAGCCAAGGTTAGAGTGTCACGTTAGTATTTCATAGGATTTTATCCATCAAGTAGGCTTTTAAACTAGAGTTAGGGTTTCAAAGTAGGGTTTCAAGCCTGAGTTAGGGTTTCAAGTTAGGGTATCAAGCAAGTGAGTTTCCTTTTTATACTTGAGTGGACAAGGTTGATTTTGCTTGCAGACATGGTGTCCATGCACGTTGTGCTCATTAATAATAAAACACATCACTCTTCCGCTGTCCACTGCGGCGACCCCTCAGGTTGCAGCTTGACGTACAGACACTCGATGGTCCAGCAGAAGTGATATGGTTACACCGGGCGACCGCTCAGTTGCGGATTGATGATGCCGACAAGAGGGTTTCAAATTTGGGTTTCAAGCCAGAGTTAGGGTTGCAAAATAGAATTCCATGCCATGGTTTGTGTCTCGAGCTAGGGATAGGGTTTCAAATTCAGGCTTCAAAATTAAAAACTGGCGACCAATCCAGGGGTTCCCGCTTCTCTCATCCAGAGATGGATACATTTATTTTTGTCTATTTGTGACCAGGGCTCGGCAGGCGGCCAGTCCGGGGTGTGTCCCACTTCTCTCATCCATAAGTCAGTTGCGGCTCAGCTGCGATGCTAACGAAGGCACGGATAATTACATTAGGTTAGGAAGCGGTGATTTACCAAGGCCGCCGGGCTTGCTGCATGGCGACCGCTCATCTAACGAGGTAAGAAAAGAGAAGGTGCGACATCAGAGGTGTTGCTTGGGCCTTTTGGCTTGAAAGGCATTTCAAGCCACTTTCAGCCAAATGCCTGTTGTGACAAGTGCGGCAAAGGCCCACAGCGCAAACCTGCTTTCAAGTCACTAATACACATTTATTCCTTTTTTTTTTTCTTCTTCTAACCTGTGCTGCTAAAAATAATCACGTAGTGGAACCGGTAAAACTTTTGCAATTCATCTTTGGAAACCATTTACCTTGGAAGTGGTTCACTTATTTTTATTTTTGTGAAGGCTTAAGAGTAGGGTTTCAAATCATTGTTAAGAATTTCAATCAAGTGTCAAATACGGGCTCCAAATCTTGCAAGAATATTTTGATGGCTTGCTGATAAGACCCGCCCACCCCGCCTCTCATTGGCCAGCCTGCACCCCAACCATTTCCTGCCGGAGATGTTTTCAATCTGAAACAAACATCGGCGGACACACACACACACACACACACACACACACACACACACACACACACACACACACACACACACACACACACACACACACACACGCACGCACGCACACGGTATGAAAGAGCATAAAACATGTAGGCATCATCTCAACGGGAAAACTGGCCGCTGGCTGTCAGAGCGCATGTTGCAGCCTGAACGGGAATCATTCGGGGAGTCGGGCATGGCCGCCTGCTTTCCAGCCCAAGACGAAGCTTGTCCGAATACAAAGCTGCTCGTGTGAATGACGACGGGCCGGAGCGTCAACAGCGTCCAAGTGCAGTGACGGAGTGGCAGAGATGGTTTTGGGGGCGGCGGGGGTGAGGGGTCGATGGGGGGCGTCGGGTTTAGAGCTGATGAAACAGGTTGTAAAACATCACTCTGCCCTCATCAACACCCAGTGCAGCCTATTAAGCGTCTTTTCTCAGCGTTATTGTGCAAGCATTTTTTTTCTCCTGCCGAGTAAGACCTCTTTGCCTTATCTCTTCATTGGCCTCAAAATAAGAAGCTCTCACATGACCGGGAAACAAGCTTTGGCTGGTTTGTGTTATTAATTATAAAATTAGGACAAACCTCATCAGCTAAATCTAATTAAGTGTCTGCTGAAACTCTACAAGCCGTTTTGGACTATCAAGATATAAACAACAACTAATATATCTGAATTGAATTGCAGCATGATGAACAAACTAATTCTTTACATTCTGTTTCGTTACGTTATTACTTTGTGTCCATCGAATTTATGTCATAGGTGAGCAAACCAGAAGGAGCAGCACAATGTCTATTGAATTGAAGCAAAAAAAAAAGTAAAAAACGGGTCGATCACTTACATTCGTCTTAACTATTGTTAGTTTTTAAATTATTATTTTTCAATTTCCCTGATTAAAACATGACTTTTTTTTGTTTTTTTGAGGGGGCTGCAACAGAATAATTTGACTTTCAGAATCATACATCTACTTCTGTTTCAAGGGATTTTTATCAGAATTCCTCAGATGGATTCATCTTCTTCTGGCCGCAGGCTGTTGGAGGTTAAAGGAAGTTGCGATCCATGACGCAACGCGCCGCACAAAACACTCGGGCGGCTCGCCTCGGTCGCCACGGACGGCTGCTCGGCGAGGCCGAGACGCACAGTCTATCATGTCCACGGCGTTGGCTTTGTTGCCCTAATGCTGGAATCAATATGAATGAGCCGCTTGAACAGTGGAGCGCCGCATGTCCTTTCGGGGGCTTTGCAGCTGCAACGGCGAGGGCGTGTGCTTCGACGCTTGCACCGGCTCTGCAATCTTCAATGAATATTGCAACAGCTTGCAACCCTCCAAAAAAGGACATTGGGATGAAATCAGTTTATTAATTATTACTGACTGAACACGATTCCGCCTCTTTTAAAAAAAAGTGAGATTCCGTTTTGATTGACAGGTTTTCATAAATGTCTATAAATAAACCACTGCAGACAACAACATCAATAACCTGCTTTGTTTAGCAAACGCTTTCTTCCTGTCATGTTTTGAAAATTCAGCCCCAGAAAACTGTCTCATTCAAAACATGAAATTTGGTTGACACATCCACAACAAATTTCAGGTATTGTTGTTTAATATGTACCTTTCTTCTCTATTATTATGCCTGTTCTTTGTGTTTGCAGAATTTTTCATTTCCATTTGTCATCTAATATTCAGATATTATATTTTATTTACTATATTTGGTACTGTATATTTGTATACCTTTCCTTGAACATTTTTTTTGGTTGTTTTCTGTCGTATAGATTTGTTTAAATTTCATGTGGGCTTTTTTTCAATGCTTCCTTTTGTTAGGTTTTTGTTACTTTTAGTATTAGATTTAGTTTTATATATATTTTGTTAATGAATTGATTCATTTTAATTAAATATACGGCATATTTGTCAAGAACGATTCCAAGGCTGAAATAAAAAACGGCTGGGTTGCCTCCGACGTCAAAACTGTGCCAAACAAACGATGCGAGTGACTGGTTGTGCCGACCTCTGATGGGGAAAGCCGAAAGTCCTTTTGTAGTAGACAGATAAAAATGCGAAATAGTCACGAACTGGCATTTTTGGCATCGCGTGTGAGTGAAGCACGGCGGCGAAGGTCGATGATTTGCCACATGACGCGCCAGTCAAAAAAAATTCAACTCTCAAGGTCAGATCTTGACCTAACATTTAAGCTGGTTAGGGCCAACGACAGGGGTTCCTCATATTGCTGCACACCATCACATCCAAATAATTATGCTGGCTGTTATTGAAGCTGGCAGAGACGAACTAAAGACACATAGCTTAAAAGACATTTCAAGTTCCCATCATGCATCATCGTCCCTGTTGCCACTTTTTGTCCTCACATTCGGTGTGTCGCAAAGTGCAACACACAATCCTACCCCCCACCCCCCCAACCTCTTGGTTCACCATCCACCCAGTCTCTATCTGAGGCTAATGGCACATGCAGGTTCAGCACCATTAGTCGGCTCCGTGGACTCGAGCTGCACCTATTACAGCGCCGCCGCTCGGCTCTCTGGAGTGGGCCAAGCCTACTTTATCACTGCTTAGCCACCACCTTCTCCCCGGAAGGTCACGCGTTTCTAATGACTCGTGACGCCAGTCGCTGGCAGCCGGCGAAAGCCGACGTGGGGGAGAGAGCGAGCGAGAGAGAGAAACAGAAAGAGAGGGGGAGAATTGCCTGTAATTTTCACAGGAGGAAAAATCTAGAGGAAAAAAAAGAAGCTTCAGATAAAAGTAAAAAATGACTGACTGAAGAACAAAAACAACCTACAAATGGTTATAAAAAAGCCAAATGTCTTGTTATTTGAAAAGTCCTTTTTCAGCTGTGCTCCTGCATCACCTCGCAGCGCAAATGATGATTTTGACTTTGCCTGACCTGTTTTGCTGTTTAATTCGTTTTTTTTTTGTTTTGTTATGTCCAGCCGTTTTATTCAAAATTGGGGGTCAAGTAACCCCTGACAGGGGAGACATTTTCCCAAGGACCCGCTCATGGAGATCAAACATAATTGCGCACCCCAAAATACTGGAGATTATTACCATGGGTTGAGTTTGGAATTTTGATTCAACACTAGGTTATAGCTTCAAATATTTTTTAGGGTTCTAAATTGAGATTTCAATTTCCAGTCAGTTGCCAACGCGAGTTATTTCATCAAATTAAGGTTTCAGGAGTGGATTAGGGTATCAGAATAGGGCTTCAAAATCTGTGTTTCAAGACAGGGAGAGAGTTACAAACATGGCTTCCGGTTTCATATGATGGTGTCAAGACATCTTATTTTATTTTTGTTTTTGTTGTTTGTACACACTTTCTCCCGTTTGTACCATGGCGAGGCTCCGGGACAAACGGACCTGTGCGCCCAAGAGTCAGGCGTGCGTCACCCGTGTGAAGGAAGCGAAAACTCGGCGGATGTGACAGCCGTGAAAACAGCCCGCAGGGATCAAGGGAGACTTCATCACTTACGTTCGCCTGGATACTTTTGCAATGCTGTCGTCTCTTTTCTACTTCCTTCTGTGGTGCTCCGTTTACGTGCGATGCAGACATCGCATTACCGTAACCCCGCACCTCGACAATCTCATCTCAGACGCTTCCTCTCAATAAAAGTTGTCGGAGGTGGGTGGAGAAAAAAAAAAACTTAATTCATTCCTGACTGCTGGCTGATACTTCCTTCAGTGTTTAATGCGAAGAATGTCGGGGCGGCGGGGGTGGGGGGTGAAAATGAGCCAGAGTGTGAAATGAACAGTAATTAATGTTGAATAAAGAGAAGTGCGAGCTGGGCTGCCGCTAATGGGAATAAGATTGCATTCTTTCTCTGTTCCTGCGCGGCCCGGCTTCTTTTTCTTCCCGTCTAATTCAATCAATACGCGTCGAGCGCCTTGAATGGGAAGTGGCCCGCGGGCCAAACCGAGCTAAACGGCCGAGACGCGGGATGGAGACGACTGAGCCGAGAAACAAGAGAATATGTCAACGATTCGGGGGGGCGGCCAAAGAAGCGCAATCTGTGCGCGGATGGACGAACGGGGATGAAGGCTACGGATCGATGACAGTCGGATGGACACATTGAATGGGAGGATTATTGGACGGGAGGAGGGATTGTTCAGGGGAATAAATGGGTGGATTAATAGAGGACGGATGTTTTTTTTAGGCATGGCTGGTTGGGCTGATGAATGGACAGAGTGGAGGGATTGATGGCTTGATTGGATGGAAGATTTGTTGCATGGATGACATCATTTTAATCAAAAACAGCTTTCGGTGTCACAAAAAATATTAATGTCGCTAATTTAAAAAAAAATCTTTATTTCTAGCACATCAGGTTTTTGAGATATTTGGTTTTAAATTTGACCTAGAAAAGCTTGCACAGTACAGATTTTGCCATGTTGTTAAAAAAAAAACAATCCACCTGTTGCTGGCAAAATGGCTGGATTTTGTTGCTAAATTCAGATTCCACGTAAACTATATTAATGACAATATAGTGTTTAGACTTTGGGGCCACATAGAACATATTATTGAAAAAAAAAAAGACTTGACTTCCCCTTTAATTCCCCATCTGTCCATTTTCTGAGTCGCTTTATCCTCCCCTTGAACTACTTTTTATATTTTGAATTTTCTTTTCATTTTTTTATTCCATTTCGGACTTTCCATTTTAGTTCAACTTTAATCTCTCCAGTTAATTTAGTTCATTTTAACTCTTAAAATTTTTTTGAAGCATTATCCTTCCAACTTAAACTCTATTTCTTCTTTCAGTTCAACTCCATTTTCCTTTGATTCCATTTGGTATTGCGTAGTCGTCGGCGTGCCCCCGAAAGGCCTTCGCTGTCAGCCTGATGTTGACTTAGCTCATCATACTTTCCAAAAAGGTTGAAAACCTCGCAGGGAAGACTGCGAATTTCCTCCCGAGAATTGTGCGCGAGTCACTCGGTGTCAAATAGTGCAAATGTTTGCTGTCATAAGTGTTGGCAGGATCGCGACCTGATTGAGAAAGCAGCAGTGCATTTACATGCAAACAACAGAGCCAGTGAGGAAGCTAGCGCCATCTAATGTCTTATTATCTGGAACTGCGTGCGTGCGTGTGTGTGTGTGTGTGTGTGTGTGTGTGTGTGTATGGGTGGTCAAGACATCTAGAGAATGCAGGTCACACTCTTCCTCTCGCACTTAAAAGAACTTGTCGGTGAATAAGGAGCACGTTTAAAATTCTGCACCATGTCTCGACTTGGAAAATAAGCAAGAGAGGCGCGAGACGAGAGGCGGTGCTGTCCTTTAAAAGGGAGCAAAAACTTCACACCTCCAAACGTCATTATGTTTATCGGGCACCTTATGGATGCCTTGGAATTACGCGACGCAATCGGGGTCGCTCCCACGCCCCCCCCGCGTTAAACCTTCTGAGATGTGGAACACGAAAGGGGGAAAAAAAAATAGACCACGTCACTGTTACCAGGTAGGATTGACAACTTAACTCTTCAATGCACCTGACGTACGTTTTCTTAGAAAAAAAAAATCAGAAGACATTTTGGTGTTCAATGAAGCTAATGTTCATTTCTTGCCGAATGTTGGAGACAAATCCGAGGCAGAACATGCAAAGTCAAACCTAACAGCGACGCAAAGGGTGCTAACTGACCCGCCGTGCTGCCTCGATGCCGTAACTCTGCTAATCCGATCAGCGGTGATCAATGAGCACTGAACGTCTGAGCTGTCAATCGCGCTGGCGCTTTGGCCATGAATTTTTATTTTGTTTTTTTTTAAGGTGAAGGGGGCTGGTTCTTATCAAGGTGCCCCCCCCCCCCCACTACCTCCACAATATCCCCCAATCCCCTCATCACCATCTGTTAATAAAGAGATGCAATCAGTGTCAACATTAATTAAAAGTAAAGAGAGAATAAACAGTAGCGCCGATCGATTCCGCTCACGCTCCGTCGCGGTGCCTGTAGCGGGGGTGGCGGGCACCTGTAGCGGAATACTAAAAGCCTCGCCGCTACAAGGGTCGCGACCTGACACTACGATCAATTCCAGTTTGTCGCCCTCCCTCGTCCTGACATACCTGCCGCCCTGCCTCACCGTCCCATCTCCCGCCCAGCAGTTACGTGTAAAAAAATATGGACATTGGGTTCATTTAAAAAAAAAAAAACTACATCTACATAAGGTTGAAACATCCTCAAAAATTGCCATCTTATTTTTAGATACCTATTTGATTGGCCTTAACATTTTGTCATTTACAAACAGTGCGTATGTTAGCTTACTTGTCTTTGATGTTTAAGGAAATACAAAACTTAACTTTTATGCCGTTAGCTTGACCCAATTCAGATTTTAAGATGCGTTGAAGCAAGAATGAATATTACCCGCGCTGTTTATAAAAACACGCCTTTGAATCGACATCTTTGATTTTTGAAGACAACGCATACGCTATGTTTGATTCACGGTAGGCTCAGAATGACCTTTGAGGTTGACAAAAACGTGTCTTTTCGGTTGCTAATGACTCACAAATTGCCTTTCGAGTCTAAAATGAATGATTAAAGACCGTTTACTCGCCCGTTTCCTGCAAAGCCTGCCGAGTTGGGTCGCGACGACGACGGAGTCGCGCACTTCGCAAATTGTGTAGATTTGCCGTGTTTACCTCTTTTGAAACTGCGTCCTGATTTTCATTTAACCCCCTAATTAACCCTCCCGGCCTTATTAGCGGGAAACATTGTGGCTGGAAAGCAGCCTGCCGCATTCACTCTTTAATCGGCTTTCTGCCAGCGCCCAGCAGCGAGTGATGTGTGTCAGCACATTTGCACGCGGACGCTCACACGCACACACAAAGGCATGCGCGGAACGCAAGGACAGCGAGGCTACGGCGTCATTGACTTACTCTGCTTTCGAACCGACTTGAATAGAAAATTATTATTTTTTTTCCCCCACCCTGACACATTTTGACCTTCACATTTCAAAAGTGATTTTTATGACATTTTTCCTAAAAAAAAAAAAAAAAAGTTTTCTAGAAATTCCAAAACTGCCTTCAAACACTCTTTCGGAAATGATTACTTGAAAATCTAACATTGGGTTGATACCCTATCCTGGGTTATGGTTTGAAGTTTGGGTTTCAAGCGTACAACTGAAAAAAAATGTGTTGAATTTATTGAATTTAATTTCATCAAGCGGTGGCACTGAATTAAATCAACTTTTTCCAGATGATTTTTTAAAAAGTTGATGTTTATTCGAAGCAAAACTTTTTTCGCTTGTAGGTTTCAAGACTGGGTTAAGATACCGTACACAATCGATTACACCTCCGAATTAACCAATGCGGATCAGGCTTCGCTTTTGATCAAGCTCTTAGTGTAATTTCCCCTTTTCCTGACCTCACTTGGCAACGTGGACTCTAAAGTTAGAAACCAGTAAATTGTCAGGAATCGCATCGTACTGCATCTAAGATACCAAAACAATTAGCCCAAACAGCTATCGCCCGCCGTCATACCCTCGATGAATGCACGCGGTGGCAACAGGTGACATTTGCATGAAGGGAGAGCGCGACTGACCTGAAACGTTTTAAGAAGCAATTACTCCGTAATCACGCTGACATTATCAAGAGACAGGCTATATTCCGACGATGCCTCAGCCAGACTTCTCCCTCCCCTTATCGCCGTTCCGCTCATCGGGAGCGTTTGCGTTTTGGCCTGCTGTGCCAGAACCGGGGAGTGATGAGACACAACGGTCCAGTGCCCCGCGGCTGATAAGTTGGAGCGGGAGGCTGTGCGGCAAAACTCATATTTTATGTAACAGATATTCCACTTTCCGTCCCTCCCTCCACCTGCTTATCTGGGCCAGTTGTGGAGTTCTGTGGCGGGCCGGTTAGCACAACGGTCCAGCTCGGCTTTGCTTGCACGGTTGCCTTCGCACGTTACCTGCTTGGGATTTGATTTGATTCTCTCTTTCTTTTTTGTGTTTGTTTAGGTATGGATGGACCACACATACTCACAAGCAACGATATATATACACGCACACACTACTCAGAAAAGTTACGACTATTCAGCTTTCTGATTAAATTCCTATATTGACCTAAAATTAAAATGTAGGTGTCACGATAAACTTTGTAGGCAGATTTGGCGAAAGTAATCACAATCCAACAACCCTGGAAAGTGAGTTCTGAGATTTGTTTCGAAACATTTTTGAACATAATTGCTGAAAACTTGCAAAGGCTCAGCACTAGGATTTCATTAATTGCACCTTTTTTTCCTCTATTTCAGCTCTCCAATTTTTTTGCGAAAACAGGTGTTGTGAGTCACCTCTCCCCAACGACCAGCACATAAGAATTTGAGCACGAGCGCTTATCCACCATAATTCTAGCTAAGCTTACACCCTGAAATGACTTGTTTCCTTCGGATTCAGAGCACCTGGTTGTCTGTGGGAGGGAAATGAGGCAGGTGCTAGCAGCTAACATTTGCATGTGTAGGGAAGAAATAAAAGTGTACAAAATTGTTAAGCACTCCTCACACATTTAGTAAACACTAGAATTGAACAAAGGTACCATGACTATGTCGAAACTGTTTTATTTATGTGTTAATTTTTCTGCAGTTAACTCCTGCTGCTAATTAGCCAAACGAGGGGTGCTTCCTTGTGTTTCCGTGGGAGTGTTTTCCATGCAAAACGGACATCCAATTGACTAACTGTGAAATTGAATGCCAAGGTTTCTGCATGTGAGACAGACACGAGTACAGATGCTCACATTAGCACGTGTAGAGAGGAAATATTACACAAATAATAACTCTTAACATAGCGTGATAAGAACACACCGCTAACTGCGACACATTGCTCATTTGCTACAGATACAGCTCTAGCTGCTAATTGGCCAGGCGCTAGCGTTTGTTGAGCGCGAGCCTTTCACACACAAAAAGAAAACGTCGACTGCGACGAGCACCTGTGAAGCAAAGGAAACAAAGTTCCCAACGTTCAGCGGGGAAATGTACCCGGAAGTGAGTGACGAGCGCTAATTAGCTTTGCTACAAAGGCTAGGTGACTTGTTTGTCACTTCAATGGGATTTTTGTCCATCGTTTTTAATGAGAGATTTTATTCCGTAGCCCATAGGAGAAAATAAAAAATACATTTACTAAAAAAAATAAGAAAAAAAGCGCTTGGTGTATTTGAAAGACGTAGTAGCAGTAAAAACGTGGGGAAATGTAAGGCTCGTATTGTACAAATTTAAAAACTATGTTGGACTCTTCAATTATGTTCTTTTTGTAAACATTAAAGGCAATTTAGTTGTCAACAAAGCTCAGGTAGGGGCTTTTGTAGAAGTAAACAGATTAGTCTCCATTGAACCTAAAGCAAAAATGTGAAAACTAAAATCCCTGGCCACATCTGTCTTTATTTGACGATATCAATCTAACGTACTTCTTTATGGAAGCACCAAAGACACATGTCACATGTGTCTTTATAAACTGCGATTTTAGTCTCCGGTCGCCTTTCTGGCTTTGTCGATGTCGCTGCTAATGAGCGGGGCCTCAGAGAGAGTCATAAACCACCTAATTTCTCTTGTGTTTTCCACATTCGCCAGTAAAACATCTGCTGTTTGCTAACAATTATCCGCAGGAAGGCTTTTCACATCATCCATCACTCGGAGGGGTTTGTTGTTCTGCGTGTAAGATGAGGTTCCTCGCTGAAGACTATTTGTCGCCGGCAACGACACGTTCAAGGATGAAGAGCGGTTTGATTTGAGGCAAACCACGCCAAGCTCTTAAATGTCATGAACTCGTTTGCCAGCGATGAAGGCAATCGTCGAGTTGATATTTACTGCATGTTCGAGCAGATGGCACATATTGTAATTGAGACACGCGTGCCAAGTGAGTCGATTTCACCGGCACTTTGTATAAAAACGAGAGAATGCAATTTGGGCAGAAATTGCTTGTGAATGTTGGAGAGCTGACGCTTATCTGAAATGCTGCCGAATGAATTCAGGGAT
Organism: Hippocampus mohnikei; assembly: GCA_026261675.1. Taxonomy (NCBI): domain Eukaryota; kingdom Metazoa; phylum Chordata; class Actinopteri; order Syngnathiformes; family Syngnathidae; genus Hippocampus; species Hippocampus mohnikei. Next base: position 2,563,943 of record JAKGUB010000344.1, read on the forward strand.
TGAAATGTAGAACGTGAGACTTGGATGTGGAATAAGCCAGTCAAGAAATGTAACCTGATAACATGGTAAGCTGTCCACTGTAGTGACCGCTGTCCCTGAAAGGGTTAACTTGAGGAAAGAAATGTGGAAGTGAATACATTTGGAAATATCCATCCATTTTCTGAACCGCTTTATCCTCACAAGGGAAAATGAAACTTCACTGCAAGCCTCCACGAGGAGAACATTGCGGTGAGGCTTTTCCGATAAATTTGCCGTCATCGTGGCGTTTTGCCTCACGCTCGCGCGATTATGCGAACTATTATGTTTGCCTATGAGCGTTTTAGAAAACTTACGACCCCTCCCCCTCCCCAAAAATGCCACATGTTGGAAAAAGGGCGTGGGTTCGTCATCATTGCGGCGTCAACTCACGACATTGATGGATGGCGGCTGTCAGACGCTCGCTCGGCTCTTCCTCGCTCCTCATCCTCACTGCTCACAAAGAATCAATCGACTTCACTTTGCGCGGCCGTGTCCCAACAACAGCGACGAGGCAGGAGTCCCACAGAGGTCAAACCCTCGTGTCTCTGATGAACAAAATGTAAAAAATTTGACTGTTTACCAGGAAGAACTTTGCGCCGTGGACATGCACAAATAAAATGAAACAAACCCTGTGTTGGAGTGGACATAAAAGTCAAACACTGTTATGCGGATGGAGACAAAAGATGTCCGCCTCACATTACGCAGATTTATTATGACTAGTAAGACGCGTTAACGACTGACTGACACATCGACATCATAGCTGACACTCGGCTGGTTTTATGAGCCCACGCCGGAGCTTTAATGTAGTGGATATGCGGGCCTGTGGGCGCATACACGATGAGGTACGACGGCCAACGTCTCATCAGTTAGCGTGTATTCTGTGCCAGCTCCATTATTGAAAACCTACTTTCGTAATTGTATTATTTAATTTAGATTTGCCACCTCAAAGGAGCGAAATGACACACTGTTCCCTGTTCATACTGAACTAATGGTAACCTTTGACAGGCGCGCACGCCGCCATGTTTTATGCATCCGGCGTGGCAATATGAAATATAAATCATCGGTGGGGGCGTGCTTCATTTTTAAAGAGGAAAGATGATCAGCTCCGCCTTTAAGCAGCCTGCGTTATTTATTTTTTATTTCGCAAAATCAATTCGTCGATTTATCTTTCGCTCGAGGGGCTTGGAATTTAATCGGAAGGTCCAGTGTGGGTAGAATGTAGAAAAGTGCACGTCGCTTCTGAAAAGGGAACATACATTATTTCTAATCCCACTAGAGGGTGACCAAACTGCTGAATGAAAGGCACAGACATACAGTAGTTTGAGGCATGTCAGAAAAGATGCGGGACTGGTGTAACAAAAGATATACACACAGTGAACCAAAGTATTTACGGACCCGATCGTGATTTGTAAAAATTCCCCAAATAATTGATGCTCATTCTATTAGCATTAAGAAAAAACTACAAATCTCTCACGATCGTGAACACTTACTCTTCCTGTACCAGACATATACCTACTGTGTTCGATTATGAGGTGCCTAAACCGGTCCGATCATCCATCATAACCGACGTGGAAAGCCAAGATTAAGCACCTAATCTTTAACATCTACTCAAAAGCAGTGCCGATCTCAAGTACAAAGTAATGCAATGCTGCCATCTCCAGGGATCTGTTCGTCATTACAGTGGTTTACCAACCTGAGATTTACAATGACTGAAAATGATATTTGACACAGCGTGCAAGACTAGTTAAAAAAAAAACAACAACAACAACAACAAAAAAAACGTTTGGTTAAAGTCGAAGTAGGAAGGGAAGGTGTTGGGTAAAGAAATTAGTCTAATAATAATAAAAAGGTGCACTGGAGCACTCAGACAAGGAGTTATAGTTTTGCAGCAAAGGGTAGGTTTTGAAAAGAATATTTCAAGCCAGGCTGACTAAAACCATTGCGAGGAAAGGAACAAAGAAAAGGAAAAAAATATATAAATCTAGATAGCTCCATTTCCCGGAACGTTTTCATAGTCAACCGCATACGTCCGCAAATAGGATGAATTTAAATAATAATGTGAGTTGAAATGTCACTTCTATTAACACGTCTCGCTCACCATGACATTTCACAACAAGCTCACCCGCGCAAAACAACAAGGTGAGCGCACAACACGCCGCATGACTCGATCAGTAAATAAATCAGCGGCCTTATGAATATGCAGATGAAGGTTGTGCTGACTATTATTTATTTATTTATTATTATTATTATTTTTGCTGTGCATCTTGCTCAACTGTATGGATGTGTGCGTACAAGCTAACCTTGACGACAAAGCATCAACACGCTGCCGTCTCGCCTCTAATAGGCAACAATGAGAACATCTTCATTACGCCGCCCTCAGAGACGCTGATAACGCAGAATTACACACACGTGCACAAGTGCAACTACACACCTGCGCACGCGCGCACGCACACACGTACACACAGCGATAAAGGGTTGAATGTTACAACAAGGTGAAATGTTACACCTCTTTGTGGTCTTTTTCACAAATTAACACTTTAATCAGCGAGGTGAGCCAAACCTGTACACCCCCCCCCCCCCCCCCCACACACACACGATACCTAACCATGCAGCTCAGTGTGGGCATTTGGATGAATGCCATGTTTAAATTAAGGGTTGAAAAGTAGGGTTTCAAGCCTAGGTAAGGCTTTTTTGATTTAACAAGTGTTGGGGGTTTAAATAAGTACAGAGATCCCATTTGAATCATCTTCCCCCATTGGAATGAATGCAAATGCCATCAATCCGTTCTAGCCGTCCCAAAAAAAGGCCACAAAAAATGTTCTGTAATCTAGTGGTACACAAAAGAATCCCTGCTCAAATTGTGCTTAATGTTGATGATATAAACTTGTTCTTTTTCGTCGATTCCCATACGGTACATTTGCCCAGTACAGTTATATGTAATTTAAGTCAACTATAGTTTCATGTAATCTTTCAGCTCATTTTAAATACTTATTTTTATTCAACGTAGATTTTAAAGTTATCATTAGCCCATCTGAGGTGTTTTGCATTGTGTGTTAGCATTAAGTTAGCATCAAGTTGTTTTTTTCAAATACACATCACTTGACTCCTTTTGTTGTATGTTTATATTGCCCTACTTGACAAATATATTCTCTGCTGGCATTGAACAGTTGGACTCCAGTTGATAAATGTAAACGTCCGCGGTAGTGAATGAGTTAAGAATGTCAAAAAATGACTTGAAACATTGCCCTGTAACCAGATACAAAAACAGATTTCTAATCTACACAACAAGCATATCTTCGCACACGGGGTCATTAAGATTATACATTCACTAACCAAATAAACAATAATAGTAAATCCGTCATAAAACTTGTCTAAGGTCACCAGGAGCTAAAATGCATTTAACCGTGGTGGGGAAAAATATATATACCGGTATATGTCAATGTTCTGAGTGGGATAAACGTCTATTATTCTGTCCTTTTACTGGTTGGCCTCATGACCAATTTTCTTTTTTAAATGTAATTACTGCGGTTGTCATTATTGATGACTGCTGAGAAGGCTGCCAGGGAGATGCAGCTTACGCTCAATAAACACATAAACATACCGGTAGTCAACCATTAATGGAGCGAGTGCTTTGCATATGCACAATGAGTCCTCATGTTGACTGGCGACATATCGCCTGATACACTTTTCGCAGCGTTAAACCGGCAGTTAGCGCCGCTTGAATTATGGGCAGACAAAAGGACGCTCTGCGGAAACTGGACGGGACCTTCCGGACCAAACACCGGCTCCTTCGCCAGGGCCTGGCCGAATGCCTCGGGACGCTAATCCTGGTGGTGAGTGGCAACCAACGCGGCATGGCGAGAGGTCGCGTTAATTGGGCGAGAACATGAGCTGGGGATTAAATTTTAATTCAAAGGTTGCCATCTACTGCGTGGAGGGTTAATGGGCAAGTACATGCTTTGGATTATTCAGCAACAAATTGGGGCTTCAAGCCAGGGATGATAATATTTAAAACGAAGGTTTTCAGTCCACACAAACATTAGATGATGAAAAGGTGAAATACTGCAGCTAATGCCGTGGCTACCAACCATAAATTAAACTAATAAGAACAGTTTGAGGGATGTGCTTTTACATTTATGACATGATGACGCATCTAAAATTGAATACATCAAAATATCATTGTGATTTTTTTTTCTCCCCCAAAGAAAAAGTCCAAAAGGTGTTTTGTCTCTCCGTGCAGACCTTTTCTTGTGGCGGGGTGGCACAGTGGATACTGAGCGCCGGTTCCCATGGGACATTCCTCTCTGTCAACTTTGCGGTGGGAGGTGGCGTTGCGCTGGGCGTCCTGGTCAGCGGCCCTATCTCGGGTGAGAGCTCCCAAGCTCGCTTTTGAAACTTTAAAGTGTTGACAAATGGGGCGGCGGAGCTGTTAGCAGTTGGCTTAGCGGTTAATAGTTATCTTAGAAGTCAGCGGTGAGCAAAAGGAGTCAAGGTTTGTGGTTTAGGTGGGTAGGATCGGTCATAAGACAAACAAAGTCATATGAACAGGGCATATTGGGGTCACATGACTCGGGCAAAGTTCTGGTCTTCGCTTCCTGGTGGGGTTACCTGGCACCGTTACCATGGCTACTTGTGGCGCAGCAGCTGTTGAAGCAGCGGGCCATCAAGAAACGAGGCAGACATTACATTAGCATCGTCGTCACACGGTCGCCGTCACTCACTTTCCCGAGGCTTCGCCTCCCCCTCGCCGTGCGGCTGCAGTGACTCATTATTATCGACGGCTTGACAGAGCACAAAATACCAGCAAAGGGTAAACTGGCAGTTATGTGAAGTGCGGTATTTACCTCCTTGATGGAGGAAGGAACGGGGAGTTTGAAAGAGGTGTCACTTATCACTCTCATGTGGAAAACGATGCAGCAGGTAATTGAAAGGAACACGGTGGTTCGAGCGGTCCTTTCGTCAAACACCACAAAAGGTTCGTTAGCACGCCGACATCCTCTAACGACTTGTTTTCCCTGCTAGCAGCCTCGCAATTAGCACGGCGGAATGTCTCTGCCGTCCAATATAGAACGTGTGAGTCAAGGAGCGAGCGTGCCAAAGCAACTCAGTAACAGTGGTGAGAAGTTGCTGTACTTAAAAGGGGAACTTAAAGCAAACACTGTCTTTGCAATATGTTCTATGTGCCCCCTAGACAAAACACAGTATTTTGAATAATACTGCATTTGTGGAATAAGAATAGCATAATCCATTAAGATTTATATCAGGGAGGCACCATTTTGTCTCGTACCGCCCTCTGCTGTCCACTGAAATTGATGTCAAAGAGCCCTCGGGCTCGCATTGCAAAACTCAGAGCTGACCTCTTTCTGGTTTTGGTCACTTCAAGGCAACACTGTACATAAGTTGAATCAATACTTCTACTTGAACAGTACAATATTTTTCTTCTTCACACTCCTAGGTGGCCATCTGAACCCCGCTGTGACCTTTGCATTGTGTTTGCTTGGCCGGGAGCCCTGGAGGAAGTTGCCGTGGTTCTTCTTTTTCCAGACATTGGGCGCATTCCTGGCTGCCGCCATCATATATTGTCTTTACTTGGGTAAGATTTCGATCCATGATGCTGATATGGGCAAATATCAACAACCTAATATTTGAATCCGCCAGATGCTATACGGGAATTTGGCCACGGGGAGTTGCTCGTGGCCGGAAAGAATGCCACCGCTGGGATTTTTGCCACATATCCTTCGAAACATCTCTCAGTGCTCAATGGATTTATGGACCAGGTGAGAAAGTCTGTCCAAGAATACACACCCAAATGCTCACTCTGAGTATCAAAATGTTAACCCGACTAACACTAAGCCTACCGATAACGCTAAACCAAATTTATCCCATGAACATCTCATCCAAACCCCACACCCTAAACTAAACCCTGACCTCACTCACACAAAGCCGACTAACTCAAATTTCAAATTTAACCTCAACTAATGTAAATTGCTTGTGGTTTAGGTTATCGGAACCGCAGCACTGGTTATAGGTGTCCTCGCCATCATAGACCCTCACAATGATTCAGTCCTGCCTGGGTGGGAAGCTTTCCCCGTGGGCTTGGTGGTGACCGTCATCGGCCTGACCATGGGATTCAATGCTGGCTATGCCATCAACCCCGCCCGGGACCTTGGACCTCGCCTCTTCACTGCCGTAGCAGGATGGGGACTCGAGGTTTTCACGTGAGTTTTCTTTTTTTTTTAATTGTAAATTTGGGCATTCAAGAAAATTGCATTTTAGCTAACAGGATACTGTAGTGGTACAATTGAGCCTGGGAATATCTAAGTAACTCACAGTTGTGCTAGGTAAACACTGATACGACCCCCCCACTCAAGTTATTTTGTAATATTAGCCACCCGTGCAAAAATGAGGAAAACTGAAATGGTTTAAAAAAAACTGTTTTATGCTGTGGCTCTAAACTCAGAACATAGTTTTTAGTCTTTGCACAGTTGTAGCAATTACGTAACTTGAAATAGGTAAAATGTAGTTATAATTGAGGATTTCAACTTCCAGGGTCTTTAAATCATGTTATTATGGAGTGGTGTGTCTATGTGTGCCTGCGTATCTGTCTTTCGTGTTTTAAGTCATGTTACTTTTCGTTATTCAGGTATGTAATGCTAGCATAAAATGACACTTTGTTCTTCTTACAGAGTGAACGCCTATTGGTCCGTCGTGCCCGTCACTGCCCCGTTTGTGGGTGCCATAGTGGCAGTGATGGTGTACCAGCTAATGGTCGGATGCCATCACAACAAGGACGAGCCAGAGAGGAATCGAGAAGGGCGGGAGGGGGAACAACTCAAACTGGCCAGTGTTGCGGCCAATGAAGAAGACGCTTGAATTTTAGGTCCATGCAATGGTGTCAGAGAGAACATTTTCTGTATTTTTTCTTTTTTTTTGTCTTCTTCAAATGCTAACACGTTTGACTGGTATGGCTACAGCTAACTAGTTTAGGCAAATTTAGGTTTTTTGGTTTTAGCAGTGTCTTGGTTTTTGATCGGTACAGGTAAATTTGTTTTGGTGTGTCATGGATCAAGTCCATTTAGACAAGAAGTACACGCTGTAATGAATGGCAATTTATTAGCCACAATGCTAATCCCTGTGGTGTCACTTAAACAAGATAATGGTGATTAACCTGGCTACAGATGGGCCAATTTTGCTTTGTGCACGCGAGAAAACATATTTAGCAGTAACAAAGGTGATCCATTACTTCCACTGGGAAAATAGCCAGATGGTGAGGAAAACTGACTAATTCAAACGTGACAACACAAGAAAACATGACTGGAAGTTTTGCTCGTGACAACTTATGACCCAACATGAGCAAATGTAGCTTGTAACCTTATGTGCATCTGGCTTCAACTACAAAGTATATCGGTAGTCTATTCTAGTTTTAGACATCTCCTCAATCCACATTACAGTAAAAGGCAACTCATGAGCAAGAAAGCTCTGCTTTCTCTGAGATCAACCCCACAAGGAGCCTTGCCTGTCTTGTGAACGTCTACAGTTGTAAATCCCGGTGGCAATACAATTTGCGAATCAGAGTGGGTTTACTGTACCATTTTTAACCCTTAGATGCATGAGTGACTGGACCCTACACTCTTCCATTGGTGGGTCAAAAATGATCCATAATACAATCAATGCTTATTTTATGAAATTGTTGTCATTTTTGTTTAGAATAATCACTTGTATAAAATTTAGTAATATATCTCGGACCATACAGGTATGATTTCATGTTTGAAATATTTTTATTTGTAATTTTTTTTAATTTTTGAAAAAGAAAATTACTTAAATTTGATCATCCATTGTGTGTGTTTGTGTGTGTCTGCGTGTGTCTGTCTGTCTGTCTGTGTGTTTGCATTGCCTGTTTTGCCTTCTTGTCTCATCACTGTATGCAATTCAGACAAACTACCTGTTTCTGGCAGTGATCATTGCACACAGGTACATTGCATTTCCACACCTATTGTTGACTTTGCGATCTTTGTTACTTGGGCAGATCTGACACCTTTTGGTTGGCCCTGTGTATTTCTTCCCTGTGTCTGGGTTGTGGCTTTTGTCACCCGTACCTTTTCATTGCTTCAATAATTGGGGTTTGCAGTTGGCGCTGCTTTCCAGTCGACTCCTCATGTGTGGTGTGACAAGCTCCTTTGACAGCTCTTTGAGGAACAGCCATCATGCATTGGTGATGCCGCTCTTGAAATTTGGGTGCTGAGCCATGAAAAGGTGTAGGCATTCACCGATGTCAATTCTGTTGTACCATCGCACCTTGGGCCACCTCTGTGTTTGGCGCTTGCACGTGTAGTTGCCAACCATATGGTCAATGATGTCTACACCTCCTTTTGTCTCGTAAAATTTGATCACTTCTCTTTTTTTCTTTTGGCTATGTTCATCCAGTGCTTTGTCGTGGTGTATTGTGCTCAGGAGCACAACAGCTGTTCCTTTCTTTCTGATATAGCTGACCATGGTAAGGCTGTCGTTGAATCAAACTTTGTGCTGTAAACCTCCTGGACTTGGAAGGCTTCATCAGAAGAGGGATGTTTGACTTGTTCTGACGTAGAGTCCCCACAATAGTGAGCTCCTTCTCCAGGAGATGCTGCGAGAGTGGCATACTGGTGAAAAAGTTATCCATGGTGATGTTGCGACCTGTGTTTCTAAATCTACCACACAACTGCTGGACAATGTTTTCTCCCAGATTCTTCTGAATGTCTTCCCTGGTTGTCTCCTGTGTAAACTATACCATCTATTGCATAGGGGATGCGTGCATCACAAACCCAGAAGATCTTTAGGCCGTCCTTGGCAGGCTTGCATGGCATGTACTGTAGAAACTTGCACCTACCCCTGAATGGCACAAGCTGTTCGTCCACAGTGACACAATCACTGGGGATGAATCGCTGTCTGCAATTGACCAGGAACAGGTCCCATACATAGCGGAAGGCTGCCATATGAGCTGTTTCTAGGCGGAAGGCCAATTTGTAGATAAATAATAGTCATGAATGACGCACAATTTTATATGAAGATAATACTTACACGTATCAGCTCTTACAGTGTAAAATAATCTTCCTGATGGGTTACACTTGTGATGTAGTCTGCATGGTCCGCAGTCAGTTTATTGCTGATAGCCAAAGTCGATTAGCATCAGTGGTTCCCATTGGATTCCATAGAAAATGCACGTGAGTCACTTTTGACCCATTTATGGAAGCTTGGGGTAGTAATACAAATAATGAAATTTCTTAAAATGTATAAAATGTAAGTTAAAATTGTGAATTATATTATATAAAAAACATGTTTTTTGAGGAATACCTGGAATATGAAATGAGAAAAAATTTTCAGTCCGAAGATATTTCAAGAAAAAAACCTCATCATGTCATTTTTGACCCACATGTGCATCTAAGGGTTAACAGACTATTAGCTAAACACTCAGTCAGTAGCATGCAAATTGTGACATTTGCCACCTTACAAATTCTCTCCAAAATGTTCAGAGAGCAGCAGGTGGCTGTTGGTGAGTGTGACGCTTGATCTTTTATTTGACAAAGCGCAGAGGGCAACGAAAGGTCTCAATTGTTTGCTTGGAAAAATGCTGGAATGACAAGAAAAGCCTCCTTCGGAGCAGCCGGTGACGAGAAGTGACATTTGTCAGTGTCTGGAGAAGAGGATCAGTCTGTCTGGGTGTTACAAAGGTTTAAACTTCACAGAGTGATGTTTGACATTTGGACTTCCTCTCTGATGTGACCTTTTGCAGTCATATCGGTTGTCAATCGAAAGTGGTTTCTCACAAAAATTTGAATAAAAGCTGCAGTTTGATGTGTGTGTGTGTGTGTGTGTGTGTGTGTGTGTGTGTGTGTGTGTGTGTGTGTGTGTGTGTGTGTGTGTGTGTGTGTGTGTGTGTGTGTGTCCATGACCTGGATGATTTTAGAACATATACGAAAAGGTTGAAGAAAATGACATTTTCAAACTGTCACAAATCCTGCATTTTCTGCTTCACATAAAACATTTGAAACAGCGCAACCAAGTGGTCAATCATTTAACTGCACGCACAGGTAGTCTACTTTTATAGTACTTTTATTAGATACTGTATTCTGTTTCTCAGAAATGAAAAGTGACATCTGTGTTCGCTTGAGTGTCAATTCAAATGACCACATTCTCTCTGCTTTCGGCGCAATCACCACATAAGGGAGTAGAACGGAATCTAATGTTGCAAAATCTTCTCATTGGAAACTAATTATAACAGTTCATTATTTAGAAAACCATGGCAAATGATAATGAAGACTGTACCTCCGTCTCAATGTGCGGTGCTTCCGAGCGTTAACGATGATGACAGTAGTCAGCCCAAACTTCTTTTCATGAGCAGGAAGTGAGTGTCCTCGCTCCTCTATTAACTGAAGTTGACAACAGTGAATTGGTGTGAAAATATAACAGAAATTGAAGAACAATTGAAATGCTCTAACTGAAAGCTTTTGAGTAACTATATAAAAATATATAAGTTGAACATAATCGAAATAGTGAAGTTCAGAGAACTAGAACTTTTGAGTTCACCAACTAAATCAGAAATAAAACGATTCTTCAGAAGTGAAGAATCGTTTATATGTTGCAGAACTTACATGACTCAAAATAAACATTACGTGTACACCAACACTGCCCTTGCTACTACATTGTTGTACATAAGGTCGACCAAAAACGCTCACTGAATTTGGGTTAAATCAAACATTTCAATCACAATTTACGTCTTACATTGTCAAAGCGGATTTCCTGGAATCAGACCGCTCCAGAAGATGTTCGTCATTTCTAAGTGTTGATTGGTTAATTCAAAATCCTTTCGTCCAATAGTCGAGCAACTTTTGCGCGGACTCTTCTCAAACCCACCAATCAAAGCGGTTTCATCCAAATAAAAACCCACGGTCGCTGAGCTAAATCTATTCATTACAGTTACAGGATGGCAAGGACGAAGCAGACCGCTCGAAAATCCACCGGTGGCAAAGCCCCCAGGAAGCAGCTGGCTACTAAGGCTGCGCGCAAAAGCGCTCCGGCCACTGGCGGTGTTAAAAAGCCTCATCGCTACAGGCCCGGTACCGTGGCCCTTCGCGAGATCCGTCGCTACCAGAAGTCCACCGAGCTGCTCATCCGTAAGCTTCCTTTCCAGCGGCTGGTCAGAGAGATCGCTCAGGATTTCAAGACAGACCTCCGCTTTCAGAGCTCGGCTGTCATGGCGCTTCAAGAGTCCAGCGAGGCTTACCTTGTCGGTTTGTTCGAGGACACCAATCTGTGCGCCATCCACGCGAAAAGGGTCACCATCATGCCCAAAGACATCCAGCTGGCACGTCGCATCCGTGGAGAGAGGGCCTAAGTTTCCCTTTCGCCCACACAAAGGCTCTTTTAAGAGCCACCATATTTTCAACTAAAGTGTTTCGTTCTAGTTAGTTACAAAGAAATGTTATAACTACTATATTCGCACAAAAACGTCTGCTGGTACGTTATAATTTTAAAAATGGCAAAAAGTGAGGTTTGTCATTCACACAACTACCACGCATTTACTGAAACTGCTAAACTTGAATCCCTCATAAAACGACAAATACTTCACTTACCCTAATTCTTAGTTGATCTATTTTGCTACCTATTTTTAAATTGCATAAATTATCGGAGAAAGTAACCTCCCCGCGAGTGTTGCGGCCGTGCTGGAGCCTATCCCAGCCGATTTAGGGGTAAGTGGGGTACACCCTGATCTGGTTGGCAGCCAATCGTGGAGCACACAGCCAAATCGCTATTCACAATCACGGACAATATAGAGTGGTCAGTTAACATAGCGCACGTGGAAACGTGGGAGGAAACCGGAGTAACCCCACAGGCACGAGAACAAACTACGGAGGAAGGCCAGGACCCGGGATCGAGTGCATGACCTTTGTCCTGTGAGGCGGACGTGCAACTAGTCGGTACCGTGCCACCTTTGAAACTCCACAACGTTTTCTCCTTTTCTTCTTGCTTGAATTTAAATGTTTAGATTTCCTTTTTATTTTCTCAAGTCCTGCTCTGCTTGAAACTATGGTTCACTTACATTATGAAATGTCCTTCCATACCTATTTGTCATGTTCTTGTTTATGATGATACTAATGCAGCGTGTATACCGGAGACAAATTCCTTGTGTGTTCTACATACTTGGCCAATAAAGATGATTCTGATTCTGATTTTCTAAAGTCCTGCTCTTGTATTTTTCATCTTTTACACTTTGTTGGTTGCTTCTATTTTGGCCGTGTTGTGATTCTACTGTAGATTGACTGTTGTTGAAGTTCGTGAGGTTGTGAGCCACAGCCCACCCCGAACTTCTACAATAGAAGGTGTTGTATACAAAGTAGAGCACGAGTGAGGCTTTTCAGTGACCGATCGTTTTTCAAGCCTTTTTTCATCAAGTGATCTGATTTGAATAAACTTAAAATAAGTCCAACAGACACTTTATGTCTATGGGAGCGTGTCAGGATACTGATCAGTCGTCGTAATCTCCGAAACAGCCCCAAAAATAGGAAGTTACAAAACAGTGGGGCGGTTTCGGTTGTAGCTTTATACTGATTGGACAACAGTTTTCTCGCACCTTTTGGCCAATCACTGAACAGATAGCTCGTGTATAAATACAATGCTTTGCAGTGTTGTTGGTATGTCAAGTTCAAGTTGCTAACAAGCAGTGGAAAAACTTTTAAAATGTCCGGACGTGGTAAATCCAGCAAGGCTAGGGCGAAGGCAAGGACTCGTTCCTCCCGTGCCGGTCTTCAGTTCCCGGTCGGTCGTGTCCTCAGACTGCTACGCAGAGGTAACTATGCCCAGCGCATTGGCGCTGGTGCTCCTGTATACCTGGCAGCTGTACTCGAGTACCTGACTGCTGAGATATTGGAGTTGGCCGGCAATGCTGCCCGCGATAACAAGAAGACCAGGATCATCCCCCGTCATCTTCAACTGGCGGTCCGCAACGACGAGGAACTCAACAAACTTCTTGGCGGAGTCACCATCTCTCAGGGTGGCGTGTTGCCCAACATCCAGGCTGTGCTGCTGCCCAAGAAGACAGAGAAGGTCAAGAATAAGTAGACTTGCTTGAAACTTCCTATATCCAAAAAAGGCTCTTTTAAGAGCCACACACTTTTCTCAGAGTTCGACTTCCCATAATACTAGATACAATGGTCCTCTCTTACACCTGCATTTAAATTGAGAGCAGTTATTCTCTGACAGATTGGTGGTCAGAGACATGCAGCCCCTTGTTCGTTTTCTGCTGCCTTCCAAGTGAATTGAATATTCAGAGGTCATTTACACTGAATACATTTAATGACTCATTGAGGCCTTTTTTGCAAGGCTTTAGCATCATATCGTGCAATGTTGAAAATGGCTTAAAAACATGAAAAATAAAACAAATAAAGGTTTTCTTATCTTACTCACAATGGAGAAATTCGCACTTTACTGCAGCAAAAATTGGAGCGAAGAAAGTAGAAAAACAAGTATTTGCGTGCCCCCCATAAAATAAAAATTTGAAAACCTCAGTTTATAAATTGTGGGGGGTCGTGTCGTTTGAGCTGGGTGTAATGTTTTGTGAAATTGTCATTTGTGATGAAATGGACAATTTTGAAGTAACATGCACCGAGATTCCTTTATTGGAATGACAAGCCCAAGAAGAGACGTCCAGATAAAAATGTAGAGGGGGGTCAGGGAGTGGGGATGTTAAGGCAGAAATTAAGGAAAATTTGCAGTATATTTATTGAATCATCGTATAATGTTATTTTTAAGCGGAGCGGTATGTGTAATTAGTTTTCACTATTGTATGTGCTTAAATAGCAAAAACAAGTTTTGTGAAATTTGTGTATGTGAAACTGATCCATGTAAACTGCATCTAGTGTATAGCGTATTCAGACAACTGTAATAACACCACAGTGCGAAAACCCCCCTTCAAAGACAATCATGTGTACACAATACATGTTGATTTCACTACTAACTCGAAAAATCCATGTTTGTCAGATTTTCTTTGAAAGACAACGTTCTTACTTTTGAGTTGTGCTGAGTGAAGCTCCTCCCCGCAAGATTGCATCAGCTGTTCTCTTTCAGGTCCGCAGTCTTGTAATAAGAGTACCCGCTCTCAGCAGTTACACACAGTTACACGTCGTTGTCAACTCTTGTAGAGAACATGTCTGGAAGAGGCAAAGGAGGAAAAGGTCTAGGTAAAGGAGGCGCCAAGCGTCACCGTAAGGTTCTCCGCGACAACATCCAGGGCATTACTAAGCCTGCTATCCGTCGTCTGGCACGCCGCGGAGGAGTCAAGCGTATCTCCGGTCTCATCTACGAGGAGACCCGTGGTGTGCTCAAGGTTTTCTTGGAGAATGTCATCCGTGACGCTGTCACCTATACCGAACACGCCAAGAGAAAGACCGTCACTGCTATGGACGTGGTGTACGCGCTCAAGAGACAAGGACGTACTCTCTACGGGTTCGGCGGTTAAACTAATCCTTCGATCAGCCCACTAAACAATCAAAGGTCCTTTTAAGGACCACTCACTACCTCTAACAAGAACTTTCACCTTGCCTTGGTATTGTTGATTATAGTCGGGTAGACACTTGGTCACTTAGCCGGTACCGATAAGATAACGAAATTTGCTTGATTTTGAGCTACAAAAAAAATCAGCCAGAGAAGAATAGCAATTGAACGATCGGGATTAAATTTGTACAAACAGGGCGAGGAAAACTTCAATTTCGATTAAAGAATTGCGACCTAATGTTTGGACGAAAGTGTATACGTTTTTTTGTAACTGAAGAAATGAATTAAAACGTATTCACCATTAGTTTTACCATTAGCACACATGCCTAAAAAACTTCAATCAGGTACATATTTCAGTTGAAGCACATTCTAGATTTAATGGGGAAATTATATAAGGTATATGAATTTTACCAGTTTGTTTTGGCATATCAGCACCTAACGCTGTCAGAAATGCTGAAATTAATATGGCCGCGCCCCTTTATCTTTTGGTGGGTGTTACAGAAGACTTCTCTTGGCCTTCTCTCTTCGATGGCAGCAACATCATGTTCAATTCAGATTTTTCTAGTGAAAATGATTGTTTACTCACCAAAGAAGTTAGGCATGCTCTCACTAGAAGTGAGTACTGACTTTTGGAAACATCACTACGAGTAGATACAATAGTTAGATACCACATTAAACAAAGCTTAAAACATTTGAATTGTGAGGAATAGATGCTCTTTGAGAAAGTTGTGTGGCTCTGAAAAGAGCCTTTGTGGGGACGCAGGAAGTGACGAACAGCTCTATTTAGCCTTGGCTTTCTCTGTCTTCTTGGGTAGCAGAACAGCCTGAATGTTAGGCAACACGCCACCCTGAGCGATGGTGACTCCGCCAAGGAGTTTGTTGAGCTCCTCGTCGTTACGGACCGCCAGCTGCAGATGACGAGGGATGATTCTCGTTTTCTTGTTGTCGCGGGCCGCGTTACCGGCCAGCTCCAAAATCTCGGCAGTCAGGTATTCTAGTACAGCCGCCATGTAGACCGGAGCGCCGCCGCCGATCCGTCGGGCATAATTACCTTTCCGGAGCAGCCTGTGCACACGACCCACCGGAAACTGGAGACCGGCACGGGATGAACGACTCTTTGACTTCGCCCTGGTTTTTGCGGATTTGCCACGCCCAGACATAGTTAATTTTTAATGATTACAATTTAAGGATTTGTATTTCTCAATACCCACACTTTCACGAAGCAGCGTACTTATACACAACGAAGCTGCTCAATGATTGGTCAGGAGGTGCGGGGAAGCGGTTATCCAATTAGCAAAAAGCTACAATTGCAGCCGCCCTCCTGTTTCGGAGGTTTGGTCTTCAGGCAAGTTTGCCTTACATTAGGGGTGTCCGCGCCCACTTTGGAGTTCCGTCTTGCCTCGGAGGACCGTTACGGCAGAGAAAGTACAAACGTGTTTCAACTTCTCATCGCATTAATACTTATACAAAACAAATTGATTACTAGTTTTCAAATTAGTCAATTATAATCTATGTAAAGGCGCAACTCATCTAAACTATCGTTGACCGAGACAACCTCACTCTCCTATCAACGTTCTGTGGTGTAATTTCGTGGGGCTGGAGGGCGCAACTCACGAGATACTAGATATACCTATATGAGAAGTGGCATTTAAAATTCAAAGCTAAAGCAAGTAGGGAATAAGAGCCATTGAGAACAAGTTAGCTTAATTGTTTTACACTGGAGTTAAGTGTTGTTGTGGTTGGTTGCAGAAAAGGTTACATTTGCATTTCAATAAATCATTTTATTTTACTTCTTTTAAGAAAATCAATACCGGTTTGCTAAGTGACAAAACTAATAGGGATCTAAACTTTCAGATGAAAATATTGTGGCTCTTAAAAGAGCCATTTTGGTTTTGGCACGGAAGCTTAAGCTCTCTCTCCGCGGATGCGACGAGCCAGCTGGATGTCTTTGGGCATGATAGTGACCCGCTTGGCGTGAATGGCACATAGATTGGTGTCTTCAAAGAGGCCGACAAGGTAGGCCTCACTGGACTCCTGAAGCGCCATGACGGCCGAACTCTGGAAGCGCAGATCGGTTTTAAAGTCTTGAGCAATCTCCCTGACCAACCGCTGGAAGGGTAGCTTGCGGATGAGCAGCTCAGTAGACTTCTGGTAGCGGCGGATCTCGCGAAGGGCCACGGTACCGGGCCTGTAGCGATGAGGTTTCTTCACACCGCCGGTGGCTGGGGCACTCTTGCGGGCAGCTTTGGTAGCCAGCTGCTTCCGCGGAGCTTTCCCACCCGTGGATTTGCGAGCTGTCTGCTTCGTTCTTGCCATTTTGACGCTAGGTTATGTTAGACGACCGAGTAGTGGAGCGTGCGCGAGTGCGCGTTTATATCCGGACGCGGCAGCGCTGATTCGTGAGTTGGGGATGAGCCCGCGCTGAAGCTGCTCGAGTATTGGACACAAGGATTTTGAATTAAACCAATCGCCACTTATAACTGGCTAACGTCTTCTGAGCTAACCGAAACCCGGAAATCTGTTACGAGGAAGTAAATTTTAGTTCAATATTTCACTTCATTTAACTAGTAATGTTGAGGTGAAGCCCCAGTAGGCTTCGTGGTCGCACAATTTCAACCATTGGGTTCGACCAAAGGGCTCATTCCTTGACGTTTCACACAAAACCATTTGCTGGCCATGTGTACCTGCAGCTGTCCATTGTTTGTGATACACTGATATTCGCGTCAGTTGTGACTCTTGGGCATGACGGTTTATCAACAAGAACAAATGTATGACGAAAGAATTTCTCGACATAAAGTGCATAGGCCTAATACGACATATTTATTCGGCGTGAGTAAATGTTTCCGATCGTTTCACACACGTACAAGTCAACTACTTTCTAACGTATTTCGGGTTTTTTCCCTTCCTAGTGAGTTATTGTGCTCACTTTTATTAGAACGCAAACACCTCCCTATTGAATAAATAAACGGTTACAACTTACAAAATCAAAACATACACTTTTTAAGGCCATTACATTAGAAGGCGTACGATACGCTCATCGTCGTCACTAAACACCTATTCCCCGCCCCCAAAAAAGGAAAAAAAAGTCACTTATCCTAAAAGCTGAAAGATATGGACACTTGGTTGCCACCAAGTGGTCACAGGACGTATTACTCGCTTGAGCTGAATTGTGTGCAAATTTCTTTATTATTCGCAGTATCTCAGTTATAGTTCGATTTTGGACACAGCTTAATTCGCATCAATTAGAGTTCACAGAGACAACAGACGGAATAACTCCTTGCTGGATGTGGGTGGCTCTTAAAAGAGCCGTTGATTTAGGACATGGTAGAGGCAGATTACTTAGAGCTGGTATACTTGGTGACGGCCTTGGTGCCCTCAGATACGGCGTGCTTGGCTAGCTCACCGGGCAGCAGGAGACGCACGGCAGTCTGAATCTCCCTGGATGTGATGGTTGAACGCTTGTTGTAGTGAGCCAGACGAGACGCCTCAGAGGCAATGCGCTCGAAGATATCGTTGACGAAGGAGTTCATAATGCTCATGGCCTTCGAAGAGATACCGGTATCCGGATGGACCTGTTTCAGTACCTTATAGACATAGATGGCATAGGACTGCTTCCTGGTCTTCTTCTTCTTCCTTCCTGTCTTGTTGGTTGACTTTGTGACGGCTTTCTTGGAACCTTTCTTGGCGGCGGGCTTCTGTGGTTCAGGCATAGTGGCGATAGTTCTGAGATCGGCAACTCGATTGAGATGTAGACCCGAGAGTTTGGTCCATTTATATTCGTCTCATGTAGATTTAGCTCCGCCAGCGCTACTTTTTCATTGGCTGAAGCCCTCCTTTGAAAAAGCGTCACATCACTCGCAGGCGTTTAAAAAAAAGGGGCGCGGCTACAACCATCACGCTAACTTCATTTGCACGCGACCTTTTTTGTGACGTTTCAATAAATTTATTTCTTGGAAATACACCGATGTCACAAAAACACACTACTCTAGATTGTTTGGAGTTGCAATGTTATTCTTGTTCCAGATTACTAATTTGCTGCAAACTTTTAGTTTCTTGTAGTAAGCTATTCGGTAATCAACGTTTTAAAATTCTCTTTAGTACGATGACATGCTTAATGTAAAGTGCATTCAAAATTAAATGATCGAGTTCTACTTTATTGGTACCGGTGTGTGCCGTCAGCAAATTATGGTGGCTCTCAACACTCGAAAAGTAATTATTTTGCCACATAACACGAGTACAAAAAACTGCTACATAAATTAAAAATGTTTTTTAAATCAAGACTTAATGAATTATTTTAAAAAGCAGTAATACAAAAATACGAAAGCTCGTTGCGCATAACCTGAACCCCATATCTACACATTTATTTAATAATAAATGAATTTCTTCGTCAATTTGTTTTAAGAAAACTGGTGACAGCAATCCAAGCACTCAATTATTTTTTAATGAACAGTTAAATAAAAAAAAACTGAATTTAGTGCGCCCTTCCTAAGATTGCATTTCTCATACAGCCATTAGCCAAGTCCCATTAAGTCAGTTCCGGTTGACCTTCACTGTGTGACGTTTTGCTGAGGTTTGTTAATTGCTCCATGTACAGCACTTTGTATGCAGCGATGGCCATTAATAATGAATGCATACTCTTGTCAGAGCTAGTGAGTGGCCCTTAAAAGGACCTTTGTTTGGTGAACAGGTGGGAGGATGAGTTCAGCCGCCGAACCCGTAGAGAGTACGTCCTTGTCTCTTGAGCGCGTACACCACGTCCATTGCGGTAACGGTCTTTCTCTTGGCGTGCTCAGTATAGGTGACAGCGTCACGGATGACGTTCTCCAAGAAAACCTTGAGCACACCACGGGTCTCCTCGTAGATGAGACCGGAAATACGCTTGACTCCTCCGCGGCGTGCCAGACGACGAATGGCAGGCTTGGTGATGCCCTGGATGTTGTCGCGTAGAACCTTACGGTGACGCTTGGCGCCTCCTTTTCCAAGACCTTTACCTCCCTTGCCTCTTCCAGACATGTTCTCTACAAGTGTTGAATACGACGTGCAACGGTGCTGTACTGCCGAGGGCGGGTACTCTTATTACAAGACTGCGGACCTGAAAGAGAACAGCTGATGCAATCTTTCGGGGAGGAGTTTCTCTCAGCACTTCCAAGTCCATGCAAGAGAATTTTGTCGCGCTTCACTCAACGCTTAACTCCCAGAAAGAATGTTGTATTTCAAATAAAATCGATTACATAAACATGGATTTTTCAAGTTAATTAAGAAACGAACACGTTTACGTATACTATAATTGTATTTGCAGGTGATTTGTCTCACTGCGGTGTTATTCAAGTTGTCCAAACACTATACACCAAATGCAAATAAATAAACGCCATCTGTGCTAAATTAACAGAATGTGTACTGTATACAAAATGCAGGAAGTGTCAGACAGCTCTACTTGGTCTTGGCCTTCTGTCTTCTTGGGCAGCAGCAACATCACAACATAATGCTCAATTCAGTTTTCTTGTGAATATGATTTTGAGCGTAATCGTTCACATACAAAGGAGTAGTTAGGTCTGCTCTCAATAGAAGTAGGTACGAGTACTCTTGGGGTGTAAGCTCTGCACCGTGCACACTTGCACAGCAAGAAAATGATTAAATGCACCAGTGATGAGCTTTGGAAATATAGCACTACGAGTAGATACATATTTCAATTACAAACCACATTCAACGAAGCTCCAGATTTGTGAATTAAGAGATATGGACGCTCTTTGAGGAAGTTGTGTGGCTCTGAAAAGAGCCTTTGTGGGGCGCAGGAAGTGACGATCAGCTCTACTTAGCCTTGGCTTTCTCGGTCTTCTTGGGCAGCAGAACAGCTTGAATGTTAGGTAACACGCCACCCTGAGCGATGGTGACGCCGCCAAGGAGTTTGTTGAGCTCCTCGTCGTTACGGACCGCCAGCTGCAGATGACGAGGGATGATTCTCGTTTTCTTGTTGTCGCGGGCCGCGTTACCGGCAAGCTCTAAAATCTCGGCAGTCAGGTACTCCAGTACAGCCGCCAGCTAGACGGGAGCGCCGCCGCCGATCCGTCGGGCATAATTACCTTTCCGGAGCAGCCTGTGCACACGACCCACCGGAAACTGGAGACCGGCACGGGATGAACGAGTCTTTGACTTCGCCCTGGTTTTTGCGGATTTGCCACGCCCAGACATAGTTTCTTATTGATGAGTTGAAATTTGAATGTACAGTAGTTTCAGAAGCGACACGCTTTGTATTTATAAGCAGTTTTGCTGCTCAGCGATTGGCCAGATGATGCGGGAAAACGGTTGACCAATCAGCAACGAGCTACACACTTCCGGTTTCGACAGTATCTGGTTTATAGTGTACAGTATATGTATTTACTGTATGATCAGGGAGGGCTAAACTGTTCCTACCGAGCTATTAGGTACAATATTATACAATAACTAATATGTTTTCATATTAATCTCCCCACATCGTGAGTTAAAAAAAGTATTAATCACTGTAAATACGTGGTTTTCAGTCTGAGCAGAAGGGATTAGATGAAGTCATAAAAAATGTTCTATTATGCGTTCAGAAATTCAGATTGACAAATAACTCAGATTTGGAGGGAGTGACAAAAAAGTTGTGGCCTAAGGCCCAATGTGTAATCTCCATGGGTGACAGTAATGCTGACAAGGTGAGAATTCTCTTTAAAACTCATTATTTTGAGTTTAGATTGGAAAGAAATGTAGTTTTCTTGTATTTTTTAAAGCATGAAATGAAATTGTCCAGTGTTGGTCAAACATTTTTATTTCTCCACAGGGAAATCTGGCAAGAGTACTTTTAAGTTTTCAAAGCATTAATATGCGTATACTATATACAGTGCATGTACTGCAAGTACATTTAACCAGCAAACTTCTAGAAAACATTTAGAAATGATGTGCCAGACGATAGGTCATCATTGAGCAACTTATCTCGAAATGTGGATCCAAACTATTCCAACATCCTGCTGTTATGTTGTGGGCCAAGTGCTATACAAGTCTCATGTGAAGCCAATTGAAGAATGTTCTTAAAAAGCAAATGGGTCAATTAGATTGTGTGGCATTTTATAAAAGGGGTTTTGAGAAAAGTATTTATTGAGGGAAAAAAGCTCTTTGTAGAAAACAATTGCACCTATTTTGAGGAAAAAATAAAGTCGCTTGATTTTTACAAGAAAAAAAAATCAAGTTTGTATAACCTCTGAGATTTTTGGAAAATTATAGCTTTAAAAAAAGATATGTGGATTACTATTTTAGAAACAAATGAGAGGAAAAATATTTGAAATAGATCGGTCAATTTAACCCACAACATAACAGCAGGGTAAAAATGCACAAACAAATGAATTAGTAAAGGGAAGGTCAAAGTGCTTCATTGGAGTCAAGAAGTCAATTGAACATTATAACAACGCAGTTTGTAAAAATGTTTCTCTATACAGGACATGGGCACTTGTCCGTTGACATCACAGGTGTCGAATCCTTGGAACCTCCCCTCGAACTAACCCACAAAGGCATTTTCTTCACTCCGTCAAGACGACAACAAAAAAGCCTATACGACACGCTTCAAATTTTAGGTGGCCTGGTCCCGCCTTGTGCGCTAGAAATCAGGCGCATTCATGAGCGGGATTAGCGTTTTACGTCATAGGGGTCTCCCGTTCATCACGGTGGTCCCCTCAGTGTTCTTGAAACAAGTAAACAAATCATCTGACCATGTAACAAAGAAAGCTGCAAGTCTAAAACAGTCTGATAGCAAAGATAAAGTCTCTTATAGCTTCTTACACTGTACTTATAGAACATACGTACACATCACTTTAATGCACTTTGCATTGAGGTACTGGGCAATTTGAAAAGTTGCTGGAGCGGATTGGCAGCTGGGAAGGAATCCTGCTGAATGACAATAACAGCAAGCAATATTAGGCTCATAGTGAAAAGGAAAAAAAAAGAGACTAACACAACTACAGTAAATGGTAATCTTGAGAGAGTGAAGTGGTATACATTCAAGAGTACCATTTTTTCTCTAGAAAAATGGAAGGTTTATGAAGATAAGAAAGTTACGGTTGCAAAAATGATAGTTTCATTGTGTGTGTCAGTGTGTGTGTGTGTGTGTGTGTGTGTGTGTGTGTGTGTGTGTGTGTGTTTTAAATCCTCTCCAGTGCGCCCTGAACGTGACTTGGTACAATAACGATGTAACGTTGCAAGAGAGGATCAGAACAAGATTGGCTTGCCGGCGGTCTTCTCTTGTACGTAAGACGTGAAGCGCTTCAGGAACTTGGGGTACTCTCTCTTGGCCACTGCCCGCAAGACAGAGGCTGGCGCCCAGCCTCCGGGATTCACTGCACAAAAGACAAACATTTGCATTTTTCAAATTGGCAACAAAGTTATACTTAAAAAAAAAATACAAATTGTATGTTTGTGACCCACCATTGGCCACATATGTGATTTTACACAGCACGTTGTCTCTGCTGATTTCCTTGTTGCCCTCTGGTGGACTGACCAAGGTCTGGCAGATGATGGCGATGTTGATCTTGGCGCGAACACAGCGGCTACTTGGCTAAAATAAATAAATAAGAGTTTAAAAAAAAACACAGGGTGGATACATGCATGGTCCCATTGGCGCCTCCCCGCTCACCTGCGCATCGTGGTGGTCCACGGAGAAGTTGCACACCAGCCACGTGTCGGGGTCGCTCTCGTTGCTGGCCACCATCTTGCGCATGGCCGATAGGTACAGAACATCACGCTGGGAGGCGGGCCACACCCTCTGAAAGCGCACATTAATTACTCAATTTCATTGTACGCATCGACAATAAACTAATATTTCAATTTTTTTAACCATATTATTACTGGCCCACGGAATTTGTCACAGTAGAATTGAGGCGTGGTCGTACCTTGTGTGTCTGATAGACAATGACAGCATTCTCCGATAGCGTCTCTACGATGTTGAAGTTCTCGATGGTGGCTACGGGGGAGGCGGAAAGCGAGGTCACAATGAGACGAACCGAAGCATACGGGACTTCTGCTGTGAAAACGGACATACTCTCCCAGTCGTTGCGGTAGGCCGTGTCCCAGAAGTAGTGGCACACCTCGTGTCCCGTCACACCCTTCACCGAGTGCGTGGCCTTGAGAGGGTCCAGTACGATGCCGTTTTCCTCCACTTCCCTCCTGTAAACCTGCATGCATCGAGAAAAAGCTCTATCTGACTGTCGACTGTTTTTTTTTTTTGGTGATAGAACAGGTTTTCTACTTTATAATTTATTTCCTGTGTGGAAAAAATAATTTGACTCTCATGGCGACATACCTTCATCTCGCCTTCCTCCACTACCAGCTGCCAGTTAGCGTCACCGCCGACGTCCTGGAGTGAGTAGGTCATGTGACTCTGCACCATCTCCTCCACCTGCGAGTGAGGAAGCGGAAATGATTGACATTTTACAGCGCGGAGATGTGCAGAAGGGACGGAAAGACAGACGGATAGATAACCTGCTCGGATAATCTGTGAGAGCCCGAGCTGGAGAAGATGTCTGCTGGTGGAAGTGGACTCGATCTCTGGATTCTGGTCTTCTCCGTCTGACACTAGAACACACAAAGAAAAGAAGAAAAAAAATGACTAAGTATGTGTCATTTGCACGAGGAAGCTGATCACTTTGATGATTACGTTGCCTTGGCTCTTGTCCACAAAAGGGTCAACGTTTTTCCCGCGACAGAACACAACTTGCGCACCTGTTCAATTTTGTCCTGGCGGTCGAGAGCGGCTTCGACCGCGTCGAAGAACTCCTCCTCGTTGATGAGGCTGTTAGGACCCTCCTGGTGGCGACAGGAAGACATGTCAACACGTGAGCTCATGACTAAAACAAACTGAAATAAAAATTGACGACTTGTTCGATGGTCTCGCCTCGTAATCTGGACCTCCAAAGTGGGACTTTTTCTTCAGCTCGTTGAGAGCCGACTTGTAGCTCTCCTCGATTCTTCTTCTTTTTTCCATTTCCTGCAGCCACGTTCGCGCATTAAAAGACCACTCCCACCCACTTTCAACATCAAAACTTTCATTGAACGATCGCACAGTATTATCCCTTAACATGTTGCCAATTTTAAAAACGGTTTAATTTAATAAACATATGCTTCAAAGGCAATTAAACAACAAGTCTAAGTCTTGACTTTTGTCAGTGTTGTAAATTGACAAGTGTGGCTTTCAATGTCCAAATGTCAGTGTGTGTTTTGCCGCAAACAATTTCTATGATGGAAATCAATGACATCGATTAATCGATTTCGACTCTACTTCCTTTACACTAAGCGCCGACGACACCCCCCCCAGTGCACGCTGTCAGGATATGTGAGCCTTTAAGAGCAAGTGTTGCTCTACCTTGTCCAGCCTTTTTTGCCAGCTGTCCTCTCGCTTGACCATCAGGTCGATGCAGTGCGACAGAGTGGCGAGGATGCCGGCGGTGGTGGCCTTGAACGTGATGGCCTCGCCTTTGAAGTCGATGCCGCTCACCGCCTTCGGGTTGGAGCAGTGGATAACTGTGCGGGCACCACAAGCCAAACGTCAGCTGAAGCGCGTGGACGGGAGTGAAATGACTTCTTTGCCTGACTTACGTTTGTCTTTGGCGCTGTTGCTGCCGTTGTGAAGAAACTCTCCATCGGTGCGGGTGCTGGGAAAATCGTCCTCATCGTCCTCCACGACTGAAACAAAAACAGGCTGTCATCCCACACGCACACTGACTGACACACATACACACACAAAAGGGTCTGAGGCCGTCAGACTGGTGTGACAATGGTGCAGTTTCATCTTGAGGATGGCGCGAGGGGGAGCGGGGATGGGAACAAAAGGCGTGACGATCGCAGGCGGCCATGCGAGAATGTTCTCACACACACACGCACACACACGGTTGCTCCAATACCACAAAACTGCGCTTATCAAGTAAGAACTGTGGATTCCAACAAACACTGTCTCCGATTACAGTAAACCCCAACACATCGAGACGGCGGTTTGTCACAAGTCGGTCGGCAAGGGCCGAGGATCCGGTTTAGCGTGTTTTTCCAAAAGTCAAGATTTCACTCATAGCCCCAACTGTCCATCACTGGTAATATCCTAATTTTAATTTCACAAATGTTGTGCGTCACAAACAGGTGAATCGTGACTATTAGTGTGTTTGACGGCCTTAGATTGATAACTTTGGAGGACGTCGGCTTACTCTTGTCTCTCTGCAGTTCGTCCTTGGACACGCCGTCTGCACAGCCGTCAAAGTATCTCTGCAGCGTGTCCACCTGCCGGCACAAGATGTCTCGGAATGTCTCCATCTCCGCCAGCTTCTCCCTCAGGCTGTGACCCTTCTAGAAACAAGGCAGCCATGTTGGAATGAGCAAATTCAACATAGAACAGGAACATATATCATATTGTACAGCATGCGTCGGCACTAATTGCATGTTCAGTTCATCGGGTGACGTGTCTAAGGGAGGACGGGTTATCGTGTCACCTTGAAAGAGGAAGTGGAGGTGGCCGAGTAGCCGCTGGTGGCCGAAGTGAGCGACAGCATGGAGCCGTGTCGCCGAAGGCTGGACTCGGAACCGTAGCCGGGATCGGCCTGGTGAGGAGAGGACATGATTGTCAAATGAAACAATTTCTAATAATATTGTACTTCATTGACCTGGACCGTGTTTCCTATGCCTACAGAACAACATAAGCTGCAAAAATATACTGTATTCCACTTGATCGTTGCGGGGATTTTTCACATCGAGACAACGAGGCACTCCCAGCAGGCATGCCAGTGCAAAGCCCTGTCCACACACTGACTATCACGTCAGACTCTTTTTTTTCATTTTTTTTTTCATGTAAAATATGCGCCTTGGCCCAACAAACGTTGGAAAATTGCTTACATCTAGCGTGACATGTCTTGTAATCATGCAAACAAATGCTTTGTCCCCCTCTTTTTATAAATACTTCTTTGGTGCGCCACCAGGGAGCAGCACAGACCCAGATAACCTCCCTTCTCCTTTTCCCCCACCACACATGGCAAAGGTAACTATAGGTCAATGACCAGGAGTTAACTCTGCTGGTAGATTTCGGTCTCTAGAGCCCGTAGCACGCACGCGCCCATTAATCAGCTCAGATGTGATGAGTGTGCTGCGTGCGTGAGGCTGCTCCATGTGCCACCAAGCTATTTTGTGTGATAAGGAGGACGTAATCAAATGAGGGGAAGCGGCTTGTCCAGCAGAACTGATTGTTGTGCTACTTTATCTCCTTATAGCTCAGTGGCGCTAATATACTGTACTGTATCAGGCGGAATCCCGACAGTTGCATCATCTAACTTATGTTGTGTTTCCAGGGCGACTCGGTGGTGGTCTGGAGAGTACTTTGGGGGTTCGGAGGGAGGGGAGAGTTTTTTAGTGGTGACTCACTGTGGCTGGAATGACAGCTAAAATGTGTGTGTTGAGTGGATGTGCACGAGGGTGAGTCATGTCCCCGTGACGCTTCCTAGGGATGGTCAGGAGAGGGGGGGAGGGGACCGCTGAATGGGTCGAGGGGGATTTCCCAAAACTAAGCTCAAGTGAAACGTGAATGACGTTCTCCTCATCTTGTGTACACTTCTCCTTAGGCTTGCAAAATCACTGTTAACAGGCATGCTAGGCTGGTATTTGGTGAAGTCACTGCAAAGAAACACTCACCATAAACATACACTGAGCTACTTCGACACCACTTATCCCATAGTTAAGTATTGTTATTATATTATTCGCTATTATTTTCCCAATTGTAATGTGTTTCATTCAGAGCTGTTTTGGCATGTACACGGCAAATTCTCAGCACACTTTGGAGAATTGTATGAAAAGTGACACTGTTGTGTTGTGACATTCAAAGAGGAAGTCATAGAGACTTCCTCATGGCTCCTTGCCGTCAAACTTATTCACTCAGCTAAGTGTTAGTGCTATACACACACACACACACACACGGATCCCTAAACGCACCAGTGGTGGAGGGATGAAAATCATAGCCTGGATTCCTCCCTTGTCTCTCGTCCCCTCTCTGACACGCTGATCAAAACACGAAACAAACACACATACACAAAACGATAAGCACACACTCACACACTCCAAAAGATGCTGTAAAGTGAATTCAGAGATTTGTTTTGAATCCTTTTTAGAGCGCGTCGTCATTGGCCATGAGTGTGAGCACGTCAGGGTGAGAAAGGTGGAAGGCTCATTTTATATATCAGGCCAAATTTGTTCAATTTGGCATGGATCCGAACATCTCTCCTCTATCGTGCATCAAATTCAAAAGGCATATTTGGTTTCACTTTACTGGGACTTTCATGGCGATTGCGCGAAAGGCGAAGAGCACACGGCTGACCCTGTGCAGCTCGATGGAGTCGATCCAGAGGCGCCTGTGCTCAGGGTCCTGGGCCCTCAGGTACCACACGCTGTCGTTGACGCTGATGTCCAGCCTGCACTCGTCAAACTCGTGGGGCTGCGAAAAGAAAAAGAAAACATTGCTGTGATGTCTGCCTAGTTCGTGATGGCCGTCGGCCGCTAAAGAACACATGAACAAAAATGAAAGGACAAGCTGAATAAACACGCGTCAGGGAGGGACGTGACGGCCTGCTCGTAGCGTGTTCAAACAGCTGCATCGGCAATGAAAGCAAGTGGCCGCTCTGTGTGAGTGTGTGTGCGCACACATCACATGTGCTTGTCATGCATAATGCAATGTGTGAGGGTTTAATTCAGTGCATGTATTATTGATCCTTGTAAGTGTGACCGATGGCGTTACGATGACAATTTATTGATTCTTCCACTTCAAACGCCGTCAAGATTAACACCGATTAATGGGACAAGCACTTCACAACATTTTTCCATTATGGATACAAGATAGTGGCCCAGACAATCCCTCCGATCGCTGGCTTGAATCCCTCATGTGAAACCGTAACTCAGAACCATAATTTTCGTGCCTACGGCATGCTTTAAATCTTAAATTCAGACCATGATCCGGACTTGAAACCCAACTTTTAAACTTATATAAAAGTTGTTGTATAAACAGCCCCAAGAAGAGGAAGCTTGACTCCACTTTCAGCAGCCGTTGACCGTGAAAGTGAGAAGGAAGACGAGATGTAACAACGCAGAGCATGTGATCGTGGAGCCTCCTCCATGACAACTCAACTTGTGTAAAAGGAAGTCATGAGTTACATTTCCTCCTTGTAGCAACTCTTCCTTTCACACACTTGAACCAGCCTCCATGCCGACCTCCCGTGACAGGCAACCCCCTGACTATCTTTCCCTGGATTAGTCTGTTTACTTGAGAAACGCCAGACCATACAGAGGTAGAAGCGTTGTTCTCCCCGCGTTGGAATGAGACCTGGCAAATGAGTGAGTGCTCGACAGGTAGGTTAATATTTACATTGGCCAAGGAGGGTCAAAGCTGTGCAAATACACTTAAAAGTCAACAAAAGGGTTGTCCAGCACACGTGAACGGTGACTAATTCAACTCTGTATTTGCTTGTACGAGGGCAATGTTACCAAATGTGGTGAAAAGTCACAGATGAATCTTTGCGATCCAAGTGTGACTGACTGGAGGGGGCGAGTGTGCTGCGCAAAAGACATTCTCTACTCAGGATGTCTGGTGATAAAGACGACATGTTGGCCACAGGCGGACCATGGGACACATATTTGGACCACGTGTGCCTGTGCAACAATGGGCTAAAGTTTCTCAGCTGACTTCGCCGAGTCAGCGTTGTCCGACGGGAATTCAGGAAATGAGAACCGGTCGGTGAATGTTCGACATTTGATTCACATTTTTTGAACACATGGGGTATCTGTGCTCATAAGGAAGTCACGGAAGACAGTTTAGGAGATGAATAAGAGTGATTTATGACAATCAACATGTTTTCCAAAGAAAATACCCTAACTATGTTTGGGTATCTTCCAAAGAAAATACCCTAAGGCGTAGAAAAAAAGGTAGTGTGTTTCCGGTAACATGAAATTTCAACATAGGGTCGTAGGTCGGACAAAGTTTTTTATTTTATTTTTCTTCCCCCCCCATAAAAAATGTAAACAAAATAACCATAAAACAAGGAGACATTGAAACCCCCGCTCCCCTGAACTCACTACCGTTTAAAGCACAGCGAAGCTGCGGGATGAATGAGAAGGGAGTCGCGTCGTAACCAGTAAGAAGAAGCTGATTCGGAGCAAAAGTTAAGCACGTTGTAGCGCATATTTAGTCAATGACATGTACACACAATGAAATTTACATTCATATATTTGATCACTTATTCTTTGACATTTTAGGGGAAGCCGAGCTTCCCTTGCAGTCCGAGAGCAATCGCCATTGATTGAAACCCCCGCTCGCCGCTCCCCGGCGGCTGGGTGTTACAGCTACCTCTGCGTCCCGCGTCCTAGACGGCCCGTGGTGTTCGTCAAATAGTTCGCTGAATCTTTTCGATACAGTACATCAATGGATCAGAGATGAAAGTGGACTTTTCTGAAAATCCGCGCGCGCACACACACACCTGGCCGATCATGCATGAATTAGTTTACACAAAACGCTATTCAAATACTCGACATTCAATGATTAATCTTCCTTTTGTGTGCACACCTGCACCTTTTGCGGCTTCCGTTCTCGACGAAATTTCGAAATCTCCGAGATATGGCGAGGCCATGAGAATGCGAGGTGAGCTTATTACTGTTGTGGCGACGCCACTCAAGCTAAGCGAGCCTCAGCAATAGATAGTCCGCTCCGCTGCTAGTGCTCTCTCTCTGCTGTGCGTGCTTCAGCGCGAACATGTACGCAAGCGCGTCTTTTGATTTCAACCAATCAGCGCCGACGCAACGACGTCACACATCCGGCGTCACACACTGGCGTCACACACAACAACAACAGCTAAACCAAGCTAAGCTAGCCGAGACGACACTCTCGACGGACACGTTTTTCTGCCAATCTGTGTGTTAACCTTTTTGTCCAAATATACTTTTTACGACAACGGTCTAATCCACGGTGTCTTTTATTCGTTCCCATGGGGTTTAGCAAGTGTGTTTATAAAGAGACGAACATCTCTTTACTGTTACTAGTGTGAGTGTCTCAACATGACTACGCTAGTGAAAGCAAAACAACGATCTCAAACGCGTCTTCAATGTTGTCAACTAATATCCGGATTAATTTTAGGCAAATTTCCTCAATTCTCCGGAGAGATTTTCATAAAAATTTGAAAACGGTTTAAACTGTTGTCGGAGATCGTGGCCGCCGCCACGATTCAATGTTGTGGACAGACGACAGGGCAAACGGCACGCGCGCTCAACGTGAATATCGCGAGAGCATCCCTCCCTTGTGGTTTCTTTCTGACTTCCGGGTTGAGTGAACGCTGGCGCATTTGGCTGCCGCTGCTCAACCCATATTGTTTTGTGTTTTTTGTTATTGTAAAGTGTCCTTGGGTGTCTTGAAAGGCGCTTATAAATAAAATGTATTATTATTATTATTACACAAAAATGTAGAAGGTTGTTTGAAAAAAATGCCGACCGTGAAGTTTTTTTTCGAGGTAGAAATTCTCGGTCGGTCGGGTTACCGGAAACACACTACTTTTTTTTTCTACGCCTAACTATGTTTGGGTCTGAGACCTTGCCTTCTGCTAACCTAATTGTTTGAAGTTTAGTGCATGAAGTGCTGCCTCCGTGTGTGAAAATGTTTTTGTTGTTTTGACGGGCATTCACTTTTTGCCCCTGCTCTCGGCTTCTCTTCCACAAGTAGAAGCCGATCGCAAAGTCGCAACACCCTAAAGCAGACATGGGCAAACTACGGCCCGCGGGCCGGATCCGGCCCGTTGGGCTTTTTAATCCGGCCCGCCGAAGGTTGGTGCACAACACAATTAAGGTTCGATATAAATGATTGCATTCATTTCATTTGGACTTGTAATGACAGGCATTTCAACGCCAGATGGCGCAGTTACTTAAAGTTGCAGAGCACAGGGAGGGAGGGGGAGACGATACGGAAGCCAGCAGTAGCGCCAACTCAAGCAACTCCCGCTCGATACGACGGAATAAGTGTGTCCGCGCCGCTATTTTTTATCATTGGATCCAAAACAGCGACATGCAAGTGACTCTTTGTTGCAGTGAGTTTTACTGCAATTGCGAACATTTTCACGTCCTGTCGATCATGGCATCTAAACGAAGAGGAAGAGTAATGGCCACGGTAGAGTGTATCTGATTAAACGAAGCGGGTTACAAAATACGAAACATTCAGGAGATGCTTGGAGTCTGAAAGACTGAAATCTACAAGACTTTGAAAAACGAGGAAGTGATTTGTGCTCAGTCCGATTCTGGCTATTTCCATGCCCAGAGTGAATTGTGTTACGGGGAGTGAGCACCCCTCTTTTGGAATGGTTTGCCCCAGCAGCACGGGGAAGGGCGTGCGCTTGTTTGTACGGGGCAGTATTGAATACAGCGGCACATAAACAACACTCTGATGTCCGGTGTCTTTCTTATGCACAAACCATACAGAAACAAATTGCTTGCGGCTCGACGGACAGTCGAGTAAATAAACGTTTCCTTGAATGGTTTGACTGCTATCGTGCTAAAAACTTTCCGCAAACTGGACCGCTTAAAGGGAGGAAGCGAGTCCCAGAGCGCTAACTATGAGCATAGAAGACTTCGAAGCGTCCCGTGTCTGGCTTCAAAAGTTCGCTCCGCGACATCAGCTGAGCAACGCTGTCATGTGTGGTGATCGAGGGGAGGTCAAGTCAGAGACAATGAGTGAGTCGAAAGAAAAGCCACCAGGTCTCTTACACTCATTTTGTAGCAAATAGTCCTAACTTTGTTATATTTTGTCATATACCTGTACTGCTTGCTGCAGTTTTTGGCCAACATATTGTTGCACTTTGTTGCTTGTGTTGTCACACATGTATGTTGCTCACATACTTGAACCTTCATACAAGACATATACCATAGTTGTTTCACCGTTCACATTTAAAAAAAAGTATGGTAATACTTTTATGCTTTTGTTCTGTTGATGTTTGGTATGGACTGTCAACATATAAATTTTTTTACATGTACCGTATCTTGTCCTGACACGGCCCACCTGTCAAATTTAGAAATCAATGTGGCCCCCGAGCCAAAAAGTTTGCCCACCCCTGCCCTAAAGTATATTGGACGGTGGTTGATTTACAACAATTTGCCTAATGCGCGCTGTGAAATTTGACTAAAGAACATGCGAGACAGAAAACAATGTAAACTATTTCACCATGAAGGCCTTTCATTTGGCCAACGAAACTTTTTAAGGAACATGTAGATAAGCTCCTAATCATTATGAGCCCTCTTTGGCATTTTTAAGACCTCTGAAAGACGGATTGAAGGATTAATTGTCCGCAAATCTGATTTTCGAAAATATTTAACAAGAGTTTTGAAGTACAAGCGGGTAAAGTGACACGGCAAACATATGGGGCAAACTTTTCAACTATGTGAGTGGGAAAAACAAAAAAAAATGTGTATTTTGAAATTATGTCTGGGCAAATCCCTTTGTTTTAAACAAGATTAAATGAGGAATTTTAATCTGTGAAACCCGCTGACAGTGTCTGGACCTGATGCAAAAAGAGGCTCACCAGTCAGCACCTCGCGCTACGCCTGTGGTAAACACATCGCATGTGGCCGAAGTGTGTGTTGAGGGGGGGGCACTCACCGTGACAACGGCCTTGCTGAGGCACAACGAGCCACGGCAACCGTACTCGGTTTCATCCTGCGACTTGTAGTAGCTGAGCGTGTTGTTCTTCAGCACCACCCAGCGGTCCTGCCATCCGTGGATGTAGTTGGTCCACTGCGGGGAGCAAGAGGAGCCCCGTCATGAACCCCACGTGCGTCAACTCGACATTTTCAATCTACAGGTGCCTCGAGACACAAGCGACCCAACTTACAAGTATTACAAGATACGAGCCGTTGTTTTGCGCGCACTGTTGCATATAACGGGCAGACTCATCGATGCATATTACACGGCTTCACCACCAAATCATTTTATTTACTGCGTCACTCATGGCTCTAAGAACTTCAACAAAAAAATGCTTGGTAATGTGATGTAACAGTCATTTGCTTTTGTGAAGTATTAAAGGCAGTTTGAATGATGGGTGGGTTGCCGTGAGCAACGGCTACCAGTGTACCATTTTAATCAATGACAGCGTCAATAAATTTGCTCTTAGCCAGAAAAGTATATGATAGCAACTAAAGAATACCAATTTATTAAGTAACATGATGAATAGGTGTTTAGTAATTCAAGAGTTGTTTTTTCTGTCATTTTGGAGCTCAAAGGATTCAACCCACACATGAGGTTTTAATTTTACCAAGCAAATGCTGAAGTAAATACACTTCCGCAGCTTCTTGCAAGACTTCTCATTTTGTATTTTTGTCTTTCACCGTTTGTCCCATTCAATAAATTACTGCAATTGCATCATCGACTGTGGCCCTCCCTGTCCACACACGAGGATGTTACTGTACCTTAAGTGCTTCACATTTTTTTTCATCCTAAATAAAGAGTATCCAAAGTTTGCTCGTGCCGCAAACTGGACACACACACAGTGGCACCAATAAAGTCATAGCGCTGTAACCACCTCTTTTTTTTCCTATATTATGAGTCTTCAACAGGGGAATAGTTTTTACTTTACTTTAGTAAAGACTATTTTTCAAACATTAATAACATTATTTTAGTTTTACTAAATGGCGGTTAACTTCTTTGGCATGTGGAACATGACAAGTTATTCAAAATACCCAAGCCTGTGCAGTAAGTAAAGGTTTTCTAAAGGTTTTAATTTTTATCACCATACTTATTACCAGATGTCAAGCCAACTGGAGCAGGCGTGTGTAACTGTCTGCCAGCTAAAGTCTCATTAACCCCCCCGCGAGGCCTCAGTGACGTATGGTGGACTTTGCCTGTGCCACCGTGGAGCAGGTGAGCTCCTCTCCATGTAAATGTGCACATAATCTCACAATGTGCGTGGCTAGCAGGTCAGCGCACAATCTGTTTCAAGACCGGCGGCGACAACGAATGCACATGAGCTCACCAATAAAAGCAATCGGTTCGCCCCAAATGTGTGTACGTGTATAACTGCCAAATCAGTAAGTTTCAGGTAGAGGCCCAGGGACAGGGAAGGTGGTGTGTTTATTTACTCCACTGCATGGAGATGATGATTTGAATACCGTGAGTGTGTGTTTCCGTCACGTAGAAGAATGCAGAGTGGTCTTCTGAAGTTAGCTTTATTTACGTTTGCATTTACAGTACTGCCATACTACAATGTATGACTGTATTAATTTCGAGTTGGCATTGTCATGGGTTAGGCCGTTTAACATGCCCTTGGAGCAGGGATACATAAAGCTCCTTAGCAGCACTAAACACTGATGGTTCAGTCGTAAAATGTCAACAATGTGAGAGGGGAAGAACTGCTACCCAGTTACTTGGGATATTCTCAAATAAAATTGGACTGGAGATGCTTATTCGAAGTAAGGCGTCTAATGGAGCTACAATAATGTCTTTATTTTTAAATCTAGTTCTCACAGCGGTTTGTTGTGGTTGAGTTGAACTTTACTTTCTACGATATGCTTACCAAAGAATTAAACGTTCTTGCTGTTTTTGTGCTCCTAAAATAACACAACTAAACTAGCTCTTCATTAAACAGGTGTCATTTTAACACGAGACACATAAAGTTGCACTGAAACGTTTTAAATCAAACCATGGAGGAAATGACACTACGATAACTGAGACTCACCTTGCTGAGGACCCCGCTGAACACGCCGACGCCCACCAAGTTACCGGTCTCCTCTCTGGGCTCCGAATCCTCCTCGGAACCCGACGAGTTCCAGCTCTGGTTGTCTGACATGTCGGCGGTGGTGTTAGCACGCTAGGGTGGGCTACTAACACTAATTCCGGACGTGAAACAGGGGCAACAGCTCACCAAATCATGTCGGTGAAGGAAAAGAACAAAATGCCGCCTTTAAAAATAAAATAAAAACATAAATAACGGGCCACGGACGTAAATCCTTCCGTGTCAATTTATGCAATTTATGACCGCCTATCCGCTGTTACGCCATATTTTGACTTGATGTCTCGCCTCTACCGTTCTTCTTCCTCTTCTCTAACCGACGCGTGCTCCGACTCGTGTGTTGCGCGTGCTTGTTTCAGGACTCGCGTCCGTGTGGCTACAGCTCAGTGGGGCGCTGGCTGCCGTGACGTCATCGAAGCTCTTCCTGAAATTGAGAGATAGGCCCCGCCCCTCTTGTGTTGATGCCACTGGAAATAGAAAAGGGAGACCGATTTAGAAGCCAAACACGCGGCATGGAAATCCCCAAACTTAAATCAGCCAGTGTCACAGCGATAGAAAAATTAATAAACACATGAAAATGAATACAGTAAACCTTGTTTTATATTTGAATGTGCCTGTATTATGAACGCACGGGCCATAACTGTCGGCACACCTGGAGGATCTGATGCTACTATAGCAATGGCTATGGAGGATGCTTTGTGCCAATAGTGTAATAAAATATAAAATCATAATATCCTGATTCAAAATAGTTGCTTAATTTGTCCAGTATCTGAATTCTGAATCGTTCAAATGATTGTGAAATCTATTTTATAATGCTTTATTTTGTGTTTTCGTTTTTTTTAATTATTGTTGTTGTTGTGTGTGTTTTTTTAATAGCAGTGTTATCAAATGTGAGGCGGCAATTTGCAGTTCCCGCAACCAGACTTTCATCTGAGGGATATTTGAAACTTTGACCTACAGGGTTTAGTCAAAGTTTTTTCAATTTTCATGAGACATAACTCAACGGTTTAATGTGGAAAAAAACAAATAGCAAATTGTATTCTACATATGGCACTGTGCAAAAATCTTGGACCTCTATTTACTCATGGTCAGGCATTCTTCTAAAGGACATAGCAATGTGTATATATTTCCTGGAATAAAAAGTAATCCAGTAAAGTGGTCATGCGCATTCCTCCCCCGTGCTTGAAATAAACCTTTGCCTAATGAGTCACACTGTAATCCCCGGGCCTTCTTCTGCAAATGTGAACACCAATGTTACGTGAAGGGAGATGATATATGTGTACAAGAGGGAAGAGGGGAGCGTTTAGCCTCCTCACGAGTTCTGCGGTAATCCGGCAGGGTTCACCAGACCTCCGAAACCGCAAGGCTTCCATTAGCTGCACAATGTAACGCTTCTCTATTGCTGAGAAGGGATGTAGCAGTGTCCGGAAGTTGATGTTATTCATCTGTAGCAAGAATAAGGCGCAAATTTGAGAGGAGGCCTTTATTTATGTGCAATGGGTGTCGCAGATACTGTCAATACTGTATTTCCTGCCAAATGGGCCATGCATAGGCTATTTGAAAAAAGAAAATAGTTGCAAATGTAGCCATTTTACACACGCTTCTCAGTAAATTAGAGCACCAAAGGCGCCACAGCAGAACCAGGATTTATTCACCTGGCCTTTTCAAACACCTTATTAAACAGCTTCACACATTCAAATAATTAGATGTGGTCACAACAGAATCCAACTTTCGATGGCACCGTCTTAATGTCTTTTCACCTTTACCCTACATCTGTGATTCACTGTGAGGCCCCAAGATTGAGTGAGTGCAGAATGAGTCATATCGGATGATTGGATGAGATTAAATCATATCCTCGTTCCAACTGCATGTTGCTCAATGGTCAGTCATCAAGGCACACGTGGGACAAAGGGAGGCCTGAATTATCTGATCACCTAGGATGGTGTCACACTCTCTCTAATGAAAAGTGCACACACGTTTTGTTTTTTTTAACTGCAGTTATTTTCTATCGTGATGGAGCTGATTAACTAGCATGGTTGTTCCTATTCATGAGCTAGTAGCGCCCTCTCTAGCAATTACTCATACAGTGCATGAGTGGTTGCATTTTATATGATGTGTCTCGAGGGTGAGGTCCTCCTTTACTCCATTCACACTTTATGACTGCACTCATCCATGCATACGTTCATGGATGATCTTCAAAAACGACAGATGATTGTGCCCAGCTCATTCAATTTGCTGACACTGTCATAATTTGTAAGATGTGTACCATTCTCTAAATTAAACGTGACATCGGGCAAAAACACGTTTTATTGTAAATAGAATTCAATTTAATCTGTACTGTAATAGATGTGTTGTTTTATATTGTATGTCGTAGCAGCTTGTCCCCCTACGCCCCCACCTTATACTTTGTCACGTTAAACTCAACGGAGCAGAACGTCATCGAGCGGTGCGTGAGTCATTTGCCAGTGGCGCGGTTAACGTTTTGACCTTCGTGGGACAGGCAGGTTTTTGCCAGCTCAACAATTTCCTCCAGTTTTCCCAGTGGGGAGGGGGACAAATGTTAAATGAGCGAAGATTGAGGCATGCAAGGAAGAATAAAGCAGTCGAGGATGGTGATCAACTTTCTCCACCAAGGCCGAACATCTCGACGTTGGTTGAAATCTACGCTCTACTCAAAGCAGTAAACGTTCTGTACTGTAGACAACGGGATTGATAATGCAGCAGTTTGATGATCGGCCAGCAGGCTACACTGTTGCACAACACCATGTTTCTGCATGTAAGAAAGATAAGAAAACCTTTATTAGTCTCGCAATGGAGAAATTCCCAATTCATGTAGACGCACAGCAAGAGAGGAGTAACAGACCCCCTTATTCGTGGGGCATAGGGTCCAGGTCTAGCCAGTGAAAATCCGCATATAATTGAAAAAAAAAATCGTAATATTATTAGTGGCTGTCAGCCTGATGTGGTGTAGTCGTACACATCTGCAAGGTACAAGCGCACTAAGAGGCCATTACCTAAAATAATATGACACACAAACATACAAACCGGTCCGCTGTCGCCTCCATTCAGTGGCGAGCGTTGATGCAACGGCACGTCCATCGCATCATCCGCCGTGGCCACCCAAAGGAAGTCCCAGCTGTGAGTCACACATGATGCTTCCCTGTCATGTGGAGGAGGTGGTACAGGGACTGCCTTCCAGAAATCATCGCCGTTTCCCTTCATCGCTCTGCTATCCGCTGAATCTTGCCTGAAACAGGCCTCTCAGCAGATCAAAGATGAGCTGATGAAACAAAAGGAAAGAGTCCCTGTTTGTGATGCCTCAACAATTATGACCGAGTCAAAATTTATTTATATATCAATAGTTTGTGTACATGACATGATTGATGGTTATTTATCACTCCTCCAACTGCACAACCTCCGTCTGACGAGGAGGGGAAGCAATTAACATCATTGTCACAAGGTCCATCTATTAGCCTCCATCTTAATGAGAGATGACAAATTAAGGAGTGAGTTGCTGTGCCACCTCCTACACTCTCAAGCGTGTGTTTGTGTAAACGGGATGAAATGGTTTACAGGTAAACTATGATAACATTTGCTTGTAATTATGACCATATAACCGTAAAACATATCAGAGTGTGCTGTGCAATGCCTCGTTACTGTCTGGTGTATCAAATGAGGGGGGAACCCTGTCCGTGTGTCACCATACCGCCGCACCCCCACACATGCCGCTTGGAATTAACTAGCCTCAACAAAGCGTTCTCACGCTCGGACTTGTCAGCGCCGACGCCCACTCGTGCACAGATGTCAATACGTTGCATGCAATTAGCGTCGGAGAGTTGTGTTGCGTGTCGGTAGGTTGTGTTGCTCATTTTCCTCCAAAGCTTTGCCAACTTAGCGAATTTTCAAAACCTCCTCGCTGCATTCTTTGGGGAAGTGATTCCCACCAAGAAACAGATAGATTGCTTCTGTATAACAAGAAAGGATCTGGTCGAAGACAATCACGGAATCAGTCTTGTACAATTTTGTACACTTGGGCCTAGTCTGCTACTGTATTTTCATGATGGCCAAGGTCATGTTACTTGGAAAGCCAAATATTTTATTGGTGGTACTTTGTGTTTTGTAATTTGACAACCACCGATTTGGCACATTTCACATTATCTGTCAAGTAACTATTTATTTATATTATACTGTATCTGCGGAAATTTACTGTACAGCAATGTAATGCTGTGGTCAGGGAATGGTTGGGAAAAAATGGTATCAGGAGAAATAAAGCAAGATGGGGGAAAATGCTAATTAAAATCAGAATTTAATTAGATTTAATTTTAAGGCCATATTTGTAATTAATTTCACAGGTGTACAACGTAAAATACACAGACAAAATGGCAGTGAGATGAGAGATTCCAACCATTATAAGAATCAATCACCTGCTTTGAACATCACATTGCTGAAATTCTCTAAACTCTTTTGTTCCACCACTGACCCCCCCATGCCCCCTGAGTGAGCATTTGCGTCATGGCTTGGTCCCAGGAGCAAAGGTACTTGACATTTCAGCATTTACAGGAGGTTTGCGCACAGGACACATTGTGTCCTTGGGTGTCTTGAAAGGTGCTTATAAATAAAATGTATTATTATTATTGTTATTGTGGATAAAAGGCAAAATATTAGACAGTAGCTCGAAAGACTCAAAATAGCCTCTTGTCTTTGTAATGCCCAAACGGAAGCATTTCTTAAAGTCCCTGTCAAGTGAAAACAAAAATGTGCAAGAAACTTGACACAGAGAAGTTGACAATAAGACTGCCAAATTTGAAGGAGGAAAAAAATTCACCAAGTGAAACCTGGTTTCGTAATGGTGAAAAATCTAGGTATTCTCTCAGCTCAAACAGATGCTGCGGCGATGTCTGCTAACCAGCTACCTTGCAGACTAACAGGCTATGAGATGTATTCTTACTCATGGACTGCTTATGAACTTCGCATCCCATTCATGCCATCAATTTTCTCACATTCACATCAATTTATCAATAGCTCCAGGAAGTAATTGTAAAGTGTATTTGCTCCGTGTTACATGCGCCCATCGACCTTTCCGCTTGGCCATGAAGCTAATAAACCATTTTAACTCATCCTTTTTTAACTGTTCCTGCTCTGGCTAGACTCTGTTCCCTCTTTTAACCGCCACCTCCCCTGTTCTGTGTTTAAGAAATGTAATTAACCTTGCGTTAACCCACCAAGCTATTCTCAAGGCTATTTGTCTCATTATTTAATACCACTCCACATCGTGGTATCTGGACCTCGGCAGACTTTTTTTTTTTTTTACGAGCCTGCTATGCAGCCGCATGCTGAGTCAGCAGCATCTCCACTCAGGCTGCCAGCATATGATTACGTTTTTGAGGTGTAAAGCACCGAAACCAGAACAGATTGTGGTTTTTAATGCTTTATCACTATGGGTAATGGTGTGGCTTCACGAGTTGCTTTCTAGAAATAGCGCATCATTCTCTGACATCTGCTGGATTGAAATGCAAATGTTTTTTGTTTTCTGTGAAGAGCTTGAGGGATGTCCTTCCTTCCTGGCTGCTTGAGATGTGGTTATTTCTGGAGTAGATGAGGGAGTCTTGTAGCCTTGCTTATTCAATGTTTCCAATGGCCCTCTGAAGGCCATTATGAGCATCTTGACCTTTTTGAGGACTGCGGGGAGTAAGGATTGGTTCCTTTCACCCAGTGAGATCTGCACTGAAATCGTCCAGCTGTCATGACATTTCCCGGGATGTTAAGGATGTTTGGATCAAGGTTGTTTTTCAAATTTTGAAAAAACAATCACTCAATTCCTCCACAGGGTTGTTTTTTAAAAAGCAATTGTTGTCTTACGGGTTGTCACAGGTAAGCTGGAGCATATCCAAAATGACTGGGCGAAATGTTTGGGTTCACCCTGAGCCGGTCGGCAGTCAGTTGCTAGGCAAACAACCATTCCCACTTGCATTATCACCTATGGACAATTCAGAGTCGACAAAGAATGCATGTTTTTTGAACACGGGAGGCTGGAGAAAACCTACTCAAGTACAGGGAGAATATGCTACATCCTCACAGGAGGGACGTATCGGGGATTCAAACCCTGAACCTAAGAGCTGTGAGGCAGGTGAGTTAACCACTCCTTCAACGTGAGACAATATGTGATGTCAAGCTACAGTCATCCCTGAGTGAACTTCCTCCCCCGGGGTCCCATCTCAGTCTGCATCATCCCTGACTCCCCCCAGCCCGAGACTGCCCTGACTGCCTGTTTGTACTCCGCCGACTGTCTCGCCCAGTTGTTGTATATATCCTATTGATTATTTCAGTCCGTGCAGCTCCTCCTACCCCCCTCCGCTCCCCTCCCGGCACTCACGCTTTCCAACCTCCACTCAGCTTCTCTCGCTCTTGTCGGACTGCAGCATCGAGCAGCGAGCATCTCAATTGGAACAAGCGTGGAGCTCACACGTTCCCACGCGTTGGCTGGCATGCAATCTCAACGATGGTAAGTGGTTCATGTTTTTATTCTAATTGCAAACAGCAGGTGTTGCTTGCCCTGGCACATTAATTTTTCTTCCCGCCCTAAGTTTATTTGAGATTGAAGTCAAAGTTGGACAAACATTCTGTCTTCCACGAGAGCTTGAAAAGTTCGAGAATGTAGTGGCAAATACAGCACCAAGGCAACCACCTTTTTGGAGTGAGGCTGCGTAGGGTGTGTAATAAAGTGGGGGTGGGGGTGGTGGTAGTAGGAACACATGCAGCCATTACTCAGGAAAGCGCTGCAGCGTGAGCGAACCCGAAGGTGGTGGGGTGGGGAAAGGTGGGGTTTGTAGGATGGATGCTCACTGAGCGGGGCAGCCCACAGAAATCTAATTACAGGACGTAACGGGCGTCAAACGGCTCCCGCGATGATTGATGCCTTTTCCTCCATACGCTTGAAATGAGCCACAGGCTGCAGAGGACTCTCAAGTCAGTTTGGAGGAGTTCCACTTGAAGTTTGGGCCCTTCTGTGATCGAATAAGTGCTGAGGAACAAATATTTTGTGACTGTACTGAAGTGGATTTTTCAGGTAACTGTGCTCCCCTTTACCTATTTATGTTTCTGATGAGGTTTTGCCTTTAAAACCCACATTTGCAACAGTACTTTGTTAAAACAGTACAGAAGCGTGGAGCTGCCAATGAGGAGTACAAATATTTTTGTCCAAAAACCTTTCAAAAATTCAAAGTAAATGTTTTTGCTTGGTAACTGAATCATGCTGCTCTGTGAACATGCACCACATGCTTATAAAATGCTGACATTATCCCAAAATGTCCATCCTGTCATTGTCCCCACCCCCCTGTTAGGGAGCTCATATAATTCGCTGTTTGTAGATACACTGTCTGCTTGCACTGATTTTCCACAAACTATAGAACCGTGACCAGTATGCTTTTCATTACATCTACCAAAATCAATCATTAACTTTTTGGGGAAGTCTCAAAAGCACCAACATGGACCCCTATCATGAGGCGGTAACATACGAAGGCAAACACGATATATTTCCAACAAAGCTGTGTGCTGGATTGGACAGCATCTGCAGCAAGCTTTGGAGTGTGTTTTTTGTTCGCATGATGCACATTAGCCAATGCTCACTGCAGCCATCTGCGGGCGCCGCAGCAAGCCTGCAGGGCGCTACATTTCCATATTGTCAACCTGGATGTACATGCCGATGCTTGCCCAGTCGGTGCAAAACACGGCAAGTGTCTCTCCTTTTTCACCACAGCATTGTCCAAGGAGTACAGTACAGTACGTGTCGTTGTCAGTGATTAATGAAAGTGACAGCGCGGCGTCAGCGGGCCGTTACAGCACCACAGTCAGGAAAATTGTTTGATCCCCCTCAGGAATTGTACTGATTGACAACATTGCAGTGTCCTTCAAGGGTCCCATATTTTCGTTTGTCAATTCATTCATTATAACTGCACAGTTGTACATGTAAATATACATTGTGGGCATTGAACCCCCCCGCCCCTTCTCTACGGGTCTGGTAAAAAAAAAGTCACACTCAAACCTGTTAACATTTCATGTTATTCTAACACTCCATAACAAATAAGGTGCGTTTCTGGGCTAACAAGGAATCAGGTTAGGAGCCAGGTATCAGATGCCATATGCCGGAGCTGCTCCAAAGAGTTTGCGGGGTCAAGAACACAAAGTACCCAGAAGGCATTTAATTTAAAGGGCATTTTGGCCCTTGACAGGTGCATCCACGGCCAGGGTCAGCTGCCTCCTCATCACCCGGTCGCGCCAAAAGAAAAGTTAGTGACGAGCCATTTTCCGCTCCATTTCGCTGCTGCATTGCACCAAACTCTCTCGAGCGCCTTCCCGCGAGCCCCCTGGCGCGCCTGCGTTCAAATGACTGATCCCAACTGATGTTTTATCTCATCACACCGAGCAAAAGGTGAGCGGAGGCGCCATACATCAAGCTGCCACGCTCCATTTGGGCGCTCCAGCCAACGTCTGCAGCCCTCCGCTCCCGGGAGTGTGCTGATACAAACGCACCGCTAGCACGTTACCGCTAATGTGGAAAAGATGGATTTCGCATCCTTCATCTATATGAGCAGCCGCAACACTGTTAACACACCACACTGACACTCGATTCATCTCGCTGTATTCTTGGGTACCAACTACAGTGTACTACTGAACAAAGCATGGCACCACTGAAGTGTTTTTTCCCCCTCCCAGCAGAAAAACAACACAGAAAAAAAGCCAATCACAGGGGGGGTGACTATTGAGATGAACAAACACTTCTTATAAATGACACAAGTTGATCTCATTTGGACACAATTCATGTCCCTTCATTGTAGAAAAAAAACTCTCAAATGTCCTCTCCTCAAAGTACCACTTTACACGTGTCTGTGTGGTTCTTGGCCTGCTTCTAACAGCCAAAGGGCTTTGCGGTACAGGTGACAAGGCCCTGAT
Organism: Hippocampus mohnikei; assembly: GCA_026261675.1. Taxonomy (NCBI): domain Eukaryota; kingdom Metazoa; phylum Chordata; class Actinopteri; order Syngnathiformes; family Syngnathidae; genus Hippocampus; species Hippocampus mohnikei. The sequence continues at coordinate 2,608,213 of JAKGUB010000344.1, forward strand.
GGGCTGACAGGTCTTTGGCGAGACCGGGCCTGTGCGGCAACGGCGGTCATGGAACGAGCCCCAAGGGCGCTCACCACACGGGCTGACGTGTTCCTGGACTGGAATCATCAAACTGAAATGAATTCGCCTTGACACACTAGGGAAGCGAGCTTTTATGGCCTGATTTTTGAAGAGTATCACTATTAAAGCTGTGGGGATTGAGGAACAGACATACGATGGAGGACTTGATGCGACTGCACAGTTTTGAAGTTGTGTTGTCGAGCAGTTACTATTTGGTGGCAAAGATTTAGAACGCAAGCAGTTTCAAGAGGGCCATAAAAATCCCTTTTCACGACACTGCAATGGGGTATTCAGCAGCAAACTTTAAATGAAGAGCTTTCTCCTTGTGCTCCTGCAGGCTGATGGCCTCGTCTGCTGAGCTCTTCCAGAACTGAGGAGTTTTCCAATTTCAACGGCCACCTTTCCAGCTCCGTGGGGTTTGACCTCAGCCCTTAATTATTATCCTGGCAGCCGACTGGCGTTCCCGGCAGTTGCTCGCTTGACTTTATAAGCTACCCAGAGTGTGTCCCGCGCAGCTATATCCACTGGAGCTGCTGAAATAGGCTACTTACAAACACTTAGTGCTTAGCTCTGTCTGCGTCAAGATGAACGAAACGCACAACAGCAGGACTTCCCTGGTCAAAGGCGCCAAGGACATTGCCAAGGAAGCCAAGAGGCAAGCCGGCAAGAACTTCAACCAGGCGGTGGACCGCACCTCGGATGAATACTCAGCACAGCGCAGCTACAATCAATTCCATAACGACGGCGGGGAGAACGACTCCAATTCGTATGGACAAGTGGACAGGCACTATGACGGCAACGCTGCCGACGACGAAGACGGGGCATCCAGCGACGCCACAGAGGGCCACGACGATGAAGATGAGATCTACGAGGGCGAATACCAAGGCGTGCCGGCGTACCAGGACGAGAAACAGCAGGCTGGACAGATAGCTCTGGGCCAACTTGCGGGCGAGGCTCCGAAGAGCCGCAAGGAGTTGGAGAACGAGCGGCAAGCCGACGAGGAAGAGCTGGCGCAGCAGTACGAGCTCATCATGCAGGAGTGCGGTCACGGGAGGTTCCAGTGGCAGCTCTTTTTCGTGCTGGGCCTGGCGCTCATGTCAGACGGCGTGGAGGTATTCGTTGTGGGATTCGTCCTACCCAGCGCTGAGACGGACATGTGCGTGCCCAACTCCGGCGCTGGATGGCTTGGTAAGGAATGCAGTGGTCTGCTGTCATCGAGGAAACATTTTTATAACCCCCCCCACCACCACTTTTTTTTTCAATTATGATTTTTAATTAATCAGGGACCACTCAGAGTGTGGGCGTGGGTCACTTGTGGCCCACAATGGTTTACATGCCTCAGGAGGCATTGGGTGTTTTCTTTAATTTTAAAAAAGGAGCTCAGTGGGGGTTTTTTAGTTTTGTTTGGTCGTTATTGATGGTAAAAGAATGGGGTGTCTATTTGTTGTTGGCATTTATTTGTCTTTAAATCAGACAAATGACGCTATTTTTTTTCTCCACAATTTTCACTAGTTGTCGCCGCCTCAGTAAAAGGCCTCTTACATTCTTCTGTGAAAATACAGTACACAATTGCCATGACAAGTGGGTCACAGCTAGGGCATTGTGATGAAGCGAAGGCCATCGTTGCGAACTTAGCAACTTTTTTGACACCTCTGGCCGGTATTTTTTCAAAAATTTTAAAATTACTGTTAATACGGTGCAAGCGGCAGACACATCTCAACACACCAAATATACATTGGCAATTCATTTGACAGTCCGTTAGTCTGTGCAATGAAATAATCGGTGATTCAGGGACTAACTGGTGCAGTGTCCATTATTTGAGAATCCAAAAAATAATTTGCACACTGTTGCTCATGAGCTGAGTGTGCAGGTGTACCTAATGGTGCGGCCGGCGAGTGTAAGGATGTTGTATTATTCATCCACATACCACGCGTGAGTCATATCGCGGTGGGAGATGAGAGGGGGAGAATAAAAGAATGAGTCACATTATGTAGCACCAAGTGGCTCACAACAAAAATAAACTATGTATGTGGCGGGAAATAAAATCAGAGTAATCAATAGCAGCCTCTGGAGTGGATTTATTCAAAGGGAGAGTCTAATGATAGCTCTTTGAAAGGACAGCAAATAATTAAGGGACATTTTCTACACTGGAACAAAGAGCTGTCTTGCAACTCTCACTAGGTTTACATTTATACTACATGACTAAAAGTAATGGGACATACTTCTAGTTTAAAGACTGAAACTATTTTAATTTTCATTTTTAAGCATAGCAAGACGTTTCGGACATTTGTTCACTTCCCAGTTTGGGGAAGACCTTTTTCTGGTGCCAGCCCCAAAGCAAAGTATGGACCATGTTTGGATTAGTTTGGTGTGGAAGAACAACATTCTACTCACTTTGGTATCACATTTTGCTTTGATTTGATCACACATAACTTTTGAGTCTCAAAGTTGATTCAAAGGCCTCCAATCAAAGAACAGAGAACATTAACAATAATCTCGAAACGGACCTGAAAATGAGCAAATCGCTTGCTGAGTTCAAAAACAAATTCAAAAAAATAGTACAAACAACCTACATCAATCAGAGTTAAAATGATAAGTTCTAAACGTTAAATATAATGATAAATTAGAACTAAGTTGATAAATAGGGAAAGGTATGGAAATATCCATTATGAATACAAGAAAAAATTGACACAAGAGTGCCAGGGTGTGTATATATAAATCCGATACACACCAAAAGTAGTAAAAATATCATGGTTAAGGGTAAAGCATGAGCCTTAATAGAGACTTCTATCTTTTTATTCACTTTCTCTTCTGATTGATATAAAAACTATTTATTAGATATAAACACATAACACGGGGTAGGACTAGATAAGTTCCTTACTTCTTCCTATTCCCTTGAACATAACTGTTTTAATGATGACTGTGCTGAATGATGACTGATTTCTCTTACCTTATTATTACTGTATATGTTTTATGTTATGTTCAATAAAAAAACCAAACCAACCAAAAAAAAAAAAAAAAAAAGCGTGGCTCAGGGCTCGGCGGGTGTCGGTCCAATTAAAGTTTCATTCTTCCCCTGCTAACCCCCCCCCCCGTCAAACACTCATGCTCCTCTGGGAATCTTCCATCATCTGTCGAGATCCTTGTGTCCTGAACGAGGAAATTAGCGGCTCGCAACACCTCTAGCGTGGCGGAGCGCGACGTGCCAACATGCGAGAACATTGCACAAAAGGTGTCGCGGGGGAGTTAAGATCTCAAAAAAGAAGCACAAATCACCATGCGTGGAGACCATACAAGATGAATATTAATAATAATAATCTCCCCCCCGTTCCTGTGACTGTAATGATCTGCTATTACTGTACCGTCTCAGCCTGGTTTGGACAGTCAGCTAAACTCATCTTCTACACCACCACTCTGAAGACGTTACTCTTGGTCCACAGGTTTAATAATGCAGAAAATGGTGAAACTGTAACATACAGTACTAGGCGATATCACTTTCAATTCACACCGTGCACAGATATTACAATAAAACAAACTGAAGTCACAGTGTATATGAATTATCTTTCATTCACAACCAACTAAATAAACTAACATGACCTCCACCGCTACTGTAACAAGAAATCATTGTGCTAACGCAATTAGCAAGCGCTAGCATAAATCTTAACCTTTTTTATGCGAACAGTATTTTTTTACATAAAGCGTCACAGAACTGTTCATCGATAACAAAACAAAGTTGTACATACCCAGGATACTACCAAAGATGTAAAATGTGTGTGGATTGTGCTGGATTACACTTGACTACCATCGCACTTCTCTCTTGTTGACGATCTATCCCTTTACTTTCTGCTTTCGCGTACGCTTCTTCCAGTTCGATGACGTCACGTCCGGTTGCAAACTACGCTGCTCTACAATGAAATTAATTAAGTTGGATAAAAATATTCTGAATTATTTATTGAAATATTAACGTGACTTCATTGTAACTTAAATGCGACACTTTAACTTGCCATGAGAAATTAAAATGGGTGCCTTCGCTCAATACAGTTTTGGAAGCATTGCACGAGACCATTAGTGGCCAGAGAAAATGAAACTATTTCAAGCAATTTGTCATTAAGTCCAAATTCTAACAGCGACAATATCAAAATTTGATCACGCTGTGTCTAAACGGTACTGTAAACAATAACAACACTATATTTTGTCTCAACTCTGGCTTTGAGGCAGTGTATGATTTCAAAGGTCTGACCTTTGCTTGAACCCGTAGCAAATAACTAATCCAATCTTGGGAAGTATCCTCGCACAAAACCCCCACCAACCCACCTTACCTCCCCCTCCTTCCTTTATTACACATCCTAACTCAGCGTGAGCTCCGCCATAAAACAAATGAGCCGATGATTCTGTATAGAGCGTCTTGGATGCATGTGTGCATCTTACATTGTTTGTTCCGTTGTATGTTTCCACTCCACTTTTTCAGTGCTTGTGACCTTTTTCTTTTATATTTTGTTTCATTTTCGCATCCCGCCACCGGCTGGTCGGTCATGGGTTCGCTTCATATGGCCTCCCCTGCAGTGACGAGCTAGCAGCTGTCGGCGTATAATGAATGGCTGCCTGTTGGCGCGGTGTCTGCGCAGCTCGATAAGCGCGTTTTACTTTCAGCCTATCTGTCCCATCACTGCAAACATGGCGCAAAAGAGAGGGCAGAAGAGAATAAAAGCGGCACACTCACCCCCACCTTCCACAGACATTAGCATTTTTATTAGCACGTAGAGAACGATGCCATTATTTACCGGCCTGACAACTATGCTCTCCAAAGCTGCACTGTCCCGAGAACAGGAAAAGATCTGACCACGAGTTACTGAAGTGAAGTGCTCCCCAACCTTTTTTTGCATCACTGGCCGGCTTCATGTAGAAGTGACAAATTTCCGCACACAATTCATGAACTCTGTCCAATTCTTTGCTCTCTCCAGGCAGCATCGTGTACCTGGGGATGATGTTCGGAGCCTTCTTTTGGGGCGGGCTTTCGGACAAGCTGGGCCGCAAACAGTGCCTACTAATATCCTTGTCCACCAACGGCTTCTTCGCCTTCCTGTCCTCCTTCGTGCAGGGCTACAGCACCTTCCTATTTTGCCGCATGCTGTCGGGATTTGGGTAAGTCCATCCTTGCGGAAATGTACATGAAGGTTGGGAAAGGCTGTTCTATGACATAAAATCAATGTAGTCATCAGCTCAACAGCTATATTTGGACTTTGCCTTGCTGGGAAGAAATGTTGTGATTTCATAAGTTTTGGGAAAGGCCATTCTATGCACGAAAAAAAAAATCACGTAGCAAGTAAATTTTCCAGTGGGGCGTGGATTCAGCATCTTCACAATTTCTGGGTTGTTGACAACACTGTTCTCTCGAGTGTGTCAAATTTATGGCATGTTGAAAGGGGTGTCTTTACACAGGTAAAGGTTAGCTTCTGATGGTCATACACACACCCCTTGTCATACAGTACAGTATATTGTTAATGTGTAATTCTGATTGACAATCTACAGGATTGGCGGTGCTGTGCCCATTGTATTTTCGTACTTTGCCGAGGTGTTGGCCCGGGAGAAGCGCGGTGAGCACCTGAGCTGGCTCTGCATGTTCTGGATGATCGGCGGCATCTACGCTTCGGCCATGGCATGGGCCATCATACCGCACTATGGTGAGCGACTGATGACGACAATATCAAACCAGTCACTTTGCTTACCAATCTGCTTTCTGCTTCGGTAAGAAAAGTTTTTAAAGCATTAGTAACTTGAGAATGTAATTCTGTACAAATGTTTCAGGAGGGCTGCCGTCTGACAACAAAGCTAAGCACGAAACCAAGTTTTGTTTGGATTTGTGTTCATTTGTTTGGTGGGTAGTGGGTGGGTTGTGGTGCCCGGGATAGGGTTGTATCAACTGTGTCGGGCGTTGAAGGTGGTACGTGGGGAGTGCTTGATTTATAAACCCTCCGTGAGGGATAATGGAACGGTGAAGGGATTCGGGGCGGCAGTCGGAGAGAGAAACAACCGCTTAGCCATTTTAATGGAAAGCTGGAAGGCGTTCGATATAAAACGGGTCGTGTTGATGAAGTGCCACAACCGGGCGCAGCACTTATCTGGGGAGTCGTGAGACACGTGCTTGAGGAAATAGAAGCCACTTCCAGGAAAAACTCAACTTACAGAGAAAGGTGACAATAAAGATTACGAGAGGGGAAAACGTGCATCGAGTATGAATTCAAGACTCAGGCTGTGCCCACACGCGTATTTGTAAACCCCAAAAATATATTAGGGTGGAGGTAAAGAAATGCTATCCATCTTGTTACCGATCATAAGAAGTGATTGACGAGACACATTAATCTGACCCGAGGCGCCGCGAAAGGATCATAATCGAGGTCAATTGATTAGACGCCACTGTTTCACTCTTTTTTTTCTCTGCAAGATGCAGTGCTTTGTGGGCAATGTGTTTCGCCGCAGTGCCCTTTACATTGACTGGTGGCGAATGTATGCATGCATGTGTGTGTGCGTGTGCATGTGTGCATCTGCATGTGCCTGTGTGGTGTCTTTTTTTTAATCGTCCCGAAAAAGTAAACTGTAAAATCTGCCGCTCTGCCCAGTCTTAAGTGTGTGTTGCAGGCCAATTTGTCTGGATGCTCTTCTTAGTGTGTGTGTGTGTGTGTGTGTGTGTGTATGTGTGTGTGTGCGCACTTGTGTGCTTGTCAGAGGCGTTCTCACTTACTGTAGAGTAGCCACATAAATCACGTTGAGTATCGCAAGCAGTCAGCCATCACCGACAGTCCATTATAGCTGGAATCCTCCTAATGAGCTTTTTACCGGACCGGGCAGAAGGAAGCTCACACAGGCCACGTGCAAACACGCTCACGTCCCCTAAAGCTAATATACCATGACCATGTATGTCCAAAATGCAATATGATACCATACATGACCATCCATGCTCATACGGTGTTGCGATATGTTTGATGTGCTGTGGATAGGATGTATTTTTTTAAACTAAGCCTTTTCAAGTTAGTCAGGTATAAATTTATTCCAGATCTATTTATAATGTCCATTTACAAATTCGTGCTGATTGACATCATCTTAAAGTGATGTAATCAATGTGTCTACATTTACTGCATTTACAACAACTACAAAAACATAGCTATCCCGTGCTGTCGTTTTGATTTGATGCATTCTTGGTAGCTACAGTCAAACCTCGGTTTTGAACGTCTCGGTTCTCGACCAATTCGATTTTCGAACAACCTTCCGGAACAGAGTATGGATGAAAACCGAGGTTTGACTGTATCTAATTGTTTTTGTCCGCTGATGCCAAAGGTGACAAATTGTGTGCGCTTTGCCGCGTTCTGTGTACAGGTTGGAGTTTTAGCATGGGCTCTGCCTACCAGTTCCACAGCTGGCGAGTATTTGTGGTGGTGTGTGCACTGCCTTGCGTCTCAGCTGTGGTGGCACTCACCTTCATGCCTGAGAGCCCCCGCTTCTTCTTACAGGTGAGAGAGCGTAAACAGAGACTACTGCCAAAACGGTGGGGATACAAAATTGCGCTTTTGGGTACAATTTAAAGATGAACCTAAAGTGCACTATAACCTTTCCAAGTGATCTTGATGTGATCTCCATTAAACTTTTGAATGTAATGTTGTCCAGATGGGCAAGCACGACGAGGCCTGGATGGTCCTCAAGCACATCCATGACACGAACATGCGAGCCCGCGGAGAACCGGAGAGAGTCTTCACGGTGAGTTGACATTGCTCAGGGCGCCCCCGCGTGGCTTGACCAAACTGGCAACCTATTGACGAGTGTCTCCCCCTGCAGGTCAATCGGATAAAGATCCCCAAGCTGCTGGACGAGCTGGTTGAGCTGAAGAGCGGGTCGGGCAACCCCGTTCTCAAGGTTCTCTCCAAAGTTAAGGCCGAGCTTAAAGGGGTCAGTTTTGGTTTGAATTCTGAACTCAAGTGTCACAGCAACCATAAATTATTATTCTTATTTTTTTAATAGATCTGGTCCACTTTCATGAGATGCTTTGACTACCCGATAAAAGACAACACCATGAAACTGGCAGCAGTTTGGTTTACGCTCTCCTTTGGGTAAATAAAATGTACATATTTACTCTGATATGTGCTCCCCAACCGTTTTGTTACTTGGATTACAAAATGAAATTCATTTATATTTACTGAGGTAATGCTTGAACTGCAGTCAGATAATGTCAATTAAGTAGTTAGTTAAGGCAAGTTCCAACTCATCCTTGAAATGCAGGTACTACGGGTTATCTGTGTGGTTCCCCGACGTGATCAAGCACCTGCAAGCCGATGAGTACGCCTCCCGGGTGAAGATCCACACCAGCGAACGCATAGAAGATTTCACCTTCAACTTCACGCTGGAGAACCAGATACACAGAAATGGCATCTTCCTCAACGACAGGTAAGCGGGCCGACTATTGCTAGGATTCGTAGGTGTTCACCTCAACATGTCGCAGGCCTGTTGCGCTATTCGTCATGGCCGTTCATATTAATTTTGCCTCCGTTATCTCCCCCTCTACCAGGAAATGAAAAGACTTATCTTGGCGGTTCGCACCATAGACACCCACTCTTCCTGGATATGACTTGTACTGACACAAAGAAACTATACATGTGCACATACAGGTGTTGGTTGACATTTTTCACAAAATAAATGTTGTTGTCCTAGCTAAGTGCATTTATGTAGCGCTATTATGCTAATTATTAAATTGAAAAAATCTATGGAATAGAGACCAATGCCTTTAGTGAATAGCAAAAATCAATGGAACAAAAAGGGATTCAAATTGCGTATGGTTCCACAAGATGGTGGCAAAGCACACGAAACAGATGATCATAAAGCATCAACGCCATGCTTCTAGTATGGACTCAAACATGATCACGACTGTATTCAGGAGTTCATTATTCAACACAAACAAGCCACTTTCACTTGAGACTCATCAAATGTATTAGCTAGCATAACATGCTAGCACAAACTGACATCACAATGGCTTACAAGCAGCGATTTTTGTTCACATCTCTCGTCTGTGCAGGTTTATCAGCATGAAGTTCAAGGCGGTGTCCTTCGTCAACTCCTCGTTCCTCAACTGCTATTTTGAGGATGTCTCCTCAGTGGGCTCTTCCTTCAAAAACTGCACCTTCATCGACTCCTTCTTTTACAACACGGGTACGTTTTTGCACCCTTCCTCAGTCTGAGCCTCCCCCAGAACTCACACTGAGAAAACACTTTGCTCGCAAAGTGTGCAATGGAAACATTTCAAAAGTGCACGTAGAAAAGAAAGAGAAGGCGGTGTGAGAGACCGGGAGCTGAATCAGACCTTGTGGGAGTCTGGGCCTTCAAATAATTTCCCCAGCAGCACTCTGGAAAAGTGCTGAACATGGAAACAGCAAAGGCATGGAAGGTGCTGGCGATGCCGCATGGAAAATGAAGACTTTTTCCACACCCCAGAGCAATGTGCCAAGCATGTGAGGGCGGGAAAAAAATACAGTGTGGCCTATTTGGGAAATTAACTGTTAAGGTGGGATTTACACTTCAAGTCCAAGGGTCCTACATTGTGACTTTGCACCTTTGTGTTTTTAAAAATGCAAATGTGTTCCACTCTACGATACATCTGTCTTGACAAACCCCATTTCATCTGACACGACTGTATGACTTTGTGTACTTTACTGTCCTCTCGTGGCCACTAACAGTTATGCTGTACTTTTTGCAGACATCGATGACTCCAAGCTGACAAACTCGAGGGTGGTCAACAGCTCCTTCCACCACAACAAGACGGGCTGTCAGATGACCTTCGATGACGACTACAGCGCGTACTGGGTCTACTTTGTCAACTTCCTGGGAACGTTGGCCGTGCTGCCTGGCAACATTGTCTCGGCTCTCCTCATGGACAAAATAGGCCGCCTTAGCATGTTGGGTACGACGTGACGACACAAGAAAATACTTTGTTAATGTACTTTACATTTTTTTCAGATACTTTGTATTGCTTACTTTGTCAAAATAGATGTGTTACTTTTTTTCAGACTGGCTAACATTTAGCCAGTTACCAGCTAGCTCTACATGCTCATTCACTGATACACACGTCACTCACCAATCCACACACATTGCAGGGGGTTCCATGGTACTGTCGGGAATCAGCTGCTTCTTCCTGTGGTTCGGCACCAGCGAGTCCATGATGATCTTCATGTTGTGCCTCTACAACGGCCTCAGCATCTCCGCTTGGAACTCCCTGGATGTGGTCACGACCGAGCTCTACCCCACCGACAGGAGGTGACGGCTCTGACTATCATGATGTTCTATGACCGCCTCGGGTAGAATGGCGCAAACCTCTGCCAAGCTTTTCACTTCCATGTATCATCATTAATTCTCGTAGTACTGTATGTCAAATGATGGAAGAATCGAGGCAGTACAGAGTATGTACTAAAAAGTTTGCCACCACTCTCATCTCAATCCAACTAAGCCTGACGTTTCATCCTTTCTTCTTCCTCAGAGGCACCGGCTTTGGCTTCTGCAACGCTTTGTGCAAGCTGGCCGCCGTGCTGGGAAACCTGATCTTTGGCTCTCTGGTGGGCATCACCAAGGCCATCCCCATCCTTCTGGCATCGTGCGTGCTGGTCTCCGGCGGACTGGTGGGTCTGCGGTTGCCCGACACGCGTGTCAATGTCCTCATGTAAACCTTTTGGTCATTTGCTTACTTGGACCCTACACACACACACACACACACACACACACACACACACACACACACACACACACATTTTTGACCCTGGCAGGCAGCCATAGTTTTACATTGACGGGAGCCATTTTACTCCGATAGGCCACGAATAGAGTGGCAAGCCCACAACAGCACTTTTATGTTCTTATTTATTTGTCCAATGAAAAGCAAGTACCTCCACATTTATGTTGTCCCCTCCCCCTCCATTCCCTAAAAAAAAATGAAAATTATTTTCTTTTTTTTTTCTGCTACAAGGAAAACTAAACACTAAATTTGGAGAGACATTCGTACCTGTCAAGGGTGACAATGAGTTTATTTTATTAACTTATTAGTAGGTTTTAGATGTTAGTTTTTCCTTCAATGTGAACAAAAAAGAAATACATTTTTGTAGATGTTTTTTTTCAAAAGGAAAGAAAGGACAAACAAAAATTGGAGATTCATGCTTTTCAGTGAACATTGACAAATTATTTATTTGATGTAAAATATTTTTTATTAATCAATTAAATTGAATTCAATGATTCAATTTTGTTCGTTGAATTCTATTTTTTTTCAATGCATTTTAATGACTGTCAACTGCACACAGTTCGCTATCTCCTGCAAATCGCGGGGATCCAATGTATTTTAATTGCAAAATTTTGCATGTTGTCGAAAAAATGACAACTTTTATCGTGAAATCTGCCGTTTTAATAGCAAAATGTAGCATTTTCATTGCAAGATTTTAGCTTTTCATTGCATAATCAACCCTTTGCTGCCAAGTTACAGAGCCTCTAGTAACTGCTGCGGTGGTCGTAAACGCTGCAGCTAACACTTCATTTTCTGTGGTATTTCCTCCTTAAATTGCTCTCCTCAATCACATGCCATCACCATTCCAACATGACCTGTGAAGCTTTGTTGCGAAAATAACCTTAAGGCCCTACAGCATTCAAAGCAGCGCCATTTCGACAGTGACACAGAAACAAGTATACATTTTCTGCTTATTACACGCCGTGTGCGCCTCCTCGTGTGTGCCGTGTTCAAAGGCCGCTCGCTCTTCTCGTTGCTGTCCCGATTGTGATTGTCCTTGTCTTGCACCCCTCAAAAAAACAAACAAACAAACAAACAAACTCAAAGGCCTCTTCTCCATTGTGGTGCCTCTCTTTCTTGCTTCTCAAACGTGGCTGGAAGCTTTTGCTGCTTTGTTGTGTCTTCCGTGGTTAACATTTTTAAAGGGAAAGTGTGACTTCAATATCAGCTGACTGTGAGTTGTGATCTAGCTTTCGCTAAGATATCCATCCCATCACCTCCATACATCCCCCCACCCCCGCATTAGAAATAAAGCAAGCAAGCATTTTTTTGAAAGGGATGTTATTTTTCTTAAATGTTGGTCAAGTTCAAAATCTTGCGATGTGACGCTTTAAAACCTTTGAAAAAAAACCCTGTCAAATCTCCAAGTGAACATGTTTTTTTTTTCCCTATTCTAACTGAAAATTCAGTTGTAAACAAGTTTATCTCAAGCACAGTGGGCAACTCGCTAAACTTCTCAATTTTTTTTCCCCTTGTATTACGCGACCTTTCACAATCTTCTCTCCTTTCTGAAACTCCTCACTGTCGAAATCCCACTTGACGATATGGAACCCCGTTTTCTCGACTCGCTACACAGTCCTGTTTCCAAATTCTGCATGTGTGTTGCGGAATGTCCTTCTTCCTTGTTGTCTTTTTGTCACACCAGTGGTGACGTGATGCTGTGTCGTTGCCAAAATATTCCCCCTGCGCGCCTGCATCACGTATTTTCATAAGAAAAAGTATACGTGGTGAATGCAGTGTGTGGCGTCTACATAAAATCTCTCCTCTGAACTCAACGCCGTGTTGCTGTTTTTTTCATGCACTCGCCAGTTGGCGGTGTAATTATCTAATTGAATGTTTGTCCCATTCGGTAATCGACTCGCGCCACTGTACTTTACATCGGAAAAATCTGACTGATAGGCCTCGGATGTGAAAACTTCGCTGGATTTCTGTGTGAAAGAATCAATTGAAAAATCGAGAAACAGATGACCCGAATCAAGTGTGAATAAAAATAACTATTTAAACAGAGCCAAGTTACACACGTGGAATAGCATGCCCGCGCTTTGTTCCCAGTTCTTTAGGGATTGCGTGATTACAGGCGTGTCTCACTGCTTCCCGTCACCGGAAGTCCAGGAAATGCCTCTTCAATGCCTCACCTCTTTCTTCTCAGCGCTACATTTATGCTAAACTGTCATTTGGACAATTTTCAAAGAAGATAACAGCCTTAAAACAAAACAAAAAAATCCTCAAAATATGTGTATGTCCAATAAACACTTCTATGTATTAGTTGTATTGACAGACAAGAATAAAACTCTGTTAAAATGTGAGAAAACTTCGTCCGGCAAAATTCACTGTAGGTCCAAAAAAATAGTAAACATTTAAAAAATAATAATATTACATCTTTGTCTACATAAAGCATACATCTAATTTGTATGTAGGTCCCGCACATACATAATCAGAGTCATATCGCAGTTTTCAAATTTGAGTTCAAAGTGTAAACTGTCATGTAAACTCGACATGACTTTTGTGGCCACTGGCCACGATTAAAATCAATAACCTATTAAAAAACAAGTCACGTGGAAAAATAGATATATATTCTCAACATGATCAGGACTATCCAAATTTGTCATTATTTGTCAGAATGCCCTCACATGATGAGATAATGACCAGAAAAGAAGTTTGGGGGGGGCTTGAAAATGTTAAAGAGCAGCAGCAATGTTGAAAAACAGGGGCTTCCAGATATGTAATTATTTTGTCAAACTACCTTTGTAATGACCCCAAGGGAAAAAAAACCCCATTTGATTTTAATTTGAGTATGTTTGTAATTAGTACAAACGAAACCATAAGGAGTTGTTGATAAGTAAAATTTCTCAAGAAGATGAGCTGAGGCTTTTTGGCTGAGAGGCGATGTAGTACAACCTGGATCCAGCAGATTTGGACATGAGAAGAAAGAGGAAAGGGTCCAAACAGGCGTGTATGCAGCACAGACAAACGGCCACGTTGAAGACCGCATAGGAACCCTCGGTACCGTCCACAAAAAGCTGCACGTGATGGAGGAAGTGCACCACACCGGCAGGCGTGAAACACACTAGGAAGATGGCAAACACCAGAGAACTGGCTTTCATGTAGGCGGCCCAGTCCAGATGTGACCGCTGAAGCTCGCACATGATCCGACCGTAGCACAGGACCGTCACCACCAGCGGGCCCAAGAGTCCCACCAGCGTCAGGAAGAGGTTGTAGTGCAGCAGGAAGATGTGCGAGCCGAGGTCCAGCGGCAGCACGTCGTGGCAGGTGGTGCGGCCCAGCTCGTGGATACGAAAGCTCTGCCGCACCAGCAGCTGGGGTGTGACGGCGGCGGCGAACACCCCCCAGACGGCCACAGCAGTCCAGGTGGTGTAGCAGCGCTTAGGGAGACGCTTGTAAGTAAAGGGATGGACCACGGCCAGGTAGCGCTGGATGCTGATGCAGGCCAGCGTGTGCGCCGAGCAGTAGAGGTTGCCATAGAAACATGCCGTGACCACCCGGCAGGCGGCCTCTCCCAGCACCCAGTGGTTGCCATGGAGATGGTAGTGGGCCTTGAAGAAGAGCGAGACCAGCAGGAGGAGGTCAGAGACCGCCAGGCTGCTGTAGAGGATGGCCGACGACACCGCTCGCACCTTGGTGGCCAGCGCGCTCAGGATGGCCACGTTGGCCGGGACCCCCACGGCCACGACCAGCATGTAGGTCATGGGGAGGACTTTGGTGCTCAGCGGGCCGTTCAGGTACCCAGCGGTGCTGTTGCTTAGCAACCGGAGTCCGGGAAGTGAGGCGGCGGGAAGGTGTGTCCTGTTCGAAGAGAAGAAGCGGGTCCGTGCCAGCGGTTGTCCTTTGAAGGTTCTGGGAAACACAACTTGGGTCGTGTTCTTCTGCACTTGATTGTTTAACTTCTTTTCACCTGCCACAAAAACATTCCATTAGGTGCACCGGAACAACCTAAAGTCGGTCGTGTCACCAACATATTACATAAAAGCTCTCCGTATGACGACACAATGACCAAAAACACTTTTTTTTTATGACTTGAAAATGTCAAATCAATCAATAAATACACCCATTTCTCCGATTACGGGCTTTAGTCACAACTTTCCAGATTTATAGGCAGTTAGTCAAAATATTGTCACGTGATGATGTAATGACATGTTAAAACCTAGTAGCGATATACTTTGTAAAAAATGAAAATAATAACATAAAAAAACATATTGAGTCATACTTCATATTAAATGGCTTTCCAGATCCCAAATTATTTGGTGAAAATACCCTCAGATGATGATATGAAAAAAGTTTTGAAATAGCAAACTTGATTGCAACACGTCATTATATTCAAGGCCTCTTTTTTTCCAAATATCGTACAGTACTGTGATGATACAGTTATCCGAAAATATATATTGTTACAAGCCAAAACAAGTTGATAAGGTAAACCCCCACAAATAGTGATTGTTGGTCTTTTCTGCTCATTCCACTGTCCTACTAAAATCCTACCAAATTCTCATGAAAATGAAGTTAACGTGGGAGGCAACGTACAAAATGTCCTAGGAAGCTCAGCTGTGAAAACACGATGAAAAACATTTGGATTGTGTGAGGCACACCCTGGACAAAACATGTTGCCTGAATCAACACGACTGTCAAAAGTGAAACAGAAGCCTTAAAAAAAAATCATTAAAAAAATGTGAGCTTTCATTTCATCTCTTACCTTTCTTCTGAAGCGTTCCGTTGAGACAGAGCACCAGAACCAGCAAAAATAAATATTTCCCCATGTTTTTGTGCGCCTTTGACCCGCATGCAGCTCAACACACTCTGTTACTCTTTTACTTCACCATGGGGGGGCTTCCATGTGGGTTGGCCTCTGTGAGGCTCTTACCCGGGCGATGTTTCTGATCCTTACTGCATTACGTGCTTTGCAATGTTCAAAGGTGACAGCCCAGCGATTACATAACTTGGTTTTATTTTTTTCCTAATGCAGACTTCATAGCTCATATCTCCAATTTGGCTTCGAAATATGATTCCTTATCGTGCAGTCATAACTAACTACATGCAGAGGAAATATCTGCCAGGAAACGATAAACTTGTCTCAACACGAGCGGCTCCACCTTGTGTCATTTCTGTTTCGCTTTTCCAAATTGCAGGCCCCATTTGGCCTTCTGTGGCTATTTACCTCTTAATAACACCATTATCAAGTCACAATTACAGAAACCACATATTTAAAAAAAGACCAAAAAATGTTGACTTTTTTTTGTTATGAAAAATAATCCCAAAATGGAGTGCAATTTTTGTTTTGCATTATGTGGCGGCCATTTTAATTTAACAAGCATAGAGAGATACATGAAGCGAGTGGTGAAACTAGAGGGAATGTCGGTTTGGGATTAGATTTTAAGTTTGTAGCTAAAGTTGGGGTTTGGTCCATAACTTTGTTTTTATCTTCTCTTCTTTGTCAACCAGTCGTATGATCATATGAAACCATTGCCATCAATTTGCTTGTCACAGCCACAAAAACAAGATGACGCCCACATTAGCTGCGTTCTTCCTAATTTGAAGCGAGAGGAAGAACACTTGTTTACATTTGCTGTACTGAGAGATCCCAAAAATAACTCAAGACGAGTCAACAACAGGAAACTGTTTTATCGCATGGAAACGCAGACGAAGAAGCTCAGCACCTATTGGAAACGAGAGCGAAATCACTTCAAACAAGGACCCACGTCACCATGTTCCGGGACTTCCTGTTGCTCCTCTGCAGCTCAAATCTGACTGGATGATGTCGACAGCGAAGGGATAACAGCAGAAAGTAAAAACAATGAATCTTTTTGTGACTGGCACTGTGCCAAGGAACTTCATTTTGGATGTGGACCCCAGAGATTTGACTCGCCAACTCCTTGCTTAACCTAAACCTCCTTTGATGTCTTTAAAATGCGTCAAACAATTTGGATGCAAACTATACTTTGCGTTGGCTTTCGGTGTTCATTTTAAATGCATTCATTTTGGAATTGCGGTATGTCCACACAGAAGTAGGTCAAACAGTCTTTTGAGAATAGCAGTTTTTACTATGATTGGGGTCTTTCAAAGCATTTTTTAAAATGATGTTTTCCAAAAACTTACTCTTGCACTGAACATTCTTTCAGTATTTTTTAAGGAAGCTACTTTAAAAAATGTATTTACTTTGCTTTTAAAGATCTTTTTGTTCGTTTATGTTTTCAAGTTGTACTTTGAAATGTGCAAAGCACACTGTGAGGTCGTGTATGAATTGTGCCATATAATTAAAGCTGCCTTGCAGAATAAGATTAACAATAATGATAATAATATCTGGGGATATAAAACATCTTTAAATTACAGAAAATTAATACGTTTTGTAACGTGCTGCTGCTGTTGTCTTTTTGGACATTCGGACTATAAAGTCTCGTCTCCAGTTCGGTCATCGAACTCCTGGCTGTTATCTGGCTACAGGGGTGACTGGAAACGTGACGTAATCTCCCATGGAATGTCGTTCCGCTCGCCGCTGACTGGTCTGGTCGCAAATCGGGCCCACTTTTGGGGTGGGCGGAACCATCAGAACATCCTGAGAACGCAGAGCAGCAGCAGCCCACTACATCGACAGACTCTTCGAGATACGTTTTATTCTGACGTTTTATTCTGTTCTTCGTCCTTGTATTCGATTGCTGGAGCTGCCAAATGTCTCGATCAACGCTTCCCGCCCTGCTGCTGCTGCTTGCCGTGAGCGCATGCGCCGGATTGGCAGCCCACCACAATAGTAAGTTTTATGCGTCTGTGATATTAATGATAAAGATAATAAAGTTAACGTTACTAAGCGATTTTAAAAAAACGATCATTTTTGTTCCTCATGTCGTATGTGTAAATATCTTTGGAAATTATGAACACCGTTGTACCATGGGCTGACGTCACCACTCCGCTTTAAAGCGGTTGAGTCACATCTTTGACGTTCAATAAAGTTCAACGACTTAATTGATGATTTGGAACTAGCAGATGCTTGCTCTATGATGCTGGTAACAATTCTTTAAAATCTGAATTGGAATTATTTTTTTCAATTGAAGATAACTTTCTTTATACCTAATTAGCATATTTAAATGTTTTTTTTTAAATCAGAAACTTATGAGAGGTATTTCACGTTTATGTAATTCATTGAAAGGTGGATTACAATAAAAGAAAAAAAAATCTAAATAGGCAACATGGTGGTCGACTGGTAAGTATGTCTGTTTCACAGTGCAGAGGTCTCGGGTTCGATTCCTGGATCGGGACTTCCTGTTTGTGGTTTGCATGTTCTCCCCGCGCTCGTGAGGATTTTCTCCCGGGCCTCCGGTTTCCTCCCGCACTCAGCACCCCCACGACTCTCGTGAGCCTAAGCGGTTTGGATGGATGGATGAAAGCACACATTTTTTTAAATGATACTGCACTATTGCAAATGTTTTCTTAAAAAGAGTAGCACCTCTTAGTATTTGTTAGCATATGCCGACATGCTAATCAACTAAAGGCTATATTAACAAAATACTTGTGTCCAGAAACCGCCACAGGACGAATGTTCTCCTACTTCGATGCTTCCTTCACCGATGAACCGTTCGCCTTGGAGGATGTATATGATCTCGAAGTGGACCGGAGGGTGAACAGAACCCCGAGGGTCAGAGGCAGCTTGCGAGTCAGCAACGTGACTGCCATCTCAGAGGAGGTACGCGGCTTCCTGACGGGCCGCCTTTCCACAGTGATCATCCCATCATTCTACGCCATGGTGTGCCTACTCGCCGTGCCCATCAACGCCTGCGCCGCTCTGGCCTTCTCGCGCCGGATCCGACCCAAGAAACCTGCGGCCATCTACATGCTCAACCTGGCGTGTGCCGACCTGCTCTTCGCCGTCCTCCTGCCCTTCAAGGCGGCATACCACTTCTCCGGGAACAACTGGGTATTCGGCGAGTCCATGTGCCGTATGGTCACTGCCGCCTTCTATTGGAACATGTACTGCTCAGTCCTCCTGGTGGCCTGCATCAGTGTGGACCGTCTCCTGGCCGTTGTGTACCCAATTGACTCGCTGACATGGAGGAGGCCTCGCAACGCCATCCTAGCCTGCATTGCAATGTGGGTCATGTCACTCGCCGGCACTGTACCCTTGGTCATCTCCGAGCAAACGTTCTACCTGAAAGAGCTGGACATCACCACCTGCCATGATGTCCGGCCAGTGGGTGAGGTGGTTGGGCTCTACGGGAAGTACTTCATTGCCCTGTGCGTCGCCCTCTTCGTCGCCCCACTGCTGGTCACTACAATCTCTTACACACGTGTGATTTGGTCGTTGAGCCGGGCCCCTCGCGGCGTTTCCGGAACCTCCCGTCGGAGAACTAGGGCCCTGGTGATGGCGCTGACAGTGCTGGTGATCTTCTTATTGTGCTTCGCGCCCACAAACTGCCTGCTCTTGGTCCACTACACGCAGCTCCATGATGGGGTGTACCAGGCCGGTGATGCCCCCGAGGGCACGTACGTCGCCTATCTGGTCTTTTTGTGTTTGGGGAGCCTCAACTGTCTGCTGGACCCGGTGCTCTACTGCTTCGGTTCATCCCAGTGCCAACGAGAGCTCATCGGGGTGATGAGGTGTCAGAAGATAGCCACGAGCTTCAGCACCAGCTCATCGGACTCTTACAGGTCCAGCAGCAGGACTATCCTGAAGTCTAGCCGCATGGAAAGCTCAGAGCAAAACGTCACGTTTGCCAAAAAGGATTCCTTGCAAGGGAGCCATGGTGGGCTGTACAAGAAACTTCTGGTTTGATGACTGATCCAAGACCACTGACTGCATTTCTACCACAGCATCATCAGAATCAATCATTTTAAAAAAGATTCACCCTTGTGGTTGGGTCTGATGTGCATAACGTATTTCATTAGATAAGTACTCTTCCCAGAATTTTTTAGTCTCCTTCAGATGTGTGTTTCAATTTCAAGAATTAGGATTTAAATGTACTTCTGCAACTTTTTGGGGTGGGCTACATACTGTGGCTCACCCTCGACTGGATGGCTACTTGCCGATAAAACAAAAAGAAATCAAACAACAGGAGGGGTTCCGACAATTAGTTCATGTCCTGGTTGCATTCATGGCTGTTATTTTTGCTAAAAGCTTTGTTCTTGTTTTTACTGCCGCCTGTAATGGTCCACAGGAACCTTCTTTGATTTCTTTGGTGGGAATGTAGATTGTCCCAATGATTTTTATTTTTACCACATAAATGTGAAATGATATTAAGCATTTAAGCACAATGGACTTTTCATTTTGCACACTACAACTATTTAAGCTGTTACATTGTAATGTTTAGCAAAATCCATATTTGTACGTGTTACGTGTATATTTGCTCACTTTGTTAACTGATATCTTCCTTTACACTATCTTTGTTAAATAAACATGTTTCAAACCACTTTTTGAATCTCTTTGGCAATGATACCACACTCTTATCCTGCAAAGATAAACCAGCAGGCTTTTCATGCTGCTAGCAAGTGCTTTTGCTTCCCCCTGTTGACCATCATGAGAATTCCATTTCCATTAAGCCAAACTCTTCTTGTTTTATCCATTAGATGGCGCCAGAGGAAAGATTTTGACCACATTCAAACATTTTATGTTTAGTCATTTAGATCACGGGTTAATTGTTGACTAGATTTGATAATATTATAATTGAGAGTATTAGATTAATTATAGATAGATGGTTAGATTTGTGTGTTTTTGGTTAAAAAAAAAAGTTGACAGAATAACGTGTTTGTCGGTGTCTGAATGATTAGTACAGTAGTAGGAGTATGACCACAAATGGCACCGCGCGGTCGTGTTTCACCGTGACGTCACCAAGGTGTGAAGGCCAGCTCTTCGTTGGGCGTAGACTTAAGACAGGGCAAACGCAAGTTGCCACGCCCGCCGACATCACTTGCACCAGCACCGACGGCGACGTCGTTGTTTTCGTGTATTATTTGTTTTATTTAACAAATAAACATAAATACGACGCCGCTATGACTACGCGGGATGGACGACTTGTGCTCGTTGTCTTTCTCCTTCCTTTTCTACATACCTGCTCGTGTGACACAGGTTAGTACGTTTTGTTTACCTATGGAGAGCGGAACAATTTCGGACGTTGAAGTGGTCCAAAAAGCACAGATAAGAAGAAAACACACGTCGTATTTATGTCTTTAATCATGGGATGGAATATAGTAGGTTTTGTAGAAGTACTGTGTGGAGTTTTAATTGCTGGTTTAAGTCATGAATGCAGGTCGAACGTGGAGGTGAGGGTGGGTGTTGTGTGTGCTGTCATGTGACATGAAGTGGCGCTTCTCTCTGACGTCCGTGTACCTTCCGGAAAATCTCCTTTTGGGGAAGTGCCTCACGGTTGATAGCGCAATTTTGTCCTGTCGACCCACACAGTGTCAACAATACAACAACAAATGTAAAACAAATCAGTTTCTTTGACAACCACTAATGTAAAAATAAAACCAGGAACTCCATGCAAAACACAAGCAATGTTTTTTTTTTAATCTATTAGTGGTTCAATGGTTCACCAGAACTGGCCGAATTGTCCTGGGTTGGAAATACTAGTTAAGGTCTTATACGACTAAATATTTGTTTGGTGATTCTCCTTAAAATCTAAGCCCCGTCATTCGACTTTCTTATTAAATCCCAGTTACTTTCTCTGCACAGAGGACTTGCGAGGTTTCACCGGCACTGAGACAACCGGCGGGATTTTGTTGGGCCTGCATGCCCAATCGGTCCTGAGCAGCGGCCTCACCACCATCTTCCTGCCAATCGTTTACATTGTGGTGTTTGTTGTGGGCCTGCCTGCCAACGCCATGGCTGTCTGGGTGTTCCTTTTCCGCACGAAGAAGAAGCACCCGTCGTCCATCTACATGGCCAACCTGGCTCTGGCCGACCTGCTCTTTGTCATCTGGGTGCCGATGAAGATCGCCTATCACTTCAACAACAACAACTGGACATACGGTGAAGGGCTGTGCAAAGTCCTGGTGGGCTTCTTCTACGGGAACATGTACTGCTCCATGGCTTTTATTGCCTGCATCAGCGTTCAGCGCTACTGGGCCGTGGTTCACCCGCTGGCGCAGCGCCGGCGTGAAAACACAGTAGCCTACGTGTCTTCAGCGGCCATCTGGGCGACGGTGTGGCTGCTCACTGTGCCGCTCTACCTGTATGACCAGGAGGTGCGCGTGGTCAACCTGAACATACTCACCTGCCATGACGTCACCCGGCCCAGCCAGAAGAAGATGGCAGCAGGCTACTTCCTCACTATGGGCTCAGTGGGCTTTGTGGGGCCAGCCACCGTGTGCGCCATCTCCAATGTGCTGATGCTGCGAGCACTGCGCAGCAGCATGACGGTGGACGCCACCGTGTCCAAGAAGCGGCGCAAGGCGGTGGTGCTGATCATCACGGTGCTGCTGATGTTCATGGTGTGCTTTGCGCCCAGTAACATCATGCTCCTGGTGCACTATGTCTTGCTCCTAAATGAGGTGCCCAACAACCTCTATGGCTTCTACATCTCCACGCTGTGCCTGGCCAGCCTCAACAGCTGCATCGACCCCTTCGTCTACTACTACATATCGGACGACTTCCGCCAGCACGTCAAGAACACGTTCCTGTGCCGGAGCCAGCGCACGGTGGAGAGGATGCGCGTGTCCTTCAGCGCGCTCAAGTTCTCGAAGAAGAACAACACCTACATGTCCGACTCAGGTGGAAACACAGGCAGCTCGCAGTGCTAGCCGGCGTTCCAATCCTCTCCAGATAACAGACTGAGTTGAGTTGTTACTTTTCTAAATAGGGCAGCACAAAAGTACCACTGGTTGGTAAGCACATTTGCCTCATCGTTCTTAGGTTTGAAGCTTCCTCTCACATTCCCAAAATATTCAATGTAGACTCTAAATTGGCCATAGATTTGAATGTGATGACCAGTCCAGAATGTAATTCACTGTCTCCTCTCATAGGTACAAAGAATACATGTTTAAGGTTTTGTCAGGTTACTCAGGTTTCCTTTTGCATCCCTAAAACATGCATGTTGGGGTTATTATTGTCTGTGCATCAGTCTAAGAACCTCCATAACCGATTGGGACCCCAAAACAGTTGGGGAGGGACAACCACTATGCACATCTGAACATTGAAATGTTTTTGTTTGTTTGTTTGTTTTTTTTTTCAGTGGTGACTACATGTACTATTGCTATTGTTGAACATTTTTGTTTTTGTTTGAAATCTTACACTGTGAAATTAAATAAATTGTGGATTTTAAATATACTTCAATTCAGACTGTGATTCTACAGGTGTTGGTTGGTGTTTATTGCCGAACATTGTTTTTAACATGTCACAATGCATGTCCATACCCTGTTGAATTATTCTCTGAATTATTCAGCAATGTTGTCAAAACGGTATCATCTGGATATTTGATTAAAAATGGATTATTTGAGGATGAACGGCAATGGTCTGCATGTATGGTGAAGAGTGGAGCTGAACTCACACAGCCCCTATTCGTGGACACATTTGGGTGAACAATTTTGAGGCTCATCCCTCCACATAGACAGTGGCCACAGAGTAGGATTTACACTCCCCTCCAAAACAAGGACGCAAAAAACGCAAACGCAAATTTACAGGAACAAATTTAAGAAAGACATAAGTGACGTTTTGTAGTGAATTACGAGAAATGTTAGTCGATTTGTTCTGGCTTTGTTCAGACACAAAACAGTCATAGTGTAATCTGACACGATATATTATAGATAGTATTCATCCCCACATCTTCTTACTCCCGAAACATGTTTTGTTTGGTATTATTGTTTAGAATATAACTGCCCTTTCACAATTCTACTTAATAACCTGTATTATTCAAGCAAGATTTTAGCATAGATCAAAATTTATGCATAACAAAGCAACTTCTGTTGATTTTTTTTGGGTAGATACAGGTATAAATAAATGTACTCCTCTCTTGCCTGTTTGTACCAAACGAAAACCTATGAAAACATATCATGACTGCAAACTTCATCATTTAAAAGTTGGGCTCCGCAACATCTACTTTGTGTGATTTTTATACATGTCATAAACTCCCTGTCGTGTTTGAAGAAGTTTGTGAAGTTAGATATATTTTAGATTGACATACTTTTCCCCCCATGTTTTATATCCAGTACTAAGTTTTTGTTGTCTGCTTTGTTAGTTGAAGTGGGGAAAAACGACTCGCTGACGTCACAAAGACGCGCAGGCTCAGCCAGGCAGGTAGTCTCGGGGCGTGGTCGCTGAGCCTCGATGGTACCGGGGTGGACGAGTGGGCGGATATTTATGTTAAAATACTTACTTTCGGGGCGCGGACACAGCACGGAGCCAAAAGTCGAACGTGAAGAGAACCGAGCGAGTGGACGGAAGCTAATTGAATAGAAAGGGAGAAAAAAATGGACCCAGCTCACTTTTTGGCCCTCTCCTTGATCGTCTTGTGTCAGTTTTGGTTCGCGGATGGCGCAGGTAATTTTTTTTCCCGAATTTACTCTGTTAGTCTTGATTCACCCGGATATGCAATTCGGTGATTAAAATGACTTTGTTGACCCCAAAAAATAAATCCACTAACTGATCATCGATACATCAACTTTTGACCGAGTCAGTGCTCCAACCTCGGCTTCTGTCACCTCCGAGTTGGGACTTGTGTGGGAAAATATTGTGGTTTCGACGAGGCTCGTCTGACTTGCCCACAATTTGAATACAACCAAATATTAACCCCTGGCAGTTTAAACCATCGGAAGAGCCAATGCGAATTTAATTTAACCGACTTTGGGCTTTAAAATGCAAAGTTTTGAGATGTTTCGATTAAAACAAATCATTGGGTGCTGTCTACACTTGTCAAAACCTCACATTTATGAAAGCAGAATTAAATAAAAATATGAGAACCTGAGACATCCAGTGATCATACCAATACAGTTGGACTTGTTCTACTCCACAGTCTCAACTTGGCTACTAAAAAAAAATATTAAAAAATGTATATATTTATTTAGCAGATTAATAACATTTGAGTACAGTATGGCCTTGTTCTTCTCCATTCTTGTTATTTACTGGCAGTCCCTGCTCCCTAATGTGGTGTGGTTTTGCATTGGAAATGTTGAGCTACAAAATAGTGTTTCATGTTTATTGCTTGATCAGATTTGGAACATTTGAAGATTGGTGGGTAAAAAGTTTTTTTTTGTTACCATGTTACTACTGTATACTCTTCATGCTGCACTACTTTACAATGAACAGTTTTTTTTAACCCATCCTCTGTTATTCGCAAAGCTGAAAGTGTGTTTCAGCGTGTCTTTTGCTGTTAGCATTTTTCTGTTTATACTGTAAATACCAAAAGAACTTAACGACTTAGCATTTGTATAAAGCTCTCATGCCCATATTTGGTTTGCGCACATGTGATGTCACATCAGTTTGTGCCTGCGTGCCATTTAGACTCATTTGCTAATACTATTGCTGAGCCTCATACTCCTGATTCTCTCCCTTTTAAGTGATGCAATCATCCCTGGAAGGGGTCAATTATTACTTTTTGCTGTTTCTCTGCAATTGCAACAATGTCATGTAGTTAAAGAAACAAAAAAAGACCGGGTTCTGAAAAAATGGTTTACAACACTCCAATTTTCAAACATGGGCATTTAGTTATAAATGGCCAAATTAAAGACATACCTGCTCATTTTAGCTTAGCGTTTTACTGTGCCAGATGTGGCTGTCACAGTGCAGTGGTACCTTTACATAGGCCTCGCTTAATGCTAACATATTAAGGAGAACACTATTGACATGCTGATGAATCGATTATAAATGGCAGCCGTAGTTTTGTCGTGTTTGAATTATTGATTTTTTATTTTTGTATTTTTTTGTATTTTTCCCAGTGGGTGGCCGCGGCTTCTTTGGCAGCAGAGACCCCGAGTCCTCGGAGCTGGTGGTGGTGGACCGCGCCACCATGGAGACCCTACAGAGCGGCCTGACCACCGTCTTCCTGCCAATCGTTTACATTGTGGTGTTTGTTGTGGGCTTGCCTGCCAACGCCATGGCTGTCTGGGTGTTCCTTTTCCGCACGAAGAAGAAACACCCGTCGTCCATCTACATGGCCAACCTGGCTCTGGCCGACCTGCTCTTTGTCATCTGGGTGCCGCTCAAGATCGCCTATCACCTGGCCGGCAACAACTGGACGTACGGCGAGGGTCTGTGCAAGGTCCTGGTGGGCTTCTTCTACGGGAACATGTACTGCTCTATTTTATTCATCGCTTGCCTCAGCGTGCAGCGCTACTGGGTGGTGGCGCACCCGCTTTCAAAACAACGCAAGAACAACAAGGTGGCGGTGGGCGTGTGCGTGGCCATCTGGATTTTTATCTGGCTCACCACCACGCCGCTCTACTTGTACCAGCACACGGCTAAGCTGCGCGAGCCCGCCATCACCACCTGCCATGACGTCAGCGTCATCCTGGACATTGAGAAGCCCTTTGAGTCTATCCGCCTGCCTTACTTCTACTTCATCCTGATGGGCACTGTGGTGTTCCTGGTGCCCTGCGTCATCATCACGCTGGCCTACATTCTGCTTCTGCGGACACTAGGCCGTGGAATGGATAACAGCGCGGCGGCTAAGAACCGGCGGAGGGCGGTGCTGCTCATCATGATTGTGCTGCTCACCTTCCTGGTGTGCTTCATCCCCAGCAATATCATGCTTGTGTTGCATTACTCGCTGCTCAAGAAAGGGGTGGTGGACAACGGCTACGCCTTCTACATCACCACGCTGTGCCTGGCCAGCCTTAACAGCGTACTGGACCCCTTCATCTACTACTTCGTGTCCGACGATTTCCGCCAGCACGTCAAGAACACGCTGCTGTGCCGCAGCAGCCGGGCGGTGGAACGCATGCGAGTGTCCTTCAGCTCCATGAAGTACTCCAGGAAGAGCAAGTCGTACGTGTCGGACACGGGGACCACCCAGAGCAGCTCGTGCTAGCAGGCAAGTGGACGGACGGTCGGACGGACGGACGGGTACCTCTGCCAAGGATGGACTTTGAATGAAATGCAAGCTGCTTTTGGTACTAGTCCGTCCGGCCAGACTGTCAATTTCCACGAAAGACTTTCAAAGTATTTTTAACCTCATTTAGTGTTACATCATTTTGTAAATAAATACAGAAAAACAAAAAGCTGACCGTTCTTTTCAATGACTGCAAGCCGCATGGTGACACTACCAGACGGGTATTCCTGAAATGCAGCTTTCCCCAGTCTTTTCCTTCCCAGATAAACTGTTCAATCGAGAAAAGTGGTCTTTGCTAACCTAAAGCTTCAAAAGCCACAGTCTTGCTTTGCACGAGTGGTAAGCTACAGTATTAATGTCAACCCCGGACGATCAGTTTCAATGCCAGAAGGAAAGAGTCCATTAAAGACACACAAAGTCACAGATACTACAGTCGAACGCGAAGATGTCAACCCCAATGGGACAAAAATAATGCCTGTATCTCACATCCGCGTAATTGTGTTGAATACCACAAAATAATTTAAAAATCTGATTCATTAGTGGGTTCACACCATCTCAGTTTCGCAAATTGTAGAATAATATCAAAAAGCATCCACCCCCACCCCACCACAGAAACACCCTGCCCCCACCTCCAGGGTCCGTGATGAAACCCTACCTGGGTCAGGCCAACTGTTTGTGAGAGGTAAATGATTGTTGCCGAAGTGTTCTTTTGTTCTTCACTGCTGTTTTGTTTGTGAGTCACATTAAACCTGCTGCAAGCAGACAAAAATCTTGCATCCATATTTCTTAATGTGTTCCTAGTTTTATGTCTTACAAGTGAACCCCCCCCTCCCCTCAGCTGATAACAAGAAAGTGAGGAGATGATTAACTTTAAACTAACAACACAAACCAAAGCCATACAAGACGCACTCTTAACAGTCCACCTTTGACCTGAAGGAAAAAAAGGTAAAATAGCCGTATATATGTATGTGTGTGTGTATCCACTTATATTTATATTTACAACTTTGGTGTCAACCAGTGTCTCTGAACGGATGTGACAGGGTGACACGAATGGATCGCCGCATGTGCCAAGCAGGTTAGTGATTCACTCTCGCACATATGACCTCTGAGCAGTGTCATCTTGAGGTGTCGTATTTCTATCCTGCATACTCTAGGGCAGAGGTTACTGTGAGCTTTACTTTCACAGCGAAGGAGCCGTTTGAGATTGATTTTGCAGAAAAAGCAGGAAGAGCAGAGGTGGCAAAAGTCTTCCCAATGTATTGAAGTGGATGAGACAAATTATCCATTTTAGAGCGCCGATTTAAATCTCAAGGTGGTTCTGTAGGTTTTGGTTACCTGCATAAAGGCTCCCGCTCCTACCCCTATTTTGGGTCTGTGCGCTGCCTGTTTCCCTTGACAACAGCCCCCTATAACAAAGCTTTTAACGACAATGCTGAAGTACTGTGTGTACCGAACTGAATGTTTAACGCAAATGTGGATGTGGTTCTACTTCTCGTATAGAGTTGCATATTTTTGGTGTCGTAACAAGCGGCTATATGGCCCTGAGCTTCTCGTAAATGCCAACTGTTCTTTTCCACCTGCGTCGATGTATGGACATAGTTCCTCTCCTGCGAGTTTTTACATTTTTTTTTTAACTTCCTGTTTTGCTGATTTTAAAGGCTTCTTGGGTGTGATGGTGGGCGGCTGTGACGGGTCCGCTCGAGGCGTCTGTGCTGCTAAAATAAACATGACCCTCTTGCAACAGACATACGATTGATTCGACCAGCGAAGGGATTGAAGGACTAAGGTCAGTGTGACACAGTCATTGATAGTCGACTAACAAAGAGCACGGAGCTCGGGCTCCGGAAAATAGAGAGTACGCGGCAAGCTCATGGCGCCGAACGAATTTAGTTTCCACGACACGGGAATTGAGCCTTCCTGTCCATTTAGAGAGTACGCGGCAAGCTCATGTCCGCCGAAACGGAATTTAGTTTCCACGACACGGAATTGAGCCTTCCTGTGCAATTAGAGAGTACGCGGTAAACTCGTGACCGCTAAACGGAACTTAGTTTCCACGACACAGGAATTGACCCTTCCTGTGCAGTTGAGATAGTCGTGTAGCAATAAAATAAAAAAATAGGCTACGACTACAATTGAGAGTACGCGATAAACTAGTGACCGCGGAAACGGAACTTAGTGTCTACGACACAGGAATTGATCCTTCCTGTGCGGTTGTGAATGTTGCGAGCTTGATGTGTGAATGGCGCGCAGACCGGTGTTTGGGTGAATGTATATTGTGATTGGGGATTACAATACCACGGGGTATTGTGTCCCATATAAAATAGAGTAAAGTAGTGAACATTGAATCCAGAAATACCAACTCCAGTTTGGTGTTATGGTTGATGTTTGATTTGACGCAGGCAGGTACCGACGTAGTGAGGCAACATGACGACGGTGAGACCATGTTCGAGTCTTGAGCGCGAAAAAAAGCAACACAACAAACAAGGAAAGCTGTTTGATTCCTCTAAATTAACTCCAGAAAGACAGCAATTATTCAAGGAGGGTAGATGTTTTTACTGTGGCGTGAAAGGCCATATAGCGCGACTGTGTAGGCGTAGAAAGAAAGACGAGGTGAAAAAAGAAAAAACAACAGACCTACACGCGGCTTCGGGAACCTCAGATTTAAGGCAGTCTTAGGGGCCCCACATATAAAAGGTGACGACACCCTTGTTTCTGTTTTGACGGGCGAAGTGTCGGAATGTGGTGAAGTCCAACAAGGACCTATCAAATCAAACTGCCCTGAGTTTGGAGGTGCCGAATTGAGGATAGTGAATGAATGCTCATCGATAATGCGATGTAATTATACATATTTATTAATGAAACAGAATAAATTTAGTCTACAAACAATGTTTGTTAAGGGAAGGTTTTTACAAAAAAAAAAAAAGGGGGGGGTGAGCAGAGGTGATCTTCCTCGCGGATAGAGAGAGACACGACCAGAAAGGAGGGGGCATGTGGGGCATGTAAGGCTGTTCGGCATTGCGTGAAAGGAAACAATTGATGGTGTATATGAGGTTCAGTGGTTTCACTGATGAGGAGATTAAAAGGTTGGAGTTATTTAACTTGGTTGAGAGTGATAGCGAGGTGAATCTTTTAGTTTTTCTGTAGAGTTATGTCTGCGATGAGAATGTGTGCTTTATTGATCTTTGCATGTGCGTAGATAAACGCGACTCTTGGGGCGTCTCATGACGTCATGTTTGTTTCGTTTTCTGGCTTGCCCGGTGAAGAGAGTTTGTTCGGCATCTAATGGGATTAAAAGGGAACTTCTTACCACCAGTTAAGTTTCAATTTTTCAACCGGCGCTACATGTAGTATGTGTAATACTGATTAATTGAAAATGGATGAGGATAGATGTGGAGACACACAGTTTTTGATCTTATAGAGGATTTAAGGCAAGTGAAAACAATGTTGGTGACGAGACGTAATTGAAGAGAGAAGTTTAGCATGTTGAAGAAAGGAAAAGAAAACCACACACACACAGGAGACGTTGGGCACGGTGATGCGGCAAAAGAGGTGGTCATCATGTGTTTCAGTCGACATGAGCCAGAAGGTCGCAGGATGTTTAGAAGGCTGTTCGTAAATCATAAACACACAGAAGTGGTGAGGAGATGATAGTGAGTGGTCGTATGTGGGATATTGTTAGGTTTCTGGAAGAATGGTGAACATGCATGCGTGCAGTGAAGGCCTTTATTTGGGATGACTTGTGAGTGTTACATGTCTGTGGGTTTTTCATTATTTGTTTGATAGCTGCTCCTGTTATGTTGATATTTGCCGGGAACTCAGATTATAATACAGTGTTTTGTAGATTACATCCACAAAATGCGCATTTCTCTCGAAAACTGATAAGAACCATCATGCCTGCTAATGTTAGAGAAAGGATGGTCTTGTGCTATGGAATTATGTAAATTCGTTTTCAACTTTGCTGTCATTTAGTTGGGTTGTGCCTTAGAAATTTAGTTCAACACGAGAGCAAAATCTTCCAGTTTATCGGTGTTTATGTTTAAGGGTCATGTGTGGGCAATTTTGAATTTGGCTTTGTTAATTTAGAATGACTGCATGTTTGAAGGTCAGCAGGCATTTTTGAAAACCATGCCCTATGTGGTGTTTACCAGGACAGGGAGAGGGGAAAAAAAAAAATAAAAAATGCTCTCCACATTTACTCGAATGATTCCTTTCGACAATGCGTGGGTAGACATTGGCTAGATAAGCCACCTGGCAACCTTGAACAGTGCATGGGGCAAGCTCTGCATGTTGAAAGAGTGTTGAAAAAAAAAAAAAAAAGACAGAATGAATGAGCTGCTGGTGCACACTAACATGATGTTTTTGTCACCCACTAGACATTAATCTCGCATGGCTTGTATTCTCGATCTAATTTAACACTGAAAGATGCACAGTATTTAACCCTGTAACATTACCGCTTCCTATTGGGTGTTTGTTTGTTTGTCTGTCTGTCTGTTTGTTTGTTTGTTTGACATATAAACAAATTGTCAGGAATTGGCTGAAGAAAAGAAAAATAATCACAAATCTGAAAAACAAATGCTGTTCAGCTACCACATCAAATTGGGATACGTAAGTGCACAGCACACACAACAAGCGCTGATAATAAAATAACAATAGATGCAGCTTCTAAATTTTTGGAGGGAGAAATTACTGACTGTAAGCGACAGGATAACATGTTACAAATTGAATTCTATTTAATCTGCGGCAACAAATTCCAATCACTAAACAAAGATAAGAGGGGGACTACATTGCAAGATGGGGTTTATGTCAGCATTGACAGTGAACCCATTTTGCCCAAAATTCTTTTACGTCATGGAATACCTCACGCGTTGGCAGGGGAATGGTGTCTCTGGTTGGGGAACATTATACAACCTACTGTTTTAACCTATGTCGAGAACACATTGTGTGAACAGAGTAATTGATGAAACTGAATGCATGCTTCATATTGATTTGAGACACCATTACTCCTGCCGTCCAATCTGCAGGATTGGTGGGGAGTATTAATTCTATGGTTTAAATTCAGTTGAAGAAATGCATGAATGAAACACGCAGGCCCTGGGAACTATGCATAGATTTAGTTGAAATACACTAAGCTAATTTGTTTATATAATTTGTGAAATTACATGTCTAATTTGTAAAAAGGTATATGTATGTAATCATATTTGGTTGTATTAACTCATTTGGCTGATTTATGCAAGTAACTCAAGAAAAAAGAAAAAAACTGCACTGATCTTATATTTCTGGTATATGTGTTCTCCTTTAGCACATGTGAAAGGGGATGTCTATTTGAATAATAACCTACATTTTGCTAACAGATCTGGACCAGGGGTGTCAAACTCATCTTTGCCAAGGGCCGCTTTATGTTGCATCTTCCTTCGTTGGGCGGTACGATGGTGAAATTTAATTAAATACTTGTACAACTCAACTGTATTTATAGATGATCAATTTTGAAATCAGTCAAATTAACTATGATAGTTTGTTCAATTATTGCTTGAGTGAGTGTTAACAGGATTACACGATTATCGCAGAACCTCGACATTATTTGCTATATGTTAAAATTTGAGATTTCGGTACTAATTTTAGCAAGGATCATGGAAGTTGACGCGCTTGATTTGCTTTTGCGGGCCACATAAAATGATGTGGCGGGCCGGATCTGGCCCCCAGACTTCAAGTTTGACACCAGTGATCTAGATGATCTAAAAAAAAAATGTTGGAGAATTGTTTCATACATTTTTGTTTTTGATGGAAAAGTGTTTTATATCTATTTGATCTTTTCAATCTCATAAAGAAAAAGGAAAAGAGCACGAAAGCTTTTATGAATTTTTTTTGGGGGGAGGATTGGAGTCTTTTGTGTACAGTAATGTTGCTGAACTGAATATGAATTTATTATCGTTTATTGATTTGTTTAATTTTGTTTTTAGAATGGTGAAATAGTTATTGTTTACCGGTACTTAATTTTTGTTTGATTTTGTATTGTTGTGTTTCGGTTCACTTCTGTTTCGGTCTAAAAATCTATGTTGATATAGTTATTCTTCGCTGTGAGTGTTACTATGTTTCTTTCTTTTGTTCTTTAATGTGAATTGGGTTTCTATTGAATACAGAAGTACAGTATATTTTTAACAATTTTATAGGTAAATATCAATTATCGCGGCAGAGTTTTTCTTTTTCTTTTAAGAAACAAAAATAGAAAAAGAGGGGAATAATAGTTAGTGCAGAAAATAATTGGAAAACAATTGAGAAGTTTCTTTTACTCATGACTATGCTTCCGTTCACAGCAGAGGATATTTGAGATTCCATCTTCATTGGTGCAATTGGAGTTCCTCGTGGCGTACTGGGTGGGTATAAATTGGTTAACCAGGTTGCTGACGGGATCAACTGCCTCCACTACAGTGTCCAGAAGCTTGCAAATTATACAAAGGAAGCCGTTTTGGCTATTGGAAGTAAAACAATTGACAGTCACCTCTCTGATGGCGCTCCGGACCGCACAGCGGTCAATGTGCTCTGGCTGAGGCCAATGGAGCGTGTGCGATATGTGGTGAACGGTGCTGTTCAACCACGCCCTGAGGGCCTCGTACACTGAACCGGACCGTTCCGGCGTGACCACGCCCTTGTCGTCAGAGAAGTGGTGGGTAAGACCTTCGTGACGTTTAAAAAAGAAAATGCTCTGCTTATCCGGTTTATCACTACAATTAGTACGCCCACGACGTCTAAAGTGAATGGAATGTACCCTCTGCTGTTACTTTTGGATGGTAA
The DNA here is from genome assembly GCA_026261675.1 of Hippocampus mohnikei. NCBI lineage: Eukaryota > Metazoa > Chordata > Actinopteri > Syngnathiformes > Syngnathidae > Hippocampus > Hippocampus mohnikei. The sequence continues at coordinate 2,641,837 of JAKGUB010000344.1, forward strand.
AGGTTCTGACATAGAAAACGGCTCGGCTAATGGAGACATGATTTCACTTCAATATCGAAATGTGATAGGTGATTTTAACCTCTTTTCCTATATTGTTTCTCTGAATATAACTCTGTTTACATATACAACATGAGTCCACTGAATAAAGTCCGACAGGAATGTTCTGTGTGATGATATGAGTGGAAAACAAGGGAATATTAGGTTGCTTGTTTTTAGTTAGCATACATTTGCATATTAGTAGTGATGAATTGATTATGCTTGCAATGAAGAACGCTTATGCTTTTAATAAAAATATGCTTTTAATGAAACTCACATTTATAATAGGAGAAAGCTAGGTGCACTGTGTGACGGTTGAGACAACTACATCAACACCGGCTGCAACTTGGAGTCTTCATTGGAGTAATTATTGCACACAAATCCACCTTGGGCTCAACGATCCCACCACCTGACAATGGAAAAAACCCCAACAAAAACAACATCTACTGATCCAGCACCAGCTGCCACCTGTTGATGATATCATTCACCAGAGGTTGATTTCACGGTATACGGGCAGAATAACCCCGGTGTGTCAACCTGAGACCAGGTAGTAAACCTAAGGTCTTGAAGAAACCAACTGCGCTTTCGTTCAATTTCGTCACTGCAGAGCCTCCTCCCGTTTCAGAACGAGCTCGAGAACTCCCTCCCGCCACAAACCTCTCCCTCAACATTCCTGCTCAAACTTACAATAGCCTCTCTCACCTGATTACTGTATCTGTTTAAACTCTTGAAACAAAGAATTCAATGTGAAGTCCGTGTCTTCTCCTCCCCCGGGAAAAAAAAAAAAAAAAAAGGGGGAGATAGGGAAGTGACTGTTCTACTTGTTTGTGAGCTAAAGCTTAATAATGTTATGTCTAACCATTATGACCGTCCAAATAGTTGTTCCAGCCCTATGACGAGAATTCAACACTTAAAGTTGAGCAGAGCACACACGTGGATTTACATATTTTTCAGAAAAAACTTTTTCATAGTATGTTATTGTTGACATGTCTTCAAAATTAGTTGAACTGTACCAAAGTACCCGTGATGTTTCGGAAACTGTTGTGAAAGCAGTATGTGAACGCATAACGCCAACGTTAGGTAGTCCGTAATTAGAAGCGACAATGGGAACACGTTTTGTGAATGGTTGATGTTTCCGGGTTTATTTTTAGATTTTATTCTTATACATTTATTGGAAAAAAAAATTGTCTATATATCTTAGTTTCCCATTTTATGCTTGGCTATTGCGGGAGAAAGGGTTTAGGGTCCTTTTATCCCTATATACACAATATATACTATTATACTACGATATGCACTCCTTTGGGTTTTCCAGGACAGTTTTTCTCCCTACTCGCGCAATCGCTGTTGAATTGATGTTTGATGTTACTTTAAAACTTGTCAAGAGGACGGAATGTTAGAATAGAAAATACAATGTTGTCATGTTTTAAAGTTTCATCTTGTTACATGCTTGATTGACCTCGCTCATAAAGCGCAAACCACGACAAACCGGTTTTGGCCATCCCTTGTGATGAGCCACAAAGGAGAGAACGTCACCGGGAAGGCAGGGCCAAGCCAGGATTCAAACTTGCTTTCATTTGCTGCTTTAATGGTTATTGTTTTTAAAACCCTGTGAAGGGAAATCAAGTGGTTTATACAATACAATAGAATGCATTTTACACAACTGCTGCAGCTGTCACAAAGCGCTTTAAAGAACATTTGTTTCTCAACACATGACATGTAAGATAAATGCTGAAGAGTTGCAGACTCAGAACTATGTAGCACTGATTTGTAGAGATATAGCATTTAAGTGTTTTTCAGCATTTCAGCTTCCTTTTTTTTTAAGGTGTGGCTGAAAACTGGCGGAGTGACACGATTTGGCACGGGAGACACGATTTGGCACGGGACATAAATTGCCTCGAACCAACTTGATAAAAACTTTGGGCGCCTTTGTTTGCAATCAGTGATGTCACAATTGCTACTTACTTACAGGTAGGTCCATTTCTCCCACTGTAGCAAGTAGTTAGCAGTCGCTATAGCTAATCCCTACACCCCGAAAATGCATCTTCAGCGCAATACATTTTTATTGTATCATTAAGTACGGTTACAAAAAACAACTTTTTTTTCTTTTTATTTTCTTTCAATTGCATTGACACGATGTAGATCACATCAATGGTGGAAAATAAGTTTGGACATTTTTTCTTATATAAAAAAAAAAGGCATTTTAACTGTGATGTATATTCTTTTTTATATGCAACATACATATTTAGCTCACTTGCACTTTAAATGAAAACTCCTTTCAAGCGCAGCCGCAGAGCCATTAGTATTGCAAGCCGTGCGTCCCGACCCGGGACTGCTGCTAAAAGACCACCATTCATGCACGACGGGGAGCCGGCGAGGAAAGAGAATGAGCAAGCGTGGCCGAGATCACACACAACATGCCACCCCGCTGACATTCGCTCATTGAAAAGACACAGCTGTCAAGTAAGTGCACTTATTTGTTTTATTTTTATTTATTTTTTGTTCCCCGTGTATGGAAACAGACCTGAGAGATCGCCATAATAACAACAACAAAAGAAGAGGAGTGGAGTAGTTGAAAATGGTGCATCACGGTCTACAACGTCACGTTTGACCAGAAAGTCATAAAATCGAAGCAACATAGAAGAGCAGACAGGAAAGGGAACATTCTGGGTCATGAGAAGGTACAAAAGTGATTCATTAGTCTTTAGGATCACCATCGGAGCCGTGCCCGCTGGTGGGCGGCATCATATGGGTGCCCCCCAGCTGGTCCCAGTGCGAGAAAAAAGGGGCAAAGTTGGTGGCAGGCCACCGGTGGTGGGCGTCATGCTTTGGAGCGCCCCCCCAGAGGCCAAAGGGCACCAAGTTGTGCATGGACCACGGGAAGTCATAGCCGCAGTGGTCCTCGGTGGACACGTAGACGTTGACGACCATGAAGCCCCACGTGGTGAGGCAGTGACACCGCAGCAGAACTGGGTCCACTGTGGCCCAGAAGCCCACGCTGACCAGCTCCCAGCCAGACAGGTACTGCGTGACCAGGCTAAATGGGCGCCGGTACTCATGGTGCACTGCGTGGAAGGTGCGGTACAGCCAGGGGATGCGGTGGTGCAGCAGGTGCCAGAGGTAATACTGGAAGTCGAAGACCAGCATGCAGCCCAGGATCCCCAGGGAGAACTCCCAAAGGGTGGGCGCCTGGGGAGGCAGCGGGGTGGGTGGTCTCCACAGCCATTGGCCGACAGCGGCAGGGAAGATGTAGAACATGTGGTTGTAGGCGGTGACACCCAGCGTGGTCCCAATGCCCGGCCAGGTGACGGGTCTGTCCGGGTGCAGCCGGTAGCGGTTGACGCTGGGCCAGGCGGGTGCCAGCAGGTCCAGCGCCGTGTAGACCCCAACCAAGAAGAAGTAAGTGGAGACAGAGAGTGCCACGGGGAACAATGGGCTCCTCAGGAGGTTGTGGTGGTTCTGGCGAAGGTAGTCCCAGGCCGGCTGGAGGACCACACTGGACCCGGGGGGGCCCGCAGTCACGTTGCTCGCCCCTGACATCCGGGATGAAACCACCTCGGCTGGAAAGAACATCGACGGCAAATCGTCTGGTGAGGCTGTGCCAACTTGGACGGTCCGACTGGCTAAAGCTTTTATGTATATTCAAGCCCCACCTACCATGCACCCCGAACCTCCTTCCCCATCTCCGCTTTAAAAAAAAAAAGGGCGCTCTGTAAAGACCCCTTTTCATGGGCACAAGGATGGCAGCCAGCACTCGGGACCCGTAGACGCTCTCATTTTTTCCCCGTTTAGTCGTCCGTTTGCTCTCCCAAAAACGAGCAGTTGCTTTATTTATTCATTACAACAAAATTATGTAATGAATGGTCAATTTGGTCATTTGCAAGAGAAACTTGTTGCAGATATTTGGAAATTCAATACGCGTTTCTATTTAGTTTTATCTAATGTATCTACTATTGTATCTTTTTTTTTTTCTAGTCTCAAGAAGCCCTGCTTGAAAAGACACAGGACGTCAGCCATTTTGGATCAAGGTAGCTCATTTAGGGTCATTTTGACCTCAAAGACAAACTTGTCCACAAGATTTTGAAATTTAATAGATGTACACAAAAAAAGCACCTGAAGCCATGCCTGGAACAAAGCAAGTCTGCCATTGAGGTTGAAATATCTTCTTTTAATGTCATTTTGGCCATTTCCAGTGGTCACACTTGTCCTCAAGATTTTTGTCCGATTGCTACTAAACTTGAACCGGGTGTACTAAACTAAAAGGTCAGAGCATGACCAAACGTCAAGTGTGTATCTCACACAAGGACACGCACACACCACAAAAATGCTCATTTGAGGCTTTCAAAAGAGAAGTCCATCACACTTCCTCCCATTGTACGTCCATTGTGAGCTTTTTTTGTCTTGTTATATTGCAAAACTTTTGCATGATTTATATATATTTTTTGCATGATTAATGAGGTGTCATAATTCTTGTCGTGTGTCATTTCCTTAGTGTCTGACGTAATTGTCCTTGTCGTTACTTCCTTCCCTTACTCTGCAGTGTGGTTGCCATGGAAACGGCTGGGTGATTTTTTTTTGGGGGGGGGCACAATTTTCACACACACACACACACACTTTTCTTTTAATTTCAATTATTTATGGAAAATCTTATTTTAAACGGGTGGCATTGTGGACGACTGGTTAGCACGCCCCCCTCACAGTGTAGAGGCGCAGGGTTCGATTCCGGCTCTGTCCTTCCTATGCGTAATTTGCATGTTCTGTTGCTGGCAAACAGTTCAGGGTGTGCCTCGCCTACTGCTCCAGCACGCCCGTAAGCCTTGTGAGGTTAAGTCGATTAGAAAATGGATGGATGGATGGATGAGTAGATGGTTTTAAATTTGAGGTGAAATGGCCGGCCCATTGTGTTGTCTCCAAAGGGCCTGTAGAGAGCAGTAGAGCTCAACACAGTGGTGTCTGAATCTGTCCATCAATCCATCCATCCAGCTATATAAACAGGATGAGTGTGTATGAATACATGTAAATATGTTTATTCACATAGTCTACCATATACCGTAGACTATAAACATTATCATACTTGATGCCTGTCACACACGCATACATTATATACCACACTTGCATACTCTCTTGACTTGAGGAACAAAGTCACATTGAGGATGTTGTGTTATCTTTGCAACAACCTCGCGGATGCCGCAGAGTGTCCTAAGGATGGGCGTCGGAGTCTCCAAGTGATGTACAGTCCGTTAAGCAGCCCATAAAGAAACTGCTGATCTGTTGTCCCACGATTTCAATTTATCCCAGTGACATGACAATAACAATCATTTAATGATGCTCGACTCCTGCTGCTGCAAGAGTTTCATCAAGTTTAACACATGGAAACCTACTGCGGCTGCGAGTGGAAGAAAAAAATGTCCTGCGGGGCTCCTCTTTAGGGGCTGGCTGCTATTCTGGTTGGCGGCTGTTAAGTCGGGAAAATTGGAAAAGGATGAAACCTACCATGGTTAAAAATAAACCTGGCTTCAGAGCAAGAAAACAAACAAATTCATTGAATCAAGTGATCTGAGTCTATTGTCTTTTAAGCTATTCTGTAAACTGAATTGTCCGAATCAACAGTGTTTCTTTACAAGCCCATTAAATTACGTAGTTTTCCACTGAGGCCGCTAACTGGACTCGTCCGATTCTATTTTTCTGGTCATTCCTAAAACTCAAGTCAGTAAACCTCCACATCCCAATGTGTTTCTCGGCAAGTTTGTTAACTAATCAGAGTCTGTGGTCTTTCCAGTGATTCCCGCCAGAGCACTCATGGTATTCTGTTTAATACATACTGAGGAACCTTGATTTTCTGAGAGGGTTCAAATCCTCCGAGTCACTTAGAGCAGGGACTCACCTGTGTGACTCAGCTCACATCCTGCGATCATTGCAGTATCAACCCCCAACCACATGGGAGAGCATGGAAACACTGGAATGATTGAACACCGAGATGGAGAAGGCGGTGTGTAGGCTCTCTCGCTCCCTTGGGGGGGGCAGGGTCACATCAGCACTTGTTTTGTTTTCCAAGCATGCGGCTGGAAAGGAAGATGGTCGCCATGGATGCTCTCGCCTGTGGAATTAATTACCCCGTCGGGCGGACCCCTCCAGCCGTCAACGCCAACTCTCCCCATTTGTGGTTCCCTTCCTGACAAACAAGTGAGCCGTCACACCTGAACACCTCCACTCACAGGTAGGACCGCTCCTCTTCTTCATCTTCCGCTTTGTTCGGGCCAGCAAGATGCCGAGCCAGCTGGAGGGCGCCATGGACGCGCTGATCGCCGTCTTTTACAACTACTCGGGCCATGACGGAGACAAGTATAAGCTGAACAAGGGCGAGCTCAAGCAGCTGCTGCACACCGAGCTCACGGACTTCCTCACGGTAACCTTTTGACCCGTCGTCGCACTTTTTCTCTTCATTTCATTCACGGACTCACCTCATCTTTATTATCTAGCGCTTTGGGGAGATGTGAATTGCCGAAAGGATTGCCTCATGATCAAGTTTCATAGTGCGACTGTATACAGGAAACGATGAGTTTATAATGCACTGTAGAGCTAATGTAATCCTGGAATGGGAACAAGGCTGTTGTCACCACCTTGAAGGCATTTTTTGACCTTGTCCATCACCAATGGGATGTGTAGTAGACAGCGGGGGTTGTCCAGTTGTCGAAGATAAAGCCCCCCTGAGCCCACGTGATACCAAATAGCACTTTTGGTGATTGAGATGGTCTTCTGGAAGTTTGGTGTCACGGACATGTTTATTATTTTTTTTAGTTTCTTGTTATCATCCTGCATGTGAATGGAAGCGAAGGCCTCAGCTGCTGGCGCGTCATCAGTGTCAACCGGGGCCCCCGTCACCTCCAAATATAGATGCTGCCATGATGTCATCATAGTCCCGTGGGTGGCAATCGCATCTGATTGCAGACCTTGAGTGTAGGGATAGCCTTGTTTCATTGCATTGAAACCATAAAAGCAGCGAAAGCATAGAGTGATTAGTATTCTTTTTTTTACAATTTGAATGAATTGAAAACAGTAAAAATGTATTCAACTATAATGTATTATTATTGAATCAAAATATTCTAATGTCTTAAATAGTAGTTCATATTTGACTTTAGCCTTATTTTTTAACTCAAAATACACATTTTTATATGTTTAAATACATTTATTGTATTTAGTTAAATACTTATTTTGAATTCAAATAGAATTCAAAAAAATGTTACTCTGGAAAATTAAAGAAAAAATCAGTTGAACTTTTTTTACACATCTCAACTTCTCTCACAGCTCATCAGTAAAGCACTTGTTCGAGAGTAGAATATATGACTGAGTACTGTTATATTGTCTGTCCAAATGTGTTGCTTCACTATTAGTGTTCAGTGCATTGCTTGAAGGGTTACAGCACTAAAACATAGATGCTATTTAATGTTAGCATTAAGCTACGAGACTCAAACGCTAAGCTCTGTGGTTGTTTTAAATACACACGTATAATTTAATAGTAACAGTGACAGTGAAACTTTTACTGGGAGTGCTGCTTATTGTGAAATGAGTTAAGATTAGTTACATTTTTGCACTTGGCTGGCAGTTGTAAATAAAAATGTGCCATTGTAAATGACACATCTTCAAGTCCTTGAGCATGGTGTAATTTATTTATGTATTTCTTTTTTTCAGTCGCAGAAGGACCCACTGCTGGTGGAGAAGATCATGAGTGACCTGGACTCCAATAAAGACAACGAGGTGGACTTCAATGAGTTTGTTGTGCTGGTGGCTGCGCTCACCGTTGCCTGCAACGACTTTTTCCAAGAACAGAAGAAGAAGACCACCAAATAGATGTTCCCTTTTAAACCACAATGTATAGCTTTGTCATTAAAAAAAACAACACAACTAAATGTTAAATTGCACTGTTGTCAATAAATGTGATGATTTCCCTTTCCTTTTAAAGCATGCCCTGGTGGAGTATCATTTTGTTTTATTTTAAGACCAGCAAAGCTAGAATTTTTTTTTTTAATCCCCACGCATCCATCCCCTAACAAATTCCACCTTCAGAATGACCCAGACATCGTCTCACACACACACACACACACGCAAACGAGCAATCTTATTTTATTGTGTGTGAAAGTGTGAACGCACATCTGCGTTTCCACACTTTGAGCTGATGCAAACCTCACACCCGCACACCCTGGCGGCCATTTTAGACAAGCGGAAGCGTGACGCACGGCGCACCTGCGTCCAATCGCGTCGGACCCTCACTTCCGACACTCTTTCCCCCCTCAGGCACTGAATCCGACACTTCCGGCAAGGCGTAAAATCCTGAATTATATATTCCCCTTTCCCACGTTGTCATCGCTTGATTGGAGATGACATTTTCCAGCAAAATAAATGAGGTACGATGTTTTTTTTTTATACTCAAATGTACCTTGTTAACTTAATTAGCTTTGATTGAAACGAGCGGATGCGGGCACCTGGATGGGACGTCGTAATTTCGAGTCCTATAGCGCTGAAAAGGTTGCAATCAATCAAGACGTCCTTGGATAATTTTACAATTTACATTCAAGGGATTTGTTATGGCTGTTGAAGCACTGATGACCAAAAAAATGTAGCTTGCCTTGATGCTTGTAGTTTGGGTCTTTAGAATGAAAAAAAAGAAGCTTTTTTTTAACGAATTAAACTCTATATTTTTGTAAAAAAATATTTGCCACATAGCCCAAGTATTTGTTTTTTTTAGATTAAGCCAAGAGCCAATAAAAGTTTAAAAAAAAATCAAATGCAGACCCCTCAGATTACTTTCATAGATGTATTTTAAATTTGAAGCAAGCCAATTAAAAGGTTGAAAATACTCCATTTGATTTATCTTTATTTATATAGCGCTTTCACATCAGCTCAAAACATGTATGTTTGAATATGCTGCCGACAAATACTGTGCCGCAGACAACGAATAATAAATTATTGTCAAAAGTTGTTTTTTTGGAGCCTCATTTTGAGTGCAGCTTTTGTTGTGGCTGATCGTCATGGCTACGGTTGCCATAGCTTCATTGCATATGTAAAGTGGAAACATTGATATGTTCTCTCAACAAGAAACAAGATGAATAATTGCTTTGCCATGCAGTGTAATTTTATTCCAAAAAAGTATTTGTATACAAATGCCAATGAGTTGTATTTATTAACGGCGCATGACTCGGACAATAAATTCACTTTAGCACCGTTCATCACTAGAACGTCAAGACTGCAACAAACAGCACGGATGTTGGGGGTAAAGGGGGAAGAACAAAATATATAAAACACACAGTTTGTCTTCGTTGATATTCCCATTCATGTTTGGTCTTTTGGACATATAAATGAGAGAGATCAGTTGGCCAAGCAGAAATCCTCCACGTTGTTGACTCGCAGCCTCTGCAGCTCTTGGCTGTCTAGCAGGCGGTAGCTGAAGGACACCCTGTTGACATTGCGGCCGCTGGACACCATGCGCACCACCGTGTTTTCGCAGCCCACCTTCACGTGGCCTGCAGGGAGATGACAGAACAAAAGCTGTGTTGAATAACTATGTCAAGAAAACTACGTCGAATATACAAAGAAGAGAATACAGCAGACATATATGTCCAGAACTCACTGGGCCTGGCAGAGGAGCTGCAGAGCTCCGTGAGGGGGAACATCTTGGATGTGTCGAGACCATTTCCCCCCAAGAGCTGGAGCATGTCCTCCGAGTCGCAAGTCGACGTGGGCCACTGGAGGGAGGAGCCAACGTTTTAGGGGCTGGCTACTATTCAGTACATGTTGCCTCACCTTTGGGAAGTTGCCGAGGAGTCCGAAGGATGAAAATTCCGAGATGTCGACCTCAACCGGGTAGACGATGGAGAAGCTGCAGTTCCTGTGCTGCTGTGGGCTGACCATGGTGAAAGTGCCTTCTGGTGACTGTGAGATGACATTGCAGGCTGCAACCAAGCAAATGTGACACGTTCACGGGCAAGCTGACACGTAAACAGCGAATGTTTCTTGTTCTACAATAAGAAAAAAAAAGCACAATGCTAACATTCAAATGTTGCGCAACAGCCATGAGCAAAATGGCCTCAAAGTTTGGGATGTTTGCTCTTAGTTTTAGCTGTCAGGCGAAATTCCAGACACATTTGAGAGGTATCAGAAGTACAATTTCAAAGTGAGCGGAAAATATTTGGAGTTGAGCACAAGGATTCTTTTTCTTCAAAACAAGATGGAAGTAGCGCATAGCACAAGGACATTAATTTGAACTATTAGACATTAAATTAAAGTACTTTTTTCTGTCAAAAAAAATCTGACTGCATCACCATTCCTTGGGTTGTATCAAAACATCGCATTTACTTACGGAATTGGATGGCGAGCTTCCTGAACGTGACGGTGAAGCCGCTGCCTGCGCTGTGCACGCGGAAGAAGATCATGGCCACGTTCTGCGAGGAGCGCACGCTTCTCCGGGTGGAAGTGGAGGAATCACAGTAGTTCACGTATCGCTCGCGCGGGGACAGCAGATGGTCCTGCGAGCTGGGAAACTTCTCGCCTTTCAACACCCAGCCGTCAAACACCTTTCAGAGGACGTGCGAGATATGAAGATTACGAGGACTATATTTTTCTTGCTCTCACTATACATATTGATTTTGATCGAGGTCACGTAAATGGAAAATGGCATTTTATTAGGCGCTGTTTCAATGTGAGCATTTTCGCATTTTTATTGCTCAAGAACAGCAGTCACGGCCTTCACGCAGGGTCAAAGTCATTAGCCCACACAATCCGAACACTGTGACCATATCAACCTTGATAGAATCCGTCGCAACATATCGCCGCCATCAGCAAGCGTTTTTTTTTTTTTTGGTAGTCCTCACTTTTTATTGTATTGCCATCACTCAGCACTCAAATCCATATTTCCCCGTGGCGGCGATGGCCTCACCGTGATGAAGTCTCCCGCCTGGCAGTCGATGTCGACGCTGTCGTACTCAAGGCTGATGACCTCGTTGGGCTCGGCCATGAAGAAAGCGGCGCAGCTGAGTTGGGGATACTCAGCCACGAAGGTGAAGCGACCCTCAACTGCAACCATGTCCATACAACCTGAGGTACATTGGTTTCTTTGAAGCCTCGACATTATTTACGATGCACTATGTTTAAAAACACACACACACACGTTTCTATTCATGTATATTAGTTTACTGACGACTTATCTTGATGTTTCCAACGTTAAGAAATTCCCTTCATTGATAAATCAAAATGGATGATTGCAAAAATCCACACAGCCATTTTGAAAAATCTGTTTAACCATCCATCTATTTTCATTCGCTGATGCTGGCGTCGGGGTCGTGAGTGCAGCAGATTAAGCAGGGAAGCCCAGATTTCCCTCTCCCCAGCCACTTTGTCCAGATTTTCCAGGGGTCATCGGTTTATTGAAGACTAAACTGTCTTCCATGTTGACAAATTACCTTTGTTGAAAAATCGAAAATGTAATTCTAAGAAAATAAGCAGAAGTCCTTAAAACTGAGGAAAAACTCACGCAGTGGTCGTCTGTACATAATCAGCTCCGGCGCCGTCTCCCTGGGCAGGTCCGAGTTGAAGAAAGAATAGAATTCATCCTTGAGGACGTCGTTATCCTACAACGGTTAGAGGACGAAGAGAGAATGTTTGAGGAGGAGGAGGAGGAGGAGGATGATGACGGCGAGTGAGGAGTGATGACCGTCCTACCTCGATGAATCTGCAGTCTCCCTTGAGGATGCATAAGCTCAAGAGCAAGAAGAAGAGCCGGTGCCGAAAAGTGCGCTCCATCGTCGTCACCGTCATTGCATCTTGGGAGACTCCGTAGGACCGCCGCCACCTTTTATAAGTTCTGCAAAGGACCACCTGCCAGCCGCCCCGAGCCCCATTACCAAGTGATTGCGCACATGTGACGAGGGCAAGGATGGTGACAGTGAGTACGGGGGGAGGGGCGGCACGTCAACCTTGCCGGTGGACGGCAGCAATCCAAAGAAACGCTGAGTTCCAAGAAATATTTTGGAGAATTTCATGATTAGAAACTGAAACTTGAGCTTCCAACACGACTGATCACTGTTGGTGATCATCATATTGCCTGCTTGAATGCAGGGATGCCACTGCGTGTGTTTCGCTTCACATACATGAGCTCCATAGCGCTTCTGCAGCATAGCATTGAATTCACTGCAATTGTAATTTTTTTTTCCTCGCGCTCGATAAAACAAGAAACGATCTGTCAGTTAATTGCCACTCATCTGTTCATTCCAAAGAAATTTGGGAAATTAGTTGGAAGAATTGTTACCTTTGCAAAATGGCTGCTTGTTGTGAAATGAGTTAAATTGAATTCACTGCCATCAAACAGAAGTACAGTACCGGTAGATATACCTTTTGTGACTTATTTTGTTTGGTGGTGTGTTGTGAGATTTTTCTCATGTAAAGGCTCATTAAAAGCTGGAAAACACTGACAGAGACAATCATACACGAACGTGCGTGTGTGTGTGTGTGCGCGAGTATGTGCGCGCATAACGAGGATTCAGTTGAGCCGTGCATAATTGAGATTGAGGGAAACAAAGGCCGGCTTATGTCATAACGGGCTAAGCTAGTCGACTCGACGCTGCCAGCAGAAGAGGCTCAACGTCAACTTCCTGTTGAAGGCCATGACAGCGCCTTCAGCATCTTTTGCCTCCGTGTGTGTGTGTGTGTGTGTGTGTGTGTGTGTGTGTGTGTGTGTGTGTGTGTGTGTGTGTGTGTGTGTGTGTGTGTGTGTGTGTGTGTGTGTGTGTGTGTGTGTGTGTGTGTGTGTGTGTATCTCAAGAGGACACACATACAATTACATGTTCTGGGTATGACTGTCAGGGTTGGGCAAAATTTTTGTGCTCAGGGTCCTATTCATTTTTCTTAAATGGAGAGGCTATGTTAGTAATTGATGTGGTACAGGAAAAACAAATATAGTTTCAATGTGTGTGAAGAAATCATTTATTTTCATAGTAAAACAAAAAAGAGAATTTAATCATGAATACATGCAAATTAATAAGGATAGTAAAATAATTGTAATTTGGGACAAAGCGGGTAAATTAACACAACATTGCATATAAAATCAAGTCATACTTTTGCCCACACACGCTACCTGCGATACTATAAAATTTAGAGCCCAATCTTTCTTTCAAACTCGAAAATCAAGCAGCGTTTATAAGTTTGTACATATACAGTACTGTATTATATTAAGTGACCACAAGAGGGAGCTAAATGAATTAGGATCGTGGAAGGATGGAAGGTGACAACACAGTTCCTTTGAGTGTCTTGATAACATTTTTATGACATGCCTCCGCGAAAGCCTGCTTTCTTAATGCTTACACATAATAGAAAACACCATAGCTAATGAAACTGGCACGGTTAAACTTTCACCAACTTATTTCATATATATTTAATGACAAATACAATACTCACTGCCATGCATGTATGCTTTATTTTTGTGTGAAAATGACTAATATTAAGTTTACTGACTCTGTTGTGATACTTTCCTTTGTGCATGTTATTGTCAATACTATTTTTTCATGCAGCTGAGGACAGACTTGAGGCACCTCAGCCATACTTACGGATTTCAATGACTGGTTTCGTGTTTTCTATTTTAAGACTGGGAAATTCCGCAGACGTGATGAAAATCTACCATTGTTATGATTTTTGGTCATGTGCAAAGATTGGAAGGAGGGGGGGGGGTGTTATGTCATATTGTGAGTGGGTGGGATATTGGGGGGAATAACTAATGTCATATCAAGTCAGTTACTTGATGATCAAGCTCAACATGTTACAGAAGAAGCGGTGGGTGTGATGCGGTCAGGTGCCGCTCCATTCATTCACTGGACACTGCGTAGCAGAGCCATCGTGCCGGATAGCAAACATGACATCGAGCCTGGTGCCTTAGCTGAGGAGGTGGAGGAGGAGGACCCTGACTCAGTTCAGCGGGGGCGGCATGGGTTGCGCACCCAGCATCCACGTTTCGCAGAGCGGCGTCATCTACTGCCGCGACTCGGACGAGTCCAACTCGCCACACCAGACCACCACCACCATCTCGCAGGGGGGCGGCGGCGGCGCGCTGCACGGCCTCTTCATCAAGACCGATGCGGCCGACGCCATCCCGTCCGTCATCGCCTACCAGAGCAGACATTCGAGCTTCAACTCCCGCCGGGAGCGCCGGGATACGGGCGGAGGCGGAGGGGGCGCCCATGTCCTCATCGAGGCCGAAACGCAGACCAGCGACGCCGGCGTCAAGGTAACGGCCAAGCGGCCGAGCACACGTGAGCAGGCCTCTGTGTTTGTTTATGAGCCGCAGAACTGGGGGGCAGCAGCACTGGTATCATTGTGACGTCATAGGTGAAGTCGCGTTGATCATGAATGCACTTGCTCAACATGTAATTGAAATGCAAAAAAGTCAGCCCATCCTCTGTATCGATAAAGGCCCCCTTTAGCCCAGGGAGAACCCCAAACATATACTGTAGATTTAGATAAGTCAGTCTAGCTTAACGCTAACAAACAATGCAAAACGCCATAGATGGGCTAACAAATTGAGTTGGTGTTACAGTGTTATGACCTAATACTCTAGAGTGATATTTTCCTTAAAAATAAATACATATAAAATAAAAAACATGTTTTATTTTTTGTTGGGTTATGGAGATACACTTAAGCAATTCAGCAATGCCGCCCCGTGAAACTCCACTGCACATGCCAGAAACTGCCCCTGACTGTACGAGTTAGAGCTTTGCTTCTAATCAGTGGCCAGCTGGGCAAAAGTCAGCTATGTGAACCGACCAAACCCAGAAATAAATCAAGATGCGAAAAGTGGCAGCAGATGAACACAAGCTTGTTTGAATAGCTTCATCTACCACCGTGTCACGAGTGTGTGTGTTGGTTGGCATATCGACTGTTGCTTCAGAGGAGTGATCAATGATACCATTGACTATTTGAGACCAACACTTGAAGCCTTCTCCCCCTGAAGGACATTGACAATCTTCCACGGTGATGATCATGCTCCCGTGTGTATGTTTGTCTCAGTGTTATCGTCCGCATAAGTGGTTTGTTTACCCCTCTGGTCAGTGTGCGTGCGAGTCACATGAAGGCGCTGATGCCGACACTCACGCCTGCAGGTCAGGCAGATGGAGATGAGAGTCGTCGCAAGTTTGTGAACAGTGTGCGTTTTGTGGCGAGCAAATGGGTGCATTTACATAAAAAAATTAAATATAATTGATACTCATTCATGGCTTTGTCATGCGTGGCGAAGGGCTATGACGCACACACGGGGGCCCTGCGATACAGCATGTTACACTGATACCATCCGCTGTGACAAAAATATAGTGTTGCTAAAATGTTGCTTCTCTCTGAGCAGGTTTCCTCTAATGAACGATGTGTGGGACCCATGAGAGTGAACCAGGAGCCTATTCAAGTGAGACTACGATTACTAGTACAATTACTTTCATATTTAATCGTGGGTGAAACTTCACACTTTGAAGCCACAAATGAGAGCAATATCAAAAAATGTGTTTCGACTGTTTACAAAAAGGGTATGATGGGTGCTTAACCTTAGGATGAAAGCTTCAAACTTTATTGTTTCCATTTGAAACTTCCTCAGGTGTTGCTTGTGTTCGCCAAGGAGGACGGCCAGAGCGACGCTTTGTGGTGGGCGTGTGACCGCGCCGGTTTCAGGTGCAACATCGCCCGGACGCCCGAGTCTGCACTCGAGTGTTTCCTGGACAAGCATCACGAGATCGTTGTCATTGATGGGCGCCACTCACGCTACTTTGAGCCCGAGGTCGTGTGCCGGTGAGGGGCGTGATCAATTGTCATAAAAATTATTCGGTATGTTTATCACAAGTAGGACCCACAAAAATAGGTCTGAAATCACACTGGAACTGTTATTTTGGTTTGAAGTGGTCATTTGAGATTCATTTTGACCTTTTCCAGAGCTCCTTCAAATATGAGCTTGTTCTTAAGATTTTGTCAGATCGCCACCAAATTTTAACCTTGTATCCCCGAAAAATATTGCTAAATTGCATAAGAGTCTGAGTCCTCAGAGCTTGCTAGCATGTCTAACATTGTTTACTTTCTATTTTTGGTTATTGTTTTGCAGTATGATCCGTGCTAGGAAGCACTCCGAAAACACTGTTATTCTCGCCGTTGTGCCACAAAAGTAAGTCAATGCAATGTTCAGTGCTTCAAATTTTTACTTTTTACAATTTTACTTTGGAACATGAAATTTGCTTCACATGTCTATCATGATTAAATCCATAAAGAAACTCTTAAGGAGCCCCAACAATCATGAGAAATCTGCCATTTTTGTTTGAAGTGGCCGTTTGGGGTCATTTTTGGTCATTCCCAGAGGTTCTTCTGAAGCAAACTGTGATCTTCAGATCAAAGCTTTTGAGTTATTCTTATATTACGCCGCCCACGTTCAACGACTTGTTAGTATCTCCAATAAACAAGAAATAGTTCAGTGTTGAGTCCTTAATACCACATTCCATATTCCTTTGTGTCGTGTTGTAGGCCATGTGACCAGGATGAACCGTCTGTTCTTCCTCTGCTGTGTGCCGGATTCAGCCGAGTATGTATTTGCCTCACTTTTTTTTTTCTCAACCTAATGAACAAAGACAACAATCGTCTCTTCGCACCTTTGCAGAGGTTTGTGGAGAACACCAGTGTGTCGGCGTGCTATAATGAACTGGTTCAACTTGAGAACGGAGAAGTGCGATGCCACTTCAAACTCAGGTAGCTTCACACATGGGGACGTGCGGCGAGGCTCATGACTGGTGAAGCACTGACAGGAGTCTTAATAATGGTAGGGCTTGTAACTCGGCCTTCACGGCTCTGGAAAAGTGTCAGGAAGCCGTGGAGATCACCAGTGAAGACCACATCATACAGGTAAGAGGGAAAGACTACAAAAAGCTTGTTTTTCCCCTTTGGTAGTGATGACATGATGGAATAAAATGGGATACTGATCCACCATGAATTGTTTTTTACCATCCCTTTACAGTACGTGAACCCCGCCTTTGAACGCATGATGGGCTACCACAAGGGTGAACTGATCGGCAAGGAGCTGACCGAGCTTCCGAAAAGCGACAGAAACAGGGCAGACCTCTTGGACGCTATCAACACCTGCATTGAAAAAGGAAAAGTGAGTCCGTGTTCGACCCGATGCACCTGCTGAGACTGGTTGGAACTTCAGTGCGCCGTATCACTCACAGGAATGGCAGGGGATTTACTACGGCAGAAAAAAGTCGGGTGACAGTATGGCGCAACATGTGAATATAACACCAGTCGTCGGGCAAGGAGGGTGAGTCCCGACATCAAATGTTTCAAAAAAGGTGGAAATCGCTGATAGCTTTTTTCTCGCTGTTTCTCGACAGGAAGATCCGACACTTTGTAACTATCAAGAGACCACATGCGGACAACAACAGTCAAGTGGGTGTATGTAACATAGTCAAGACGTTTTTCAGTTGATTGTGTGCCTTTACTTGACATACCTTTGAATGTATCGCAAACATTTTTTATTATTGTTCTGAAAACGCACATCAATACAAATCCCGGCCTGAGTTGATTCGTGAATCCAGCACATCGCTTCGCTCAGCGAGGCTCCCGTCCCAATGACATCACGCTACGCTAAACTATGGCTAAGCTATGGCTAAGCGTCAGGATAAGGCCCGTGAAGGCTAGTGGCCAGGCCTCATGTCTATTTTTACGAATGAGGGGCTAGCGTTCGCGCTTTTTCCTCCTCGTGTGTACAAAAGGTGAGTCAGCCTTTTGCATTGGCCTGCCAAATGGCACCGAATCCTGCTTGCTGGGATTGGGAACCTCGAGCGGCTGATCCGATTCGTTCCTTCGCGATGGGAGTTATTTGTGTGCTGTGAGCAAAAACACTGATGAAAAGTAGTGATGCAAGTTTAGTATTCGATATGATCTAACAATTAGTCACACAAAACAAGACCACATGCTTCTTTGGTATGTGAGCGGATCGCATGCCACGTTTCTTCACGCAGAATCACTCATTAGTCCTTGAACACACACTTGGCCGTAAAACTGGATTTCCATTTCATTGTGTTTTTAGTTGGCTGTGTTCTTGGAAGCGCTCGGGACTTCAAGCATGTTCTGTTTAACTTTTCCCTTTCACTTCAGGGCCGCCATCATCTCAAGTATTCCAGGGGCTTGGTTGAGATCATTCCACAGACATTTTATTTATTTATTTATTTATTTATTTATTTTTTGCGGAATGCAGTCCAAAAAGCTACATCATTAGATGTGTTGATATGTGCTCCATCCCACTTAGTTTTGTACGAGCCAGTTTACTATCATGTATCAGTTGTTTGCAGTAAAGCACATTGGAATAGCAGTGCATGATATGCTTCTTGCTGCTATACTTAGAACATCCAGAAAGATTTCATTAAAGGTTGTTCTCAGTAAAATGCATTGGAATAAATTTGAATGCAAGTGCCATGCTGCGTAATTTTACGCATGACTCGCTCTCACTGTGTCTTCAAATGAATTCTCTCTTTTAATTTTCCAGTGTCAGGTGCACAAGTATAACAAGGAGGATCTGTGCAGTGTTGAATATTCACACTCAGGTAATTGATGTGGTATTATCAGGGAAGTACGCGATCTTGTTTGTTATATTTCTAGTTTTGGCATGTTAGCACAGATAATGAATTTTGTTAGACATGTATAAGTCTCAGTAGGGTGTAGTCAGGCAAAGCTTTTCACTTGTTGGCAACGCATTAGCTCATTTTATGCTATGTTAGCTCCTTCTCTGTTAGCATTGTTTTAGCCACGCTACTATGCGGGAGCAAAGACGCTACTGTACTGTGTTTCTAACAGTGTTTTAACCATTTTAATCACAGTTAGTAGGGGATTAGCCCAAATCCTAAGGCATCATGATGCGTTCATCACATAATTATTCAAATATATTTTTAGTAATTTTTTTCATTTGTTTTTACCGCCTTCCACCTTATTTTAAGAGTGCCACTCTCTACTCCACCGCGACAGGAGGAAAGACTCGATGGATTCGAGATCACTCAGCTCACGCAGCAGTGACGGTGAGGATGTTTGATGATTTTAGCATTTTTTTTGTTCTATTCTTTTTGGGTTTTTTTCCCTCTTACAATATTAATAGTTCTTTGAAACTCTGCCATCAGCCGCCGGTTTACAGAACCGCAGACACTCCTCCATTGCCAGGATTCACTCCATGACCATCGAGGCTCCCATCACCAAGGTTGCTATATTATTATTATTATTTTTTTTTAATAATCTCTTCCATTTCAGCTGTTTTAGGAATGGGATCCATAATCGACACTACAGTGTTGAATTTGCTTCTGTTGGAGAAAATGGTGTCCATTTGAACAGGTGATCAACATCATCAATGCTGCCCAGGAGAACAGTCCGCTGACGGTGGCTGAGGCTCTGGAGCGCGTTCTGGAGATCCTGCGGTCTGCCGAGCTCTATTCACCTCAGCTGGCGTCCAAGGATGACGACCCGCACACAAATGACCTGGTCGGCGGGCTTATGAGTGTAAGACACACGAAAAATATTGAAGATAGGTCTTTTGATTGTGCCTGGCAGGTCAAAGATTATCATCTTCGCAATCGTTTTATTTCCTTCCTCAGGACGGTCTGCGACGGCTATCAGGCAACGAGTATGTTTTCTCGAAAAGTGAGTCAGGTTCAAAAAGCAATTGTGACAGTTATGAATTAACGACCTCAAATGTTGTTTAAATGTGATGAAATGTACGTTACACTGTAAAAGTGACACATTTAAATGGCTCCGCTTCATACCTTAGTTTTCCACTTGTTTCATTTTAATTATTGTTTTCATTCTGATATTGTGTTTATGCTTCGTTACATTTAAATTATTTATATTTAGTGTTCTTCAGGTCTTCACCAAAATAAATAATAAAATGAACATTATTAGCAAAATAATGTTCATTTTATTATTTATTTTGGCCTCCTTTGTTTTCTTGTTTTATTATTTTATTTTAATATTTAATCATCCAACCGCATGCTTGGAAGGTGTCTTGATGAGGCAATGATTTCTTCCAGACATCAGCCAAAGCCAGCTGGCAATTCCGTCACACTGAGCGACATCCCTCAGTCCATTGCTGACATGCTTAACGATGAGGAATGCTGGGAGTTCAACATCCTCGACTTGGAGGCGGCCACGCATAAGAGGTAGTGCTACGTGTCTTAACATCATGTTAATTAAGAGTCGTAAGCAAGGTTTATTACGAGCGCTGCAGTTACATTCACAATCTTTAAGTGCTTGATAAACACAGCTGACCATATTGTTGGGTGACTCAAAGGCCACTGACTTACCTGGGCCTGAAGATCTTCTCCAGTTTCGGGGTGTGCGACTTCCTCGACTGTACGGAGACATCGCTGCGCTCCTGGCTGCAGCTGATGGAGGCCAGCTACCACTCGTCCAACTCCTATCATAACTCAACACACGCTGCTGACGTGTTGCACGCCACTGCATACTTCTTACGCAAGGAGCGAGTTAAGGTTTGTCGAATATAGATTGAGGGTGTCCAAACTTGGTCTTTGAGGGCGGCTGTCCTGCATATGTCTCCCTCCTGCTACACACCAGATTCAAATGACCAGAATCGTTATCAGGCATCTTCAGTGCGTGTTGATGAGCTGACCATTTGAATCAGCTGTGTTGGTGTAGGGAAACATATAAAATATGCTGGAGAGTGGCCCATCGAGGGTGAGAGATGCCTGATGTAGGTCAGTCTATGCGGTGTGTCTAGAAAACTTTAAGGGACCAAGTATTGAGCCTTGAGGGACTCCTCAGCCACAAAATAAACAAAACTGACTTTATTTATACCTTTTTTTCTCAGAAAATGACAACTATATTCTGACATCACAATTTTTCTGGTATTGCTATGGGCATTACTTTCATTACACTTTACTGCAGTATTCTCATAAAGTTCAATGTTCATGAAACATTATTTTTTTGTTCTGTGTGAGTCTATTGTTGTAACTTTACAACTTTTTTCTCATAATACACTTGGATGGTATAACGTGGTTATTCTTGGAACATGACCTTTGTTCGTATAGCATTGCTATATAAATGTCAAACTAACATGCAGATGTCGCTGTGCATCTTATGTGTTTATTTAGAGCAGTCTCGATCAGCTGGACGAAGTGGCGGCATTGATTGCGGCCACTGTGCATGATGTGGACCACCCCGGCCGCACCAACTCATTCTTGTGTAACGCCGGCAGCGAGCTGGCCGTCCTGTACAATGACACGGCGGTGCTGGAGAGTCACCACGCTGCTCTCGCCTTCCAGCTCACCATGCGCGACGGCAAGAGTAACATCTTCAAGAACATTGAGCGGTCAGTTGCTTCGGTACTTTTTGCTGAACATGCAAACTCCACATAGGGAGGCCAGAGCAGGAATCGAACCCTGAACCTCTGCACTGTGAGGCGGACATGCTCACCAGTCGTTTACTGTGCTGCCTCCATTTAAAAAAAATTCTGTAGCACTTGGTGGTTTGAAATTGCTGAGAATTAAATAGAATCCCATATTTGTTCCAAACACCAACAGGAACCAGTTCCGAACGTTGCGACAGGCCATCATTGACATGGTGCTGGCCACGGAGATGACGCGACATTTTGAGCACGTCAACAAGTTTGTCAACAGCATCAACAAGCCCGTGGTGGCCATCGAGGACACCAACACCTGTGTGAGCACGAAACGCAGCTTTTTAAAAACAATACTTTGCTTTTGAGTTGCTAAGCCAACATGAGGGCAAAATTGTTTGTGTGTCGTGCACAGAGCATGGGCAGTGACTGCGAGGGTCAAGCAAACATGAAGAACTCTCCAGAGAACCGGCTGCTGATCAAGCGAATGCTAATCAAGTGCGCCGATGTGGCGAACCCATGCAGGCCGCTGGAGCTCTGTATCGAATGGGCGGGGCGCATCTCCGAGGAGTACTTTGCTCAGGTGCACATCATAGACCTCCGGTCTTGTAAACATCGAGCCTTCGTCATGTTGAGCTTTTATTCTTCTCTCTGTGTGTTCTTTCAGACGGATGAAGAGAAGAGGCAGGGGTTGCCCGTGGTGATGCCGGTGTTTGACCGCAACACCTGCAGCGTGCCCAAGTCACAGCTCTCCTTCATCGATTACTTCATCACCGACATGTTTGATGCCTGGGATGGTAGGAATAATGCACAAATATAATAAAATGTCATCAGCATTTTAGCAAATATGCCCCCCACCCTCCTGTGGTTGTAAGCAACAGTTAGTGAGTTGACTGATCCGCAAGTACCTGTACATCAATAATGCCCTTTGTCTTTGGTAAGAATTTCAATTAAAAAAACGCATCCACATCAGCAGTTTGTATGCCTGGGAAGCAGGCACTCGTTCCCACTCCAAATCAAATTTGATTCTCCCCGAGAGATGACTTATTTTCTGTCCAGCGTAACTCTGATGTCACGGAAAGATTCCTCATCTACGCCGAGGGAATGTAGGGAAAACCTCCTGGGGGCTGAAAACCTGAGGAAGCTAAGGGGTTTTACGATGAGGGTGACGAGATGCCGTGCGCAGCCTGCCAGCTATATCGACAGAGAAGAATGCGTTTGTGACTCACATAGGCTTTATTTTTGTCAAATTACAATTTGCTCTCAAATACGCTGTACGGTTTAATTCTAAAAGTGTGATTTTTTTTTCTTCGTAAAATCCCAATTTATTGGTACAACTTTACACTGTTTTACTCATAAATGTCATTCCTGTCATGACCGCTTGTTTATTGTATCGATACTCCAAATGTATCCTTTACTGTCGCAACATTGCTAATGTTTGCTTGTGAAATCACCTCTCTATTTTCATCTAGTTTATTTATTTATTTATTGTCGCAACAGTGGATTTTATTTATTTATTTTTTTAATACGACTTAAATCTCGGAAGAGTATGACTTTATTCTTTTCTCGCAACATTGTGATTTAATTCCTGTAAAACATAACACTGACATGTTTACGGTTATTTCAACAGCATTTGCCAGCCTGACGGGTCTCATGGAGCACCTTTCGGAGAACTACAAATACTGGAAGACTCTGGATGACATGAAATGCAAGAGTCTGCGTCCTCCGCTGCCATCTTGACTGCCAACCTGGTGGCGGTCCTCACATGCAGGAGACAAGTCTGTTACCTGAGAGATTTTTAAAAGAAAATAAATAATTGTGACACATTACACATGCAGGTGTGACAGAAACTGCGGAAACTACGAAGATTGTGGGTTGTTCGCAATGTTTTGTCCTTGTGTTAAATGACATTTTATATATCAAAACTCCAGCTAGGGTAAATACGCGTGCCGAAGAAAAAGTATCAAACATCCCTACTGTTCGCGTATAACTAAATAGCACTGCCTGGCGGATATAATGTGTTCCTACAGGTTCCTTGGATGAAAGGATTGAAGGCTGATTCATTCTGAAATGTGGACACCAAATTAGTGATTTAACGCTCATGTTTACACAACCATCTGATCAGAAAATGCCAGGTCAATGAAAGAAATATAAGCGACAAACATGGGAAATGTAAGAGTTTGTGACCATAGAAGGGCTCGTGAAGGAAGATGGCAGTTACATGTATTCATAATAAGGAAAAAAGGTTATGTTAACGAGCTCTGTAATGTTTCAGTTTTGGAAGTGCTGCTGTTGAGGTAGGACAACTCTGTGGAGCAGAGACTACATTTTACCTGCAAAGCAGATTAAAATGAATTTCACGAATTTGATTGTTTAAAAATATAATGATACGGTGTCAACTGGTTAGCACGTCCGCCTGACAGTGCAGAGGTGAATGCGAATGTTCGTCTATGTCCGAGTACTCAGCGATTGGCTGGCAACCAGTTCAGGGTGTACCCCAAAGACAACCGGGATATGCTCCAGCACGCCCGCGACCCTCGTCAGGATAAATGGATTAGAAAATTGATATATGGATGGATGGCATTGTTTTTGTATGCAATCAACGAGTAACACGTGACTCCACTCAGCCAATACAGACCAGAGGGCAGCATCTGCTTAACAATTTATTTTTTTTAATTGTACATTTAGTACAATTGACTGTGGTTGAGAGAGGAAAGTAATTTAATCTGTGCTGTATGTTACGCATAGAGCATATTTGACAATAAAAGCTGACTTGTTTGACTTGATGATTTATTAGTGCTGTATCATATGAATCCAGTCAGCCAATGCAGAGCGTGCTTAAATTCTGCTCAGCCAATGAATGGGGCCAGATTCTCCTAACCCGGAAATGTCAGCGATAGGCAGGTTTATTTTTACTGGCAGTGCAATAATCAATAATGCCACTCCAGTAAAGTAGCTATGCTAATAGGCTAATAAGTGTGAAATGCTTTAACATGGACGGTTCATATTCCACCTTTTAATCCTAAAAAAGTAACGGTCGATCATTATTTAAAAAAAAAAATTAGCAGATACTTGAGTTATTTATTTATCTATTTATTTATTTATTGATTGATTGATTGATTGAGTATTGTATTTTAGATTATAATTATATATTGTGTTTTTTAACAATAATATTTAATGTTTCAATGTTTATTATTGACTACAAACTAAAAGCTGTATATGATTTTTCTGAAAATGGGAAAAAAAGTGACGCTGTCCACCAATGTTTTGGTTCCTGGCGGTGACGTAACACAAAAACATGGTTCCCTTGTTTTGGACCCGTGAAGCGTGCTACGTGCTACGCGCGGAGATGCTATTTCGAGGCTGAACGAGTGGAAGAGACTCCACCACAGCAGGCGATGTCTCAGGACGGGGAAAGGTGTGCCGAGTCCGGCCGCCGGCTGGTGGGTAACCGCAAGCCATTTGCCCGAGGAGAGGGTTCGGGTTTGGAGCTAATCAGTTAGCCGAGCTAATGCTGTGCACCGTGTACAATAGTAGTCGGACTCGTAGTAACTAGTACTACTAGTACTAGTTGTAGTGTCACTGGCATATTACAGCACTGACAAGTTTTTAATATTATGGTACACTGAGTGCGAGGCAGCATTGTATGCTCAGCAGTGAAAGGCTTTTTTTCATTTTCTCTGTTCGTTTTTAAAGTTACATCACATTATTGTTGTTCATTGACATTACAATTATTTAACCTGCTAAAAAGAAGCTCTCTGGTATAGAATGAAGAGAAACATACAAAGGAGTATTTTCAACGAACAAAATACTCTAAGAATTAAGCCTGATTGCGTGCAAAATTTATGTTGTCTTTTTCTGAGGTGTAAAACATGTATTAAAAGATAAAAAGTAATATTTTACAAGTAACTTATATTCAGGAATGGGGTGGAGATATAAAAAGTAAAATTAATACAACAATTAAAGTGTATGTTATTGAGGTTAAAAGTTTCCGAAAAACATAATTAAAAAGTCAGTTTTGTATTGTATTGTACACACCCAACCTTAAAGTCTATGTTTTGAAAACGGGCAGCGTTCCATCTGCCGGCGGCTGTACGACGAGAACGAGGATTTGTCTGACGTGGAGGAGATGGTCAATATCCGAGGATTCAGTGTGGAGGACAAGCTGGCCAGTGACAATTATGCCACAAACTTTGTGCATTTCATGGAAGCTAAAGGTAAAAGACACGAGTGAGCTCCCGCCTCCTCAGTTTATATCATCAATATATTTTTCCCTCTTGTGTACGTACAGACTTCACTTACGAATACGTGCAACGGGAGGCTCTCAAAGTTCCGCTTATTTTCAAAGAGAAAGAAGGACTTGGGATCATGTATGTTCTAATTTCCTGCTTTTTTTACTGAATCTACTCTTTTGAACAATGAACTGAACAAAACTGCTCTTTTGAAATGTATGCAGAATGCCTGATCGAGAATTCACAGTGTCGGAAATTAAAGGCTTGGTTGGTAAGTGAAGTACAATTATTGACTCATTTTGCCCTCTTTTAAGTAAAATAATCAGTCAATTAATCGGTCATCGGAATGTTATTCTTCCAATTGTTGGAATTGGCATCGGTCAAAAAACCCCAAAAAACATATCAGCCGGCCGGGCTCTACTTTTTATATGTAATGGGTCTACTAAATTCTGTGTTCAGGCAGCCGTCGCTCAGTGGACGTGATGGATGTGAGCACACAGAAAGGATCCGAAATGAGCATGGCCCAGTTTGTGCGCTACTATGAGACGCCGGAGGAAGAGCGCGATAAACTGTTCAACGTGATCAGCTTGGAGTTCAGCCACACCAAGCTGGAGAACCTCATCAAGAGACCCACTGTGGTACGTCACTGTCTTACAGGTTGCTCGGAAAAGTAGAAACCCGTTTTGAACTCTCAAATGTTGTTTTCGAAGCCAGCGAATGTTGTTTCAAGGTCGCAAATATTCGCCACTCCAATTCCTCCATTAATCAAAAGATAATTGACAGATGACTCGGTTATTGGAATAAACGTTAGTCGCAGCCCAAGACGTGAATAAGAAAGTGAGTGCCGGCCCTTTTAAACCCTCCCAGGTTGACCAGGTGGACTGGGTGGACAACATGTGGCCTTCTTATCTGAAGCAGAGCCAAACAGAAGGCACAAACGTCATCTCGGAGATGAAATATCCGAAAGTGCAAAGGTAGGCAGAATGAAGAGCTGCGTACTGAATGAGTGGTTCTCTCCACCTTCTACTCTATAAGTGCACTTGATTGTTGCTAGGCAGCACTTTTCTAACCTTCCACATCTCTCTTTTTTTTTTTTTTTAATTTTCTAATTTTTACATTGGCTGCTGCTGGTTGCAAAATCAGCCCAGAGCCACTTCTAATAAACCGCTTTATATGTATTATTCATTTCAAATAATGATCATCTGAATAATTTCATTTTAGGGAGTGGGTGGTCGACTGCATAGCCGTATGCTTAGTTTTTAATTTTACTTTTAGTTTTACACGAATTCAAGCAAGAGACTGTATCCAATGTGAATTATTATTTTTTTATGCTCCTACTTAGATCGTATAGGTCTACCTGATTTTGTGGCTCATGAACGTCGAGAATATTTCGCGGGATTTATTGTATTTTTAGTCGTCTCTGAAGAGATGCTTGGCACAACGCTGTTCAAATAATTCCTCCGGTTATGTTCTTTTCTGCTTCCTCCTGAGAATCTCTCCCATGAATTTAATGCTCATCTAATCTAACTGGCATCCTGCTCGACGACTGAATTATTAATGGCACCCTTGGAGACTTCACACTCTTCAGTTTACATCCCTTTCTACGCTCAATGCCCATTGCAGTGTTCTTTCGCGATTGTTTTCTAGATACATTCATTTGCTTACCCTACGTGATATGTTACAGTATGCGTATTTTCTTTCCTAGGTATTGTTTGATGAGTGTAAAAGGCTGCTATACAGACTTCCACATTGATTTCGGGGGAACATCCGTGTGGTATCATGTCTTCAAGGGGCAAAAAGTATGTATGCCACGGTGTTGTCGTGACAATCATCCATTTTTTAGATGAACTACTGTATATTGTTTTAAGACATCATATTGTGAGATTGAAGCCATACTTTTTATTTGGAAAGAAAATTAAAGTAAAGTTGCCTTTTTTTTTTTTTTAAGTTATCTTATAAAAAGCCAGATTTTTTTTTTTAGACGTGATTTTTTTTAGGGAAAAAGTCTTTTGAGAACAAAGTGAAAATATTAAAAGAATATTACAATATTTTTATATAATCTTATGAGGATAAAGTAACCAAAAAATAAGAATTTTGTAAGGTTCTAATATTACAACAATAAAGATGAACTTTTTTTAGGTAAAAAAAAAGTCTTTTTTTATCCAAGATTAAAAAGTCACCTTCTTTTAGAATAATTTTGCAATCCAGAGAGAAGAAAGCTATTTATTTATTTATTTGTTTGTTTGTTTGTTTGTTTGTTTGTTTGTAACATGAATTTTCTTTAGTTACTAAACTTAAGACAGGTTTTTCTCAAGATAACAAGTCATAAGTTTTGGGAATATTGATCATCGATTGATCCTCAACATCGATTGATCCTCAACATCTATTGATCCTCAGGTGTTCTGGTTGGTGCCCCCGACACTCCACAACCTGGCCCTGTATGAGGACTGGGTGCTGTCCGGTAAGCAGAGTGACATCTTCCTGGGCGATCGCGCCGACGGATGCCAGAGAGTGGAGCTCAAGCAGGGGTACACCTTCTTTATCCCATCTGGTGGGTTCCCCGTTTCAAACATGCACAGTGGAGCGTACCTTGCAAAAATTGCCAGGATGAGATTTCTGTTTGGAAATAAAAAGTCATATTTTTACAAGCACTTCTTAATACTTCCTCACGTGTCTTGCTTTCTTTGTGTGATGTAGGGTGGATTCATGCGGTGTACACTCCAGAGGACACACTGGTCTTCGGTGGCAACATCCTGCACAGCTTTAACATTCCGATGCAGCTCACCATCCACGAGATAGAGAACCGTACCAAGGTGGGAGCAGATTTTGAAAGACATAAAAGCTAAAATGAGGTTTATTTTATTTTATTTTATTTTATTTTTCCAGGTTCACTCCAAGTTCCGCTTCCCCTTCTACTATGAGATGTGTTGGTACGTCCTGGAGAGATACATGCACTGCCTGACCAAACGGTCCTACCTTACTCATGAGATCCGGAAGGAGCCTTTTCTCATGGGTTAGCACAATCACGCTTGTAAATATAATGTAATTCCTACAATAACACTCCACTGTTGAGATAAATACTTCCTGGACAGTGTGTATCTAACTATCGAATAACCTAGCTACCAAGCTACTCCCCAACCATTGTTGCATTGTCAGTCTGCAGAAATCCAGCGTAGCATTTGTTTCTGTCTTTGCGTGTCCTTCCAGACAATGAGACAAAAGTCCACGTGGGAAGCCCCTGCTCCGACTCAAGAAGTCAGGACATGAATGAGGACTGGTGCGATTCACAGCTCAGGGATGACCTGTGCGAAAAAGCGGAAGTGGTTTGCAACCAGCAACGTCCGAAAGACACCTTGTCTTCCTACTCCGAGGACAGCTGTTATCCTGCCTCCAATGCTGCGGACTTCCCGTCTGAATTGCTGACATTGGAATCTCAGAATAAGTGGATTCATCTGACAGAATTTGAAATCAACGGGCTGAAGAGGCTGGTGGAGAAGTTGGAGTCGCTACCCGAGCATAAGAGAGAAGTTCCAGAAGGATTGGAGAACCCGCTCAGCCTGCTGGAGGACATGAAGGTAAAGAAGCACTTTACTTTCTCCTCAACGTACACAGCGACATGATGACTTTAAACAAGTCTTTTTATTGTTGGGTTTAGGTCGTTTTAAAGGAACATGCCGACGATGACCCAAAGTTAGCCATCACTGGACTTCCAGTCGTGTTCTGGTCAAAGAAAACCTTGAAGGTAGACTTTGATTTGTTTTTTAAAATTTCCATCTATCTATTTATTTATTTATTAATTATTATTATTATTATTATTATTATTATTATTATTATTATTATTATTATTTTATCTGGTGTGTCCAAGTTGAAAAAGTGGTTCTATTACAAGAGTGGCCTCGTTCTCAGTGCCACTGGAGCTTCTCTTCTTTATCCTCCGTTGCGTTCCTCGTCTTCTGCTTCAATAGACATAGGAGGACATCAAAATAGCATTGCTTTCGGCCACCTGCTGCTTACCAGCCCTGCTTCTGTGTGTGTGTGTGTGTGTGTGTGTGTGTGTGTGTGTGTGTGTGTGTGTGTGTGTGTGTGTGTGTGTGTGTACATGCGTGCATGCGCCTGTGTTTGCCTTTTTGCAATGCTATGCCATCTGTCTCTCTTGGCTCTGTGTGATCGTAACGAATATCAGTGCATCTCATCTCCTCTCCTCATCAGAGGGAGGGCACACGTAATTTTTGGCACACATAATTAGGTAGGTGACTTTAAGCGAGGCCATTGTGTCGCTGCGACCCCTCTGCTGCTTCGGCACTCTTCGTACTTATACGAGTTGAATCCAGTTAAAAGCGGCGAGGCACACATTGTCACAAAGCTGGGCACAGTTGCCCCCCTTCTGTGGCTGTAAAGAGATTTGACCTTCTTCCACATCTGGCGTTTAAGGCTCCACGGCCGTGTTTTGATCTTTTTGGCATCCGTTAAAGAGACTCAGAGAATACAATTATCTGTTAGTCACTGTTAGTATAAGCGAGCGTTAAAGATAAGCAGGCCGGCAGAAGTTCCCCTCAGGCTTTTCAATGCCACGTACGTTTTCAGATGCATGCCAGCCTTTCACTGGCTTTTTAATTATACATATACAATATGTGTCAATGCATCCATCCATTATACTCTATTACTTTTAATTAAAAATAGTTGTCTTTTTCAAGAGTCAACAGTCATGGTTTTTCGATTTCTAAATTATAAGTGATATAGATAATCTTATTAGGAAAATAATGTTTTTTTTTATTTTAGTGAAAAAATCAGTTTATAAAAATTATTAATATTGCCAGAAAAAACTCGTTATATTTAGACGGACACAATTTATGTCTTTGTGTTTGTTTTCCTTTTGCATCGTGATGCCATCTGTCTCCATTGACATGGCATCGTGTGATAATTATGAATCTGTGTGCACCTCCTCTCCTGATTGGTGGAAGATGTGCCTATTGGGATGTACGCTGGCCTCTCATTGGCTGCACACCGCCTTCCGCCCCCCCTGGTCCCCCCCTTCCATTTTCCAACCCTATATTAATGAGGCTGGATGATCTTGTGCTGCCGACATCTGCTGGTGGTATTGTGGAGTTGTAGGGAGGAGGAGGAGGAGGAGGAGGAGGAGGAGACGAGTGCAGCCATGTCATTTGGTCGCGCGTTGGACAGCGTGTGAAAAAGCCGCCATGGCCATGTCGCTCAGCGCCGACGATGAGGACTATGATTCTGACGCGGAGCAGGTTAGACCCCCACGCCCCCCACCGCCTCCCCATCTTTCTTGCATAGTGAGGAGGCCACTGGAGGAATGCATGCATGCATGCATGCATGCAGCAGCTCTGCAGCATAGCGGGAAGACTGAGCTACCTGAGGATAAACACAGATGAAATTCCACCTTTGCCGGTCTTTTTGCTGACAGGTTTGCTGCATGTGTGTTTCAATGTGGTAAATCCCCTACGGAGGAGTGTTTTTTCCAGCTGAGAGCCTGAAGGCTGCCATTGGTTATGAAGCTGTGGTTTGAGAATTCCTGTACAAACAGTAGATCTGTTCTTCTGTATTTATTTATTTATTTTCATTTACTGCGTTTTTAGCGTTACTTGCGGGACACATAGAGGACCTTTGTTCCGGCCAAATTGTGCCTAGTGAGTCAAAAATGAAGCTTGTTCCACGAGAGCAGTTACAGTATTGTCAAACTGGGATGCGCCAGCCTTGCGTTGGGGGTCTGCAATATCATTTGCGACAGGATGCATG
This sequence comes from Hippocampus mohnikei, assembly GCA_026261675.1. NCBI lineage: Eukaryota > Metazoa > Chordata > Actinopteri > Syngnathiformes > Syngnathidae > Hippocampus > Hippocampus mohnikei. The sequence continues at coordinate 2,673,256 of JAKGUB010000344.1, forward strand.
GACCCCACTTTTTTAATTTTATTTAGAACAAGTACAGATACTTACGTTTGAGTACTCGCTGATATGGAGTGCAGAAACTTGATTATGTCTTTACGTCTTGCAGTTGTGATGATAATCTGATTTATTTTGACCACGTGGTTAAAATGCTTGTTTGAAATCATATACCTTTATTTGACATGGGATAAGTTTCACTCAATTATAAGCAAGAGCTAAACGATCAATCAAATGAAAAGGACAAAACAATTAAAAAAATAAAATAAAGTCCTTCTTAGTGCCTCTGCTTCAAGCAGCTTATCTGTGTGTCCAGGTGCTGTCCCTCATTTTCTTCACTATTCCATTAAGTGCATCGACTCTCCTCTGTGAGCTCCGACTGCCCCGAGACAAAGTCTCGTGCAGTCAGTGATGAACTGACAATTGGTCTCAGACAATTAGTCTTTCAAATGAACATGAGAACGGCTCCAATAGCCGTGTTAAGTTTCCAGTGCTCTGTTCCCTATACTTTGCATTTCAATATGATTGAGCTAGCAGTGCTCCAAACATTACAATACAATACAATACAATACATGCTGATTTATATAGCGCTTTCACAACAGCGGCAGCTGTAACAAAGCTGTTAAAAACATTCTGAAATCTTTTTTATATACTTTGTATTTCCTATTCCTTCTTCTCTATTCATTTATCCTGGACCTAACTAGTGTGTTCCTTGGTATTCATGATGCTATTTGCTCCCGAATATTCTTTTAACGACCTCTGAGACTACAAAACGCACCTGAATTTCCGGACTCCTCAACGCACATTATTAAAAGACACAACAGCTAAATTTAGCCTTAAAAAATGCAAAACTCAGCGAGTTACACACAACCCGAATCTCTCGGTCTCACTGTAACATTAGGCAAATTTGCTGACGACTTTAGACAGGGCTTGAACTGCAGAGAGAGCTGTATTTATGGCACTCGCTCCCGATGCTCATTAAACTAACTCAACAGGCCGCTTATTTTCATTTGCGTTGGAATTTGCCCTGAATTGCTGACTTCCTGTTCCGTTTCGGGCATGGCTCTTTGAGGCTTTTATATATCCTGCAATGTATGCCCAATTTCGTGTCAATTGGTGAAACAGGTTATTGAGATTGTGTATCCCCCTCAGGAAAAAAAAATAAATCTTTCAAAAATTGGTGAGTTTTGAGAGCCCCAAAAAGGCACATCAAGTTTTCTGGGTTTGTATTCAGAGATATAATGTAGATTTTAATCAGATTGAGTTTTTTTTATTTTGCCAATATTCCTCTTACTAGTGTGGCTAGTGTGCTCTTTTAGTTGCTCGCCTGTAATCCCCATTTGAAACCCCTCAGATCCAGACTGGGGCAGATTACAGCATCCCAATCCCCATCCAGTATCTCCCACTAATCCCGTCGGGTAACCTGGCATCTGACTGCCTCCTACAATTCACGCTAGTTTCTGAATAATAGACCACACTGCGCTTCTCTTTCATTGTGTCAATGCTGATCTTAATGTGTGTGTGTGTGTGTGTGTCAGAACTAGGCTGTTGCTATGCTGACACTGGGGGGAAAATTACATCTGCACCATTTGAACGGGTGTGTAGACTTTTTTATATCTGCTTGTAAGGAGGTGGATGATGGGATGGATGCATGAAGAAAAAGCGACTCGGAAAAGGATGGAACCAAAAAAAAGCAAATGTAGTCAAATATGTTTAGTATCTGCTTTAGTGTGTTCAACCAGCAGCCATGATGGGCACCAAAGCGAAGAATACATTTGGATCAATAATGACCCAGATCAAAGCCGTCTCCATTACCCAGTTGTACGAACCGGCGCCCATTTAGCGCACGGCGTTGTAAATGTAAGCCCCCTTTTCCCTCCGCGACGCACAATCGTGGCTGCCAGAGAGTGGAAACGTAGCAAAGAGCGGCCGCTTCCTCTTTGAAGTGGAAACAGGCGAGTAAGTGAGGAGCTAAATGTGGAAGACGCCTCTGGGGAGCGTCTTGATGGATCTCTTCTTTCTCTTCATCTTCCGCCTCAGCACACTTTTTTTTTCTTTTTATACCAGAGGAGAATTAACCAGCAATTAATCCGTTCATTGTTATCAGTGAGAAGGGGGGAGAATCAAATCTCCGAATGTTCTGAACTCTTGTTGCTGTGTCACGATTGTATTAAAGAGAATAATGCAGCCCGCAGGAGTGTTGATGCATGTTGTGGGCCGCCATATTGTTTTAAATTCCACTTATGTCACGCAAAAACATAAAAAAAAACCAAAAACACATTTTTAATTAATTAAATCATTTAATGAGTTAAAAGTAAATAACAGAACAGTGAAAAACATACTGATATTGTACATATATTTATACATTAAATAAATACTGTAGTGATTTTTTTATAACTAAAAAAATATAGAGAGACATTAATGATAAATAAAACATAAAAATTACGCAATTTTACATGGAATGTAAAATTGTTAAATGTTTTTCTTAATATTAAAAAAATTGTAAATAATACAAACAAACAATTTCACACGTTTTCCTAACTCATCGTTTAATTTATTTAATTTAAATAGCATCTTTGTAATACAACCGATTTTACAAAAAGCATTTCCCCCCAATCAATTTTGTTCAATGATTGATAAATCATTATAACTTGCAAATTTTAACCTTTTTGGGGGGGGGCATGTAAAAAACACATGGCCTGTCTGTCCATTTTAAAAACACATTTTAAGACCCTCGAGCACAAAAGTCTCCAGACCCATGAGCTATTTTGTCTCCTGATTGTCTCTGCCTCGATTCGGCATCCGGCACCAAATCTGATTGGCTGCTGGATCTATTCTCTCCGCCTCAGGCCCGACCGCCGCACCGACCCAAGCCCAAGATGGTGACATCCCCGGTGTCGGGCCTCAAGGTCCCAGCGGGTCGCGGCGGTGGGACGTCGGGCGCCAGGAGGAGACGCACTCGCTGCCGCAAATGCGAGGCCTGCCTGCGCACCGAGTGCGGCGAGTGCCACTTCTGCAAGGACATGAAGAAGTTCGGCGGGCCGGGACGCATGAAGCAGTCGTGCATCATGAGGCAGTGCATCGCGGTACGTTGCCTCCATTATTATACCACATGTTATTTTGCTTTAAAAAATGTACACTCGTCACTTATATGCACAAGGTAGTGGTGCCTTCAGTTACGAATTCAATTCACTGAAATGCTACTCTTTCTGTTGTCCTCACGTTGGCCACCAGGGGGGAGTATAATACAGCCATAAAGAGACCAGAACTGACTCAGTAAGCTGCAGTAATATTATCCATCCATCCATTTTCCGAACCGCTTGATCCTCACTAGGGTCGCGGGGGGTGCTGGAGCCTATCCCAGCTGTCTTCGGGCAGTAGGCGGGGGACACCCTGAACCGGTTGCCAGCCAATCGCAGGGCACACAGAGACGAACAACCATCCACGCCCACACTCATGCCTAGGGACAATTTAGACTGCTCAATCAGCCTGCCATGCATGTTTTTTTTGGAATGTGGGAGGAAACCGGAGTGCCCGGAGAAAACCCACGCAGGCCCGGGGAGAACATGCAAACTCCACACAGGGAGGCCGGAGCTGGAATTGAACCCGGCACCTCTGCACTGTGAAGTCGACGTGCTAACCGCAGTAATATTAGTCGGCTCATATTTCAAGGCAGTGTGGTCCTTAAATAAGTTAAGGATGACATTTCAATACAAATCTAAATTCACTTTTTTTTGCAATAAAAGTCATATTTTGCACCATGTGGTGGAATCTTGGTGTTGTCATTAGGTGCTTTTCATTGATAGTGGTTGATGATAGTGGTGAGATGGGAGTTTAATGACTTAACGCCATGTAAAGTGCTCGAGCACACATTTCTCTGCCCCCTGTGTTATGTCAATTCACTTTGTGCTGATGTGTTATTACACTCACCAAAGCTGTTGAGGAGCCTTATGTGAACGTGGTTTGTTTGTGTTGAATCATCTAACGACTGAATGTGGTTGTTTATGTAACATGTTCATGATTGTGTACATGCTAGATGCACGGAATTGGTGCATCCTCTTATTTTTAAATACGTTGTTGCCGTTCTTGTAGGGTTTCTATCTGCAATTACAAATACAGTACCTCAGTCCCTAACTACCCTTAATCGTGGGAGTTCTTTGTATTCGACATTTTGGATTACAAAGTTCCCAAATCATTTAAAAAATATTTAGCTCCCCTTTCAACAGAAATCACATTCTTAGTTATTGTTTCATGGCTATTTTTAGACCTTGACCTGGGGGACTTGTTCATTCAAGCCTCATCCAGATGGTTGCTATGGTGACACCAAGGAGTGCCACTTGCTCTCTTGTGCTGGGAATCGCAAGTGTAGCGTTGTCAGTTGAACTTGGGGGGTGGGGAAGAGTACCCATTGTTTCAGCCAGCACAGCAAGCATTTATATGATTAATAGTCCCGTAATATTTTCTGCATTAGTTGACCGTTCCTCCCCAAAATTGGTTAAAATGTATTTATTGTTTGTCCACTTTGTTTAGCCGGTAGATTTATTGTTAACCAAGCAAATGAAAAATATTAATAAAATAAAACAATTTCAGTATCCATTAGCACTTTTATTCCTCAAATAATTGGTTAATTCATTATAAACACATTAATTATAAACAACACCATAAATGATACCATTTCAAACAGATTTTGTTTTTGGTAATATTAATAGAAACGGTTTAACATAGTTAGTACTTATTCATTTATTTGTTGAATCTCACCTACAAATGTTTTAGGAAAATAAAAATGAGAATGAATTATGATTTGACTGCTGAAATACATCATTTGACATTTTGAACATCTTTCATCGCTTCCCCTCAAAAGTCATAGTTTGCTCACCTGTCTTAAGATGACGACGGTGATGATGATGATAATGATGATGATGACGATGACGTGGTTTGTGCTCAGCCGGTGCTGCCGCACACGGCAGTGTGTGTGGTTTGCGGAGAAGCGGGCAAGGAGAACACGGTGGAGGAGGATGAGGAGAAGTTCCAGCTGATGCTTATGGAGTGCTCCATCTGCAATGAGATTGTCCACCCTCACTGTTTAAAGGCAAGCCATGCGTTCTAACTCCTCAAAGAAGAAGAAAATAATGGTGAAATAATGAGTTATCAAGATCTGAAAAATGAATACAAATCTAAAGAAATGATCAAATATAAAATAAAATTAAAATTTGTGTTAAGTTGTGTTTGGATAAATAAAATCATGCCCCGGCCATCATTTAATGATGTACGATAAAAACATGAATTTAAAAAAATCACAGAAAAAGAAAACATGCCAATAGTATTAGTGTAAATGTAACTATTTTTATTTATATTTTATTTTATATTTATTACATACGTTCCGATAAAAGCGGCTGCAATCAAAATCTTGTGAAATGAATGGACAAAAGTATGAGGCCACTTAGTCAATCCACCTCAACAGCGTGAAGAGATGAAAATACGAATGTTGAGGAATTGCTTGTCCCCCACTCCTTTTTACTTGAGTCCTACCGTTACATTTCTAATCTCCAAGTGGTTGTTGTGTGCAGGTGAAAGATTCCAGTGGCGTTGTCAATGACGAGTTGCCGAACTGCTGGGAGTGTCCCACGTGTAACCACGCTGGGAAAACGGGCAAAGTAAGCTTAGTCTTGTATGCATTTGTTGTGTGCTCACAATGGTCATTTCCGCCCATCACCACAAACAAGAGAAATAAAGTGATGCTGTGCTTTCTCATCTTTTGGCCTCAAAGCAAAAAAGAGGTCCAGGATTCAAGTACGCCTCAAACCTCCCGGGCTCGCTGTTGAAAGAAGCGCGTCCGATCCGGGACGGCAAAGAGGAGCCCGACGCCCATTCGCCTTCCCTGGCCGCAGTTACGGCCAAGAGAAAAGCCGAACGAGATGAAGAGCTTCCCAAGAAGCGACCCCCTCTGATCTCCCTGGATGGCTTGCCTCGCCCGAGACTGGAGGAAAACCCTCTCAGGAAGAAGAGAAAGCTGTTTGACACTCAAGATGAACCTGACGATGTTAAAAGGAAGGTAAGGGTACTGTAAAAAGTGGCAACATTCTTTTTTTATCTATCTATCTATCTATCTATCTATCTATCTATCTATCTATCTATCTATCTATCTATCTATCTATCTATCTATCTATCTATCTATCTATCTATCTATCTATCTATCTATCTATCTATCTATCTATCTATCTATCTATCTATATATAATGTTATACAAAATATAACAATTATATAATGAAAATTACATGCAAATTCTATCAAAATTAGAATGTAATGCCAACATATTTGAAAAATAAAATAATATGACACAAACACAAAAATACTTGAAAAATAAAAATCAACATTTTAGAGAAAAAAAAAACAGGGAAATATATTAAATGAAAATAAATATCTTCACATTTTGGACTGCTCCCTGAGCACGTAGTAGCCGATCGCCTGGTCGCGACCACCTATCATCGTCCTATGGTTGTCAGGGAACCCCCTCATCAAAACAGGCTAATTTTGGCAACACAGTTTATTGAATGTGTTCTATCATTTGATCCTTGATGGCTGCCCATGTTGATCCTCACTATTGTCCTTTTTTCTAAAGCTCCCAAAAATGGAGCAGCCTCCTAGCGCAAAGCTGCTGAGGCACATCAAGACGGAGAACGACCTCGGCGAGTATGAGGAGGACCTGGAAGACAGATTCTCTTTGCACAGGATCCACTTCAAGGCCAAGAAGGAACTGGATGGCCGAGAGGAGGATGACAATAAGGACGGCGAAAAGGACGACTACAGCAGGACGGAGGAGAAATCCAAAGTGCTTGTGAGCGCTCTAAAGAGAACGGCATCGATCGGAGAGAGCGACCAATCTGCCAAAAGCGCCTCCGAAGTGGGACCCAGCGGCGAGGAGGGCGAGGAGAGGACTTCCGAGATGTCACCATCAAATAAAGTAGGGCTGCAAAAAAAAAAAAAAAAAAAAATCCACCATGAGCACGATAAAAACTGAATAAAAATAACCCAGTTAGTCTAAAAAACAAACTTTCTATGTTGTTTTGCACAAACAAAGCACACAGTCATAGGCACACATACTACGGTCAAGTGTGAGGTTGGCGATGCCAATTGGACAAAAATAACACCTTACATGCCCATTATAGGGACCCATTGTAGTGGAACCACACTTGAAATTCACTTACCGGTACTTATTTGCTTACCTTAAAGGCTCGCCACCAACGCCGACGCCTGCTCAAGACCAAAGACGGCATCAACCACCAAAACAGCTCGGCCAACCAGCTTCAAAGTCAACCGAAGACGGAGGATGTCGCCGCCAAATGGGAAGAGGGAACCAATCAAAACCAAAAGACGGTCAAATCCGAGCAGCTCGTGTCCAATCAGAACCACCGGCCGGTCAAGGCGGAGCCCGAGAACGACTTGGGGGCCTCCGATCCGAGATGGCCTCTGAACAACGGCAGCGGGGACCTCGGAGGCTGGATGCGACACAGGCGGGAGGCCAACGGAATGCCCCGGCGCCACTCGCCGCTCAGCTGCAACCGGAGCGCTCCTGTCGTGCCGCTCGCACCGCGCCCGCTGCCCTGCCGCTCGCCGCCCAAATGCGTCCAAATGGAGCGCCACGTCATCAGACCACCTCCCATCAGCCCCCCGCCCGACCGGCTTCCCCTGAATGACGGCCTGGAGCACGCCATGCGGCGCGAGGCCTGGATGTCCGTCTTTGGTCACCTGGCGCTCAGAGATCTCTGCGTGTGTATGCGCGTGTGCAGGACGTGGAACCGATGGTGAGTTTTCCACGTTTTTCTCTGATTCACTGGATATCGTGCTGCTCCTTTTGCTGTAAACATCTCGGCCACGTGCAGGCAGTGCATACATACGGATATACACGGAGAAGGTCAAAACTCCTCAATAAGTTGCAATAATATCAGTCGTACTTCGCAGAGGAGGATAAAGAATATATGCCTGTGAATATTGTTATACAGTATTATCTGGCTACATGAGTTCCTCCAGAGGCAATTTAACACATTTTTAGGAGGTGGTGGCATTAATTATGCTCTGTGATATATACTTTGTTCTAAATAAAATTGCCATGTTTGTTTGTGGCGAGGTGCTGCGACAAGAGGCTGTGGAAGCGCATCAGTCTGAACCGCTGCAAGTCCATCACGCCTCTCATGCTGAGTGGGATCATCCGGAGGCAACCGGTCGCCCTGGACTTGAGCTGGACCAACATCTCCAAGAAGCAACTCAGCTGGCTCATCAACAGACTGCCAGGTATTAAAACAGTATTTTGAGTTCTGCGTGAGAGCACAGTGGTTAGCACGTCTGCTCGCAGTCAGGGGATCCGAGCTTGAGTCTCTGCTTTTCTTCCAAATACTCTGGTTTCCGGAACATTGCTGTTACCTTCATCGGAGACTCTGAATTTTCCAATGGTATAATTTGAATACGTGATTGTCTAAGTGTTCCACCATTGGCCAATGACAATGTGCTCTGTGATTAGGTGGTATCTGCATCTTTCACGAGTACTCAGTACTTTGCAAGAAGGCTGTTATTTGTACTGACCCATCTCTACTTATTTTAAATTCTATTACACAATGTACAGCAATACCTGTTGCATGTAGTGTTCTTAACAAAATGTCAAAACTATGGACATTGCTCTTGATTGGCAGTTCAGAAAACCTAATTTTTTTTATCTCCAGACTTAATCCCCATCATTTTACCGACTAAAAAAGAGACTGTCGAGCATAACTTGAGCTTTTTTTAGGAAGGGAATTTATATTTGCTTGATTTCAATACCTTTGTTTAAAAACGGTCACCACATGAACTCATGTCATTTCTGACGTTCTCCGCACAGGTTTGCGAGTGCTGCTGTTGTCCGGGTGCTCATGGGTGGCCGTCTCCGCTCTCTGCACCTCCTGCTGTCCTCTCCTTCGAACGCTGGACGTTCAGTGGGTGGAGGGACTGAAAGACGCCCAGATGAGGGACCTGCTCTCCCCCACTACCGATAACAGGCCAGGTGCCAATTGTTCATCCCTTCGTACTTTTATATCCGCTCTCATGAGATTTTGATGCATCATCGACACCCCCTCCGCCGGGTATCGCCCCCCTACAGGCCAGCTGGACAACCGCAGCAAGCTGCGCAACGTCGAGGACCTCCGTCTGGCCGGCCTGGACGTCACAGACTCCACGCTGCGCCTCATCATTCGCCACATGGCCGCGCTGTCCAAGCTGGACCTCAGCTACTGCAACCACGTCACCGACCAGTCCGTCAACATCCTGACGGCAGCAGGGACCACCACTCGAGACTCCCTGACTGATGTCAACCTCTCAGGTGTGATCCTGTTCATGGCTGAAAAATTGAAACACAAAGCCAAAGCCCTGTCTGGTGTAAAATACCGATACTGAAGAATCAACCTCCTAATTATTTTTTTTAATAAATAAAATTAGTTAATATAAAAAATATATATATATATATATATATATATTTATTTATTTATTTATTTATTTTTTTCCTACTAACCACGCCATTTTTGCCCCGCCAGTGTGCAACAGGGTGACGGACCAATCACTCACCTACTTCAAGCGCTGCGGCAGCATCCGCCGCATCGACCTGCGCTTCTGCAAGCAGGTGAGCAGGGAGGGCTGCCAGCGCTTCGTGGCCGAGATGTCGGTCAGCGTTCAGTTTGAACTGATCGACGACAAACTGCTGCAGAGGATCCAACCCGCCGCTGCCGGCGCAGGCCGCGATTAACGTTCTGCTCCACACGGGGGCGCCACACCACCACCGGAGGAGTACGAGGAGGAGGAAGAAGAGGAGAGCAGCACTGTGTGTTGTCTCCTCTTGCCAACTACTGAGCCAGAATGTAAAAATGGTACAGTACTTGCCAAAAGTTTAGACACACCTTCCAATTCAATAGCACAAGGAAGCATCTCTAAACTTCTGACTGGAACTGTCGAACGTTTTTGTTATTTATTTCTTCAAAAAAAAATTTCTGTTCGAGAGTGACTATTTTTGTAGCAGAAAGTGTTTCCTACATTCATATACAGTATTATACTACTGATATTGATAATCAATACACAGTGTTATTGTTTTTATTTTTCTGTTTCATATTTATTGAAGCACATTAGTTTTATCGTAATGTGCGTATCGCTGACGTTTATTTTTGCACCTATTACACAAATCCTGAGACTCTCGACTGTATTTATATCCAGGTAAATCTCAATAAACCAGAATATGATAGAAAACTTTGTCATTATACTAGTTCAATTAAAAATTTAACTTTTATGAAACTCAGTACATCCGGAAAGTGTGAAGTTTTCCACATTTTTGGGAGGGGGTATAATTCCAAAGTGCATTTAAATCAACAGCCCGACCAAGTTTTCTACCTTATTCCAATTCATTGACATGCACCTGTAGTTAAATGCAGCTATGGAAAAAGAGTGAGACCACTGCAAGATTGTAAGTATACTGTGGATTAAAAGTCTACACATCTCTCTACAAATGCCAAGTTTTTGTGATACAAAACAGAATCCATTGAAATGTACAGGCTGTCCCATCGATGGTTAAAACAAGCTTTAGAATGATGTCACTTTTGGAGAGGGCAACTGAGTGTGCACACCGTGTTCAAAATTAACATGTTTAAGTTCTTGTTAAACGTGAGTCAGCACATATCCGCCACGTTTTAAAGTGCCTCTCACCAAAACCACAAAATACATTTCAGAAGTTCTAGTAGGCTTTTTTTTTTCTTTTTTAGTAGAACTATTCTGTTCTAACAAAGCATGGCGGCATGCTTTGGGGCTGTTTTTCTTCAGTCTTAGTTGATTTTGAGGGGAATTAGCAAGGGTTCACAATCGTCAGTCTAAATGTCTCAGAGCCTAAAATGACGAGGGGTTTCCCCTATCACCAAAAGCTGGCATTTGAACAAGGAAGGGTGTGTAAACTTTTTTTTAATTCACTGTATGAGTCAAGTTAACATTTTTTGCTTTGTTTTATACTGACAGCATCACTCCCAAAATGCAATCATAAATATTGTCATTTAGAGCATTTAAGTCTCTTGAAGCTCTCTTGATTTGTTTTTCGTCCCCCTCCAGAGCTGTACATATATATTTTTGACTTTGTTCCCAGCTAAAAGCTTCTTGTCATCACTCCTCCGTTACGTGTGCTATTTGTGGAGAAAGTGTACTATTAGCTCAGCATGGATGCTTGCTCTTTCAACAAAATTAAGCCGTCATTAATTTGAAGGCAGTCACTTTAGAAAAGTCCAGAAAGAAAATGATTGCATTATTTTCAAATGTGAGCTGGGGACATTTGATATATCTGAGCTTCTATCAAATGCTCAGGTGGTTCCTAGGTTCACCCACCTCCAATTTTAGCGAATATGCATTAAGAAAAGCTGGAAAGATGACTGTTTATCAAATTGTTTTTTTTGTTTTTTGCTGGTTGTATGTTTGTTACCCGGTGCCATTTGAAGAACCTGCACAAAGTTGGTGAAAGTTTGTTTTTCTACCATTTTTGATTCATAGGTAGAAAAATGCTAAATTTTGAGTTCAAACTGGGAAATATTTGACAATTTTCAGGCTTTGGAATGATGTACTATTTTGACAACATTGTATAGTGCACCTCCGCTCTTCGCTGGGATGGAACGAGCCCGACCAAAAATACAGTAGTGAGAATCCGTAAATAACGAATGCGCCTTTATAGTTGTGACTAAGCCAGAGAGTGGGTCAAAACAGCAGATAAGCATGAGAATGAGTAAAAACCACGATGGGGACGGAGGTGGTGTGAGTAACGGGGAATATGTTCCCAATTTGCGAATTTGGGGCCCACTGTAGTTAAAGCAGTGCAAAAATGAGTGAGTACAGTACAGTTTAATGCACTTTTCATGTCTTTCTATCTGGATTTTTGTTCATTTCCAATTTTGTACTTTTTTACTTTAAAGTTCAATACTTTACATGTTTACATTGTTATTTGGTATGGTTAAACCACTGTATGGCCGTGTGTATTATACATGTTGACTGTAAATGTTGTAATGTAATGTACACATTTAAAGCTTATATAGGGAAAGTTTGAGCTATTAAAGGCCTTTTAAAAACCACTTTAGTCAAACAGATTTGACTGCATTTTATTGAACCCAATAAATATTTTTGTTTTGTTTTGTTTACCAAATTAAAAAGTTCCATCAAATCCAAAATATAAAGATCCAGGATTATGAGCGCCCTCCAGAAGTCTGTAGCTGCCCGTGAATGACATCGTCCATTGACAAACACCCGCATGAAATCAAATCAAGAAATAACGGACGTGAATGGGGAATGCGTAACAACAACCAAAAAAAAAATCAAAAACCGACACCATCGTTATATTTTCGAGGTCTTGACAAACCCGTCAGAAATACATTCTGTTCATAAACCTCCGAGCCTTGCCTCTCGTCCAGGGGTCAGGAACCTATGGCTCGCGAGCCATATGTGGCTCTTTTGATGATTGCATCTGTCACGCAGAAAACGAAATATTCTCGTTTGTTTAATCCATCCATGGAGTTTTCACCGCTCGTTTCCTGTCCGGGGCTGCTGCAATTGGCTCCAGGAGCAATTATGATTGGATGATACTGGCTGACGTTAGCCGTAGCTGCGTCAACAGGTAAACGCCCCCTTTGAACCAGCCCGCTAGGTCATTAGCTCAAAACTAATCCTTCGACGAATCAGACGGTGAAAAAAAGGAAAAAAAAAGAAAACATACGGCGAGTGTGGTACACTTCAGGACGGATTGACCGATGTATTCGCCTTTGTGGAGAGAACAGGTTCTGCGATGTGTCTAATTTGCAATGACAAAATATCATCGATGAATAGGTCGAAAGTAAAGCGGCACTTTGACACGCGCCATGCTACGTTCGCATCGAAATACCCTGCGAGAGACAGCAGAAAGGAAGCGTGCAAGCCACTGAGCAGGGTGCAAGCTAGCCAGCAGCAACTCCGTGCATGGACCCGGCAAGCTGACTATAATTCTGCTAGCTCTGCTAGCACGGAAAACCATTCACATTAATGGTGAGTATTACAACAGAATTATTTAAAAGAATACATTCAGAGGCATATTATACTACATTTTGTTGAATTCAGTCTTTAAAATAAAGTGTGTGTGTATATATTTATTTATTTATTTGTCGTATTATTATTTATTTTGTGCATTGACCCCCATCTTGCTGCTGGAAACTTCAAATTTCCCCAGTGTGGCACTAATAAAGGTTATTTTATCTTATATATCTCAAATATCACTGAAATACATTTCTGAACATTTTGCTTTCATGGCTCTCTTAGTTGAAAAGGTTCCCAACCCCTGCAAGTCTAGCCCATGGAAAAATATACATTTAATTCATAACAACAATAGAAGCTATCTATATGCAACACATTTACAGGAACAGCAATTCCATACACATTTTTTTACATGGATGAGCAGATATCAAAGAAAGTGTCTGACTTCCTTTGAACAACAGACTTAAGTGAAAAACACCATGACCTCTGTCAGCGCGGGAAGAAGATATCATCGAGCAGCAGCTGTGATGATCAAATTGATGACGTGAAAACTGATAGTGTTCGTCACAATAAGAAATGATAAATCAATTGTGGGTAACCCTTCCGATAATTTACAGTAAACTCGCGTGTTCCGGATTCGCAGTCCCGCTATTTTTTTGGCCAGTAGTGACTCGAAACAAATATAAATCATTACTGTAAACTGCTTTCTACCATCACATCAAGCTTGCTGGCTCTGAAAAGCAAAGTTAAGAGGATGAGGGTGTTGGCGTGTTATTTGGCGTCATCTGCTAAAATAAAATGTGCTGTTAAACTAGAACCAAGATTCGATTCTCACACAATCTCTCTCACACACACACACACATCTTTTTTTCTTTTTTCTTTTTAAGAGTATTGCACATGTTGTAGTCGACCGTGTCAACTCGAACCCCTGCCGTGTCACACAAGAACCGCCGGTCCAAGCCGCTCGCTCCCATTTCAGTGTCTTTGGCGGCGAGAGTTTTTCTAGGACTTGAAGACATGCACAGCCCGCACTACGTATTGCCTGCAGATGGGGCACTCGTTCATCCTCTTGCCGCATTTGGTGCAGGTCACCATGTGGCCGCACTCCAGCAGAACACAGTCAATGATGGCGTCCATGCAGATGCGACAAAGATTATCGTCAGAGGCGAGCTGGGCTTTCACGCCGTCTGCGGGCCGCAAATAATGTAAAAACACTTACAGACTCGAATCACAAAACTTGATATGAATTGCAAATTAACATGTGATGTGCAGATATTATTTTTGTCCATGTAGCTTTGCCATCCTCACTATATCTGAGATTGAGTGTATGGCTTTCAAAGGCGTGGCTTGTCCTGGTGAGTGATGTGGGTGTCAGCGAGTTGGCTGGCTGTTAACCGGCTAACCCATTGACCATTAATCTGAGTAGGTAGGGGGAAAAAAAAACTTACCTCCGACAGCACTGTTGCACAAAGGTGGAGGATATGCAACCACTTTGTAGGGAAACAAATAGGACAGAGTTTTAAAAAATGTTTTCAGTTGTGCTCCGACAATCGGATAGTGAGGAGGTACTTACCTGCAGTAATGCTTACATTTTCCACTAAAAAGAACAAAAGAGCGGAGGAAAAAAAGTCACGTTAAAAATGTCAAGAGGTAAAATATAATATTTTGAAAACAGTCGGTGCCTACTGGACTTCCGGTTGAGCTCGTTTTCTCTGTAGAGGCGATGCACGCGCTCCAGCAGCTCCCACTTTTCGCAGCAGCCCGAGTAGTTGACGAAGTTCCTGGCGAGGATTTCCTTCAACTGGCGAACCGACAGCCTCTCAATGGCGTCCTCGTCGTCCAAATCGGACAGCGAGGCGCGGACCCTCCTCTGCGTGGCCGGGATCGCCTCCGTCGGGCTCGCCGTCTGCTCCAGATTGAGGAGCGACACGCTGGCCGTGTCCTCGGGCTCCTGAGGGGAAAACTAACAACAGAGCAACAATGTAAGGAACAAGTGACAGTTGGGGGAAATTAAGTCGAACAACGCTGCGTTATAATTTGACCTTCGATCCGAACGCCATAAGAATCAATTTCCAAACTCTCATTTTGGTGAATGTTTCACCGTGAACCAAGTCCTCCTCGACACCATCGCACAACGCACCTCATTACGCGATGACTTTCAGAATCGCACAGAAGGACTCGAGCGCTGATATTGAGAGTACATCTGCTCCGTTATCTCATACGACAAGAGTCGTATTTGAGTACGCACTGCGCCGCACGCACGGCAGACACTTAACTTGCCGCTTCATGATTTTCTTTGAAGATAGAGGCCAGGAATAAAAGGAGACGGGGATCAATGAAGAGTTCCGTAGTGGAAAAGGAGACGAGCAAGTGCTTGATTCAACTTGTGTGTGTGTGTGTGTGTGTGTGTGTGTGTGTGTGTTCAGGCAAATTCCTGCTCCGATGTATTAATAATGCATTGGTTGGCTAGACAGCACACGATCTCAGACTCCTCCATAGCTACTTTTCTTTTTTAGGTGTTTTGCTTTTTCTTTGGCTTTTTGTGTTTGTGTGATCTGACCACAGACGCGGGGCCTGAGACGGCAAAGCAAAAACGGATAAACGCGGACTTGGAAATGTGGAATTCACCGCAACTTCCTAGCAAGGGTCAGTGGCAGCTCAGTGCAACATGAATCATGCAAATTCAGTATTTCATGGTTCGGGCTGCGGGAATAAAATCGACTAGGTCGGATAAGTCGACCACAAAAAATATGTTGACACTAAAGTTTTGCTTATTTCTTGAAAGTACTGACGAGTGAAAATAACGAATGAATGTCAACACTGTATTAGCACCATCTATTGGTGGAAAATGATACTGCAGTCGAAAAAAAATTAATCAATCCCATCTGATTACTCAATCAGTCTCATTAACCCTTACCCTCAAAGTAGAGTTAGGGTTTCAAAGTACGGTTTTAAATGAGGGTTAAGGTTTCAAAGTGTGGTTATAAACGAGGTTTCGGTCCTCAAAGTAGGGTTTCAAATTAGGGTTTCAAATGAAATACTGAATTTTTGTGCGCCGTGCGTTTCCCTCATTTGTTATTTTGAATCGAGGACTCAATGTCATGCAAATGTTAGCATTCTTATCTTTGTGAAGGTATCGCTTTTAATGCACCATTTGTATAGTGTGTTTCCAGTATGTCATGACTTGCATATTATATTTAACCCACTGGAATTTGTACTTTCTTGCCACACAGGAGTTTATGTCCTATAAACAACAGAGGAAGAAGCATGATGCCCAGCAAAGTGCACAGGAAGTCGTGTGTGTGCGTTTTGTGTTTTAATGCGGTGTTAATATAGTACTCAGCATTGCGTTTGGTGTCAGCTGCGTTGCTGCAGGGAGTTGTCAACCTGCGTGCGCGTTACATAACTGACTCAGGCCATGTAAGCGACCTAAAAAAAGGCAAAGGGCTTAAGCTGCCTTGCTCGCTGGTCTGCATGTACACACAGACACGCACGTACGCGCGCACACAGTGGCAGTCAGAGTGTAAATGCTGCTGCTTGCAGCTGTCGCATGAATGCAGAATCCACGCTGTGGAGAGAAAAATCAACATAATTGTTGTGGAATTCAGCTCAACAAGCATCGAGAGCAGGGCTGAGCCAACTTTTGTCCTCAAGGGCCACATTTGATTTTTAAAAGAGGCAGATGGGCCATTTGTGAAGTTTAAATGTCAACGGATTATTCACATTCTTTCCAATCAAAAAATAATTGCTTCAAATCGTGTTTTTTTTAAATAATCTCAAACGTAGTTCGAATAAACACAATTAAAAGAAGCTTTTTTTAATAAAAAAAAATATTTCGTCATAAATAATTTTGCTTAGCTACAAATAAACTAGCTTTTAATTTAACAAAAAATCTACATTCATTTGAAACCAAATTTAAGGACGTTTCATTCATCTTCCTATCATGTTAGCTTTGCAGTTAGCATGGCTTCTCCGTCTTCTCATATTCTTGCTTCTCGCTCAATGTGTCACGTGATTCGCTACTCCTCGTCCTCCTTTAGCAATAGCGATATTTGTTGGAAAGAAGTATTGCTTATGCGCTGCCGTGGAGTTGAGGTAACTTCGAGTACTGGCCCCTCACTATAACTCGCCACACTAGCTAGCTATTTTTTTTTTTAACCGTACTGTAATTGTGTGTGTCAGTGTCACCTGGCTTGGGGTCCCTGAGCTGTCACTTGGGCTGAGCACGACTCCCTGAGAGGCGGATCCAAGCGACTGTTCGGATGTTGAGCCGCCGGGGGAGGGCGGCGAGGCGGCGCGTGAGTGGAGGCTGTCTGTATCATCTTCATCATGTCCCTCCTGTTCCTCGGCCGTGTCTCCATCCGCTTCCTCTTCTTCGTCTTCCTCCTCTTCCTCCTCCTGCACCACCATCACAGGTCGGGGCGGCTCCCGGGTGCCCCGGTGGCACAAAACCAGTTCCACCAGGTCCTCCTTTTCCCTGCAGGTGTCGGTGGGGATGTTGCGTAGCAGCAGGTACTGCCGCAGGTCCTTGACACGCAGCTGCATGAGGCGTGGCCTCTGGAAGGCGGTGCCCCGCAATAAGTGGCAGGTGGCGCAGCAGCGCAAGTTCTCCTGCAGCACGGAGCACAGCGCGCAGAAGCTCTTCTTGCAGTCGCAGCACACGTGCTATCGAGGAGAGGACACAGTCAGTCACCGTGTGAGGTAATTGGATGGGATTTATAACATGTGTCACTGACACCCATGTCACTCACCAGACCAGGCCCCACCTTTTAAAGCCATACTCGGTCAAAGACGTGCATACTACAGAAAAAAAAAGCCGTGGCAGGCAGTTTCCACACACTCACACCAAAGGGATGGCATCTGTCATTCTTTTTCATTCCACTCGAGCATCATTTAATGAAATGCTCTTAAATATTGCACACCTGCATGTCTGACTCCTGTCGGCATTTTAAAGGGTTGATGGCGCCTCTGGTGGCTCCTTATAAATAAGCTTGAATCCATGCAAACTTTGATACTCCAAAGTGTTCCCCCGAAGGCGGTGCTGAGCTCATTGCAGCTGCTGTTTGTAGTGGTAAACACACACATACTGTTGGGATTTAACCCAAAAATGTCAGTCATCGCGCAGTCCACCTCATGGAGAACCACCGCCACGGTTGATTTGAATTTCTGTTACGTTTCTTTCCAAGAATGTGAATATTTGGAAAAATCATTGCCCATTAAATCGCAATCACAACATGGTGAGGATGCGGGTGGTGCAATTAGATTGTTTTTCAAAATCGTAAAACCCAACTCGCCATCCACTTTTACACCGAGCAGCTGGGTGGATTGACGCTTGAAATGGCTGTGAAAGGAGGTCAGCCCAATTGGTAAACATTTGCTTATCACTCTCGCGCAAATGTGTCTCGCTTCCGCACCATCATCGACACCTTGCCCCACGATGGCTTGCCCGCTAATCCCCTCCACACTTATTAAAAGGTGGCCTGAAAATATCACGCTGACTCACAAACGGGCTCATCGCTGCGAGTGCGTTTTGCAGTGCGAGCAAGCAGGAAGCTGGCACGTGCCCGTCTGACTGGCACACGCGCATGCACTCTGCCATTATACTCTGACATGACCATCCCTGCAGAAATGTCAGCGTGACAGAATACGATTTTCATGATATGGGTATCGTTTGCAAAGACGGCGCAGCAACCGATAGGAAAGGTTGACAGAGTTTTCTGGAGAGGTGCTGTTTTTATTTTGGTCCAAATGCTTCAGGCACACGATCGCCAGGCTGTGACTCTTCACACGCTCTATTAACGGGGACATATTGTGGAAAATTGAGGTTTTTTTTTTAATTAGATGAATTGGTCAGACCTCCTAACAACTCGTCATTAGTGAGATTTCAACATCTAACGTCAATGGTTTTCAAACAGTCTTGCCGCACATTTCACTCACATGTAACTCGTAACAAAAGGTGTTTCGGTGTCTCAGTCTGAACACTAGGGGGCACTGTGTAAAACGAATCCACAGATAAGACATTAAGAAGAGTAGAGGGAGCATTTATACATGCGAGTGGGTCTGGCATAATAAATAACTGTTCCACTGTCTCCACAGTTGCACAAAATCAAGTGGACTTTCACTTCGCCGTGGCTTACCTTACGTCTGAAGACGGAGAAGGCCAGTCCGCAGGCCTTGCACAGCTGCCCGGCGCTCCCCGAGCTAGGTGGCGGGTACGTGGAGTACCCCGCGCTAGGGGCGAAGCGGAAAGGCCCGGCCCCGGCCCCGAAGCCGGGCTGCTGAGCCCGCACCGTCCCCGTGCCCATCACCTCGTTCAGCAGCCCGCAGCATGACGCCCACATGGACGAGGCTCCCGCCTGGTGAGCACAAACACACCTTGATGCAGGAAGCGCGAATATGTAAATTAATATGTTGGAACTGAAAAAAGGTTTAATCTTTGGTTTCATTCAATACAGTATTGTATGTAAAAAAAAAAAGGAAGATGGCTGCTTCACGGATTCCACTTAACCCCCAGCGATAAACGAGGGATTGCTGTACTTTATACTGGATTTTCCGATTCACACCGTTTTTATGCTCTCGTTGAATGTTCTGAAGTCGGTTTGTTGATGACATAAAACTGCGCAACAGCAGCTCAGCAGCATACTAATGAAAGGAGGAGACAGGGGCATAGGGAACTCTGTCTTCCTCTACTCTACCAGGCTGTGTCAATCGATAGCTGACACACACATGGACACATACACACAGGAGCACATTGTGAAGCTCTTTGCACTACACAATACAGGAATTCACCTCTGGTTTCCGGGCAGCTCCCTCCCGGCTCCGACTTGTCACATACACGCTGTGATGTGACCTCAGCCGTCTGCTTCGAGAGTGTTTACGTAATCCAGAGAACAAGGCACTAAATGTGGCGAGGGGAAGCTCGAACCCTGCAGGTTCTGTCTATTTAATATGACCGTACGTGATCAGGGAGTGGAGGTGTTTCTTTCAGGATGACATTGCATTTGAACGCAGATCAACTCCAATGTAGAAGGGCCATGATGCAGTGATTTAAAAAAAAAAAAAAGACAATAAGACCATTTGCATGCAAATGTTATGATTCAATGTGACGAATAGCCTGCATTAATACAAATTGAAGCTGGTAGCATAGGAATTAAGTGAAATCCTATTTCGTAATGTACCCTATTGAGGGGTTAAAAAAAAGGGCATGAAATGACGCATTTCAATGTCCTGCCGAGATTAGTGGCAAATATCAAAAGATTTAATGACAAAAGAGGCACGTTATCATTTCAGTTTTGGACACATTTAATAGTATACGAGTGATTCAAATGAAATGTATAGCACATAATCATTAAGTATTAATTCTAAAAGAGTTAGATATTTCGATGTGCTGTGCGTCAAAGTTAAATACAACTGAATTATACTTAATGAACAGACTGTATTGCAGGCGCCCCCAAATCCGGTCTGCCAGAGTCTCTTTTTAGCCTGCTTACAGGTTTCCCTCCTCCAACACATCTGAATCAAATGATCGGTTCATCAGCAAGTTTTACAGAAGTCTGATAACGATTCCTGATCATTTGAATCAGACAAACATGTGAAACAGGCTGTACAAGGGTGCTCGGGGACTAGAGTTGGGCACCCCTGCTTATTGCATTTCATAAAAAAGTACAAGTCAGTGATATTATTCACAATTTGAACATTTCATTCAGTAATTCTTGCATCTAACACTAGAGGGCACCTTCACACCACACTTTGAGACGGGTGAATTATGGTATTTGTCTCCTTCCGGCGTCTAATTGAGGAAAAAATATATATTGCATATGACAAGACTTATTTCCCTCTGATGAAAATCTGTTTTTTTCTCTCAGGCACATAGGAAAACCAGGACATGAATGCATAAATGCATGCCTAATGGTATTTATCCAACAGTCACAAGAGAAACTCAAATGTACAGTGCACAAATTGCCGATGTGTGTCGAAGCGGCCCCCCGAAGTAGCCAAATCTCATGTGTGACATGCGGAATGAACGCAGATAAAACTCAAAGCTGCGACCAAGAGGGTTGAGATTTGTTCCTGCATAATAAAGAGATTTAGGAGACTTGGAGGCGGGACTGAAAAACATTTCTAGCCCGCAGAACAAAAACGACAGCCGCGGGGATCACCGCACAGCATAAAAAAAATAGCAGCAGAAACCTGCGAGACTCTCCTGCCTTCCCGATATGCTTGTTTTTGTGGAGATTTATTTTGAACTGGGCAGAAAAAAAAGATGCTTTTCAATTGGAATCAGATTAATCAACAAAGTGTCACGTCCATTATTCTGGGGACAGGCTAATGCGCTTGGGCCAAATGAAAACTGGAAGTGCGGCAATTTGAAAGGAAATTTAATCCATCTGTTCAAGTGGAAAAAAATGAAACTCGCATATCACAATCAGGCCCGCCTTTACCAACGGGGTTACCTGGGGTTGAGCCCGGGGGCCTGAGGTACTCAAAGGGCTGATATAACAATTAAAAATCACAAAATAGAGCCCAATGCGTTGTTCTTCCTGTCAATAACCTTTCATGCTTGCCCTGAGTTGACCGACCTCTTTGCAGCAGAGTGAAATGTTTTTTGGGTGGGTTATTTTTTGTCCAACTTTGATCATTAGCGCCTTCAGCCAATGAAAACCTACATTTACCATCCAACAAAGAACTACGTAGAAAACATGCAGTGATTTTTATGATAGAAATTGGGTAGCAAGCGACCTTGTGTTAAGTAGTGCCCCACATGTTTAATGACACTGGATTCACTTTTACAACTGGACTGTTCAAATAAGTGTTTTTTTTTTAACCAAATTTTGAATCATTGTTCGGGTTGAACCGATTAGTTGACTCGTCCACATTATTGCTCGCTTCGTGACACTGTGTGACAGCAAACGATTTAACCAAAAGTGAGACAAAAAAATGCCAGTACTGTATACAATAAAAACAATGGGTTCATCTACACTACAGTGTGTGTGTGTGTGTGTATATATATATATATATATATATATATATATATATATATATATATATATATATATATATATATATATATATATATATATATATATATATTTTTTTTTTTTTTAGTATAGCAACGAAGCAGCAATTTCCTAGTCACACGAGCAAGGAGAACATTCTGCAACACATCCCTCAGTATGATGCTGTGTGCGCCGCTGCAATGTGAAGCCACAATACTAAAGCTATTTTTAACCAGGCGTCAATTAAAAGTGAGCTAGAATGGTCTTTCACTGGATCTCAGTTACACCGAATATTAATATGCGTCACGACACATTTACACACTAATTAAATTGTCATGTAATGCACACAGACGCACAAATCTGAGACACATCTCCTCGGTAGGAGCTGCACACTGTATGTTGTGGTGAAGCATATGACGTCATTGCTTCCATCCCCATCTGCAGCCAACAGACACAGGGGAGAACCCCGACACACACGGTGAGGAGCAGAGGGGCGATCCTCGCGTCCTCCCCGAGTCGTCCCCCAAACATCCTCCTCGTGCAGACGAGCAACCCCCCCCCCACCCCGCGCTCCTTCCCTCCGATCTCGTTAGAGCGGATTAAAGCGATGAATGGAAGGTGGCTGCAGCGTCTTTGCATCCACTGAACTCTCCAACTGTGTGTGCGGGGGGCGACTTCACGTTTGCAGCCTTTCTCGACCACACACAAAAACACACACCATGACCCAAGATAACCCATGACAAGTCCCGAAAATGACCACCACTGCACTGAAGGGGGTCCCCTTATATAACCCCGTGTAAACTGTAATCAATCACCGTAGCAGTGGAGCTGTGGCACCGTGCGTATAAGCTCCATAAACACAAGTGAGTCAATGACATGTCACCAGAAACAAGTAGATGACATTGGGGAAGCCGGGGGTGGGGGGCACCTACCTTCATTGCGCCTCCCGTTTGAGGAATGTGCAGGCTAATGCAGGAGCCACGGTCATCGCAAGAGCACGCACACAGAGTCAAACCATTACGTCTTGCCTCTCTCCTGCCTTTTTATGTTTGTGCTTTGTGCGTACGTGTGTATGTGTGGAGTAGGTACAACGTCATAACCAAAGACGGGATCGGCGGCCAATCAAAACGCGCGTACAGGGGCTGTGTGTTCAACAGCCAATCCGTCTTTACGTAACAGCGCCGGGCGGAAAGACGCATGTGCAAGCCCTTGGCTCACGCGTCAGTTTTTTTTTTCATCTCCACACAGCGGCAATTCCTCGCGGTTGGCGTTTTTATTTTCTCTCACCACCAGTCAAATAAGGTGAACCTCGCGAGCTTGTTTTTCACGTGTCATAAATTTATCCACGGATGAAAAATACCTAATTGCATCATTTCAGTCATCTTTCATGACCATTAATGGATTTATGAGAGTCAGTTTGTGCCCGACGCAGAACAGAGATTTAAGGTATTCCTTCCTTTGCATAACCAGTACTTGCTGGGGAGACTGGGTGCCTGTACGGACAGAAGAAAAGACTTTAGATAGCATAACACAATCGCTTCTGAGACGCTGGTTATTGTCCTACCCCCCCCCCCCCCCAAAAAAAAAAAAATATATATCCGGGTAGTTAGAGGGTGTAATTAATGTGCTGTACTTTTCCAAAAAGATGCTATCGGAAATGATTTTCTACTACCATAATGACATAAATCATTGGTGTTTGTGTGGGGAATTTGCGCCCCTTGTGGCGGTTTTAAAACCTTCAAGCATTTAGCTAATACTGTAAGTGAATTTAGTGATCAATGTCAAGGATATGACCTCCTCTTTGTTTGAATATCTCTGTACATTCGGCCTCTTCGGAAAGTCAAATCTCCTAACCTTTATGTCACTTTAACTTCACATTTGTTGGATTACGTCAGGTCACATTGTCTGTTGCAGTACCAAGACTAAACTGTAAGAGGCAGCATGGTGCTACTGGGCAGCCAGACTGCCGCAAAATACAAAGAAAAGAAAACATGGGAGTAGAAATTAGGATACCTGTTGGATTATGTGCGATTTTTACAGGGTGGCAAACTGTGAGACGTGTTACATATACACACATCACACCTTTGCTAACTGTTTTAGGCATAAATTAGTTTGGAGGTTCCACTGTACCATCATGATCACCATTCAGGGCCAAGTGCGCCTCGGGAGAGGAAGATTTTTCTGGCATCTCACTCTTGATGATAATGGACCAGATTTGGGTATGAGACTCTTCTGCAGCAGCAGCAGAATCATCATCACTGCAGGCAAGCAAAGAAATGATGCAAATGCCCCTTTGAAATTCTCTATGCCATATCACATCAATAGTGACCTGCTGTTGGTTTAATTTCACAGCCATTTTGGTCTAAATATGTTCCGAGGCCCTCAGGCCAGCACTGACACAGTTTGCCATGGATATTCCTCCACACTGTCGGAAACATCAAAGATGGTGAGGAAGGGGTTTTATTCAATGTACCCTGGTAATTCATTTACTAGGTTTGAAGTGGTTGGATGTTTACTGAATCTTGACTTACATCCACTGTTGACTTGCTTCCTGGCTCCACTGATGCAATGCCTTGTGATTGGTTGAATACATATGAGCAGGATTACTCAAAAACCTCGAAGCAATTTCAGTGAAATTTCGTGTAAGATTAGGCAAACGAGAGACAATCCCGCATGTGGATTGATTTTCACTTTGACACTCGGGTAGCTCAGTGTCCTTGCGGAGCCACGTGTAAATCCATTCTTCGTCACTAGATGGACTAGTTACCCTTTTTATAAAAAATACAAATCTGCTGCTCGGGTTCAACGAGCAACCGCAACTAGCGTCAGCATTGCGCATGCAGAAATGATCACACAAAGTCAATGAATGGAACGGGTCGTTCATTGCAAAAAAGCCTCTCAAATATTCACACCGCTTTCGCCACGATAACGTTGCCATGTTGGAAATGGTCCCCAAAAAATATACAGTGCAGTCTATACCGAGCCTTAAACATTGTTACCATAAAAGAACACCAGGGGCCGCAGATTGTGCCGCACCAAGTTTGTTTAGTTGTGAAAGTCAATCCGCGAATGTGCGAGTGCGAGTTGCTGATTAGAATTTTCCAGTTCAGTGGCCTGAGGTAGATCAGATAGCTGAGTGAATTTGTTTAGTAAGTGTCTTCCACTCAAGATTGACATTGCAAGGTTCAAAGGTCGGTGCTTCGAGGGACATTTTAATGTTAGTATTTTTATTGCCAATCATAATGTGACATGCTGTGAATTGAAGGTATTGACTGATGTGTTGACTTTTGTCTTTTCTACTTGCATAAACATGAAACAGCGAAAGCCTGGAAGACATCCCGACTCGAAACGTTTTCCACCTGACACTCGCGGCCTTCATTCAGAGGGACAAGGGATCGGAACGAAGACCGATGGCTGCAGACTGCACCCACAGGGTGAAAACGACTCGCTGGCAGGACGTTGGTATTATTCATCCTGTGACAGGTCGGCTCAGGGCGACATTGCTTCACACACAACAGATGAAATGCTGACATGCAAACGTGCCGACGGGGAGGGAAAAAAAACAAGATGCGGCTGTCAGCATTTTGTCTGCTCGCTCTCTCTCTCTCTCTCTCTCTCTCTCTCTCTCTCTCTCTCTCTCTCTCTCTCTCTCTCTCTCTCTCTCTCGCACACAAACACATGCACACGCGTGTGCACACACACGCACGCGTACCAGTGGCGATACAATATGCATGATCAAATTCAGATTGTGTTTGTTTTGCTCTATTGACAAAAAAGCCGGTTTAATATTGATTTCCTCTTCTATCATTCCACTCACAAACCCGAGTTGAACTAATTTTAACCAATGTAACTTGCTGTGTTAAAGTCAATGGCCATCGTTAGATTTATTGCGTTATATATTTGTTGCCTTAGTGAAGTCGCATGAAGGTAAAGTTATGCAAAAGAAAACAAGATGTATGCATACAGTAATTTTTAATGCATCTAATGGAACAAAGGTGCTGATACAGGGCAGTGTCTGGTCATTTCCATAGCCAACATATAGCAGAAATATACAGAATGAGATTTTCTAACAGAGTTTATTTCGGGAGCAACAGAAGGTAAAGATCATTTTCAGTCTAAAATAAAGATAACAACTCCATTGATAAAACCTCTAAAAAGAAAAACCTGAGATGATGCACACATCACCTGATCTGTAGAAAATGACCCAAATAATACTTTATAAGATAAAGTGTTTCATTAACTTTCACATCAAGAAAGACTCATTAAAACAAAGTCTGTTTATTCTGAGGACTCGCTGTCCTTAAAGTGCAAATGAGTAAACATTTTCATTTCTGTGATCAAAAGGTAGTCTGTTACACTGCGTTCCAGCTGATGCACACTCTAATATTACAAACACACACAAACACCAGGCATTCGTCTCATTAGTATCCTAGCACAAAAAAAAAATAACAATAGCACGCCAACAAATACACAATAATACAGCAACAACAAGAGGCAGGATAAAGTGTCACATTTTAAAAGAAAAGATATATTTGTGGTCATGTACAATAAAAAACAAACATGCTACAATTTACAGTTTAAAATGTGACAATTTGTAAAGTTTAAAATGTGCCATCCTTCTTGCCCCTATGAATAAATAAACTCAATCGTCATAAGCCGTCATCCAAATAATCTGGGGCTTGTCCTATTTACTGAGAAAAAGTAGATTTGAGAGAACCCAGGCAGTAATCAGTTCAGTTGGCTGGACATATGCAAATGTGTGTGTGTGTGCAGATAAACACAGCTACAGTCCAAAATACCGTTTGTATCATCTATCCATTTTCAATTGGGTGTGTTCTCTTTATTAGTAAGATGGAATCTACTGACGTTTGGCAAGAGACTCTGGCTGCACCTTGGACTGTTTTTCCAGCCACTTTCAGGGCAAATACAGTACAGACACAAATGGTTACAATTTGGAGTGTTCAATGAAGCTATCATGCATATTGTTTTGAATCTGAGATGAGTACAGGGAGAAAACCCATGCGAGTATTGGAAAGCATGCCAAGGGTTCAAACCCGAACCTCAAAACTGCGAGGCAGATGTGCTCACCACTATAACAGCGTGCTGCCATTGTTTGGAACATGTATGCCATTTTGAACTCCAATGGAATGACAATGTTTTGTTTTGTGGCTCTCCCCCTACCTAGAAAAGGCTAAACTATTGTACCCTGTTCTCATTTTGTGCACAAAAACAGTTGCGAGTAAAAATGTTTTCAACATTTTGTAAATTCAACACAATGGGCTCCGGCACGCCCGCAACCCTGGTGAGGATAAGCGGATTAGATAATGGATATTCAACACTGTGTTGACTTCCTGTTTTATTTTGAAAGCTCCCTACTTCAGTCATGTGCAGTAACTCTTGAATGAAATGCAATCCTCCATTTTTGGGCACCTCAGCATCTGATGATCAGTGTTTGGAACGGATTGTGTAAACTTTGTATTTCAAGACCGGTTGGGTTAGTCACGTGAACTGAGAGTTTGTTTTCTGGAGGATGAAAACGAATCATTTCCAATGCCAGGAATTCGAAAGGGTTCCCATAGTGACCATGTAACCATATTGTCAGTGATTGCTAAGGTGTTCTTGTGCAAGGCACTTAACTGCCCAGCTTTTCCACGGGTCGGCAAGAGACTCGGTCAGTGGTTTCACAAGTCGGCTTCCTCAAATTGGGGTCGTCTGGGGTTTCCTTGGGTGAAGAGTCCGCAAAATAATGAGCAATAAGTTAGGATCTTTTATCATTTTCAACATGCGTCTACCGTAGCTGTCCAGAGGGACAAAACTGCATTTACTTTTTATCTCAAGAGACAAGACGAAGAGCCAGGAAAGTCAGTCAAGATTTCTTCTTGATCACCTCCCACAGAAGGCCACTTGCACATTCCTGGATGTTCTCTCCTCCGTAAAGCCCCAAGCTCGCAACTCCAGCCTGTCGTCGTCTTCGTCTCGCTCATCCTCGCCCTCGTCGCCTTCCTCAAACACGCTGGTCTCCTCTACGGAAGTCTCCATATTGGTAACGTAGCCGCCGAACTTTGCCTCACTGTACTCGTATATGGTAGGCAGGCTGCTGCGTAAACCGAAACGTCGGCGCAGGGCCACCAGCAGCGGCTGTGGCACGGTAAAGATGTCCACGTTGTTCCCCAGGTCGATCCACGCCAGGCTGGGGAACTTCTTCGGCTCCTTCACCACCTCCGTCACATCCTTGAGGACGGCCGCCGTCAGACGGTTGCCGTTGACGGCGAGCGTGGTCAACTTGGGCAAACCGCTTAGGACCGGCAGGAGCAGGCGCAAGCTGTCGTCCTGAAGGCCCGTGAAGCTCAAGTCCACAGCCGACACGGCGTCGCTGGCACCCTGCAGGTACAAGCCCACGCGGTGGACGTCTCTTCCCGAGAGCGGGATGCCGGAGAGGTTGACCACATCGCCGGCCAGCTTTTTCTTCAGGGTGGTCTTCAGGCTATTTGGGAAAAGGAGAGAAAATAACGTTGAGGCAGATTCATTCTTGAGTGGGCCGTGTGCGTGTATCGGCAGAGGTGGAGGACTGTCACATGACAAGATGGTGGGGGCACACTGTCCCAATAGACTGCAGGAATTGCAAAGTATGCAAAAAAAAAGGAACCCCCAAACTCTAGGAGAGCGCTGAGATCGATAATGCAATGGGAGAATTAGCATTTCAATGTGTCTCAATCTTGAGACACCCACACCCCACACCCAAGGGGGACTCTTGCACCTCTGAAAAGTGACATTCAAGGAGACTTGAAGACGGGATTAGCCGCAGGCGGTGACTTCTTGCAGCAAGCACATAACAACACAGACTGTCAGAGGCTCTTTCAAAAAAATTCACATTTTAGTGTACTGGCAAAAGTTCTTGGCTAATTAGCTCACGGGTGTCCCTCTGGATCATTAATTTGCATGCAATAAATACATCTGTCACCCTTCAGGCTCAGTTGAGGACTAAAACACAATCAGCACTGTGATTCGGGAGATGATTGATGAAAGCAACGGCTTATACTTCATCTCCTCCTTTCATACACTCAGTTCATCTTCATCTAATATTTTTCTTGGACGGCTCATAAAAATTCTCATTTGGCCTCCCAACCCTTGAAGTAATTTTTATAGATTATTTTATTGATATGAGAGTTTGCCTGCCCGTGGTTCATTCAGCTATTCATCAAGTGTTATAGGACTGCTATTAATGACTGTATGATGAATGAGTCTGTTTCGTCTGCTGGGATGTTATATTCCAATGTGTTCATTTTGTAGCGTGGGGGGGGGATTATAAGAGAAAAAAGAGGAAATATGTTTTAGATGCTTCCCCTCCTTCAACACACTTGTTTCAAACGATCAGGGTTGTTACCAGGCTTCTGCAAAGTTTGCTGATGAGTCGAGCATTTGTATCGCGTGCGTTGTAAGAGGGGAAACATCTAAAACATGCAGGGTAGCGGCCCTCGACGACCAGAGTTGCCCCCCCCCCATGTAAAGTCATCGGAGGTTTCGACTGCCCAGATAGCTGCCGAGTCGCAGCGTGAGGTAATAATTCGTTCAATTGAAAAGGTCCGCTTTCGAAAATGTTTATATTGATGAGTAATTCCGAGTGTGAGCAATGTATTTATAGCGGGCGTTTGCTCAGCAAGAGGTCCTCCCACCCGTTTGTCTGGAAAACGATAACCCGCACAACCAACAAAGTCAAGATTTATCCATGGACAGAGTGGATGGTGCAGGGTGTGGGAGTTCGGGTGTCTTGGGCTAAGTTTTTATTTTTTATTTTTTAAATAAATGAGACAGAGAAGGGACAACTCCACACTTGGTTTCCAAGCACGTTGCCTCGGGGCTGCGTGGCCACAATTCCCTCCCACAAGCTGCTCATTTGGCCGCGGGCCCGCGATTCGCATTTTCTGAAGACAGGCTTTTTTTTTTTTTTACACTACAATCCGTTATCATGATAACATGGCAAACTGTGGCGGCGTCCTTCTGAACTTGCGAGCCCCGTAAACGATGTTAAAAGAACAACAGGAGTGGTAAAATTATTCACACTCCACAAGTCTAGTAGTAGTACAGACTTGGAGAGTGAATACTTCTTAACCAATGGGATGCGAGGAAGATGCTAGGTAATAGCCAATGGCAGAGCAGCTATACGTATGTTGCGTTCAGGAAACTCCGAGCTGGCAGCGCGTGCTGTATTTTTACCTTTCGTATCTTGTGATAACAAGAGGCAATTTTCCTGTTGAGGCGTTTCGTAACTTAAAAATTTCGTATGAAAAGACGTTCGTAAGTAGAGGTGCCACGGTACTAGTAAATGCAAAGACGGCACGCATACCGCAGAGAGCCGGGGCAAGAGCAACTATTGACATGGTTGGCAGCTAACTGTCAACAGTGCAGGAATCTAATAAGCGCCGAGCCGCGCGTGTCAAACTATCGGCTGCTTACATATGGCTGGAGCAGACAGTCTAATTGCTTTTCATAGCCCCGACTTTCCTCGGGGATGTTGTTAACTTTCATGCACGGAGCAAGGGTGCTCGCTGCTGTGTGGTTATGTAAAGCCCAGAGATGGGAAAGGAATCGTCTGGGGTCTTTGCGATATTGAAATAGAACGCAGGCCGAGGGGGAACGGGCATGCTGCAAAGGCCATGGCAACCGCGAGAAAGTGTTGGTCTAATGAAGCTGTCTTCTAATGGGCTGCGTGGTTGGAAAATAATCGCACCGAGTCACATCATTGTTATAGCAGAGGCTCTTATTGTTAAACGATCCCAATATGTGATACTCGAGTTTTTGATGACTCAGTGTAATGTTTCTGATGGGAATCGATTTCTGTTAGACCCCCTAGCAACGCGCGTATCAGCAGGCGCACTTTTAGCTTCGTTCCAGCTTGGTTCTCATCTCCTCTAAATATTATTATTTTTTGGGTGGAGGGGGGGGGGGGACTCATGTACTGTATATTGCATCTCCAGAGTGACAGTTAAAAGCATGAGGCGAAAGAAACTTGTAATGACTGTCCTCCTACGCAGACTATAAGTTCCCCTTCATTTAGTCTCATGAATGAGTAATCTACAGGGAGACGAGAGGAACAGTTTGCGGTTCTTTATTTCCTCACTTTGAGAGGAGGTTATGGCTACTTTCAGTTGTGTACCCTTCAGTCCATTTGATTTAAATCTCTTGTTGGTTTTCCTCCTCGGTGGAGTATTTGGATTGTTGGTTTTGGTCAACCTCTCTTAAGTATGCGTTGCGTATTTGTTTTCACTTAGTGATTCTCTGTCATGAGCTGTGCTTTTGTTGTTTTGCTCTGACTGGATTTAGTTTGGGTATTCCCTCCGTGTCCCTTTTTTCTTGTCAGGCCCGTTCGGTTTTCAGGTCCACCTGCGCTTGTGTTGACCAAACGATTCCCTTGTCTAAATGTTTCTCAGTGTCTCGTCAGGATTCTGTCTTTGCTGGCTCATCGTTTGTTTGCTGTCTGTCCTTGTCCAAGTCGAGTCATGTCCTGCTGAATCTGGTTGCTATTGTTTGTTTTGTACGCTGAACCTTGGTGTTTTGGACTTTATATGGAATTTGGTATTCTTGATTAATTTCAAGTATGAATTGGAGAATGACTTCATCACATTTGACCTTACCTTTGGGGCTACCCTTGAACCCCGAGTAGGTCAAAAAAATTGTAGCTCGGTCAAAATGTGCCGACAAAGTTATTGCTTGGAGGCAGTGACGAATGACTTTCAGGGTTAGTGGTTTGAATTGAATAGTCATTCTTATGCGGTGCGGTTATTTTGAATGAATCTCAATGTGACGCTACTTTCAGTTCAATTTGCGCCCGCGTTGGTGAGTGTTATTTGCCCCACAGGGTGAGGTGTGACACATTTTGCCTGTGCTAATTGCCACAAATATCCAGAACCACTACGAATTTGCTTGAACAAACATAAATTGGAGGTACGCCCAGACAGATCGTCAACCAAGATTATGTAGCATAAAGTCGGGAGGAGTTGTCAACCTTGTCGGAACCAAGGCGCCGGTAACTTATTTTACGGGAGCCCGAGGCAGCTTCAGACAAGAAACGCAATTAGCTTCGGATCGTTCTTAAAATAGTTTTGACCCCTGCTGACCGGCAAAGCACCGGGACACGAGTCAAAACGACTCATATTATGAAACTGCAGCCTGCAGCTGGTTTATTTTGGTACTGCACGTAACTTTTATTTTCAAAATCTGCATTTGACGGTTTGGAAATGAAGTTTTAGGAAACATACATACTAAACTGAATGGCAACGATCATTTATATCATATCACATATTTGCGGTTCACTATTCATTCATCCATAAATCACTTTTTATTATTATTATTTTTGTGTGCAACCTGTCACCATGTTATTTATAGAAGAAAAAAAAGACAAATTAGCATTTTTGTGGGGTGCTTTTTGAAATTAAAATGCCGCAAGATGCCACCACATTCCCGATCGTCTTCCTCTGTTCCGTTACCAGGCGCTTTCTCCTCGCCGACTGTAAAGAGTCCATTTTGCTCGGTTATTGCCACACGCAGCAGTGCTGCGGTTGGAGCTTAGGCTCTGGGGAAACGGGGCTGTCAAACTCGGAGATAGAGGAGGCGGCGGAATCACTGCAAGGTTGCTGATTAGAGCTCTTGTATTCACACACACACACACCCCCCCTCGTGTTTTTTTTTCCATGACACGTTCAAAATCACTGGAGAATTCAGATTTCTCAGAGCTAATGTTTGAACTGCTATCCTTTTGTTTGCTGAAACTGGTAACTGCTCATAGACTGTCACAAAATAACACGTGTTAATGTCCCATTAGGGTAATTTCATTTTTTTTTCTCCTCCGCTGCACAATTTCACACATTTCTTGGATTTGGATTGTTGTATCCCTGGAGTTACTTTCAATGTTTTTATAATAGGCGTACAATTTTACACGACTCAATATCATACTCCAATCATCCTAAAATATTATTGCTCTTTGCGAGCACTTTTCTCGATTGGACTCTGATTGCAGGCACAATTTCACACCGGTGGAGGGATCAGAGCGGCTTCGCGAGATGACTTAACCTCGTTTGTCTCGAATCAGCATAATAGCAGAGCCATCGAGGAAAGCGCGCGCGCAATTACGCTCGGCTTTTGTCTCAGAGCGGACAACATCACTCAAGCTGGTGAGCTCTGCCGGCATTTCGGAGCTTTGTGGCGTCTGATGATAAGAGTGAGAAGAGTTGTGTGGTCTTGACAGCTGTTTGGGCAGGTGTCACCCGCCGTGTGTGAACGTCGACTGTCGGAATTTCTCCCACAAGCTGCTTCCTTTCACAACCCGCCCTCTGCAAAATGATTACGCAATGATGGAGCTACCACCCTTTTCTGTGTTTTTGATTTTCACGAACTGTGGGTTTGGGAAGCCCTTTGGGACCCTTTTGTGCGTTTAAAGGGCAACGTGACTTGAAGTTGTTTCTATGTCGGCCCATCAAAATCATGCTCGACGTGGAACGGCAAGACTGCATACTTTGACCTCATCGCTCGCCATGAACATGAATAATTGAGGGCTTCCCGTGGTTGACCCGAAGCTCCTGGAAAGACAACGATGAGCAGAAAAGTCCAGTCGTTATGGCACGGGGCCAGAATGACAATTAGGCCAAGGAAATGTGGACAGGCTCACACAAGATTTGCATGTGATTTCCTGGAGTGTGGAATTTGATGGTACGTGGCTTAAAAAAACCAAAAACAAACAATTCAAGACTTTTAATGCCCCCAGGTCTTAAATGGCTCTTAACCTCCTCATGAACCAGCCTTGATTGAATCTTGAATGAAACAAAGACGAGCGTGATCTTCACGATGTGAACCCCCCTGCGAGGATAATAAAGATCACCGGAGCCCATTTGCACCGTATTCGGAGCTGTGCATTCTCGATGGCGGTTTCATAACTGTTCCTTGACATCGTAAAGCAGCCCTTCCGCGTTACACGGTTATGTAAGGCAAACTGTTTTCTGTGTCTTCTGTCGCAGCGTTGCTTTCTTACAAAGCATCCAGTTTGTCACTCGGAATCAAATCATGGGTGGATTCGCAATTTACCCACCGAGTACTTCCACCCAGCTGCAAATTAGGGCAGTTTGTGCAACGAGGTCACTGGAAATAGGTTAGCCATGTCACCAGGCAACGAAACGGAATTTCATATTGACCGCGATTGAGAAAGATAGTTTGTTTCCTTCCATTCTTTTTCCATGTGCCACATGTGTGTTTTGCATGACGATCAAATGTCTCCCAATGATGCCGCTTTGCCGCACGAGCAGCCCATGAGAGACGTGTGACGGAGTAGCTCATCGCCGGCAAAGGTTTGTTGCATTAAAATAATGCACAATACGAATGGGGTTTTGTTTGTTTTTTTTTTTTTTGTTCTTGGCTGCTGTGACATTAACATTGCAAATTTTATTTATTCAGTTTCCATGAACAAAGTGACTCATCTGGGATGTCAAACACGGCGTCGCTCTGGGGCTGCGCCACTCAACGTGTACAATGGTGAAAGTCTTCATCAAGCCATCTGCTAAGAGGTTTGTTTTCTATCCCCCCCCCCCCAACCCAAATGTGTCATTATCCCGGAGGAAGCCGGGAAGAGTATTCAATCACGGCATTTGTCAATCCTGCCAACATATACAATCAGTTAAGAACGTGATCCCGAAGCCTGTATTCAACATTTAAATTCAAACACAAGATGACACACAAAAAAAAGTCAGAGCTCAACCGGCAGTCAAATAATCTGTAACTCATCTGTCATTCTTTCACGTGGTGAAAAAATATTTTGATGGCAAAATACATTTAGGTTTTAGAAATTCTAATTCAACTAAAAAAATTTAAAATCAAATGAACCCTTTCATGCACCTTGTAGCCTGACAACATGGTAAGCTGTCCACTGTTGTCACCGCTGTCCCTGAAAGGCTTAAAACTGTCACCGATATATATATCATGGATCTCTTTTTGGTTGTTGATGAGCCGAAAATACCAGTGCTACTGCAATGCCCTCGCTCATATTGTGATTCCGTTTTTTTTTCTTCGTATTTAGCTGAACCCTTAAGCCGCGTGCAAAGTACCGGTAGTAAAGAAGACCTCAACAGCACCTCCGCTGGTGGCAGCCCAGTAGTGCACTCCACCTCACCTCGTTTGCTTCAAGCGGCAATTAATCAACCATTGAGTGGACCCGATCAAACGATTACTTTGCTATCAATCAATGGTTCTTCAATTATTTTTCCCCATCCTGACTAAATCGCGCCGAATTTCCGGTCGCATCATCGAAACCGGTTCTCGTCTGTTCGAATGAGTCTTCCTGCGTGAGGTGCCGTGATAGGAGCAGATCTTTTTTAATGAGCTCATTGTTGTTTGCAAACACGGCGAGATGAAGGCTGGAGCCACGGAACTGTTGTTTATGCCGTCTTCAAACACCTCGAGGAGCCCTCGACAATGTTGAATCTGTTTGACTCCGCAAATAATTGGCTCAAAAAGTTCACAGTGTGTGCGGGTGATGTTTTTAAGTGGAAGTCGACAAGCACGTTCGGGATTAGGCCTTGTCAACCAATGTTTGCCTCCTTGCAATCCAGCGCCTGCGGTATCTTATCTTAAGCTCCTTTTCCACGCCGTATTTCATTTCGCGGAACACAATGGTGATAGCGCATCGTCAATGTTGAAATTCAGGCATGTCAGAGCAGCGATTCACACTCAAAGGCTCGAGATTCTGTCGTTTTTCTTGGATCATGACGGAACTTACACTGGTGTGAGACTCCAGATGGTGCCTGCAGCTCCAAAATCTAATATTCGATACGGTCGAAGCACGAACGCTAATATTGACCCTGACTGGGTTGCCTCCGCTTTAAAAAGTGTCCCTGATTCAATGTAAAACGTGATGCAGGATAGTAAAGGAGCACTTCTCCATACACTAATTCAGATTAGTGTTTCCGAGAGGCTTTAAAGGAGGATTTATGACTCTCACGAATGTTTACGGCGAGGATATGCGAGGGAGCTTTCATCTGAAGAGTGATGCTGCGGCGACAACACACTCACCAGGCCTGAGACTTCCTCCTGGGAACGCTTTGTCTCGTCCACTTGGAGTGAGGAGTCAGGTGGTAAATTAGCTGGCGGCAGATCTTGTTGGTGGACTTGAGGGAGTCCGTCTCCTGCAGCAACAAAACGGACACGCAGTGAATCGCAACTCTCAATCAAACGAAGCATTCGGAAATGACGAAACATCGGACGCTTGAAGGCGGGGCCACTTGATATTCCTACGGTTGACAGAAGAAAATACCGGATCAGCATGCCTTTATTTCTAAAAATGAAGCAATATATGAAGAAGGTTGGCTGGAGGTCAAAATGAGTCATGAGGAATCAGAACAACAAACAATTCATCGGAATCAGCTCTATTTGTTGTTTACATTCCTTTGAAGTCCGAACTGGGACGATCCCAGTCCCATTTCCCAGTTTCCTCAAATGCTGCATCAGTTCTCTGGTTCATTTCAGTCTCTGAAGACTTTTTTGGGGGGTTGTTGTTTTGTTTTGTATTTTTAAACCAGGTTATGGTGGAAATCTACACTGTTGCGAAAAATCTCTCTGATCTTATAAAGGGAAACAGCATTTTCCTCCCGGCAACATGTACTTAGTGGTCCTACTGCCACCTCCTCCTTCATCCTCCATGTCCTTCTTCTTTTCCCTCTGTCTTCCTCTGTCACTATAAATGGAATAGGTTGCGCTGAGCTGGGCAAATCTAATTAATGCTACAACACAACAACAAGAAAGAAGCAGTGTGGCAAAGAGAGAGAGAGAGAGAGAGACTGGGGAAGGGTAAGAAAAGAAAAAGGCAATTTAACTTCAAGCGATTAACCATTTCAGCCGCCGCTTTGTTTCTTGGATGACAAACAAATATCTCAAAGCTAAAACCAGTCCGTGCTGCCATTTTTAGCCATTGAGGTGACTGAACACGTCTCCTCGCATGCTGATTAACGATGTAGTCTTGGACCGTTTGGAAACGTGATTTGGAACGATGGATTCAATGTCGCTCGGTACCAATGCTGCATCAAAACACATGCTAGACATTTTTATTTTATTTTTTTAACAAGTGACCCGATATGCAAATTATCCAAGAGGCAAGCTGGCAACGAAACTCAGTTGAAACTCACTTCACATGAACACTCCCATTGACGGCAATAGAAGTCAAAGGTCCATTATTTCATCTGTTAATGAGTTAAGAAGCAGCTTGGCAGATAGTGAATAATTAGTCAAAAAAATAGGCTTCAAGCTTTTTAATGCCACACTAAAATTACGTTTTCTGTCAAACTAAAGAGAAAACAAAAGGGGTGCATGTGTATTTAAAACAACCGCATAGCTTCGCCTCGGGAAAGTCCACTTCGATTATATGCTAAGGTACAATGCAATATGTCATTGACGCGTCAACGGTCAGCAACGATATTTGCGGTTTTCGATTCCCATTTGTTTATATCATTCAAAATGTGTCAATGTTGGATTACATTAACCATAGCAGCTGCTGCACATCTATAATGAGCATGCAGCCTCTAACAAGGCCTGTCACGTCCACGACCGGGTCCCGTCTCGGGTCGCCAGTCAGTCAAGAGAACGCTCTGCCTCCGCCAAACTTTCACTCTTTTCCTCGTGGGCATCCCCTTTTGCAAACGTAAACAGCGATAAGATTAGAATTACTCACAGGTCATTATCCTCATGGACTCAGTGAGTCAAAATGAGCTCCCGGCGAGTTAATCTTTAGGCAGACCATCTTTTCTGAAACTGCCGATGCTAGATAACGGTCGTGGCTGCCGGGTCTGATCTGTGAAATTCAGCCACTCGGTTTATTTAGTGTCTTTCTCTTCTTCGCGCCTCCATCGTGGGGAGTTTCTTATTTGCATGCCAAAGGTGTGCTCAGGTGCCAATTTGGATTCATCAGGGGTCTTCATGCATGAACAGATACCGTAAAATACATTTAAAGTCAGACTTTTAGTAAAACGTCCAAAGTTAAGATTTCCTAAAACGGTTCTCTTCTATTTAGGCAGGAAAGCCAGCAGAGTGGTGCCCTGTGGACCAGAGTGAATCCAGACCGATAGACCCGATTTGGGGAATTTGGCAGACGAAGGCAAGCCGGCGGACCTGCAAGAAGGAGGGCTCTGCCGCTGTGGAAGTAATCACAGTCGACTTCAGTCACGGCCAATCACGTACATAAAATCGGTCTGACGCCCACCACATATTTTCCGCAGGGCACACAATCCACGTGCCTGTACCCGATCAACTTCCCCAAATCACATGACGGCGCCAATAGTTAAACGGGATTCCAGCAGACGAAAACTTTACTCTAGCTTCAGGCAACACATTTTCAGAAGCGGCAGGTACATGTCTAAGCCTGGCATACCACAGAGAGACAACCAAGCTCCCAAACAAACGCACTGGGCCTTGTGTTAGACTCGTTGTGCAAGTATTTAGATTTTCCACTTAGTTTCCATCAGCTCATCAACAATTGATCTGCTGAAAAAGTGCCTGGAAATATCTTGGCTTGACTTGGCTTGACTTCCCTCATGACAGTAAGCTTCTCACCTTCTTTTTTTTTTTTTTTTTTGCACATAGAATACGGCGGTTTACCTATGCCACACACATTTGAACCCTTTCGGGACAGCGTTGACTACCGTGGACAGCTTATCAGGTTATCAGGTTACAGGTTATCATTATTTGCGCATGAAAGCGCTCAAGGTAAAGACTAAGCAATTTAAAACGTGTTCCAGATACTCACCCTTTTAGGACATTGCAGGTCTCGGGCCAAACTCAACAGCAGCTCGTGTGAGATCGGGTCCACCAGGTTGAGAAAAGCCGCATTCTTGTACAAAATGTCATTGAGCGACGTTCCCTGGAGTCCCAAATCCTGCAAAGTGAGGAAGGTTCAAAAAGCGGCCCTTGGTGAAAGACTAATCTTGGCGTTACATCAAGTGTCATAATCACAAGTCTACGTTTGTGTTTAAAAAAAAAAAAAAAAAAAAAGAGATTCTGGACAGTAGAAGTGTAATAGCCCAATTGCGATGTCCTGATCATCATGACATCATCCTTAAATTCCGTTCACGTGATCTCAGCTGATTGATGTCGGCATTTTTGACGCACTCTTTTCTTCTTAATGTACTCCGGAAGTATCGGGATTAGCATGCACTCAAAAATCAAGTGACTCAGACTCATGCCCCCCAAATGCGATTGGGGCATCCCAAGTCATTAAGTATTTGGACGTTGTTATTTCCCACCACTGCTGATATCGAGCAAGACGACAGGAATGTAAAGCAAAGCCATGCAGAAGCAGGGCACATCTCCGGGGACCGATGGTATTTGCAGTTCTTTAACTTTTAAGTACAGATTCATGTTAGAAAAAAAAATAAAAAAACGATACAGCTCTCAAAGAACACCAAATAGTGTGATAATGGACACTCTAATACAGACCGGGGGTTGAGGTTATGTAATATTCTACGCGCTCTGACGGACCAAACCCTTTGAGGGGAAACGTAGAGGAGGGGAAACTTCCATCAGCATTTTCTCCTCCTCTGGCTTCTGACTTGATTTATTACACTGGACCTCGGTGGGAGTCCCTGATGCTGGGCTGTCCTGCAGGCCAGCTGGCCCTGCGATACACGTTGTTTCATGCCCAGACGAAGTCTATTGTATTATGATGCGGCTACAACGCCATCAGATCTAATTCCAAAGATTCATTTGGCCGCTTCCCAATTGCAAGACTTCATATATTTTCCATTTGTCCACATTTTCCGTTTTGGTAATGGACTCGGATCTGATTAGGGGGGGGGGGCCAAAAAGTCCTTTTGAAGGCTGGGCATGTAATTTGATCTCAGAAGTGTTGCCGCTTCTCGCTTGTGCGCTTCATTAGAATCCAATTAGATATGTCGTCAAGTGTGACTGATCCAGGCCGGCGTTTATACTTTGCATCCGGGAGGAAATAAATACGCGTCGGGTGATGCCATATTTTGCGCTCAAGTGCGATGTTCTGCGATTGCTCGGCGACTAATTTCAGGATGAGCTCCACTCTTCTCACCAAATGTCATATTGGGTTAATTAGAGACTAAATTACTACCCAGTTGTAAATGTGAGATTGAAGCTGCCATTTAGAAAATTCCCTGGATATCATTGGCCAAATTTGTGTTGCATTTCATTCAAAACTCTCCTTTTTGTCTCCCCCATTATTTATTCCATGAAGAAAACTGCAGTGCAATCGGTAAACGGTACGTCGCGTGATATGGGAGCCAACCTATTATTGACTCCTCACACTGTACACTCGGGCTGAACAAAATTAAAAAAAGAATCTGATTGTGAGTTGAAAATTGCATTACAATACACCGCACTGTCGTTTTGAATTTGGCGAATCGTTCGGCTCCACTGTACTGTAAACAAAAGGGAACGCCTTCCTCCACGACTGGCTCCAGCGACATTGATACTTGCTGATTCTTCCTTCACTTAATGAATATCTCCAACACCCCAAACTAATTATGTTCACAACCTCGAGGGCACGTGTTGCAATGGAGATGTTATTGGTTCCTCTCCGTAATGGCTTCCACCACGCGAAAGAGACGTGTTCCATCATCTCCAGGCGATTATCTGCAAATCCTTCTGCCTCTCGAGGGGGGTGGGAACCACGTCGACGCCGCACGGCAACAACACGAGACCTTTGCCGGTTCATTTCTGTTTTTTCGAAATCACCGAGCATTAAAGAACGCTTAGCTCTCTCCCGTCGGGCCACACGAGAGTCGGAGAATACAAGTAATGCGACGACACAATATAACCATACTCGCAGGAGTCGCTTAGAGTAGTTGTGAAAGTCTTCATACCACACCATGGTGGTTAAGTCACACACTGCAGAAAGATTCGCATTGAATAAAATCATGATTATGGCATGTTGTATAATTTACACTATTCTAGCGTACTATTATCCTGGTCTAAAAACACACATTTCTTCCTCCTGACACGACCAAGATATGGATGTATCACTCCAACATCCTAATCTTGACGCCAATGACGACTTTCCGACAGAATTAGCCAGGATCTTTGCAGCCACTTTGTGGCATTGTCGGTTGCGCTCGTACGAGTGTAAAAAATAAGGCGAAGGGGAGAGCCCAGGATCAAAGGATCCCTTTCTCATCGTTTATGTGAGTCACCGCGTAAATGCCGCTAACGAGCACAGGCAGACACATCGGTCAGAACGTCTTACAGGAAGTTTAGCATGAGTCACGTCCTTAAAGCTTCATGCAAATCGCAATTTGAAGACGTCTGTTCATCCCACACCGACTTGACATTCCGCTTTTAAAGCTTTCCAAGGGCAACACTGAAGTATTGTTTCTCGCTTCTACTGGACGGTGGATGTATGCCACATCAGCTACAGATGGGACGGAAGTTACTTTCAGGTTGTTGTTGTCACCCCCCCCCCTCCCCCGCCTAACACCGAGGAGTTTTCTTGATCAGAAGTGCTCCCGACAGAGCACCCTGACTGTTCCCTGCCTTTGATCAGTGCAAAGCTACCAAGAGGAAGTGGAAAGCTCAAGCTGAGCTGTAAAAAACGGCGTTCACTCTCATCTCTCTAGTTCGGCTAAATCCAACCTCCCCCCCCACATCCTTATCCATGGAAAGTGCGGATTAAAAGCATGGAAAGAGTTACACAATCGTATGGATTTGTGATAAGAGATGCAGCATGTCAAGCGGCCACAAAATGACACAAAAGAGGCAGCTGTGGAACGGATGTGAAGCCGTTCCTTTTTGTTTCATGAAATTTACAGTGGTTTATATTCGAGTCCAACCGATATGGATTATTTTTTTTTTCCAAGCATATTCCAAGATTTGACAGAATACAATTCAGATCACAGATTTATTCATTAAAAAAATCTAATGTACTGTATAAGCTAACTTTTTTTTTTGGTCCCTTAATGCTTCGAAAAAAAAAAAAAAAAAAAGAATTATAGGCAGAATGACATTTGCTTAACTTCGTAACAGAGAAAACCCAGAAAAAATGTGCCTTTTTTTTGTGGGGGGCAAATACACAATGTTTGAACATCATCTTTATTCTATGTTGTAATAATCAATCAAAATAACAGACTCTACATCGGCAGGGCAGAGTCAAGATTTCTTAGAAATTAAAGAGAGTGTTGTTACCAACTCTAAAATAATTGCCACGCAAGAGTAAATGAGGCTCAGCAGACTGACGATGCCCACCTTTGCATACAAAGCCTCCGCCGACTGGAATATATCAGACTTTTTTTTTTTAAATCCTGCCTCTCTTCCACTTTTCTCTTACCCACACTCACAGCTGACAACAAGGCGCTCTAAACTGGCCTCGCCAGCGGACTACCCAAAAGCAAGATGCATATTCAGGGTGGAGACATCTTGCTAACTAACCGCACCTCGCCAAACCCAGAAATTAAATGTTTAAACAATCCAGGTACTCCGGTTTCCTCCCACATTCCAAAAACATGCATGGCAGGCTGATTGAACACTCAAAATTGTCCCTTGGTGTGAGTGTGAGTGCGGATGGTTGTTCGTCTCTGTGTGCCCTGCGATTGGCTGGCAACCGATTCAGGGTGTCCCCCGCCTACTGCCCGGAGACAGCTGGGATAGGCTCCAGCCCGCGACCCTAGTGAGGATCAAGCGGTTCGGAAGATGGATGGATGGAGGTACTGAAATGGTGAACAACAATTTAACGATATATCTCCACAACTAGGCACTGCGCCAGGATTTTCCTCTCCCAGAGCTAAAAGGGGGGGCTTGAGAAAAAATTATAGAACTAAATATCAAATCAAATGCTGGAGGGGCTTGACTAACGCCACACAGATTTCTGACATGGGGCTAAGTAGTAAGGGATGGGAAAATGACAGTATTTGAACCACAATGCGCATAATGTCTGCTCAAACAATCACTTCTTTCGAATCATCGCCCTTGGAGGGAAAGGTGGAAAAATAAGAGCATCCAATTAAAAATAATGATCAGTCTTGTTTGGAAAACTTCAACATTAATTCAATGCTCCTCATTTGCATTTTTTTTTCATTTTTCGAGAAAAACATACCAAATCATAATGTGAACACTGCACCCGATGACATTTTATATAATGCGAAACACATTCAGCATTTTATGTGCTCTAGTTTTCAATCTCTTATTCTTTTGAAAGGCTCATTGGACCTTTCGTTCTTTCCGTTCTGCAGATATGAATAAACATGTCCCGCAGACAAAACAGATGCCTTAGTCAGACACCATTGATCCCTTGTAAGACTCAAATAAGTATGCTGACTCACAAAGTGTAAAGGTACACTCATTTTCCACAATATTAGGTACAAGTAAATATCTGCCTTTACAAAGATAACATAACACACATTCTTGGCATTCTCAAAAATGTATGTGCTGTTTATATAATATATATGATTACACTGTACACACACACACACACACACACACATATGTTTACAAAGTCCAGAATGCTTGGTGTGCAAATAGAACCTCATCTAGAATGAACCTGTTGTAGGACCGGCGCTTAATTGTCATGCGTTCGTGCATGCGCTTAGTTACAAAACTTCAAATTGAGAACAAAGTAGGGTGGAAAAAAAAAAAGCCGGTCCATTGGTGTCTCTAACCCAACGCCAACTTTACCTTTCTCAGCAGTTTGAGCACTTCGGCCGCTTTCTCGGATCTGTGCTCGCGTAGATGTCGCTGGATGTCGCGGATCCAAGCCACCCGCTTGACGTACGGGCTGCGGTCCCGTTTGCGCAGCATCGCCGGCAGCTTGTCGGACTTCAATATCAACGAGGTAAACAACAGATCCCCCCCGCCGT
Source organism: Hippocampus mohnikei (assembly GCA_026261675.1). Taxonomy (NCBI): domain Eukaryota; kingdom Metazoa; phylum Chordata; class Actinopteri; order Syngnathiformes; family Syngnathidae; genus Hippocampus; species Hippocampus mohnikei. The sequence goes on from JAKGUB010000344.1 coordinate 2,717,120, forward strand.
TGCCGCCTCCGCCGCCGCCTCCTCTGTCGCTTTGCAGCGGCGTGTCATTCCTCTGCCGTCGTCTCTTGGTCCATTTACTTTCCAGATCTCGACTTCTCTGCCTGCTCAACTTGGAGCCCATCACACCTGAGAGCGCGCTTTGTTGTTGTTGTTGTTGTTGTTGGCCAAAACATGACACTTTTGCAGCCAAGCGCGCGCAAACGCATCCATGCCGAGGAAAGTTTGAACGTGAATCAGACGTGAGAACGGTCGGCGCGTTTCGTCGTCAGCCCCTCGTGCCCCTTCCCTTTTTCCTCGCATCCCTCGTGCACGCGCTTGTTGCTCTCAGCCAATCAGAAGAGCGCTCTCCAAACAGCTGCCGGCCTGACCTCTCGCAACAAAACCGTCTGCAGAATCGCTCGGCAGCATTACGCAGTCGGCGATGCAAAATTAGAGCGGGACTTCGTTTGCTTTGTGAAATGCGTTCGGAAGAATGAGATTAGTGTAGCGCGGTGTGTAGAACGATGAGCTGGAAATGGAAAGCAGTGCTCATTGCTGCTGTTGTTGTTGTCACATCTCAAATAAAAGAAATGATTATCCTAATGGCGTTTATAGGGTGATTACTTTCTTGTACACATAAAGTATAAAACTAAAACCGCCTGCCAAGGCAGACACGTTATGTTGAATAACTTTGTTTTAATAAGTAAGATATTAGAGTGCTATTTTCCCAGAATTAAAAAACACACACACACACACTAAGGCGTTTTATTATGAGACGAGGCAGAAACAGATTAATGGCTTATCAGTTCATTTCAGTGGGAAAGTATTTGCAGGTGCATAGAGCGCATCCATATCGGGTCCACTTTTAAGCGTGTGATAAATCACGATTTGAACTTGTTGTGGAAGAGTTTGAAGGCCAGTCAGCAGGCGGCCGCCCTCCTTTCCAGCGGGCAACACTTTCCCCCCTGATTGGCCGAGCTCAAGGATTGGGAGCGGGGTTGTTTTTCCCCCAACACCTGGTTGGTACGTCCCCTCGGCCGTCCCAGTTGCCAAGAATCCAGCGCACAATCCCAGATGACCACCACCTCTTGACCTGTCTCGGTGCTTTGATCATCTCTCCTCCCCTCGTGGTGCTTCGTAGTTGCTGGATCTTCTTTCCTGGTGAGGAGGCGTTTCATTTATCATTTTGTTGTCCGATGATACCAAAGGCCGACTGCGTCATCTCAACCGGTGGAGAGTTAATCTTTGTCGCAGAGAAGTTGAACCGTCTGCGCAGATAAAACACAAGTCACACAGCCGAGTGCGGATTCCTCTCAGGTTCTTAATGATTAATTCGTGGTCAGCGTGTTCTTCTGGTGGTCTGCCTTTCACCCGGGGTGTGTGGATTTGAACCTTTTTTTTTATGGGACACCACATCAGAGATTGCATTTCTAACACCGTCCCACTAAAAATACTAGTTTTAACACAACTGAATATGACTAATACTACTATCAATACTACTACTACTACTAATTATTATTAAACCTTACAAAACTGTCTACAGCTTTACTTTTACTACCACTCCCGCTATCTATACTAACACAACTAAATATCACTACTAGACTACAGAAGCTAATAGAAAAATGCAAACACCGCTGGGGGGGGGGGAAAACCCCCACCTGAATATGGTTTCCTCTCACGTTCAAAATGATGAATTCATTTCAATTTGCCTGCGTCATGCGAGGCGGCGTCAGTGCCCCTCTGGTGATCTGCGTTTCATAAAGGTGTTAAAACAGTGGGCCGGTTGAATGGTTTACGACTCCGGTGATAGTTACTTATTGAAAAGCCACAGTGAATGAGCGTCGCATATCACCTGGTTTGCAGGATGTGGCCAACATAACGACGAGGAGCAAGCCATTTGTTGCAAAGGACCCTCACACACGTCGAGGTAAGATCACATCACACTCACTGATTGCCATCCTTTGAAATGCAAACAATCGAATCCTAGAGAATGTATTATGCTGTTACTCAAAACAATAAGAATTGGCAAAACCTCGTAGTAAGTTCGTTAAGTGACAAATTACATAACAATCAATGAGATTGCTCATCTGATTAACATTAAAACACACGTGGAAAATTACAGCCTCGTTTGTTTCTGTATTTTCGATCATTATGGTCCAACACAAATAGCTGGTGACCGCTGGACTCATAAAAGGAACTTGCAAGCCAATTTATACTCATTGGCGGGTACCTAAGCGACCGGTCGCCCAATTATGTCGCTGAGCAAGCAGCTCGAATTCTTCTGGTGGAGAAGGGGTGACTCATGTCGGATTCCCAAGTGCATCACTGGGTGTCACTTTAAACCCCCTCCGCCCACAAAAAAGAAATACAATCAGAACAACCAAAGTGGTGACTCAAGTTAGAATGATTTTTTTGTTTTTTTGATGGATTGTTCTGTCTGAAAATAATTTGTACGTCCTGATTGATGGCAGGAGACCGAATGAAAGATTGACCTCTCACACTTGTTCGAAATAAAAGGAGAACGGTATTACTGTACTGTATTTCTGTTGAAGTGACAGTAAGAAAAAAAAAAAAAACTATTTCCAGATTGCAGCATTCTCAATTGCGCCAAAATGGTGAGGGTGACGATCGTGCTCGCAGTGACGCTGCTGCTCCTGGCGGCTGTGGCCATATTTGTAGGCGTCTACTTCGGCGTGGAGAGGAAGACCCGCCCGGGCGACCACGTGTACTCCAGGGCGGCCGTGGCGGCGGACGCTGGACCGTGCTCGGTGATTGGCAGGCAAGAACGCATGCTAGAGCGAGAGAGAGAGATAGAGAGAGAGAGCTCTTCCTGTGTGCAGTTTCCATGTTCTTCCTGGGCCTGAGTGGGTTTTCTCTGGGTACTCCGATTTCCTCCCACAATCTAAAAACATGCATGATAGGTTCATTGAGCACTCTATATTGCCTCTAAGTGTGATTGTGAGTATGAATAGTTGTTGGTCTTTGTGTGCCCTGCGATTGGCTGGCAACCGGTTCAGGGTGTACCCCCGCGTATTTTCCCGAAGACAGCTGGGATAGACTCCAGCACCCCTTGTGACCTGCGAGGATTAAGTGGCTTGGAAAATGGATGGATGGATAGATATTTGATGCTTAGCCCCGGGTCCTGTCATACTCACGTTCGCACTGCCACTCAGTGAGAAATGAACCAACCCCAAAGAAGTCAGGTGAAGGAACCATCCATCACTGACTGCTATTAATTCCTTTGCATGAAGCAATTCACATACATGAATGTAACACGGCTCAGGCTTTACTATACCATAAGCAGTCGATACAGTACTGGACTGTATACACTTTCATTCCCCAGAATAATCTAATGACATCCCATAGTAGAAGATTTAATTATATGCATCACACACAAGACTACCCTGAGAGGATGAGAGAGCCCTTTGTCACGCTTCCTTGACTTGTACGGAAACAGCGTACGTGGCTTAGCATCGGACTCGGGCAACATGTAAATGAGTTGCGGATGCACGCAACAGCTGCAAAGTGCAGATAGATGGACCAACGGTGTTGAACTGTTGCACTGGTTTCTCAAGGCATGACTGTAGTACGACAACGAAAACCTTATTTGTTTGCTTTGCTCAACAGTGACACACTGAAGAAAGGAGGCTCCGCAGTGGACGGCTGCATCGCAGCTTTGCTGTGCGTCGGCCTGATGAACGCTCACAGTATGGGCATCGGGGGAGGGCTTTTCATCACCATCTACAACGCAACAAGCGGTACGCTGCCAATTCACTTGGAACAGCAGCGTTTTAATAACTTCCTCGCACACGCCGCGCGCCCGTAATAACGACCCTCTCGCGCAGGCACGGTGGAAACGATCAACGCTCGGGAGACGGCGCCTCGCAATGCAACCGAGAACATGTTTGGAAACAGCACTGATTTGTCCCAGAGAGGTACTTTGGGGTCTCCAAATACTCCCAACTTCAGGGGCGATGAAAGCATTTGTTAAAACCAAGCTGGAAAGAAATCCAATGCGGGACTTTAGATTGATTACGCTGGGAAAGCAGAACAATATCGCAGCAAAGCCTTGATATCATATACTGAAGGGTGCTATAGATAAAATAAAAAAACCTCTAATATTAATAACGTAGCAATTATTATTATAAGTATCTGTCTTTAATTAAAATAGCTAAAGGATAATAATTGTCTCTCAAATGAGAAACACATTGCCTTCGTTGATGGAATTTGATCCGCTAAGAAATAGTGCCACTCTTCCAACGTTTATCATTTGCTCACATGTCTCATCTTTCACATGATCAGGTCATAAAATGATCCATTCTGCTGGTTTTTATTGCCCGATAGGAGGTTTATCCATCGCTGTTCCGGGAGAGATTCGAGGTTACGAGCTGGCTCACAAGCGTCACGGCAAACTTCCTTGGAAGGATTTGTTCGCGCCGAGCATTGATCTGGCAGAGAAAGGATTTCCTTTAGGCAAGGCGCTCGCCGTCGCTCTGGCCAAACACAAGGAAACCATCACCAAGGACCAAGCCTTGTGGTGAGACAGGAAAACCGCCATGACGCTCATTTTCAAGCAACGTTTGCGGAACTTTCAAAGCGAAACATCGTTTTGTCTTGCAGCGAGGTTTTCTGTCGCAGCGGCGGTGTCGATGTCCTGAAAGAAAACGACACCGTTCGGTTTCCCAAACTTGCCGACACCTACCGGAAAATAGCGGAAGGGGGCGCTGACACTTTTTACCACGGAGAAATCGCAAGCAATCTGGTGGCAGATATTCAGGCAGCAGGTCACTTCCAATCTTTTCACTTTGTTGATTCGAGTACGTGAAAATTCTAAAGCGTCACAGCAAACTGCTCCCCCTCTCTCCGGGCGTCTAATTTTACTCCCGTGACGGATTTGTATCCCAGATTGAGTCCAAGTGCATTGACGGTGTTTGTCTCTCGCCTGCATAGGCGGAATCATCACAATGGAGGATCTGAGGGATTATGCGCCCGTCTTGGATGAGGAGCCTTTGAGCGTGAACGTGGGGGAGTACACCATGGCTGTTCCAAACGCCCCCGCCAGCGGCCCTGTGCTCTCGCTGATATTAAACATCTTGGATGGTAAACCTTGAATGCTCTGTCCAAAAAAAGCACCTCGTGTGGGAAAGGATGCTTTTTCACGTCAGCCGCTTTTGCTTTTTGCCAGCCGCTCGCTCGGAATGAAAAAGACTCTTGAAAAAAGGAATTGAACTAAATCCGTCAACGATATCACCAGCGACGTTAAAAAAAAAAAAAAAAAAGATCTTAAATCCACGGCGGCCGACTGAACAGGACACTCACGAGCAAATTAAAATTTTTGCTCCTGCACACCAGGCCGGTGACCCCTGGGGCACTAGCTCACTGAAATAGAAAACAGCGCCCCCTGGTGTTCGTTCCTGGACGCAACGTTTTGAGCTGCCATTTTTTTTTCTGTAAAAAACGCTTTCCACAGGGTACAACTTAAGCGCTGACAGCATGGCGAGCACCGAGAACAAGATCCTGACGTACCACCGTTTTACGGAGGCCTTTCGCTTCACCTACGCAAAGAGGACCTTGCTCGGCGATCCGGCCTTCCTCAACATCACCAACGTAAGCACCCTGTCAATCATTCAAAGCCCCTCCCGCGCCATATGTGTCCTTCTCAATCTTTACCCGAAGTCAATGAGTCACACTTATTATGCAGTACTTTGAAACACGCGGTTACTCTTTATCCTTCGTCACTAGTGTACTATTAAGACGATTCATTAGGACAATTGTTATCCATAATGTCCTCCCACCCCAAATTTAGTGTTGGATTTGCTCAACTCAAGGATTTGCTCTCGTAAATATTGAACAGGTAAAACATTTATGATAGTCAACCTGCTTTACGGGTTTTTGATTTCCTTTGTAAAAATGAATTTTGAAACATTTTTCTCTCTTTTTCAAGCTCATTCAGAACATCACCTCGCAGACCTATGCCGATCATCTGCGGGGAAAGATTACAGACTGGACAACTCATAACATGAGCTACTATGAGCCGGAGTTTTACCTCCCCGACGACAACGGCACCTCGCACCTCTCTGTGGTGGCGGAGGACGGCAGCGCCGTGGCGGCCACCAGTACCATCAACCAATAGTATGATCTCGCAGCGGAGCTTTGAAACCGTGACCGTGCGCGAGGTTGAATGTTTTGTCGCTTTACTTCCGGCCCCGCAGTTTTGGCTCCAAAGTGATGTCAAGGTCAACGGGGATCATCCTCAACAACGAGATGGATGACTTCAGCTCCCCGCTCATCACAAACGGCTTCGGGGTGCCTCCATCGCCGAGTAACTTCATCAGGCCAGGTTAATTAACAGGCCCATATCCTTTCTCCTGACGAGCTCCATCGATTCCACACTAATGTCACACGTCCGGGTTCGATAATCAATATACTGTGCTTACTGTTTAATACCGTTCAAAGGGAAAAGGCCAATGTCTTCCATGTGTCCAACCATCCTCTTCGACAAAGATCGCCAAGTGAAGATGGTTGTGGGCGCCTCTGGTGGTACCATGATCACAACGGCCATCGCTCAGGTAACCATCAAAGAAGACATTCATTTTCTTTGTGGCAATATTGGGAACTCTGCGTTGAAAATGATTGAAATGATTACGTGCGTCCCAGGTGATCATGAAGGCTCTGTTCTTCGACTACGACCTGAAGAGAGCCGTAGCTGACCCAAGGCTCCACAACCAGCTGAGTCCCTCCACCACTGTGGTCGAGCCAGACTTTGACAAAGTGAGACTTGTGGATGGGAAAAAAATAAAAGGGGGGAAAAATAAGCCAGTACTGAACAAACTTCCCCCTTAAAACCATCGGGGAAACCAAAAACTGATTTATTGTATAAAACAGTGTCGTAACATTATTTCAATATGTTGAAGATGAAAGAATACAGCAAGTGTCTTGTTTTCTTGACACCTTTCTTGTCTTGGCAGGACATCATGGAGGGTCTGGCGAAGAAGAACCACGAGACGGAATTCCTCAAGTCGTCCGCAGCCGTGGTGCAGGCGGTGGTCCGCCACAAGGACGGACTCCACGCTCAGTCGGACTATCGCAAGTCGGGGTACGCCGCGGGCTACTGAGCTCACCCACCTCATGCCATCGTGATTGCATATTAAGATGACGGACTTTGGGGACTTCTGACAGTTGTCATTTGCACCGAACACTTTGCCAAAAGGTTCAGGGTTAATTGTCTATTTTTTGTATATCAGGATAACCCAAAAAAAAATGTAGCTTGCTCCTGGTGTCTGCTGTATTTTGACATCGCCTCATCCGTCCTCACGACATTTTAAAGGAGCGACTATAAATGTTGAAAGCACAGGCTCTCTGTGACCTCTTGGCCGATCATAAAAGTATATGATTCCTTGCTATTTATGAAGACCTTTTTGTCAATCATTAGCTCTGGCAAGTCACTGCTGTCCATTAAAACAAAAAAAAATGCCATAGACATTTGAATGCTGCAACTGTTATAGGTCCAATTTTCTGCAGAAATGTTCAGAATCACCAGATACGTCGCGCACTGTGGCATGCAGCCGTACGACGCTACAAGAATGTGGAAATGTTTTGCAAAACAATGAGACCAGTTGGTTTCTCTCTTGCACTCGACATTGTATTCGCAATTTTAGGAAGCTGTCTTACCTCTGTTTTGATGTTTTGAAATGTCCTCCTTCAATCCCTTTGTTTTTAAATACTTTTATAGGTTGTCATTTCAATCATGTAGAGCACATTGAGTTACCTTCTGTGTGAAATGTGCTTTAAGTATTAACCACGCGGTACATTTGCCCATTTTTGACTAACCACGTGTGACATCTCACGAAATAAATTAAAATCTGTTGGGATTTTGGAAATCAGTTTTTGTGGACAGTACTCTGCTTAAATAACGTTAGCTATCGAAAGATAGATCTGTGCTATCGAAACATAAATTGAGAACATTCTAAATGAGATGTTCCAATCTCATTAATAACAAAATAGGCAATTCATTGCTTGTTTTTCCCATTGTTGATCAAGGAAATATATTATTGAGATTCTCAACTTGCACTTGGCAGAGGAAATAAAGACCTAAATTGGGTGTGTGTGAATATTTCTTGCAAAGCTTTTAATACCCCCCAATTCAAGCCCCCCGGGCCACTAAAAAAGTCCCAAACTTGATAAAGTTTCCCACTAATTACTCATGAAGAAGACAAGGAGACATTGGAGTCTGGCTGTTTCATGCCTCCAAGGGCCAATTAAAACCACCTCAGGTCCACACATGTATTGCTGACATGTGTGACACACACACATACACGAAAAAAAACGACCATGTATAGTTGGGCGTTTTTAGCCCAAAAAAGACAAACATGTATAGTCAGAGTTTTTTTTTTACAAAAACAAACAAAAAAACCACCACGTATAGTAAGGCGTTTTTAGACGAAAAAAACGACCATGTATAGTAAGGCGTTTTTGGACGAAAAAAACGACCATGTATAGTAAGGCGTTTTTAGCCGGAAAAAACGACCATGTATAGTAAGGCGTTTTAGACGAAAAAACGACCATGTATAGTAAGGCGTTTTAGGCGAAAAAACGACCATGTATAGTAAGGCGTTTTAGCGAAAAAAGCGACCATGTATAGTAAGGCGTTTTAGGCGAAAAAATGACCATGTATAGTAAGGCGTTTTAGGCGAAAAAACGACCATGTATAGTAAGGCGTTTTTAGCGAAAAAGCGACCATGTATAGTAAGGTGTTTTAGCGAAAAAACGACCATGTATAGTAAGGCGTTTTTAGCGAAAAAGCGACCATGTATAGTAAGGCGTTTTTAGCGAAAAAACGACCATGTATAGTAAGGCGTTTTAGGCGAAAAACGACCATGTATAGTAAGCGTTTTTAGGCGAAAAACGACCATGTATAGTAAGGCGTTTTTACTGAAAAAACGACCATGTATAGTAAGGCGTTTTTACTGAAAAAACGACCATGTATAGTAAGGCGTTTTGGGCGAAAAAACGACCATGTATAGTAAGGCGTTTTTAGCAAAAAAACGACCATGTATAGTAAGGCGTTTTTAGCCGAAAAAAACGACCATGTATAGTAAGGCGTTTTTAGACGAAAAAAACGACCATGTATAGTAAGGCGTTTTTTTACTGAAAAAAACGACCATGTATAGTAAGGCGTTTTGGGACGAAAAAAAACGACCATGTATAGTAAGGCGTTTTTAGCCGAAAAAAACGACCATGTATAGTAAGGCGTTTTTAGCCGAAAAAAGACAAACAGTCAGAGTTTTTTTTTTACAAAAACAAACAAAAAAACACCATGTATAGTAAGGCGTTTTTAGGCGAAAAAGCGACCATGTATAGTAAGGCGTTTTGGAAAAAAACGACCATGTATAGTAAGGCGTTTTAGCCTGAAAAAACGACCATGTATAGTAAGGCGTTTTTAGCTGAAAAAAACGACCATGTATAGTAAGGCGTTTTAGCGAAAAAACGACCATGTATAGTAAGGCGTTTTAGGCGAAAAAACGACCATGTATAGTAAGGCGTTTTTAGGCGAAAAAAATGACCATGTATAGTAAGGCGTTTTTAGACGAAAAAACGACCATGTATAGTAAGGCGTTTTTAGACGACAAAAACGACCATGTATAGTTGGGCGTTTTTAGCCCAAAAAAGACAAACATGTATAGTCAGAGTTTTTTTTTTACAAAAACAAACAAAAAAAAACACCACGTATAGTAAGGCGTTTTTAGACGAAAAAACGACCATGTATAGTAAGGCGTTTTTGGACGAAAAAAACGACCATGTACAAACGCTCCCAGGTTCTGAGCGAGTTACGTTCGGACGATTGTTCATAAGGTGAATCGTTCGTAAGTTGCTTCAGTGCTATATTTTGTCTGGAATGTATGTTTAAGGCTTATATTGACATCCATATAACGGGAGAGAGCTTTTCGTCACGTTCTTCAGGGCTTGAGGTTAGCTGCCCGCTAAACTAGCAGCAGCTTCAGCGGGAAAGTAGGCGACCGGTCGTCGACCGGCGCACAGACGCCTCCTCGCCCGTTCCACCGTCACACGCCCGCCCCACGCCCTCCCGCGGCGCCTTGAGCGTCGCCTCCGCCGTCCTCCTCCGCCCGTTCGGCACTTTCGGAAAAAGCGCGCAATACAAAATCTAACTCTTTTTTCGACAGACCCGTGAAAATGTTACGTATGTACCGTTTGTTTGTAACTTTCGGATGTTAAGTAACTTCGAAGTGTCTGTATAGTAAGGCGTTTTAGCTGAAAAAACGACCATGTATAGTAAGGCGTTTTAGGCGAAAAAACGACCATGTATAGTAAGGCATTTTTTACTGAAAAAACGACCATGTATAGTAAGGCGTTTTTACTGAAAAAACGACCATGTATAGTAAGGCGTTTTAGGCGAAAAAAAACGACCATGTATAGTAAGGCATTTTTACTGAAAAAACGACCATGTATAATAAGGCGTTTTACTGAAAAAACGACCATGTATAGTAAGGCGTTTTTACTGAAAAAACGACCATGTATAGTAAGGCGTTTTAGCGAAAAAAACGACCATGTATAGTAAGGCGTTTTAGCGAAAAAACGACCATGTATAGTAAGGCGTTTTAGCGAAAAAGCGACCATGTATAGTAAAGCGTTTTTAGGCGAAAAAAGCGACCATGTATAGTAAGGCGTTTTACTGAAAAAAGCGACCATGTATAGTAAGGCGTTTTGGGCGAAAAAACGACCATGTATAGTAAGGCGTTTTTAGCGAAAAAAGCGACCATGTATAGTAAGGCGTTTTGGGCGAAAAAGCGACCATGTATAGTAAGGCGTTTTTAGGCGAAAAAACGACCATGTATAGTAAGGCGTTTTTACTGAAAAAACGACCATGTATAGTAAGGCGTTTTAGGGCGAAAAAACGACCATGTATAGTAAGGCGTTTTTAGCGAAAAAAGCGACCATGTATAGTAAGGCGTTTTGGACGAAAAAACGACCATGTATAATAAGGCGTTTTAGCGAAAAAACGACCATGTATAGTAAGGCGTTTTTACTGAAAAAACGACCATGTATAGTAAGGCGTTTTTACTGAAAAAACGACCATGTATAATAAGGCGTTTTAGGGCGAAAAAAATGACCATGTATAGTAAGGCGTTTTTAGCCGGAAAAAACGACCATGTATAGTAAGGCGTTTTGGACGAAAAAACGACCATGTATAGTAAGGCGTTTTTAGCGAAAAAACGACCATGTATAGTAAGGCGTTTTTACTGAAAAAAACGACCATGTATAGTAAGGCGTTTTTACTGAAAAAAACGACCATGTATAGTAAGGCGTTTTGGGACGAAAAAAACGACCATGTATAGTAAGGCGTTTTGGGACGAAAAAAACGACCATGTATAGTAAGGCGTTTTGACTGAAAAAAACGACCATGTATAGTAAGGCGTTTTAGCGAAAAAACGACCATGTATAGTAAGGCGTTTTTAGCCGAAAAAAACGACCATGTATAGTAAGGCGTTTTTAGCTGAAAAAAACGACCATGTATAGTAAGGCGTTTTTTTACTGAAAAAACGACCATGTATAGTAAGGCGTTTTGGGACGAAAAAAAACGACCATGTATAGTAAGGCGTTTTTAGCCGAAAAAAACGACCATGTATAGTAAGGCGTTTTAGCCGAAAAAAACGACCATGTATAGTAAGAGTTTTTTACAAAAACAAACAAAAAAACGACCATGTATAGTAAGGCGTTTTTAGACGAAAAAAAACGACCATGTATAGTAAGGCGTTTTGGGACGAAAAAAACGACCATGTATAGTAAGGCGTTTTGGGACGAAAAAAACGGCCATGTATAGTAAGGCGTTTTTAGCCGAAAAAACGACCATGTATAGTAAGGCGTTTTTACCGAAAAAACGACCATGTATAGTAAGGCGTTTTTACTGAAAAACGACCATGTATAGTAAGGCGTTTTTAGCGAAAAAAGCGACCATGTATAGTAAGGCGTTTTTAGCGAAAAAGCGACCATGTATAGTAAGGCGTTTTTAGCGAAAAAAAGCGACCATGTATAGTAAGGCGTTTTTAGACGAAAAAACGACCATGTATAGTAAGGCGTTTTTAGCGAAAAAACGACCATGTATAGTAAGGCGTTTTTAGGCGAAAAAACGACCATGTATAGTAAGGCGTTTTTACTGAAAAAACGACCATGTATAGTAAGGCGTTTTTACTGAAAAAACGACCATGTATAGTAAGGCGTTTTGGGCGAAAAAACGACCATGTATAGTAAGGCGTTTTAGCGAAAAAACGACCATGTATAGTAAGGCGTTTTGGCGAAAAAAACGACCATGTATAGTAAGGCGTTTTAGCGAAAAAACGACCATGTATAGTAAGGCGTTTTTAGCTGAAAAAACGACCATGTATAGTAAGGCGTTTGGGACGAAAAAACGACCATGTATAGTAAGGCGTTTTAGCGAAAAAACGACCATGTATAGTAAGGCGTTTTAGCGAAAAAACGACCATGTATAGTAAGGCGTTTTAGCGAAAAAACGACCATGTATAGTAAGGCGTTTTAGCGAAAAAACGACCATGTATAGTAAAGCGTTTTAGCGAAAAAACGACCATGTATAGTAAGGCGTTTTAGCGAAAAAAAACGACCATGTATAGTAAGGCGTTTTTAGCCCGAAAAAACGACCATGTATAGTAAGGCGTTTTTTACTGAAAAAAACGACCATGTATAGTAAGGCGTTTTTAGCGAAAAAACGACCATGTATAGTAAGGCGTTTTTAGCGAAAAAACGACCATGTATAGTAAGGCGTTTTTAGCCCGAAAAAACGACCATGTATAGTAAGGCGTTTTTACTGAAAAAAACGACCTTTTATAGTAAGGCGTTTTTAGCCCGAAAAAACGACCATGTATAGTAAGGCGTTTTTAGCGAAAAAACGACCATGTATAGTAAGGCGTTTTTAGCCGAAAAAACGACCATGTATAGTAAGGCGTTTTTTACTGAAAAAACGACCATGTATAGTAAGGCGTTTTTAGCCGAAAAAACGACCATGTATAGTAAGGCGTTTTTACTGAAAAAAACGACCATGTATAGTAAGGCGTTTTTACTGAAAAAAACGACCATGTATAGTAAGGCGTTTTTAGCCGAAAAAAACGACCATGTATAGTAAGGCGTTTTAGCGAAAAAAGCGACCATGTATAGTAAGGCGTTTTAGCCCGAAAAAACGACCATGTATAGTAAGGCGTTTTTAGCCCGGAAAAAACGACCATGTATAGTAAGGCGTTTTTAGCCGAAAAAAACGACCATGTATAGTAAGGCGTTTTTACTGAAAAAAACGACCATGTATAGTAAGGCGTTTTGGGCGAAAAAACGACCATGTATAGTAAGGCGTTTTTAGCGAAAAAACGACCATGTATAGTAAGGCGTTTTAGCGAAAAAACGACCATGTATAGTAAGGCGTTTTTAGCGAAAAAAGCGACCATGTATAGTAAGGCGTTTTTACTGAAAAAACGACCATGTATAGTAAGGCGTTTTAGGGCGAAAAAACGACCATGTATAGTAAGGCGTTTTAGCGAAAAAACGACCATGTATAGTAAGGCGTTTTAGCGAAAAAACGACCATGTATAGTAAGGCGTTTTAGGCGAAAAAACGACCATGTATAGTAAAGCGTTTTTACTGAAAAAAACGACCATGTCTAGTAAAGCGTTTTTACCTGAAAAAAATGACCATGTATAGTAAGGCGTTTTAGGCCGAAAAAAACGACCATGTATAGTAAGGCGTTTTAGCGAAAAAAAAACCATGTATAGTAAGGCGTTTTTAGCGAAAAAACGACCATGTATAGTAAGGCGTTTTTAGCGAAAAAACGACCATGTATAGTAAGGCGTTTTTAGCTGAAAAAACGACCATGTATAGTAAGGCGTTTTTACTGAAAAAACGACCATGTATAGTAAGGCGTTTTAGCGAAAAAACGACCATGTATAGTAAGGCGTTTTTAGCGAAAAAACGACCATGTATAGTAAGGCGTTTTAGCGAAAAAACGACCATGTATAGTAAGGCGTTTTAGCGAAAAAAACGACCATGTATAGTAAGGCGTTTTAGCTGAAAAAACGACCATGTATAGTAAGGCGTTTTTACTGAAAAAACGACCATGTATAGTAAGGCGTTTTTAGCGAAAAAACGACCATGTATAGTAAGGCGTTTTTAGCGAAAAAACGACCATGTATAGTAAGGCGTTTTAGCGAAAAAACGACCATGTATAGTAAGGCGTTTTAGCGAAAAAACGACCATGTATAGTAAGGCGTTTTAGCGAAAAAACGACCATGTATAGTAAGGCGTTTTTGACGAAAAAAACGACCATGTATAGTAAGGCGTTTTTAGCTGAAAAAACGACCATGTATAGTAAGGCGTTTTTAGCGAAAAAACGACCATGTATAGTAAGGCGTTTTTAGCGAAAAAAACGACCATGTATAGTAAGGCGTTTTTAGCGAAAAAACGACCATGTATAGTAAGGCGTTTTTAGCCGAAAAAACGACCATGTATAGTAAGGCGTTTTTAGCTGAAAAAAAACGACCATGTATAGTAAGGCGTTTTTAGCGAAAAAAACGACCATGTATAGTAAGGCGTTTTTAGCGAAAAAAACGACCATGTATAGTAAGGCGTTTTTAGCGAAAAAACGACCATGTATAGTAAGGCGTTTTAGACGAAAAAAACGACCATGTATAGTAAGGCGTTTTTAGCGAAAAAACGACCATGTATAGTAAGGCGTTTTTAGCCGAAAAAACGACCATGTATAGTAAGGCGTTTTTAGCCGAAAAAAAGACCATGTATAGTAAGGCGTTTTTAGCGAAAAAACGACCATGTATAGTAAGGCGTTTTTAGCGAAAAAACGACCATGTATAGTAAGGCGTTTTTAGCAAAAAAACGACCATGTATAGTAAGGCGTTTTTACTAAAAAAACGACCATGTATAGTAAGGCGTTTTTAGCCGAAAAAACGACCATGTATAGTAAGGCGTTTTTAGTCGAAAAAACGACCATGTATAGTAAGGCGTTTTAGCGAAAAAAACGACCATGTATAGTAAGGCGTTTTTAGCGAAAAAACGACCATGTATAGTAAGGCGTTTTTAGCGAAAAAAACGACCATGTATAGTAAGGCGTTTTAGGCGAAAAAACGACCATGTATAGTAAGGCGTTTTTAGCGAAAAAACGACCATGTATAGTAAGGCGTTTTTAGGCGAAAAAACGACCATGTATAGTAAGGCGTTTTTAGCGAAAAAACGACCATGTATAGTAAGGCGTTTTTAGCGAAAAAACGACCATGTATAGTAAGGCGTTTTAGGCGAAAAAAACGACCATGTATAGTAAGGCGTTTTAGGCGAAAAAACGACCATGTATAGTAAGGCGTTTTTAGGCGAAAAAACGACCATGTATAGTAAGGCGTTTTTAGGCGAAAAAACGACCATGTATAGTAAGGCGTTTTTAGGCGAAAAAACGACCATGTATAGTAAGGCGTTTTTAGGCGAAAAAACGACCATGTATAGTAAGGCGTTTTAGCGAAAAAACGACCATGTATAGTAAGGCGTTTTTACAAAAACGAAAAAACGACCATGTATAGTAAGGCGTTTTAGGCGAAAAAACGACCATGTATAGTAAGGCGTTTTTAGCGAAAAAACGACCATGTATAGTAAGGCGTTTTAGCTGAAAAAACGACCATGTATAGTAAGGCGTTTTTAGCGAAAAAACGACCATGTATAGTAAGGCGTTTTTACTGAAAAAACGACCATGTATAGTAAGGCGTTTTTACTGAAAAAACGACCATGTATAGTAAGGCGTTTTAGCGAAAAAACGACCATGTATAGTAAGGCGTTTTTAGCTGAAAAACGACCATGTATAGTAAGGCGTTTTAGCGAAAAAAACGACCATGTATAGTAAGGCGTTTTTAGCGAAAAAACGACCATGTATAGTAAGGCGTTTTAGCGAAAAAACGACCATGTATAGTAAGGCGTTTTAGCGAAAAAACGACCATGTATAGTAAGGCGTTTTAGCGAAAAAACGACCATGTATAGTAAGGCGTTTTAGCGAAAAAACGACCATGTATAGTAAGGCGTTTTTAGCGAAAAAACGACCATGTATAGTAAGGCGTTTTAGCGAAAAAACGACCATGTATAGTAAGGCGTTTTAGCGAAAAAACGACCATGTATAGTAAGGCGTTTTTACGACCATGTATAAAAAGCGAAAAAACGACCATGTATAGTAAGGCGTTTTAGCGAAAAAAACGACCATGTATAGTAAGGCGTTTTTAGCTGAAAAAACGACCATGTATAGTAAGGCGTTTTAGCGAAAAAAACGACCATGTATAGTAAGGCGTTTTAGCGAAAAAACGACCATTTTAGCGAAAAAACGACCATGTATAGTAAGGCGTTTTAGCGAAAAAACGACCATGTATAGTAAGGCGTTTTTACTGAAAAAACGACCATGTATAGTAAGGCGTTTTTAGCGAAAAAACGACCATGTATAGTAAGGCGTTTTAGCGAAAAAACGACCATGTATAGTAAGGCGTTTTTAGCGAAAAAACGACCATGTATAGTAAGGCGTTTTAGCGAAAAAAACGACCATGTATAGTAAGGCGTTTTTAGCGAAAAAACGACCATGTATAGTAAGGCGTTTTTAGCGAAAAAACGACCATGTATAGTAAGGCGTTTTTAGCGAAAAAACGACCATGTATAGTAAGGCGTTTTTCGACGAAAAAAACGACCATGTATAGTAAGGCGTTTTTAGCGAAAAAACGACCATGTATAGTAAGGCGTTTTTAGCGAAAAAAACGACCATGTATAGTAAGGCGTTTTTCGACGAAAAAACGACCATGTATAGTAAGGCGTTTTTAGCGGAAAAAACGACCATGTATAGTAAGGCGTTTTTAGCTGAAAAAACGACCATGTATAGTAAGGCGTTTTTAGCTGAAAAAAACGACCATGTATAGTAAGGCGTTTTTAGCGAAAAAACGACCATGTATAGTAAGGCGTTTTAGACGAAAAAACGACCATGTATAGTAAGGCGTTTTTAGCGAAAAAACGACCATGTATAGTAAGGCGTTTTAGAAAAAAAAAAACGACCATGTATAGTAAGGCGTTTTTAGCCGAAAAAACGAAAAAACGACCATGTATAGTAAGGCGTTTTTAGCGAAAAAAACGACCATGTATAGTAAGGCGTTTTTAGCGCTGAAAAAAAACGACCATGTATAGTAAGGCGTTTTAGCGAAAAAACGACCATGTATAGTAAGGCGTTTTTTACGAAAAAACGACCATGTATAGTAAGGCGTTTTTACGAAAAAACGACCATGTATAGTAAGGCGTTTTTAGCGAAAAAACGACCATGTATAGTAAGGCGTTTTTAGCGAAAAAACGACCATGTATAGTAAGGCGTTTTTAGCGAAAAAAACGACCATGTATAGTAAGGCGTTTTTAGCGAAAAAACGACCATGTATAGTAAGGCGTTTTTAGCGAAAAAACGACCATGTATAGTAAGGCGTTTTTAGCGAAAAAACGACCATGTATAGTAAGGCGTTTTTAGCGAAAAAACGACCATGTATAGTAAGGCGTTTTTACGAAAAAACGACCATGTATAGTAAGGCGTTTTTAGCGAAAAAACGACCATGTATAGTAAGGCGTTTTTAGCGAAAAAACGACCATGTATAGTAAGGCGTTTTAGACGAAAAAACGACCATGTATAGTAAGGCGTTTTAGCGAAAAAACGACCATGTATAGTAAGGCGTTTTTAGCGAAAAAACGACCATGTATAGTAAGGCGTTTTAGCGAAAAAAACGACCATGTATAGTAAGGCGTTTTTAGCGAAAAAACGACCATGTATAGTAAGGCGTTTTAGCGAAAAAACGACCATGTATAGTAAGGCGTTTTAGCGAAAAAACGACCATGTATAGTAAGGCGTTTTTAGCGAAAAAACGACCATGTATAGTAAGGCGTTTTTAGCGAAAAAACGACCATGTATAGTAAGGCGTTTTTAGCGAAAAAACGACCATGTATAGTAAGGCGTTTTTAGCGAAAAAACGACCATGTATAGTAAGGCGTTTTTAGCGAAAAAACGACCATGTATAGTAAGGCGTTTTAGCGAAAAAACGACCATGTATAGTAAGGCGTTTTTAGCGAAAAAACGACCATGTATAGTAAGGCGTTTTAGCGAAAAAACGACCATGTATAGTAAGGCGTTTTTAGCGAAAAAACGACCATGTATAGTAAGGCGTTTTTAGCGAAAAAACGACCATGTATAGTAAGGCGTTTTTAGCGAAAAAACGACCATGTATAGTAAGGCGTTTTTAGCGAAAAAACGACCATGTATAGTAAGGCGTTTTTAGCGAAAAAACGACCATGTATAGTAAGGCGTTTTTAGCGAAAAAACGACCATGTATAGTAAGGCGTTTTTAGCGAAAAAACGACCATGTATAGTAAGGCGTTTTTAGCGAAAAAACGACCATGTATAGTAAGGCGTTTTTAGCGAAAAAACGACCATGTATAGTAAGGCGTTTTTAGCGAAAAAACGACCATGTATAGTAAGGCGTTTTTAGCGAAAAAACGACCATGTATAGTAAGGCGTTTTTAGCGAAAAAACGACCATGTATAGTAAGGCGTTTTTAGCGAAAAAACGACCATGTATAGTAAGGCGTTTTTAGCGAAAAAACGACCATGTATAGTAAGGCGTTTTTAGCGAAAAAACGACCATGTATAGTAAGGCGTTTTTAGCGAAAAAACGACCATGTATAGTAAGGCGTTTTTAGCGAAAAAACGACCATGTATAGTAAGGCGTTTTTAGCGAAAAAACGACCATGTATAGTAAGGCGTTTTTAGCGAAAAAACGACCATGTATAGTAAGGCGTTTTAGCGAAAAAACGACCATGTATAGTAAGGCGTTTTTAGCGAAAAAACGACCATGTATAGTAAGGCGTTTTAGCGAAAAAACGACCATGTATAGTAAGGCGTTTTTAGCGAAAAAACGACCATGTATAGTAAGGCGTTTTAGCGAAAAAACGACCATGTATAGTAAGGCGTTTTTAGCGAAAAAACGACCATGTATAGTAAGGCGTTTTTAGCGAAAAAACGACCATGTATAGTAAGGCGTTTTTAGCGAAAAAACGACCATGTATAGTAAGGCGTTTTTAGCGAAAAAACGACCATGTATAGTAAGGCGTTTTAGCGAAAAAACGACCATGTATAGTAAGGCGTTTTTAGCGAAAAAACGACCATGTATAGTAAGGCGTTTTAGCGAAAAAACGACCATGTATAGTAAGGCGTTTTAGCGAAAAAAACGACCATGTATAGTAAGGCGTTTTAGCGAAAAAACGACCATGTATAGTAAGGCGTTTTAGCGAAAAAACGACCATGTATAGTAAGGCGTTTTTAGCGAAAAAACGACCATGTATAGTAAGGCGTTTTAGCGAAAAAAACGACCATGTATAGTAAGGCGTTTTTAGCGAAAAAACGACCATGTATAGTAAGGCGTTTTAGACAAAAAACGACCATGTATAGTAAGGCGTTTTAGCGAAAAAACGACCATGTATAGTAAGGCGTTTTAGCGAAAAAACGACCATGTATAGTAAGGCGTTTTAGCGAAAAAACGCGTTTTTAGCGAAAAAACGACCATGTATAGTAAGGCGTTTTAGCGAAAAAACGACCATGTATAGTAAGGCGTTTTAGCGAAAAAACGACCATGTATAGTAAGGCGTTTTTAGCGAAAAAACGACCATGTATAGTAAGGCGTTTTTAGCGAAAAAACGACCATGTATAGTAAGGCGTTTTTAGCGAAAAAACGACCATGTATAGTAAGGCGTTTTAGCGAAAAAACGACCATGTATAGTAAGGCGTTTTTAGAAAAAACGACCATGTATAGTAAGGCGTTTTAGCGAAAAAACGACCATGTATAGTAAGGCGTTTTAGCGAAAAACGACCATGTATAGTAAGGCGTTTTTAGCGAAAAAACGACCATGTATAGTAAGGCGTTTTAGCGAAAAAACGACCATGTATAGTAAGGCGTTTTAGCGAAAAAACGACCATGTATAGTAAGGCGTTTTAGCGAAAAAACGACCATGTATAGTAAGGCGTTTTTAGCGAAAAACGACCATGTATAGTAAGGCGTTTTTAGCGAAAAAACGACCATGTATAGTAAGGCGTTTTAGCGAAAAAACGACCATGTATAGTAAGGCGTTTTAGCGAAAAAACGACCATGTATAGTAAGGCGTTTTTAGCGAAAAAACGACCATGTATAGTAAGGCGTTTTAGACTAAAAACGACCATGTATAGTAAGGCGTTTTAGCGAAAAAACGACCATGTATAGTAAGGCGTTTTTAGCGAAAAACGACCATGTATAGTAAGGCGTTTTTAGCGAAAAAACGACCATGTATAGTAAGGCGTTTTTAGCGAAAAAAACGACCATGTATAGTAAGGCGTTTTAGCGAAAAAACGACCATGTATAGTAAGGCGTTTTTAGCGAAAAACGACCATGTATAGTAAGGCGTTTTAGCGAAAAAACGACCATGTATAGTAAGGCGTTTTAGCGAAAAAACGACCATGTATAGTAAGGCGTTTTTAGCGAAAAAACGACCATGTATAGTAAGGCGTTTTTAGCGAAAAAACGACCATGTATAGTAAGGCGTTTTAGCGAAAAAACGACCATGTATAGTAAGGCGTTTTAGCTAAAAACGACCATGTATAGTAAGGCGTTTTTAGCGAAAAAACGACCATGTATAGTAAGGCGTTTTAGCTAAAAACGACCATGTATAGTAAGGCGTTTTAGCTAAAAAACGACCATGTATAGTAAGGCGTTTTAGCGAAAAAACGACCATGTATAGTAAGGCGTTTTTAGCTAAAAACGACCATGTATAGTAAGGCGTTTTAGCTAAAAAAACGACCATGTATAGTAAGGCGTTTTAGACGAAAAACGACCATGTATAGTAAGGCGTTTTTAGACTGAAAAACGACCATGTATAGTAAGGCGTTTTAGCTAAAAAACGACCATGTATAGTAAGGCGTTTTTAGCGAAAAACGACCATGTATAGTAAGGCGTTTTAGCTAAAAACGACCATGTATAGTAAGGCGTTTTTACTAAAAACGACCATGTATAGTAAGGCGTTTTTAGAAAAAAACGACCATGTATAGTAAGGCGTTTTTAGCGAAAAAACGACCATGTATAGTAAGGCGTTTTTACTAAAAAACGACCATGTATAGTAAGGCGTTTTAGCTAAAAACGACCATGTATAGTAAGGCGTTTTTAGCTAAAAACGACCATGTATAGTAAGGCGTTTTTAGCTAAAAACGACCATGTATAGTAAGGCGTTTTAGCGAAAAAACGACCATGTATAGTAAGGCGTTTTAGACTAAAAACGACCATGTATAGTAAAGCTAAAAACGACCATGTATAGTAAGCTTTTAAAAAACGACCATGTATAGTAAGGCGTTTTTTACTAAAAACGACCATGTATAGTAAGGCGTTTTAGACTAAAAACGACCATGTATAGTAAGGCGCTTTTAGACTAAAAACGACCATGTATAGTAAGGCGTTTTAGCTGAAAAAACGACCATGTATAGTAAGGCGTTTTTAGACTAAAAACGACCATGTATAGTAAGGCGTTTTTAGCTAAAAAAACGACCATGTATAGTAAGGCGTTTTAGACTAAAAACGACCATGTATAGTAAGGCGTTTTAGACTAAAAACGACCATGTATAGTAAGGCGTTTTTAGACTAAAAACGACCATGTATAGTAAGGCGTTTTAGCTAAAAACGACCATGTATAGTAAGGCGTTTTAGCTAAAAACGACCATGTATAGTAAGGCGTTTTAGACTGAAAAACGACCATGTATAGTAAGGCGCTTACTTTTTAAAAACGACCATGTATAGTAAGGCGTTTTTAGACTAAAAACGACCATGTATAGTAAGGCGTTTTAGCTAAAAACGACCATGTATAGTAAGGCGCTAAAAACGACCATTTTAGCTAAAAACGACCATGTATAGTAAGGCGTTTTAGCTAAAAACGACCATGTATAGTAAGGCGTTTTAGCTAAAAACGACCATGTATAGTAAGGCGTTTTTAGACTAAAAACGACCATGTATAGTAAGGCGTTTTTAGACTAAAAACGACCATGTATAGTAAGGCGTTTTAGCTAAAAACGACCATGTATAGTAAGGCGTTTTAGACTAAAAACGACCATGTATAGTAAGGCGTTTTTAGCTAAAAACGACCATGTATAGTAAGGCGTTTTTAGCTAAAAACGACCATGTATAGTAAGGCGTTTTAGACTAAAAACGACCATGTATAGTAAGGCGCTTTTAGACTAAAAACGACCATGTATAGTAAGGCGCTTTTAGCTAAAAACGACCATGTATAGTAAGGCGTTTTTAGACTAAAAACGACCATGTATAGTAAGGCGTTTTAGACTAAAAACGACCATGTATAGTAAGGCGTTTTAGACTAAAAACGACCATGTATAGTAAGGCGTTTTTAGCTAAAAACGACCATGTATAGTAAGGCGTTTTTAGACTAAAAACGACCATGTATAGTAAAGGCGACCATTTTAGACTAAAAACGACCATGTATAGTAAGGCGTTTTAGACTAAAAACGACCATGTATAGTAAGGCGCTTTTAGACTAAAAACGACCATGTATAGTAAGGCGTTTTAGCTAAAAACGACCATGTATAGTAAGGCGCTTTTAGCTAAAAACGACCATGTATAGTAAGGCGTTTTTAGACTAAAAACGACCATGTATAGTAAGGCGCTTTTTAGACTAAAAACGACCATGTATAGTAAGGCGTTTTAGCTAAAAACGACCATGTATAGTAAGGCGTTTTAGCTAAAAACGACCATGTATAGTAAGGCGTTTTAGCTAAAAACGACCATGTATAGTAAGGCGCTTTTAGCTAAAAACGACCATGTATAGTAAGGCGCGTTTTAGGACTAAAAACGACCATGTATAGTTTTAGCTAAAAACGACCATGTATAGTAAGGCGTTTTTACTAAAAACGACCATGTATAGTAAGGCGCTTTTAGACTAAAAACGACCATGTATAGTAAGGCGTTTTAGCTAAAAACGACCATGTATAGTAAGGCGTTTTTAGCTAAAAACGACCATGTATAGTAAGGCGCTTTTAGACTAAAAACGACCATGTATAGTAAGGCGCTTTTAGCTAAAAACGACCATGTATAGTAAGGCGTTTTTAGACTAAAAACGACCATGTATAGTAAGGCGTTTTTAGACTAAAAAACGACCATGTATAGTAAGGCGTTTTTAGACTAAAAACGACCATGTATAGTAAGGCGTTTTAGACTAAAAACGACCATGTATAGTAAGGCGCTTTTAGACTAAAAACGACCATGTATAGTAAGGCGTTTTAGCTAAAAAAACGACCATGTATAGTAAGGCGTTTTTAGCTAAAAACGACCATGTATAGTAAGGCGTTTTAGCTAAAAACGACCATGTATAGTAAGGCGTTTTAGCTAAAAACGACCATGTATAGTAAGGCGTTTTAGCTAAAAACGACCATGTATAGTAAGGCGCTTTTAGCTAAAAACGACCATGTATAGTAAGGCGTTTTAGACTAAAAACGACCATGTATAGTAAGGCGTTTTAGACTAAAAACGACCATGTATAGTAAGGCGCTTTTAGACTGAAAAACGACCATGTATAGTAAGGCGTTTTAGACTAAAAACGACCATGTATAGTAAGGCGTTTTAGCTAAAAAACGACCATGTATAGTAAGGCGTTTTTAGACTAAAAACGACCATGTATAGTAAGGCGTTTTTTAGCTAAAAACGACCATGTATAGTAAGGCGTTTTAGACTAAAAACGACCATGTATAGTAAGGCGTTTTTAGCTAAAAACGACCATGTATAGTAAGGCGTTTTTAGCTAAAAACGACCATGTATAGTAAGGCGCTTTTAGCTAAAAACGACCATGTATAGTAAGGCGTTTTAGCTAAAAACGACCATGTATAGTAAGGCGCTTTTTAGCTAAAAACGACCATGTATAGTAAGGCGCTTTTAAACGACCATGTATAGTAAGGCGTTTTAAAAAACGACCATGTATAGTAAGGCGTTTTTAGCTAAAAACGACCATGTATAGTAAGGCGCTTTTAGACTAAAAACGACCATGTATAGTAAGGCGTTTTTAGCTAAAAACGACCATGTATAGTAAGGCGTTTTAGCGAAAAAAACGACCATGTATAGTAAGGCGTTTTTAGCTAAAAACGACCATGTATAGTAAGGCGTTTTTTTTAGCTAAAAACGACCATGTATAGTAAGGCGTTTTAGACTAAAAACGACCATGTATAGTAAGGCGTTTTAGACTAAAAACGACCATGTATAGTAAGGCGTTTTTAGACTAAAAACGACCATGTATAGTAAGGCGCTTTTAGACTAAAAACGACCATGTATAGTAAGGCGTTTTAGACTAAAAACGACCATGTATAGTAAGGCGTTTTTTAGCTAAAAACGACCATGTATAGTAAGGCGTTTTAGCTAAAAACGACCATGTATAGTAAGGCGTTTTTAGCTAAAAACGACCATGTATAGTAAGGCGTTTTAGACTAAAAACGACCATGTATAGTAAGGCGTTTTAGCTAAAAACGACCATGTATAGTAAGGCGCTTTTAGCTAAAAACGACCATGTATAGTAAGGCGTTTTTAGACTAAAAACGACCATGTATAGTAAGGCGTTTTAGCTAAAAACGACCATGTATAGTAAGGCGTTTTAGCTAAAAACGACCATGTATAGTAAGGCGTTTTTAGACTAAAAACGACCATGTATAGTAAGGCGTTTTAGACTAAAAACGACCATGTATAGTAAGGCGTTTTTAGACTAAAAACGACCATGTATAGTAAGGCGTTTTAGCTAAAAACGACCATGTATAGTAAGGCGCTTTTAGACTAAAAACGACCATGTATAGTAAGGCGTTTTAGACTAAAAACGACCATGTATAGTAAGGCGCTTTTAGACTAAAAACGACCATGTATAGTAAGGCGTTTTTAGACTAAAAACGACCATGTATAGTAAGGCGCTTTTAGCTAAAAACGACCATGTATAGTAAGGCGTTTTTAGACTAAAAACGACCATGTATAGTAAGGCGTTTTAGACTAAAAACGACCATGTATAGTAAGGCGTTTTAGCGAAAAACGACCATGTATAGTAAGGCGCTTTTAGCTAAAAACGACCATGTATAGTAAGGCGCTTTTAGACTAAAAACGACCATGTATAGTAAGGCGTTTTAGACTAAAAACGACCATGTATAGTAAGGCGTTTTTAGACTAAAAACGACCATGTATAGTAAGGCGTTTTTAGCTAAAAACGACCATGTATAGTAAGGCGCTTTTAGCTAAAAACGACCATGTATAGTAAGGCGCTTTTAGACTAAAAACGACCATGTATAGTAAGGCGCTTTTAGCTAAAAACGACCATGTATAGTAAGGCGCTTTTAGACTAAAAACGACCATGTATAGTAAGGCGTTTTAGCTAAAAACGACCATGTATAGTAAGGCGTTTTAGCTAAAAACGACCATGTATAGTAAGGCGTTTTAGCTAAAAACGACCATGTATAGTAAGGCGTTTTAGCTAAAAACGACCATGTATAGTAAGGCGCATTTTAAGGCTGCTAAAAACGACCATGTATAGTAAGGCGCTTTTAGACTAAAAACGACCATGTATAGTAAGGCGCTTTTAGACTAAAAACGACCATGTATAGTAAGGCGCTTTTAGCTAAAAACGACCATGTATAGTAAGGCGTTTTTAGCTAAAAACGACCATGTATAGTAAGGCGTTTTTAGCTGAAAAAACGACCATGTATAGTAAGGCGTTTTTACTAAAAACGACCATGTATAGTAAGGCGTTTTAGCTAAAAACGACCATGTATAGTAAGGCGCTTTTAGACTAAAAACGACCATGTATAGTAAGGCGTTTTAGACTAAAAACGACCATGTATAGTAAGGCGTTTTAGACTAAAAACGACCATGTATAGTAAGGCGTTTTTTAGCTAAAAACGACCATGTATAGTAAGGCGCTTTTACTAAAAACGACCATGTATAGTAAGGCGCTTTTACTAAAAACGACCATGTATAGTAAGGCGTTTTTAGACTAAAAACGACCATGTATAGTAAGGCGCTTTTAGTAAAAACGACCATTTAGTAAGGCGCTTTTAGCGAAAAAACGACCATGTATAGTAAGGCGCTTTTAGCTAAAAACGACCATGTATAGTAAGGCGCTTTTAGCTAAAAACGACCATGTATAGTAAGGCGTTTTTTAGATTTTTAAAAACGACCATGTATAGTAAGGCGTTTTAGCTAAAAACGACCATGTATAGTAAGGCGCTTTTAGCTAAAAACGACCATGTATAGTAAGGCGTTTTAGCTAAAAACGACCATGTATAGTAAGGCGTTTTAGCTAAAAAACGACCATGTATAGTAAGGCGTTTTTAGACTAAAAACGACCATGTATAGTAAGGCGTTTTTAGCTAAAAACGACCATGTATAGTAAGGCGCTTTTAGCTAAAAACGACCATGTATAGTAAGGCGTTTTAGACTAAAAACGACCATGTATAGTAAGGCGTTTTAGACGAAAAACGACCATTTTAGCTAAAAACGACCATGTATAGTAAGGCGTTTTTAGACTAAAAACGACCATGTATAGTAAGGCGTTTTAGACTAAAAACGACCATGTATAGTAAGGCGTTTTAGAAAAAAACGACCATGTATAGTAAGGCGTTTTAGCTAAAAACGACCATGTATAGTAAGGCGTTTTTTAGCTAAAAACGACCATGTATAGTAAGGCGTTTTTAGACTAAAAACGACCATGTATAGTAAGGCGTTTTAGCTAAAAACGACCATGTATAGTAAGGCGTTTTAGCTAAAAACGACCATGTATAGTAAGGCGTTTTAGACTAAAAACGACCATGTATAGTAAGGCGCTTTTAGACTAAAAACGACCATGTATAGTAAGGCGTTTTAGCTGAAAAAACGACCATTTTAGCTAAAAACGACCATGTATAGTAAGGCGCTTTTAGACTAAAAACGACCATGTATAGTAAGGCGTTTTAGCTAAAAACGACCATGTATAGTAAGGCGTTTTTAGACTAAAAACGACCATGTATAGTAAGGCGCTTTTAGAAAAAAACGACCATGTATAGTAAGGCGTTTTTAGCTAAAAACGACCATGTATAGTAAGGCGCTTTTAGACTAAAAACGACCATGTATAGTAAGGCGTTTTTAGACTAAAAACGACCATGTATAGTAAGGCGTTTTAGACTAAAAACGACCATGTATAGTAAGGCGACCATGTATAGTTTTAGACTAAAAACGACCATGTATAGTAAGGCGTTTTAGACTAAAAACGACCATGTATAGTAAGGCGCTTTTAGACTAAAAACGACCATGTATAGTAAGGCGTTTTTAGACTAAAAACGACCATGTATAGTAAGGCGCTTTTAGCTAAAAACGACCATGTATAGTAAGGCGTTTTAGCTAAAAACGACCATGTATAGTAAGGCGTTTTTAGCTAAAAACGACCATGTATAGTAAGGCGTTTTTAGACTAAAAACGACCATGTATAGTAAGGCGTTTTAGCTAAAAACGACCATGTATAGTAAGGCGTTTTAGACTAAAAACGACCATGTATAGTAAGGCGTTTTAGCTAAAAACGACCATGTATAGTAAGGCGTTTTTAGCTACTAAAAACGACCATGTATAGTAAGGCGTTTTAGCTAAAAACGACCATGTATAGTAAGGCGCTTTTAGACTAAAAACGACCATGTATAGTAAGGCGTTTTAGCTAAAAACGACCATGTATAGTAAGGCGCTTTTAGACTAAAAACGACCATGTATAGTAAGGCGTTTTTAGCTAAAAACGACCATGTATAGTAAGGCGTTTTAGACTAAAAACGACCATGTATAGTAAGGCGTTTTAGCTTTTTTAGCTAAAAACGACCATGTATAGTAAGGCGTTTTAGCTAAAAACGACCATGTATAGTAAGGCGCTTTTAGACTAAAAACGACCATGTATAGTAAGGCGTTTTAGACTAAAAACGACCATGTATAGTAAGGCGTTTTTAGACTAAAAACGACCATGTATAGTAAGGCGTTTTTAGACTAAAAACGACCATGTATAGTAAGGCGCTTTTAGCTAAAAACGACCATGTATAGTAAGGCGACCATTTTAGCTTTTACTAAAAACGACCATGTATAGTAAGGCGTTTTAGACTAAAAACGACCATGTATAGTAAGGCGTTTTAGCTGAAAAAACGACCATGTATAGTAAGGCGTTTTAGACTAAAAACGACCATGTATAGTAAGGCGCTTTTAGACTAAAAACGACCATGTATAGTAAGGCGTTTTAGACTAAAAACGACCATGTATAGTAAGGCGCTTTTAGCTAAAAACGACCATGTATAGTAAGGCGTTTTAGACTAAAAACGACCATGTATAGTAAGGCGTTTTTAGACTAAAAACGACCATGTATAGTAAGGCGCTTTTAGACTAAAAACGACCATGTATAGTAAGGCGTTTTTAGACTAAAAACGACCATGTATAGTAAGGCGTTTTACTAAAAACGACCATGTATAGTAAGGCGTTTTAGCTAAAAACGACCATGTATAGTAAGGCGCTTTTAGACTAAAAACGACCATGTATAGTAAGGCGTTTTTAGACTAAAAACGACCATGTATAGTAAGGCGTTTTAGACTAAAAACGACCATGTATAGTAAGGCGTTTTAGCTAAAAACGACCATGTATAGTAAGGCGTTTTAGACTAAAAACGACCATGTATAGTAAGGCGCTTTTAGACTAAAAACGACCATGTATAGTAAGGCGCTTTTAGACTAAAAACGACCATGTATAGTAAGGCGCTTTTAGCTAAAAACGACCATGTATAGTAAGGCGCTTTTAGCTAGACCTAAAAACGACCATGTATAGTAAGGCGTTTTAGACTAAAAACGACCATGTATAGTAAGGCGTTTTAGACTAAAAACGACCATGTATAGTAAGGCGCTTTTAGACTAAAAACGACCATGTATAGTAAGGCTTTTAGACTAAAAACGACCATGTATAGTAAGGCGCTTTTAGCTAAAAACGACCATGTATAGTAAGGCGCTTTTAGACTAAAAACGACCATGTATAGTAAGGCGCTTTTAGCTAAAAACGACCATGTATAGTAAGGCGCTTTTAGCTAAAAACGACCATGTATAGTAAGGCGCTTTTAGCTGAAAAAACGACCATGTATAGTAAGGCGCTTTTAGACTAAAAACGACCATGTATAGTAAGGCGCTTTTAGCTGAAAAACGACCATGTATAGTAAGGCGCTTTTAGACTAAAAACGACCATGTATAGTAAGGCGCTTTTAGCTGAAAAAACGACCATGTATAGTAAGGCGTTTTTTAGCTAAAAACGACCATGTATAGTAAGGCGCTTTTAGACTAAAAACGACCATGTATAGTAAGGCGCTTTTAGCTAAAAACGACCATGTATAGTAAGGCGCTTTTAGCTAAAAACGACCATGTATAGTAAGGCGCTTTTAGACTAAAAACGACCATGTATAGTAAGGCGCTTTTAGCTAAAAACGACCATGTATAGTAAGGCGCTTTTAGACTAAAAACGACCATGTATAGTAAGGCGCTTTTAGCTGAAAAAACGACCATGTATAGTAAGGCGCTTTTTAGCTAAAAACGACCATGTATAGTAAGGCGCTTTTAGCTAAAAACGACCATGTATAGTAAGGCGCTTTTAGCTGAAAAAACGACCATGTATAGTAAGGCTTTTAGCTAAAAACGACCATGTATAGTAAGGCGTTTTAGACTAAAAACGACCATGTATAGTAAGGCGCTTTTAGACTAAAAACGACCATGTATAGTAAGGCGCTTTTAGCTGAAAAAACGACCATGTATAGTAAGGCGCTTTTAGACTAAAAAAACGACCATGTATAGTAAGGCGCTTTTAGACTAAAAACGACCATGTATAGTAAGGCGCTTTTAGCTAAAAACGACCATGTATAGTAAGGCGCTTTTAGCTTTTACTAAAAACGACCATGTATAGTAAGGCGCTTTTAGCTAAAAACGACCATGTATAGTAAGGCGTTTTAGCTAAAAACGACCATGTATAGTAAGGCGTTTTTAGCTAAAAACGACCATGTATAGTAAGGCGTTTTAGCTAAAAACGACCATGTATAGTAAGGCGCTTTTAGCTGAAAAACGACCATGTATAGTAAGGCGCTTTTAGCTAAAAACGACCATGTATAGTAAGGCGTTTTTAGCTAAAAACGACCATGTATAGTAAGGCGCTTTTAGCTAAAAACGACCATGTATAGTAAGGCGTTTTTAGCTAAAAACGACCATGTATAGTAAGGCGCATGTTTTAGCTAAAAACGACCATGTATAGTAAGGCGCTTTTAGCTGAAAAAACGACCATGTATAGTAAGGCGCTTTTAGCTAAAAACGACCATGTATAGTAAGGCGCTTTTAGCTAAAAACGACCATGTATAGTAAGGCGCTTTTAGACTAAAAACGACCATGTATAGTAAGGCGCTTTTAGACTAAAAACGACCATGTATAGTAAGGCGCTTTTAGACTAAAAACGACCATGTATAGTAAGGCGCTTTTAGACTAAAAACGACCATGTATAGTAAGGCGCTTTTAGACTAAAAACGACCATGTATAGTAAGGCGCTTTTAGCTAAAAACGACCATGTATAGTAAGGCGCTTTTAGCTAAAAACGACCATGTATAGTAAGGCGCTTTTAGACTAAAAACGACCATGTATAGTAAGGCGCTTTTAGACTAAAAACGACCATGTATAGTAAGGCGCTTTTAGCTAAAAACGACCATGTATAGTAAGGCGCTTTTAGCTAAAAACGACCATGTATAGTAAGGCGCTTTTAGCTAAAAACGACCATGTATAGTAAGGCGCTTTTAGACTAAAAACGACCATGTATAGTAAGGCGCTTTTAGCTAAAAACGACCATGTATAGTAAGGCGCTTTTAGACTAAAAACGACCATGTATAGTAAGGCGCTTTTAGCTAAAAACGACCATGTATAGTAAGGCGTTTTAGACTAAAAACGACCATGTATAGTAAGGCGCTTTTAGACTAAAAACGACCATGTATAGTAAGGCGCTTTTAGACTAAAAACGACCATGTATAGTAAGGCGCTTTTAGACTAAAAACGACCATGTATAGTAAGGCGTTTTAGACTAAAAACGACCATGTATAGTAAGGCGCTTTTAGACTAAAAACGACCATGTATAGTAAGGCGCTTTTAGCTAAAAACGACCATGTATAGTAAGGCGTTTTAGCTAAAAACGACCATGTATAGTAAGGCGTTTTTAGCTAAAAACGACCATGTATAGTAAGGCGCTTTTAGCTAAAAACGACCATGTATAGTAAGGCGCTTTTAGCTAAAAACGACCATGTATAGTAAGGCGCTTTTAGCTAAAAACGACCATGTATAGTAAGGCGCTTTTAGCTAAAAACGACCATGTATAGTAAGGCGCTTTTAGCTGAAAAAACGACCATGTATAGTAAGGCGCTTTTAAAAAAAACGACCATGTATAGTAAGGCGCTTTTAGACTAAAAACGACCATGTATAGTAAGGCGCTTTTAGACTAAAAACGACCATGTATAGTAAGGCGTTTTAGCTAAAAACGACCATGTATAGTAAGGCGCTTTTAGCTGAAAAACGACCATGTATAGTAAGGCGCTTTTAGCTAAAAACGACCATGTATAGTAAGGCGCTTTTAGCTGAAAAACGACCATGTATAGTAAGGCGCTTTTAGCTAAAAAACGACCATGTATAGTAAGGCGCTTTTAGCTAAAAACGACCATGTATAGTAAGGCGCTTTTAGCTAAAAACGACCATGTATAGTAAGGCGCTTTTAGCTAAAAACGACCATGTATAGTAAGGCGCTTTTAGCTAAAAACGACCATGTATAGTAAGGCGTTTTAGCTAAAAACGACCATGTATAGTAAGGCGCTTTTAGCTGAAAAAACGACCATGTATAGTAAGGCGCTTTTAGACTAAAAACGACCATGTATAGTAAGGCGCTTTTAGCTAAAAACGACCATGTATAGTAAGGCGCTTTTAGCTGAAAAAACGACCATGTATAGTAAGGCGCTTTTAGCGAAAAAACGACCATGTATAGTAAGGCGTTTTTAGCTAAAAACGACCATGTATAGTAAGGCGTTTTTAGCTAAAAAACGACCATGTATAGTAAGGCGCTTTTAGACTAAAAACGACCATGTATAGTAAGGCGCTTTTAGCTAAAAAACGACCATGTATAGTAAGGCGTTTTAGGACTAAAAACGACCATGTATAGTAAGGCGCTTTTAGACTAAAAACGACCATGTATAGTAAGGCGCTTTTAGCTAAAAACGACCATGTATAGTAAGGCGCTTTTAGCTAAAAACGACCATGTATAGTAAGGCGCTTTTAGCTAAAAACGACCATGTATAGTAAGGCGTTTTAGCTAAAAACGACCATGTATAGTAAGGCGCTTTTAGCTGAAAAAACGACCATGTATAGTAAGGCGTTTTAGACTAAAAACGACCATGTATAGTAAGGCGCTTTTAGCTGAAAAACGACCATGTATAGTAAGGCGTTTTAGACTAAAAACGACCATGTATAGTAAGGCGCTTTTAGCTGAAAAACGACCATGTATAGTAAGGCGTTTTTAGCTAAAAACGACCATGTATAGTAAGGCGCTTTTTTAGCTAAAAACGACCATGTATAGTAAGGCGTTTTAGCTGAAAAAAACGACCATGTATAGTAAGGCGCTTTTAGACTAAAAACGACCATGTATAGTAAGGCGTTTTAGCTAAAAACGACCATGTATAGTAAGGCGTTTTTAGCTAAAAACGACCATGTATAGTAAGGCGCTTTTAGCTAAAAACGACCATGTATAGTAAGGCGTTTTTAGCTAAAAACGACCATGTATAGTAAGGCGCTTTTAGACTAAAAACGACCATGTATAGTAAGGCGCTTTTAGCTAAAAACGACCATGTATAGTAAGGCGTTTTAGCTGAAAAACGACCATGTATAGTAAGGCGCTTTTAGCTAAAAACGACCATGTATAGTAAGGCGCTTTTAGCTGAAAAAACGACCATGTATAGTAAGGCGCTTTTAGACTAAAAACGACCATGTATAGTAAGGCGCTTTTAGCTAAAAAACGACCATGTATAGTAAGGCGCTTTTAGACTAAAAACGACCATGTATAGTAAGGCGCTTTTAGCTGAAAAACGACCATGTATAGTAAGGCGCTTTTAGACTAAAAACGACCATGTATAGTAAGGCGTTTTAGCTGAAAAACGACCATGTATAGTAAGGCGCTTTTACTAAAAACGACCATGTATAGTAAGGCGCTTTTAGACTAAAAACGACCATGTATAGTAAGGCGCTTTTACTGAAAAACGACCATGTATAGTAAGGCGCTTTTGGGACTAAAAACGACCATGTATAGTAAGGCGTTTTAGCTAAAAACGACCATGTATAGTAAGGCGCTTTTAGCTAAAAACGACCATGTATAGTAAGGCGTTTTAGACTAAAAACGACCATGTATAGTAAGGCGTTTTTACTAAAAACGACCATGTATAGTAAGGCGCTTTTAGACTAAAAACGACCATGTATAGTAAGGCGTTTTTAGCTAAAAACGACCATGTATAGTAAGGCGCTTTTAGCTGAAAAAACGACCATGTATAGTAAGGCGTTTTAGCTAAAAACGACCATGTATAGTAAGGCGCTTTTAGACTAAAAACGACCATGTATAGTAAGGCGCTTTTAGACTAAAAACGACCATGTATAGTAAGGCGTTTTGGGACTAAAAAACGACCATGTATAGTAAGGCGCGTTTTAGCTGAAAAACGACCATGTATAGTAAGGCGTTTTAGCTGAAAAACGACCATGTATAGTAAGGCGTTTTAGCTAAAAACGACCATGTATAGTAAGGCGTTTTTAGACTAAAAACGACCATGTATAGTAAGGCGTTTTAGCTGAAAAAACGACCATGTATAGTAAGGCGTTTTAGACTAAAAACGACCATGTATAGTAAGGCGCTTTTAGCTGAAAAACGACCATGTATAGTAAGGCGCTTTTAGCTAAAAACGACCATGTATAGTAAGGCGCTTTGGGACTAAAAACGACCATGTATAGTAAGGCGCTTTTAGCTAAAAACGACCATGTATAGTAAGGCGTTTTAGACTAAAAACGACCATGTATAGTAAGGCGCTTTGGGACTAAAAACGACCATGTATAGTAAGGCGCTTTGGGACTAAAAACGACCATGTATAGTAAGGCGTTTTGGGACTAAAAACGACCATGTATAGTAAGGCGTTTTGGGACTAAAAACGACCATGTATAGTAAGGCGTTTTAGACTAAAAACGACCATGTATAGTAAGGCGTTTTAGACTAAAAAACGACCATGTATAGTAAGGCGTTTTAGACTAAAAACGACCATGTATAGTAAGGCGTTTTAGACTGAAAAAACGACCATGTATAGTAAGGCGCTTTTACTAAAAACGACCATGTATAGTAAGGCGTTTTAGACTAAAAACGACCATGTATAGTAAGGCGTTTTAGCTAAAAAACGACCATGTATAGTAAGGCGTTTTTAAAAAACGACCATGTATAGTAAGGCGTTTTAGCGAAAAAAAACGACCATGTATAGTAAGGCGTTTTAACTAAAAACGACCATGTATAGTAAGGCGTTTTAGCGAAAAAACGACCATGTATAGTAAGGCGTTTTTACTGAAAAAACGACCATGTATAGTAAGGCGTTTTAGCTGAAAAAACGACCATGTATAGTAAGGCGTTTTAGACTAAAAACGACCATGTATAGTAAGGCGCTTTTAGCTAAAAAACGACCATGTATAGTAAGGCGCTTTTAGACTAAAAACGACCATGTATAGTAAGGCGTTTTGGGACTAAAAAACGACCATGTATAGTAAGGCGTTTTAGACTAAAAACGACCATGTATAGTAAGGCGTTTTGGGACTAAAAACGACCATGTATAGTAAGGCGCTTTGGGACTAAAAACGACCATGTATAGTAAGGCGTTTTGGGACTAAAAACGACCATGTATAGTAAGGCGCTTTGGGACTAAAAACGACCATGTATAGTAAGGCGCTTTTTACTAAAAACGACCATGTATAGTAAGGCGTTTTAGACTAAAAACGACCATGTATAGTAAGGCGTTTTAGCTAAAAACGACCATGTATAGTAAGGCGCTTTTAGCTAAAAACGACCATGTATAGTAAGGCGTTTTAGATTTAAAAACGACCATGTATAGTAAGGCGCTTTTAGCTAAAAACGACCATGTATAGTAAGGCGCTTTTAGCTGAAAAACGACCATGTATAGTAAGGCGTTTTAGCTAAAAACGACCATGTATAGTAAGGCGTTTTAGACTAAAAAACGACCATGTATAGTAAGGCGTTTTAGCTGAAAAACGACCATGTATAGTAAGGCGTTTTTAGCTAAAAACGACCATGTATAGTAAGGCGCTTTTAGACTAAAAACGACCATGTATAGTAAGGCGTTTTAGCTAAAAACGACCATGTATAGTAAGGCGTTTTGGGACTAAAAACGACCATGTATAGTAAGGCGCTTTGGGACTAAAAACGACCATGTATAGTAAGGCGTTTTGGGACTAAAAACGACCATGTATAGTAAGGCGTTTTGGGACTAAAAACGACCATGTATAGTAAGGCGTTTTGGGACTAAAAACGACCATGTATAGTAAGGCGCTTTTGGGACTAAAAACGACCATGTATAGTAAGGCGCTTTTAGCTAAAAACGACCATGTATAGTAAGGCGCTTTTAGCTAAAAACGACCATGTATAGTAAGGCGCTTTTAGCTAAAAACGACCATGTATAGTAAGGCGCTTTTAGCTTTAAAAACGACCATGTATAGTAAGGCGCTTTTAGCTAAAAACGACCATGTATAGTAAGGCGCTTTTAGCTGAAAAACGACCATGTATAGTAAGGCGCTTTTAGCTAAAAACGACCATGTATAGTAAGGCGCTTTTAGCTGAAAAACGACCATGTATAGTAAGGCGCTTTTAGCTAAAAACGACCATGTATAGTAAGGCGTTTTAGCTAAAAACGACCATGTATAGTAAGGCGCTTTTAGCTGAAAAACGACCATGTATAGTAAGGCGTTTTAGACTAAAAACGACCATGTATAGTAAGGCGCTTTTAGCTGAAAAACGACCATGTATAGTAAGGCGTTTTTAGCTAAAAACGACCATGTATAGTAAGGCGCTTTTAGCTAAAAACGACCATGTATAGTAAGGCGTTTTAGCTAAAAACGACCATGTATAGTAAGGCGTTTTAGACTAAAAACGACCATGTATAGTAAGGCGTTTTGGGACTAAAAACGACCATGTATAGTAAGGCGTTTTGGGACTAAAAACGACCATGTATAGTAAGGCGTTTTGGGACTAAAAACGACCATGTATAGTAAGGCGCTTTGGGACTAAAAACGACCATGTATAGTAAGGCGTTTTAGCTAAAAAACGACCATGTATAGTAAGGCGCTTTTACACTAAAAAACGACCATGTATAGTAAGGCGTTTTAATAAAAACGACCATGTATAGTAAGGCGCTTTTAGATGAAAAACGACCATGTATAGTAAGGCGTTTTGGGACTAAAAACGACCATGTATAGTAAGGCGTTTTTAGAATAAAAACGACCATGTATAGTAAGGCGTTTTAGCCAAAAACGACCATGTATAGTAAGGCGTTTTAGCTAAAAACGACCATGTATAGTAAGGCGTTTTAGATAAAAAACGACCATGTATAGTAAGGCGTTTTTACTGAAAAAACGACCATGTATAGTAAGGCGTTTTAGCTGAAAAACGACCATGTATAGTAAGGCGTTTTTACTGAAAAACGACCATGTATAGTAAGGCGCTTTTAGCTGAAAAACGACCATGTATAGTAAGGCGCTTTTAGCTAAAAACGACCATGTATAGTAAGGCTTTTTAGCTGAAAAACGACCATGTATAGTAAGGCGCTTTTAGCTAAAAAACGACCATGTATAGTAAGGCGCTTTGGGACTAAAAACGACCATGTATAGTAAGGCGCTTTTAGACTAAAAACGACCATGTATAGTAAGGCGTTTTTACGAAAAAACGACCATGTATAGTAAGGCGTTTTACACTAAAAACGACCATGTATAGTAAGGCGCTTTTAGACTAAAAAACGACCATGTATAGTAAGGCGTTTTTTACTGAAAAAACGACCATGTATAGTAAGGCGCTTTGGGACTAAAAACGACCATGTATAGTAAGGCGTTTTAGCTAAAAACGACCATGTATAGTAAGGCGTTTTAGCCAAAAAAACGACCATGTATAGTAAGGCGCTTTGGGACTAAAAACGACCATGTATAGTAAGGCGCTTTTAGCTGAAAAACGACCATGTATAGTAAGGCGTTTTAGCTAAAAACGACCATGTATAGTAAGGCGTTTTGGGACTAAAAACGACCATGTATAGTAAGGCGCTTTTAGCTAAAAACGACCATGTATAGTAAGGCGTTTTAGCTAAAAAACGACCATGTATAGTAAGGCGCTTTTAGCTGAAAAACGACCATGTATAGTAAGGCGCTTTTAGCTGAAAAACGACTATGTATAGTAAGGCGTTTTAGCTGAAAAACGACCATGTATAGTAAGGCGTTTTAGCGAAAAAACGACCATGTATAGTAAGGCGTTTTGGGACTAAAAACGACCATGTATAGTAAGGCGCTTTTAGACTAAAAACGACCATGTATAGTAAGGCGTTTTTACACTAAAAACGACCATGTATAGTAAGGCGCTTTTACACTAAAAACGACCATGTATAGTAAGGCGTTTTAGACTAAAAACGACCATGTATAGTAAGGCGTTTTTACTGAAAAAACGACCATGTATAGTAAGGCGTTTTTTAGACTAAAAACGACCATGTATAGTAAGGCGTTTTAGCGAAAAAACGACCATGTATAGTTAGGCGTTTTTAGCTGAAAAAACGACCATGTATAGTAAGGCGTTTTAGCTAAAAACGACCATGTATAGTAAGGCGTTTTTACTGAAAAACGACCATGTATAGTAAGGCGTTTGGGACTAAAAACGACCATGTATAGTAAGGCGTTTTTAATAAAAACGACCATGTATAGTAAGGCGCTTTGGGACTAAAAACGACCATGTATAGTAAAGCGTTTTGGGACTAAAAACGACCATGTATAGTAAGGCGTTTTAGCTGAAAAAACGACCATGTATAGTAAGGCATTTTGGGACTAAAAACGACCATGTATAGTAAGGCGTTTTGGGACTAAAAACGACCATGTATAGTAAGGCGTTTTAGCTAAAAACGACCATGTATAGTAAGGCGCTTTTACACTAAAAACTACCATGTATAGTAAGGCGTTTTAGCTAAAAATGACCATGTATAGTAAGGCGTTTTAGCTGAAAAACGACCATGTATAGTAAGGCGTTTTAGCTAAAAACGACCATGTATAGTAAGGCGTTTTAGATTTAAAAACGACCATGTATAGTAAGGCGTTTTTAGCTGAAAAACGACCATGTATAGTAAGGCGTTTTAGACTAAAAAACGACCATGTATAGTAAGGCGTTTTGGACTAAAAACGACCATGTATAGTAAGGCGTTTTGGGACTAAAAACGACCATGTATAGTAAGGCGTTTTGGGACTAAAAACGACCATGTATAGTAAGGCGCTTTAGACTAAAAACGACCATGTATAGTAAGGCGTTTTTAGCTGAAAAAAACGACCATGTATAGTAAGGCGTTTTTAGCTGAAAAAAACGACCATGTATAGAAAGGCGTTTTTAGCTGAAAAACACAACCATGTATTGTAAGGCGTTTTAAAAACGACCATGTATAGTAAGGCGTTTTGGGACGAAAAAAACGACCATGTATAGTAAGGCGTTTTTAGCCGAAAAACACAACCATGTATAGTAAGGCGTTTTGGGACGAAAAAAACGACCATGTATAGTAAGGCGTTTTTAGACGAAAAAAACGACCATGTATAGTAAGGCGTTTTAGACTAAAAACGGCCATATATAGTAAGGCGTTTTGGGACGAAAAACACAACCATATATAGTAAGGCGTTTTTAGCCGAAAAACACAACGATGTATAGTAAGGCGTTTTGGGACGAAAAAAACGACCATGTATAGTAAGGCGTTTTTAGGCGAAAAAAACGACCATGTATAGTAAGGCGTTTTGGGACGAAAAAAACGACCATGTATAGTAAGGCGTTTTTAGCTGAAAAAAACGACCATGTATAGTAAGGCGTTTTAGCTAAAAACGACCATGTATAGGAAGGCGTTTTTAGCTGAAAAAACGACCATGTATAGTAAGGCGTTTTTAGCCGAAAAACACAACCATGTATAGTAAGGCATTTTGGGATGAAAAAAACGACCATGTATAGTAAGGCGTTTTTAGCCGAAAAACACAACCATGTATAGTAAGGCGTTTTGGGACGAAAAAAACGACCATGTATAGTAAGGCGTTTTAGCTGAAAAAAACGGCCATGTATAGTAAGGCGTTTTAGCGAAAAAAAACGAACATGTATAGAAGGCGTTTTGGACTAAAAACGACCATGTATAGTAAGGCGTTTTTAGCTGAAAAACGACCATGTATAGTAAGGCGTTTTTAGCTGAAAAAAACGACCATGTATAGTAAGGCGTTTTTAGCCGAAAAACACAACCATGTATAGTAAGGCGTTTTGGGACGAAAAAAACGGCCATGTATAGTAAGGCGTTTTAGACGAAAAAAACGACCATGTATAGTAAGGCGTTTTAGATGAAAAACGACCATGTATAGTAAGCGCTTTTAGCTGAAAAAACGACCATGTATAGTAAGGCGTTTTGGGACTAAAAACGACCATGTATAGTAAGGCGTTTTGGACTAAAAAACGACCATGTATAGTAAGGCGTTTTTACCTAAAAACGACCATGTATAGTAAGTCGTTTTCGACAAAAAAAGACCATGTATATTAAGGCGTTTTAGCCTAAAAACGACCATGTATAGTAAGGCTTTTAGCCAAAAACGACTAAGTATCGTAAAGGCGCTTTTAGCCTAAAAACCCGACCATTTATAGTAAGGCGTTTTTAGACAAAAAAAACGACCATGTATAGTAAGGCGTTTTTAGCCTAAAAAAACGACCATGTATAGTAAGGCGTTTTTAGCAGAAAAAAACGACCATGTATAGTAAGGCATTTTTAGCTGAAAAAAACGACCATGTATTGTCAGGCGTTTTTAGCTGAAAAAAACGACCATGTATAGTAAGGCGTTTTTAGCTGAAAAAAACGACCATGTATAGTAAGGCGTTTTTAGCCGAAAAACACAACCATGTTTTTGGACTAAAAAAACGACCATGTATAGTAAGGCGTTTTATGACGAAAAAAACGGCCATGTATAGTAAGGCGTTTTTAGATGAAAAAAACGGCCATGTATCGTCAGGCGTTTTTAGCTGAAAAAAAGCGTTTTTACACGGAAAAAAAACCGACCATGTAAGGCGTTTTTAGACAAAAAAAACGACCATGTATAGTAAGGCGTTTTTCAACGAAAAAAAAACGACCATGTATAGTAAGGCATTTTTAGCCGAAAAAAACGACCATGTATAGTAAGGCGTTTTTCGGCGAAAAAAAACGACCATGTATAGTAAGGCGTTTTTACACGAAAAAAACGACCATGTATAGTAAGCCGTTTTTCGACAAAAAAAAAGACCATGTATATTAAGGCGTTTTTAGCCTAAAAAAAACGACCATGTATAGTAAGGCTTTTTAGCCAAAAAAAACGACCAAGTATCGTAAAGCGTTTTTAGCCTAAAAAACCCGACCATTTATAGTAAGGCGTTTTTAGACAAAAAAAACGACCATGTATAGTAAGGCTTTTTTTCAACAAAAAAAAAAAACGACCATAGATAGTAAGGCGTTTTTAGATGAAAAAAACGACCATGTGTGACCATGTGTGACGGGTCTCACAACTGTGACAGTCTTGAGCTCCGTGTCGCCGCCTCAATAACACCAGATGCGGATTGTGGCTTTTTCTTTCTTTTATTAATCTGCAACACAGTGTGGCTGAAGTTATGGTCAAGTCACATTCGCCCCTTGGTATGACCCGCGACTTCCCTGTAGCTCTGACTTAATAAAACATCATCCATAACAAGACAAAATGCACAACAAAACAATATACACAACATGGGTGATCATATATTTACTATTTACAGAAAAGGGGGAAAAAAGGCACATTCGGTGTTATTTACAGGGTGTCACTCAACGCATCACACGCAGCAGAAACGGCTGCACAATCATGGCGGCCGCGACGAACTGCGGACGCACGCCAGTCAAATGAAAAAAACGACACGAACAACTATATACAGTAAAACTGAAAAGAACAAACATCACCTGCAACACAGTGTGGCTTAAGTTATGGTCAAGTCGCATTCGGTCGTTGGTATGACTGTGCAACAGAAAAACAATTTCAAATCAACTGAAACAGTAAAAACTTTCACTCATCAAAACGAAAATG
This sequence comes from Hippocampus mohnikei, assembly GCA_026261675.1. Classification (NCBI taxonomy): domain Eukaryota; kingdom Metazoa; phylum Chordata; class Actinopteri; order Syngnathiformes; family Syngnathidae; genus Hippocampus; species Hippocampus mohnikei. The sequence goes on from JAKGUB010000344.1 coordinate 2,758,628, forward strand.
AAACAACAATACAAAAAGAAATGTGGACTCAGAAATAATCAGAGAACTAATTAAACACACCGTACAGTAGAAAAATAAAAACAAAGTGAGATATTGTCATCAATTATAAATGAGTCCGGACATGCGACTTACCCCGGGACTTCCCTGTAGCTGAGCTACGGCGGGAAGCTGGTGCCACACATTGCGCTGTTGCGTCACTTCCGTCATAATTTAACAAGATTCACATATCACTCCCCCGACCCCTTACACACAAAATTATATATATATATATATCACTCCATTACACATGTATAGTTAGGCGTTTTGAGACGAAAGAAACGAGTTTAGATCCACTTGTTGGCAGTTGTGGAATAAAGACGTGTTTTCCAGTCAATCGTGTGTGCTCCTTTCGACTGCCACATTGGTGACCCCGACGTGATAAATGTGGCAGTCGAAAGGAGCACACACGATTGACTGGAAAACACGTCTTTATTCCACAACTGCCAACAAGTGGATCTAAACAATTACCAGTTTGCGCCAGACATTCACCTGAACACGCCCCCTACCGTATGCCTGCTGGGTGAGAAGCATGGTCCTAGTGTCCGCCACACGAGCATGTTTCGTCAGGTGAGTCAACATGTGTGCAAGAAGAATAGCAGAAAACGAGGATGAACTTTGTGGAGCAAAAGAGGACCATGAACGACAATGTCAACGACTGGACGCTTTTTTCAAGACCCCCGAACTGCATTGTACTCAGCCGGTTTGTTCACACAAATCCAGTTATTTTAAAAACATTCCTGCGTGTATGCCAGCCTGCCCAGAGTTTGCCATTTTAAAATGAACATACACCAGTTGCTTTCTGCACACATAAAAATGGTAGTGATTACTTGAGACATTCAATAACGATTTAATATAATAATTTATAATCTCCTCAACAAAAATGAGGCTGACATTTCTTTCTCGAATTCAGATTTCAAATTTAGCGTTTTACGTGATACTCTGCTTCTACCCTGTGGCCGCAAGTGAAATTACATAACTTCAAATTCTTGACGCACTTTTTCAAATTGGTTTGTTGGAAACATCTGACATAATAATAATAATAATAATAATACATTTTATTTATAAGCGCCTTTCAAGACACCCAAGGACACTTTACAATAACGAAAAACACAAAACAATACGGGTTGAGCAGCGGCAGCCAAACGCGCCAGCGTTCACTCAACCCGGAAGTCAGAAAGAAACCACAAGGGAGGGAGAGGGTAATTTTATAATAGGGACTTTCAAAATTAAATGTAAAGGTAAGACCAAATGCTTTTTAATTTAAAAAAAAGGAGTTCAGAAGCAAAAAATGAAAATAAAATAAACAGCAACAACAATGAACTTGACCTTGAATGACGTTTTTTCTGACAATCACATTGTTCAACAGTGTGGAATCGATTGAAGCATAATTCATGAATCCAATTTGAAAAACTAAGTAGCTCATTTTTTTGAAGAGTTGTATTTTATTCAGGATCATATTTTTTCATCACTTTTCCATCTCAAAATCAGAAGTCAAACTTTATTCAGAGTCTATTTGTATCACTCATTTCCTTATTTGACATGCCAACCACGAAATCATTGGACAAAGATGCAATACTAAGGGTTGTGTCATGAGTCGTAAATCTAAACATTTGTCCACAGAAGACTTTTGAGAAGGTATGTAAAATACAAGAAGATATACAAAACGCAAGAAGGGAGATGGAATTTACAAATGTGAAGCGTCTTGCAGGACAACCAGAACAATCTCATGGCAAACAATTCAAAGACCTAAGATATACTGTAGGAATGTACTAGTTTCACTGATCACTTCTACTGTTTCCAACGCATTTGTGTCTCTTAATTTTGCCCTTTTGATAGAATCTTTCACCACAATCTAAGCAGGCAAAAGGTTTCTCACCCGTGTGGATTCGTGTGTGACTTGTTAAGGTTCCCTTCTGAGAAAACCTTTGCCCACAAATTGAGCAGGGAAAAGGTTTTTCACCAGTGTGCGTCCTTGTGTGACTTGTTAAGGTTCCTTTCTGAGAGAATCGCAGGCCACAAACTGAGCAGGCAAATGGCTTCTCACCGGTGTGTGTTCTTGAGTGACTTCTTAGAGATGCCTTTTTAGAGAATTTCTGACCACACACTGAGCAATCAAAAGGTTTCTCCCCAGTGTGTGTTCTTACATGTGATGTCAAAACGTGTCTACGAGAAAATCTCTGACCACAAACTGAACAGGCAAAAGGTTTCTCTCCGGTGTGTGTTCTTGTGTGTGTTGTCAACGCATGTTGACGAGAGAATCTTTGACCACATATTGAGCAGACAAAAGGTTTCTCTCCAGTGTGGGTTGCGGTGTGACTTATTAGGTTTCCCTTATGAGAGAATCTTTGACCGCAAACTGAGCATGCAAATGGTTTTTCTCCAGTATGTGTTTTTGTGTGTTTTGTCAAAGTACCATTTTCAGAGAAACTTAGACCGCATATTGAGCAGACAAAGGGTTTCTCTCCAGTGTGGGTTCTCATGTGACTTTTTAAGTATCCCTTATGTGAGAATCTTTGGCCACATAATGAGCATGAAAAAGGTTTTTCCCCAGTGTGAGTTCTTGTGTGATATACTAAGGGTCCCTTCTGAGTGAATCTTTGACCACAAACTGAGCAGGCAAAAGGCTTTTCTCCAGTGTGTGTTCTCATGTGTCTCCTTAGGTTTCCTCTTTCAGAGAATCTCTGACCACAAACTGAGCAGGGAAAAGGTTTCACCCCAGTGTGGCTAATCATATGGCTTTTTAAACGGCTCTTAAAAGCAAATGTTTTCCCACACTGAGAACACTTCCAGCGTTTCTTGTCACCGTGCCATTTCGTATCATCTTCAGACTCTTCTTCATCATCATCATTAGTACTGTCATCACCATCTTCCTCCTCCTCATCATGAGAGTGTGGTGTTGCATCATCGCTATCTGATAGTGGCGCTATGAGTTCACCTGCTTGTGATCCTCCACAGTGGTCTCCATCAGTTTCTGTTGTCATGTGTTGACTCAAGGTGCTGCTGCTGCTTGAAGGCTCCGACCCTCTGCTCTCCTCGCTTTGACTTTCATCGTCATCTTCACCCGTCAAAGGCACATCAGTCAATAGAACCTTGATGATGTTCTCTTGCTCTTCCTCTTTAATGTAAAGAAACTCTCCCCCCTCCTCTTTGATTTGAGAGGGCTCTTTATCCTTCACTTCCTCTTTAATCTGTGGGAACTCGGATCGCAGGTCTGACAAATAGACATCTTCACTGACATCTGCAAAACACAAAAAACAAACACGCTAATGCAAAATCTGATTACTTGATTTGTAACCTCCTCTATTCTTGGTCCTCTGTGTTTACATGTTAATGACTCCATCCTCAGATCCAATTGAGGAGACGAGAACAACAGAAAAGCTTGGAGCAAAGAGTGAACATTTTTACAAGTTAAAACTCAATGCCACCATTCCACGGAGATATAGATGTCACATAATTGATACGTCCTTGGAAGATGCCCAAGGTTTGGGGTCACGTTAAACTAAAAAAGGACCAAAACAATGTTAATAATGTATTGCCACTGTTCTTTGTTTTTAATAGTGTGTATATAGGATATGATGTCTATAAGTCACACTCAAAAATAAATGTATATGAACATAGGTAAAGAGAAGCGACGCTTTGTGTTGTTTATATTTGGGACACAAACTATAATGAATGAGCTACTAGTGTATTAGCTCATTCATTGTGAGTGAGAAGTGAACAAACCTGCCGTGTGTGACCCGACTTGAGGCTTCTTGAAAACGCCATCCAGTTGTTGATGATATAGTCGATCGTTGTCCTTTTTAGATGCACAAATCTCCTCCTCGTACCCTACTGTCCTTCTTGTACACATTTTCACAAGATCACAACACTTAACGCTCACACTCGATCTTAGTTTAGCGACGTGTAGCTCACAAACGAGTCGTTCGTATCGGCTAGCACGCTTGGCTAAGCTAAACGAGGCCGATATGCTTGGAAGTGCACAGAGAGGAATTTGACCAAAAACGAGGATTTATGGAATGTTGTATTAGTCCAGTGAAGTAGTGGTGGGCGGACTGTGTGGAGAATTCTGTTCGTAGTATAATAATAAGCATTCGTGAAGCGTGTGCACGAAAGTGTATCTGACACGTAAAATTAACATGTTCGGCGTGTCAAAGCACAATCTTCTCTACGCATGCGCAACAGGTCGGCCATCTTTCTTGGCGGACTACGGCAACCACACTAGAACAAAATGTGTAATTATTGAAAAAACACTTGAATCACTGTGGGAGCCTTGGGACTGAGGTTACGGTGTCCAGTTGCGGGATAGTCATTACACTGGATTAAAAAATAATTAAATAAAATAGGATGAAGCCACTGCAAGTTTAGGCACCGTTGTAAAATTTAATTCATCTTGTGATTCTTTCACATATACTGCTAGAGCATGAGTGTCACACTCAAGGCCCGGGAAACAGATCTGACTCACTGCAGCAATTTATGTGACCCACTAAAGTCATTAAAATGCATCCATTTGATTTCTTACAAAATAGGTTTGTTCTTTTCATGGCATTTTGCCTCACTGGTAATTATTATTACAAGCGTCACGCCCCTCTATCAAATTCAGTACACTGTTAATAAATGTGACAAAGAAATTACAGACCAGTGATCCTTTCACAACAAAGTTACACCACAGTGCGTTTTTAGATGTGTTTTTAAGCTCCCCTTAAATGTAAACCGTTGCTCACAAACTGAGCAGGCAAAGGGTTTCTCACCAGTGTGTGTTCTTGTATGTTTCCTTAAGCTTAATTTATCAGGGAATTGTTGATCACAAACTGTGCACTCACAAGGTTTTTCAACAGTGTGTGTTTTTGTATGATGTAATAAGCTTTCCTTACAAGAGAATCTTTGACCACAAACTGAACAGACAAAAATTATTTCACCAGGGTGGCTTCTTGTGTGCATTCTTAAAAGTCTCTCTCGAGTGAATCGTTCACCACAAACTAAGCATGAAAACTGCTTAGCTGCAGTGTGTGTTGTTACATGACGTGTTAAGGTTACCTTGTAAGTGAATCTTTCACTACAAACTGGACAGGTAAAAGGTTTTTCACCAGTGTGTATTCTCATGTGTATTCTCAAATTATGCTTCTCTGCAAATCTTTTACTACAATCTTTGCAGGAAAAAGGTTTCTCTCCAGTGTGTGTTTTTATGTGTATTCTTAAATTTTGCTTTTCAGAGAATATTTCACCACAAAATGAGCAGGAAAAACCTTTCTGATTAGTGTGTCTTCTTGCATGCATTCTTAGGTTTCCCTTTTCGGAGAATCTTTTACCACACACCGAGCAAACAAAAGGTTTCTCTCCAGTGTGCGTTCTGGTGTGTGCTGCCAAATGCTGTGTTTGAGTGAAGCCTTTACCGCAAACTGAGCAGGCAAAAGGTTTCTCTCCAGTGTGTGTTCTTGTGTGTGCGGCTAAATTCTGCGTTTGAGTGAATCTTTTACCACAAACTGAGCATGCGTATGGTTTCGCTCCGGTATGTATTCTCATGTGTCGTTTCAAATCCGATTTATGAGCTAAAGTTTTCCCGCACTGTGAACATTTCCAGCGTTTGCTGTCAGCGTGAGAGGTCTTATCACTTTCAGCCCCTTCATCATCAGTGTGACAGGAGTGTAACAATGTGTCATCAGTATCTGATAGTGGTGCCAAGAGGCTGTGTTCTAGTGGTCCTCCACGGTGGTCTCCATCACCTTCCGTATTCGTGTATTGACTTGAGCTGCTGCTTGGAGGCTCCGCCCTTCTGTTCTCTTCACGTTGACCTTCAGCTTCACTCTTAAAAGTGCCACCAGTCAATGGCATATTGATCATATCCTCTTCTGCCTCTTCCTCTTTAATGTGTGGATGATCTTCCTCCTCCTCTTGCTCTTTTATGTATAGGGGCCGTGGTGTCCCTTCCTCCTTATTATGAAGGGTTGCCGAGTGCTCCTCTTCTTTTATGTGCACAGGCTTTCCCGCTTCCTCAATGCAGTGGTGCTCTGTCTCCTGTTTCTCTTTGTCGTAGAGGGGCTCTGGCTGCAATTCCTCTTTCATGTGAGATGGCTCTGGTTCATCACCTTCCTGAATGACTGGGTGCTCGTTGTCCTCTATTTGCTCCTTGATGTGAGGAGAACTTGACTCATTCTGGCCAGGATGAAGAGTTTCACTAATTTCTGCAAAGCACAAAAATAGAAAATAAGCATGGTTTGGTCATGTACATTTTCGCTGTGACTTCGATGATCTGTAGTACTGTTTATATTTAAGGGTATTCGTTGTATTTATAGTACAAGGAGACCCTAGAATGCACCTCCATTGGAGCCAGAAGCCAGTCCAAATTGTAGGTTTGAGTGCAGCAGAACGGTGGGGGTGGAGGGGGTGTACTGTGGGTGTTATAGAGGAGTTCAGGGATGCATCTAATGATTATTTGAATAATCCATTGCTCTGTCAATTATTGAAATTTTGTTAATTAATGACTGAAATTGAAAAATATCTTTAAAAATGTTTAAATGAGGCGACCCGGTGGGCCAGTGGTTAGCACGTCGGCTTCACGGTGCAGAGGTACCGGTTTTGATTCCAGCTCCGGCCTCCCTGTGTGGAGTCTTCATGTTCTCCCCGGGCTTGCGTGGGTTTTCTCCGGGTGCTCCGGTTTCCTCCCACATTCCAAAGACATGCAAGGCAGGCTGATTGAGCACTCTAAATTGTCCCTAGGTATGAGTGTGGGCGTGAATGGTTGTTCGTCTCTGTGTGCCCTGCGATTGGCTGGCAACCGATTCAGGGTGTCCCCCGCCTACTGCCCGCAGACAGCTGGGATGGGCTCCAGCACCCCCAGCGACCCTAGTGAGGATCAAGCGGTTCGGAAGATGAATGAATGAATGTTTAAATGTGCATTACTTTATTAAAAACAGGACATTATTTCAAACTCACCGAGCAGAAAATGCAAATATGATCAATTACTGATTTGGTCTACAAGTCAGAAAATTGCCAAAATGATCTTTTTTTTCCTAAAGCAAAAGCTATTAATTTTGCAAGATATGTCTCAGCACCTTTTTAACTTGCACATTCATATCACACATATAAACTTGAATTGTTCACAATAGAGCTTTATTCTTGAACACCTCATGAACATACATTTCCACACGAGTAACTGCTATGGCATCAGGGTGAGGCAGATGACCCAAAATGCTGAATATTGGCAGTGCAAGTCTGTCTACTCCTACATTTATAATAAAATAAAGTTTTGACATCTTAGACTTCAGTTCCCCTTCAAGAAGGCACACAAAATACAAGAAACGAGGCCGTTCAAAATCGGTGTCATATAATGACATTCACTACTCCACATTTCATTCAACGCTTCATTGATTAGTGCTATTCTCACCAGCACACTTGTGTCTCTTAACTTGACCCTTCTGAGAGAACCTTTGACCACAAGCCCTGCAGTCAAAAGGTCTCTCACCCGTGTGTATTCTTTTGTGTATTTTTAAATAACCCTTCTGAGTGAATCTTTGGCCACAAACTGAGCAGGGAAACGGTTTCTCACCAGTGTGGGTTCTCATGTGCATTCTTAAAATTCCTTTTCGAGAGAACGTCTTACCGCAATCCGAGCAGGCGAATGGTTTCTCACCAGTGTGGATTCTTGTATGTGTTTTTAAGCTCTCTTTTCTTGAGAACGTTTGACCACAAACGGAGCAGGCAAAAGATTTTTCACCGGAGTGTGTTATGGCGTGCAATTTTAGGTTTCCCTTTTCAGAGAATCTTTGGCCACACACCGAGCAAACAAAAGGCTTCTCTCCAGTGTGAGTTCTTGTGTGTGTTGCTAAATGACTTCTTTGAAAGTATCTTTTACCACAAATTGAGCAAGCAAAAGGTTTCTCACCAGTGTGTGTTCGACTGTGTGTTGCCAGGTGGGTTGTTTGAGAGAATCTTTTTCCACAAACCGGGCAGACAAAAGGCTTTTCCCCGGTGTGTGTTCTTGTGTGTTTGGTCAGGCTGCTTTTAGAGGAAAACGTTTTTCCACACTGAAAACATTCCCACGGTTTGTTGTCACTGTAAGACGCCTTATTGCTTTCAGTCTGTTCATCACCATCGTCGTCAGTGATGTGGGACTGTGATGTTCTGTCATGACTATCCGATAACGGACCTAAGAGATCATGAGTTCTTGTGTGTGCTGTCAAATTGGCTCTTTGGCTAAATCTTTGACCACAAACTGAGCAGGAAAAACCTTTTTCGCCACTGTGCGTTTTTATATGCGTTGTCAAATGGGTTGTTTGAGAGAACGATTTCCCGCAAACCACACAGGCGAAAGGCTTTTCTCCAGTGTGTGTTCTTGTGTGTCTCCTTAGGTTTCCTCTTTCAGAGAATCTCTGACCACAAACTGAGCAGGGAAAAGGTTTCTCCCCAGTGTGGCTAATCATATGCCGTTTTAAACGGCTCTGAAAAGCAAATGTTTTCCCACACTGAGAACACTTCCAGCGTTTCTTGTCACCGTGCCATTTCGTATCATCTTCAGACTCTTCATCATCATCATCATCATCATTAGTACTGTTATCACCATCTTCCTCCTCTTCATCATGAGAGTGTGGTGTTGCATCATCACTATCTGATAGTGGCGCTATGAGTTCACCTGCTTGTGATCCTCCACAGTGGTCTCCATCAGTTTCTGTTGTCATGTGTTGACTCAAGGTGCTGCTGCTGCTTGAAGGCTCCGACCCTCTGCTCTCCTCGCTTTGACTTTCATCGTCATCTTCACCCGTCAAAGGCACATCAGTCAATAGAACCTTGATGATGTTCTCTTGCTCTTCCTCTTTAATGTAAAGAAACTCTCCCCCCTCCTCTTTGATTTGAGAGGGCTCTTTATCCTTCACTTCCTCTTTAATCTGTGGGAACTCGGATCGCAGGTCTGACAAATAGACATCTTCACTGACATCTGCAAAACACAAAAAACAAACACGCTAATGCAAAATCCGATTTCTTGATTTGTAACCTCCTCTATTCTTGGTCCTCTGTGTTTACATGTTAATGACTCCATCCTCAGATCCAATTGAGGAGACAAGAACAACAGAAAAGCTTGGAGCAAAGAGTGAACATTTTTACAAGTTAAAACTCAATGCCACCATTCCATGGAGTTATAGATGTCACATAATTGATACGTCTCAATTAACTCTGGTTCTGAATTATTATCACAGCCCGGAACAATATTTGGCCACTGCAGTGTTTAACACACAAACATTTGTTGCAGCAAACGGACTCAGGCAGGTGGGACTTCCTTGGAAGATGCCCAAGGTTTGGGGTCACGTTAACACTAGCAGTACCAGAGTTTTTGGTGCTCTGGATTGTGACCAAGGGTGTCCCTTTTTGAGACGTTATTCCAAACTGACGACATTAGCATCTCTGTACTTGCTAATGTACTTGCAAATGCCTGGCTGTTGGCCCTTTCACTCTGTCCCACAAGGAGACAGTCTTGGGGGTGATTCCAGGATGTCCCAAAAGGGACACAAACGGTCATTCTAGTTTAAACTAAAAAAGGACCAAAACAATGTTAATAATGTATTGCCACTGTTCTTTGTTTTTAATAGTGTGTATATAGGATATGATGTCTATAAGTCACACTCAAACGTAAATGTATATGAACATATGTAAAGAGAAGCGACGCTTTGTGTTGTTTATATTTGGGACACAAATTATAATGAATGAGCTAGTGTATTAACCTTTTAGACGCCTTTTTTTTGTTACTCATTACGTCACATAGTGCCCGTAAATAAACAAGGGATTATAGTTCAGGTTTTAATATTTAAGTGGGAGTGAGAAGTGAACAAACCTGCCGTGTGTGACCCGACTTGAGGTTTCTTGAAAACGCCATCCAGTTGTTGATGATATAGTCGATCGTTGTCCTTTTTAGATGCACAAATCTCCTCCTCGTACCCTACTGTCCTTCTTGTACACATTTTCACAAGATCACAACACTTAACGCTCACACTTGATCTTAGTTTAGCGACGTGTAGCTCACAAACGAGTCGTTCGTATCGGCTAGCACGCTTGGCTAAGCTAAACGAGGCCGATATGTTTGGAAGTGCACAGAGAGGAATTTGACCCAAAACGAGGAATTATGGAATGTTGTATTAGTCCAGTGAAGTAGTGGTGGGCGGACTGTGTGGAGAATTCTGTTCGTAGTATAATAATAAGCATTCGTGAAGCGTGTGCACGAAAGTGTATCTGACACGTAAAATTAACATGTTCGGCGTGTCAAAGCACAATCTTGTCTACGCATGCGCAACAGGTCGGCCATCTTTCTTGGCAGACTACGGCAACCACACTAGAACAAAATATGTAATTATTGAAAACACACTTGAATCACTGTGGGAGCCTTGGGACTGAGGTTACGGTGTCCATTTGCGGGATAGTCATTACACTGGATTAAAATATAATTAAATAAAATAGGATGAAGCCACTGCAAGTTTAGGCACCGTTGCAAGATTTAATTCATCTTGTGATTCTTTCTCATATACTGCTAGAGCATGAGTGTCACACTCAAGGCCCGGGAAACAGATCTGACTCACTGCAGCAGTTTATGTGACCCACTAAAGTCATTAAAATGCATCCATTTGATTTCTTACAAAATAGGTTTGTTCTTTTCATGGCATTTTGCCTCACTGGTAATTATTATTACAAGCGTCACGCCCCTCTATCAAATTCAGTACACTGTTAATAAATGTGACAAAGAAATTACAGACCAGTGATCCTTTCACAACAAAGTTACACCACAGTGCGTTTTTAGATGTGTTTTTAAGCTCCCCTTAAATGTAAACCGTTGCTCACAAACTGAGCAGGCAAAGGGTTTCTCACCAGTGTGTGTTCTTGTATGTTTTCTTAAGCTTAATTTATCAGGGAATTGTTGATCACAAACTGTGCACTCACAAGGTTTTTCAACAGTGTGTGTTTTTGTATGATGTAATAAGCTTTCCTTACAAGAGAATCTTTGACCACAAACTGAACAGACAAAAATTATTTCACCAGGGTGGCTTCTCGTGTGGATTCTTAAAAGTCTCTCTCGAGTGAATCGTTCACCACAAACTAAGCATGAAAACTGCTTAGCTGCAGTGTGTGTTGTCACATGACGTGTTAAGGTTACCTTGTAAGTGAATCTTTCACTACAAACTGGACAGGTAAAAGGTTTTTCACCAGTGTGTATTCTCATGTGTATTCTCAAATTATGCTTCTCTGCAAATCTTTTACTACAATCTTTGCAGGAAAAGGTTTCTCTCAGTGTGTGTTTTTATGTGTATTCTTAAATTTTGCTTTTCAGAGAATATTTCACCACAAAATGAGCAGGAAAAACTTTTCTGATTAGTGTGTCTTCTTGCATGCATTCTTAGGTTTCCCTTTTCGGAGAATCTTTTACCACACACCGAGCAAACAAAAGGTTTCTCTCCAGTGTGCGTTCTGGTGTGTGCTGCCAAATGCTGTGTTTGAGTGAAGCCTTTACCGCAAACTGAGCAGGCAAAAGGTTTCTCTCCAGTGTGTGTTCTTGTGTGTGCGGCTAAATTCTGCGTTTGAGTGAATCTTTTACCACAAACTGAGCATGCGTATGGTTTCGCTCCGGTATGTATTCTCATGTGTCGTTTCAAATCCGATTTATAAGCTAAAGTTTTCCCGCACTGTGAACATTTCCAGCGTTTGCTGTCAGCGTGAGAGGTCTTATCACTTTCAGCCCCTTCATCATCAGTGTGACAGGAGTGTAACAATGTGTCATCAGTATCTGATAGTGGTGCCAAGAGGCTGTGTTCTAGTGGTCCTCCACGGTGGTCTCCATCACCTTCCTTATTCGTGTATTGACTTGAGCTGCTGCTTGGAGGCTCCGCCCTTCTGTTCTCTTCACGTTGACCTTCAGCTTCACTCTTCAAAGGGCCACCAGTCAATGGCATATTGGTCATATCCTCTTCTGCCTCTTCCTCTTTAATGTGTGGATGATCTTCCTCCTCCTCTTGCTCTTTTATGTATAGGGGCCGTGGTGTCCCTTCCTCCTTATTATGAAGGGTTGCCGAGTGCTCCTCTTCTTTTATGTGCACGGGCTTTCCCGCTTCCTCAATGCAGTGGTGCTCTGTCTCCTCTTTCTCTTTGTCGTAGAGGGACTCTGGCTGCAATTCCTCTTTCATGTGAGATGGCTCTGGTTCATCACCTTCCTGAATGACTGGGTGCTTGTTGTCCTCTATTTGCTCCTTGATGTGAGGGGAACTTGACTCATTCTGGCCAGGATGAAGAGTTTCACTAATCTCTGCAAAGCACAAAAATAGAAAATAAGCATGGTTTGGTCATGTACATTTTCGCTATGACTTCGATGTTCTGTAGTACTGTTTATATTTAAGGATATTCGTTGTATTTATAGTACAAGGAGACCCTAGAATGCACCTCCATTGGAGCCAGAAGCCAGTCCAAATTGTAGGTTTGAGTGCAGCAGAACGGTGGTGAGGTGTACTGTGGGTGTGATAGAGAAGTTCAAGGATGCATCTAATGATTCTTTGAATCATCCATTGCTCTCTCAATTATTGAATTTTGTCAATTAATGACCTGAAATTGAAAAATATTTGTAAAAATGTTTAACTGTGCATTACGTTTTTAAAAACAGGACATTATTTCAAACTGACCGAGCAGAAAATGCAAACATGATCAATGACTGATTTCGTCTACAAGTCAGAAAATTACAAAAATGATCTTTTTTTCCTAAAGCAAAAGCTATTAATTTAGCAAGATATGTCTCAGCAACTTTTTAACTTGCACATTCATATCACACATATAAACTTGAATTGTTCATAATAGAGCTTTATTTTTGAACACCTCATGAACATACATTTCCACACGAGTAACTGATATGGCATCAGGGTGAGGCAGATGACCCAAAATGCTGAATATTGGCGGTGCAAGTCTGTCTACTCCTACATTTATAGTAAAACAAAGTTTTGACATCTTGGACTTCAGTTCCCCTTCAAGAAGGCACACAAAATACAAGAAACGAGGCCGTTCAAAATCGGTGTCATCTAATGACATTCACTACTCCACATTTCATTCAACGCTTCATTGATTAGTGCTATTCTCACCAGCACACTTGTGTCTCTTAACTTGACCCTTCTGAGAGAACCTTTGACCACAAACCACGCAGTCAAAAGGTCTCTCACCCGTGTGTATTCTTTTGTGTATTTTTAAATAACCCTTCTGAGTGAATCTTTGGCCACAAACTGAGCAGGGAAAAGGTTTCTCACCAGTGTGGGTTCTCATGTGCATTCTTAAAATTCCTTTTCGAGAGAATGTCTTACTGCAATCCAAGCAGGCGAATGGTTTCTCACCAGTGTGGGTTCTTGTATGCGTTTTTAAGCTCTCTTTTCTTGAGAACGTTTGACCACAAATGGAGCAGGCAAAAGATTTTTCACCGGAGTGTGTTATGGCGTGTAATTTTAGGTTTCCTTTTTCAGAGAATCTTAGGCCACACACCGAGCAAACAAAAGGCTTCTCTCCAGTGTGAGTTCTTGTGTGTGTTGTCAAATGACTTCCTTGAAAGTATCTTTTACCACAAATTGAGCAAGCGAAAGGTTTCTCACCAGTGTGTGTTCGACTGTGTGTTGCCAGGTGGGTTGTTTGAGAGAATCTTTTTCCACAAACCGGGCAGACAAAAGGCTTTTCCCCGGTGTGTGTCCTTGTGTGTTTGGTCAAGCTGCTTTTCGAGGAAAACGTTTTTCCACACTGAAAACATTCCCACAGTTTGTTGTCACTGTAAGACGCCTTATTGCTTTCAGTCTGTTCATCATCATCGTCGTCAGTGATATTGGACTGTGATGTTCTGTCATGACTATCCGATAACGGACCTAAGAGATCATGTGTTCTTGTGTGTGCTGTCAAATTGGCTCTTCGGGTAAATCTTTGGCCACAAACTGAGCAGGAAAAACCTTTTTCGCCACTGTGCGTTTTTATATGCGTTGTCAAATGGGTTGTTTGAGAGAACGATTTCCCGCAAACCACACAGGCGAAAGGCTTTTCTCCGGTGTGGGTTCTCGTATGTGTTGCCAAATGGGTTGTTTGAGAGAATCTTTTACCACAAACTGAGCAGGCAAAAGGTTTCTCCCCAGTGTGTGTTCGCTGGTGTCGTTTCAAATCCCACTTATAGGCAAACATTTTCCCACATAGAGAACATTTCCAATGTTTGTTGTCAGTATGAGCTGTCTTATCACATTCAGACTGTTCCTCATCATCAGTGTGAGAAGCGTGCGACCTCGCGTCTTCACTATCTGATAGTGGAGCAAAGAGGCTGTCTGCTTGTGATCCTCTACAGTAGTTTCCATCACCTTCTGTTATGTGTCGGCTTGAGGTGTTGCTTGGAGACTCCGACTCACTGTTGTCCGCAGTTTGACCTTCATCTTCACTCTTTAAAGGAACACTCATCGATGCAACGTCCTCGCCCTCCTCTTCCTCTTTAATGTGGCGAGGCACTTCCTCCGCTTCTATGATGTGGGGAGCCTCCTCCTTCTCTTGCTCTTTAATGAAGGGAGACACTGGTTGCTCTTCCTCTATGTCGTGAGAATGTGTTGGTGCCTCTTGAATATTTGGAAGCTTTTGCGTTTCCCCTTTAATATGGGGGTACTCTGTCTCCTTTTTAACATAAGGGAGATTTGTCTGCTCCCATTCCTCTTCTTTAATGTGAGGGGGAACTTTGTTCTCCGCTCGTTTCTTAATGCGAAGGGGCTTTTGATGAAGATCGACATTGACATCTGCAAGATAGGAGAATAGAATAAAAACATGGTTTAGAAATGCCAGTTCTGACGTTGTGACTTTGAATTATTGTTCATATTTAAGGTAATTAATAGAAATGTCACGATTTTTATTTAGTTTGTTTTGTATCGTTATCGTTCAGAATTACTCCTCGAAAACAATGAGAATGATAGCACCCATCAGATGCACTCACATACTTTGTTTTTGAATGTTAATGTTATATTAAGATACATTAAACGTATTGTATAGAGCACCCGGGTAAATGTTCAAACACAAGAATGTAGTTTACAAATAAAATTCGTTTGTGAGGGCAAAAAGTGAACAAACCTGCTCTTTGAAAGCCAACTCGAGCGTTCTTGAAAACAGCGTCCAGTCGCTCGTTCTTCTTTTTGGTACCATTCAGTTCCTCCTCGTACTGCGCTGTTCTTCTTGCACACATTTTCACACGACAGTCACAGCATTTGATCTCTGCTTTGCGACGAGTTGCTCTCAGCTGCGTCTCTCTGTTAGCGGGTAGCAAGATGAGCTATCCTAAGCTAACATAGGCTAGGTCAGGCCACAAAGCTTCACCGTGCACCGAGACGAGTGTCTCCGAATGCGGACGACTTAAAGAACTTTTGTTTCGTCCGGTAAAATAACGGGCGCACTGTGTCGAGACTTCAGGAAGCTCATCGGGAACAATTTCATGAAGGTTAAAAGAAGCGCTTGGCCGCGAGTGTGGCATAAGACGTATGCGGAAGTAGCTTTGAGGCGGATATTTTACAGCTAACTAACGACGCGCATGCGCAGCCAGTCGGCCATATTTGACAACACAAAGACAAAATAAGGCACCACATACTTGTAGGTTGTCGCGGTCCGAATTATGCACACAAGAACGCAAACAGGAGAGAAATGGTTCCATAACTCTAATTGATTATTTTTGTTGAATAGTAATCCAACCCCTACTAATAAAATAAACCTTTTTTAAACAAATCAAGCAATCAATACAGGACAACATAATTACGACGATTGTAAGTTATACTCTCCAGAGGGAGTGGGTGGCTCTTAAAAGAGCCGTTTAGTTGGGGTGAAGGAAGGTCGGCTTATTTGGAGCTGGTGTATTTGGTGACAGCTTTGGTACCCTCAGACACGGCGTGCTTTGCCAGCTCACCAGGCAGCAGGAGCCGAACGGCGGTCTGGATCTCTCTGGAAGTGATGGTGGAGCGCTTGTTGTAGTGGGCCAGACGCGAAGCCTCGGAGGCGATGCGCTCGAAAATGTCGTTGACGAAGGAGTTCATGATGCTCATAGCCTTGGACGAGATGCCGGTGTCAGGGTGAACCTGCTTCAGCACCTTGTACACGTAGATGGCGTAGCTCTCCTTCCTCGTCTTTCGCTTCTTCTTGCCGGATTTGCTGACGCTCTTTGCGACGGCTTTCTTGGAACCCTTTTTGGGGGCGGTCTTCGCTGGCTCAGGCATATTGGTGTATCTGAATCAAGCTACTGAAACGGTATAACGCACTGATGGCAAAGCTGGTATTCTTATAGAAAACCTCTGCAAAGAACGGTGTGCCAGCGCCGCGGTCCGATTGGCTTAAATGTCCTCGGTTTAGTGGGGCATACAAAGAACCCCCTCTTGGGGGTCCAGGCATGGGTGCTTCTTCGCCACTTTTTATATTTCTCTTTATATTTATTTTTCTTTAACCAGTGCAACTTTAAGCAGTTCTCTGGATGGATAGGATGTACTGTATTGGATATTGACACTGACAACATACAGTGCGTTTAAACACCACGTACGGGCAGTAGGGCTGGTAGCCAGTACAGGGGCTGCAACATATTCGATAGAAATGGCTCCAGTACTTAAGTATAATTTGAAGACAATTTCGAGGTCATATTTTATTAATACAGCAGTGTGTAATCAAAATTTACATTTATTTTGATTACATAAATCGGTATGGATACATTTGATTGTTTGAGGGAGTAAGGCTCTCCAGAGAAAGTGGGTGGCTCTTAAAAGAGCCGTTTTGGGGTTGTGAAGTGTGTTACTACTTCGACTTGGCAGCCTTCTCGGTCTTCTTGGGCAGAAGAACGGCCTGGATGTTCGGCAACACGCCGCCCTGGGCGATGGTGACTCCGCCGAGGAGTTTGTTGAGTTCCTCGTCGTTGCGGACGGCCAGCTGCAGGTGGCGGGGGATGATCCTGGTCTTCTTGTTGTCCCGGGCGGCGTTGCCGGCCAACTCCAAGATTTCAGCAGTCAGGTATTCGAGCACGGCCGCCAAATACACGGGTGCACCAGCACCTACGCGCTGGGCATAATTACCCTTACGCAGCAGTCTGTGCACACGACCGACTGGAAATTGTAGACCGGCACGGGAGGAACGGGTCTTAGCCTTTGCTCTGGCCTTGCCTCCAGTTTTCCCTCTTCCGCTCATTCTGGCCCTTCTCTGCAAATCAAAGAAAATGTAGCCCTCGACGGCAGAAGTGCGGCTTTAATAGCCACAGAATGCCCGGGGCGTTTGAGTTCGACCAACCAGGAAAGAGGCTTTCAGCGCGCGCAGGGACTTCGTATTTTGGCGGTTCAATTTGAACAGGGAGCCCGCCCCTCATTGGCAGCGATCCGTGTGGCAGGAGGTCTCTCTTCTAATGGGCGGGGCTGACCTCCAGTACGAGCCGCGCACCAATCAGAATTGGCTGGCGTAAGGGAGCGCCATCATTCGTTTGTTCGAGGACACCAACCCTTGCGCTATTCACGTCAAAATGGTCACCATCAGGCCGAAAGACGTCTAGCTGGCCAGTCGTATCCGTGGAGAGGGCTGAAGCTTTGACACAAGGGCTCTTTTTAGAGCCACCACATTTGCAACTAAATGAGACATCTCCGTATTCCTAAAAGCTGCTTCATGCGCATCTCTCAATTAGCGCTTATCCATGGAAATAATAAAGCAATCAGTTCATTTATAAGGGTCACTATCGAACTGGCTGGAAAAACATTTCCAGGACTTAAATTATCAGAACATATTTTTGTCTTCTGCCTTGCACGGTGAAACATGGTATCGTCGTGCACCATGCACAATAGGTACAGCAACTTTTCAAAGGGCAGAGGCTGAAGTTTCAGTGTAATTTAATGGGAAATTGAGTTTCATGTGTGCGGTTTTGAAAGTACATGCGAAACTACCAGTCTGGAAATAAACATTTCTAACCTTCCAATGTTCTAAACCTAAGATTTACTCACACTCCAACAATGGAATATAAGGATAAAATTGTATCTTTAACCAGTTAACGACGAGCTAGCCCATAATTATTTTTGGTTCAGCAATGTAGTATTTTTCAGGAGTTGAAGCAAATGACTCATTCCACTAGCCACAAGGGTCGATAGTGAGTGTGAATCTACACAAGAGAAGCATAAAGGAAAGAGTGCCCTTAAGAAAAGTTGGGTGGCTCTTAAAAGAGCCTTTGTTTTGTTGACCTATAGTCAATTTACTTTGAACTGGTGTACTTGGTGACAGCTTTGGTACCCTCAGACACAGCGTGCTTAGCCAGCTCGCCTGGCAGCAAGAGACGCACGGCGGTCTGAATCTCCCTGGACGAGATGGTGGAACGCTTGTTGTAATGCGCTAGACGAGATGCCTCGGATGCAATGCGCTCGAAAATGTCGTTCACAAAGGAGTTCATGATACTCATGGCCTTGGAAGAAATTCCAGTATCGGGATGAACCTGTTTGAGGACCTTGTAGACGTAGATTGCATAGCTTTCCTTCCTCCCCTTCTTTCTTCTGCGTCCCGGCTTGCCGGCAGCCTTAGTGACGGCTTTCTTGGATCCCTTCTTAGGTGCAGACTTCGCTTGTTCAGGCATGTTGATTCGAGAGTGAGAGTGCAGTGCAGGAAGTTGTGTTATTATAGACGCTGTCTTGCAAATCACGCTGTGCCAACGCTACTCTCTGATTGGCTGGAATCAGGATCGCTCACCGGGAGGTTTTACAGGTCAAGTTAGAATAGCGGTTTCTGACCACTTGGGTAGATTCTTTTGTTGGTATGTGAAGCATTACTGTTCCTGTCTTGTAAAATGTTCTCTTGGTCAAAACGAGGGCTTTGTAAAATAGTCAATTGCTCACGGTTCATTTACATCTCGCTGATGATTGGACAACCAATTCTCCGCTTCAACTAACCAATGACTGACCTGCAACGGCCTCAATATAATCCCCACTCTTGAATCCCATGGACCCTCACGTGTTAGTGTTAAACATACGAAGGATAGATAGAGAACTTTTGCGTCATGTCTGGACGTGGAAAAACCGGTGGCAAAGCTAGAGCCAAAGCTAAGACTCGCTCATCCCGAGCTGGGCTTCAGTTTCCAGTCGGCCGTGTACACAGGCTTCTCCGTAAAGGAAATTATGGCGAGCGCATTGGTGCGGGCGCTCCTGTGTATCTGGCGGCCGTCCTCGAGTATCTGACCGCCGAGATTCTGGAGTTGGCTGGCAATGCGGCTCGCGACAACAAGAAGACCAGAATCATTCCTCGTCATTTGCAACTGGCTGTTCGCAACGACGAGGAGCTCAACAAACTTTTGGGCGGAGTGACTATCGCCCAGGGCGGTGTGTTGCCCAACATCCAGGCCGTACTTCTGCCCAAAAAGACCGAGAAGCCAGCCAAGTCCAAGTAATTGGCAGGGGTCTACTCCAACCACCCAAACGGCTCTTTTCAGAGCCACCAACCAATTTCACGAAGAGTACCATTCTGTGTTTCTAAACGAAATGGCTTGGTTGTTATATACTGATCAAATATTTTGATCAAATTTAAATTTGCCCAAAATATATACATTATCAGCGAAATATGAGTCAGTGACTGTACTTTCGTTCATGAGGGCCTTTCGAGAAATCACAACTAGTATGTGGCCCACTTATTATGAAACTGCTTACCATCGCTTATGGCAGGCGTTGACGCTAAATACGGCCTCCGTATAGAAAGTAGAACAACACTGTTGTGATAAATTTTAAAAGTCTTATTTCAACATTATCGCTTGTAAAAATGATAGTTGAATCTTAGAACTAGCCGATGTGTCCAATGCCTTACGAACATAAACTGTCGATCTAATTACTCGTGTTGTAAGTATGAAAGCTTCCTTTAATGCGAACAAGGGAAATTGCAAACGTATAAATTCACATCACCCAAAGGAGAACACCTTAGGCACAAGTTGTTCCTGTCACTACAAAGGTAAAGATGTTTATACAGGGCATGGGAGAAGGGTTGCTGAGTGACGTTTCTGGTGCACATTTGGGTCAGCTGTCCTCTCTCAGGTCCGCAGTGCTGTTTCATAATAAGGGTCTCCTCACTAGGTTGAAGGTAATCCGTGTTTTCTCTGACGCGATACAATGTCTGGCAGAGGCAAGGGAGGCAAAGGTTTGGGTAAAGGCGGTGCAAAGCGTCACCGCAAGGTTCTCCGCGACAACATCCAGGGCATCACTAAACCAGCTATCCGTCGTCTAGCTCGCCGTGGTGGGGTTAAGCGTATCTCTGGTCTCATCTACGAAGAGACTCGCGGTGTTCTCAAGGTCTTCCTTGAAAACGTCATCCGCGACGCCGTAACCTACACGGAACATGCTAAGAGGAAGACTGTGACCGCTATGGATGTCGTGTATGCGCTCAAGAGACAGGGACGCACTCTCTACGGCTTCGGCGGTTGAGCTCTCCATCCGGCGCTGAAACAACACAAAGGTCCTTTTAAGGGCCACACACTAACTCAAAAGAGCTCAAAGTTCCATGCAAATACTTTTACGAAGGTGCAAGATTATTATTATTTTATTTTGTTACTGCCCTCCCAATGAAAATACATCCCGAATATAATATATAATTACATGCAGCCAACAGAACAACTTAAGCAAATTACTGAATTTTGTTGTACATTATAAATGGCACACTACAACCATGTCTTGCATAAGTCTGGAAATAACTTCTCTCAAAACACCCCTATGTATGAGTATGATCTTTTTTGTAAGCTGAATTGTTTGGTAGGTCATTACATGATACACTAAACGGCCAAATTCAACAGGAGGATCGGCCCCCTGGATGGAGCTCCGTTGCAATTTTACGAAATTAATCCATCCGTCATTCTAATTCAGTTATGGTATTCAAATCTCCATATAAGATTAATAGTGAAATAGCAGTATATAAAATCATAACTGCATTTATCTCCTCCGTAATCTAATAAAAGTCTTCCAAGAATAACGTCTGTATTTCCACATCACAAAGCATGAAGCAATGTGTGAAAGTATGCCAAATAAAAACTGTGTGGAGAAAGATGAAAGAGAATGAGCAAATGATACAATTAAACAATTGCGATTCAAAATATTCATTTAGAAAATCGAACAAATTGTGGCGGGTAAAAAGGTTGACAATGAATTGACCGCCCGGGACATTCATTTATTTTCAGTCATTTTTCATATATTATTACATTTACCATTTTAATGTATTAAACCAGTGTGTTTGAACCACTGTGGGGGTTTGTTACATTAAACAGAATTGGACCAATAATTTTGACCAAATTCTCTCTCTGTGTCCAATAATGATATATGCTAATAGAATGGAAATAAATGTCGCAAATTCATCAAGGGAAAGCAAAACAGTATTTTATTCACAAAATGCATGATAATGGAGACGCCTGGGTTAACATATAGTTATGGCATTATCACATCAACAAATATAAAATCAGTAATTTACAAAACATATGTACAGGTATGCACAAGTGCATGATGGATTCATTGCGCCAGTTTTATTTGACAATTAAGCAATGTGCATGTTTTCTTCTCATTTGCATTTAAATATATGAATGAGTAAAACATAATAATCTGCAAATATTTTTTCCTCATACTAAATTGTATTGAAACATTAACAGCAAGAGAAACCTGAGAAACTTCAGTGTGTTTGCTGCCACCAAAAAAACGTGTCTTTCTCTAAAATAATCATACACATATGTCTGTTTGCCCTTTGGATTTCTGGACAAGCATGCCTTGTCATCCGTAAAACATTTTTAAGTGCCTTGTGAGCAATTTTCAATCTTTTAGTGGTTAATCAAGTGAGGAAAGTCCTCCAACCATCGTTCATGCCAATGAAGAGGTGCCGTTTGGAGGCTCTACAAAAAAACTAAAGCAAGTCAGAGAGCTGTAAACCACTTCGATGTGGAGCAATACTTGATTTCTATCACTTCGAATCAATCTAATTGTTTCGAATAATATCCAGGGTGATTTTTCACCGTTCAAAGTGTGAACAGAAAACACAAATCAACGCGCTTTGACCGCGTTCGTTCCCATAGCTTGACTCTCTACGGTTCTCATGTGGTACTTAAGTAGTTTCTCTCCCGGTGGCCGAACGTTAACATTTTTTGTTGGACAGCAGGCAGCTAAGACGATGGCGGAAGTCGCTCCAGCACCAGCCGCCACGGCGAAAAGCAACACAAAGAAGAAGGCAGCGCCCAAGCCCAAGTCGCCCGGCCCTAGCGCCAGCGAGCTCATCCTTGAGGCCGTCGCGGCGTCGAAGGAGCGCAATGGCGTCTCCCTGGCCGCGCTCAAGAAGTATCTGGCTAGCAAAGGCTACGATGTAGAGAAGAACAAAGCTCGCCTCAAAACCGTCATCAAGAGCATGGTGGCGAAGGGAGCGATAGTTCAGACCAAGGGCACCGGTGCTTCGGGCTCTTTCAAGATGAACAAGAAGACCGAACCGAAGGCAGTCAAGGCGCCCGCCAAGGTTAAGAAATCCCCGGTCAAGGCAAAGAAAGCTGCCGCCAAGAAACCCGCCCCGAGCAAAAAGCCCAAAGGTACTCCAGCGAAGACCGCCGCCAAGAAGGTTACTAAGAAGGCTCCGTCGCCCAAGAAAACGAAGAAACCCGCCAAGAGCACCAAGAAGGCAGTGACGCCCAAAAAAGCTTCAGCGGCTAAGAAAACTGCCGCCGCGAAGAAGTCCCCCTCCAAAAAGGCCGCCAAGCCCAAAACAGTTAAGAAGGCTGCATCGAAGAAGTAATTCAGCATACCTTTTATACAAAAGGCTCTTTTAAGAGCCACCACATCTTTAAAGAGCCTTCCTGTTTTCAATACTCCCGATAGTTCTATGATAAATGTGTACACGGTTGATCGTTTTGGCTCAAAACATTTAGGTGTCCTTTAGTTTTTTTTTCGTTACACAATAAACTGCCTTTACTGTACATATCAGAGTTCTTGGAGTTGGGACAAAACTTCCTACGCAATACAGTACTAAAAATAATTCAGCAAAATTAACATGAACTTATAAGTCATTGATCGATTGAGTTGACGAATTAGTCATTTCTATCAGCCATTTTTGCTCCTGAGGGCTTTTGGGGTGTAAATGTGTCTGGTCTGCAGTCATGAGGTCACGTTTTTTAATAAATGATGCAGATATACTTTTTTTTTAAAGCAACGCCTTCAGGTGAATGTTTTTGTTGTTTTTTAATAAAGTTTATTTTTGGTACAATTCTGTACTTATTCTGTTCATTACAGAATGACTGATATATACGGGTTTGAACACAAAACATCATCAACCCCAAATAATGTCTGGGTTAATGCATGTATAATAATTATTGCTTTCTCACTTCACACATTTCCAAAACGTTCAGTTAATGAAGATGAAACATTTCAAATCAACTCACAAATGAAGACGCCAAACGCATTTTCCTTCATACTGTTTCACGAGCCGTTGGTCAGTTGTACTGAGTGCCCATTGGTTCAATTTAAATTCGTGTCCGTCCAATGTTCAAGCAGATTTGGCGCGCGCTCTTCCAAACTGCACCAATCAGCGTTGCCTCGCCTGGATAAAACCTGCAGCTCCTGGTCCTTTCGGCATTCTCACTTGTTGCAAGCCAGCGCTCGAGGAAAATGGCAAGAACGAAGCAAACAGCTCGTAAATCCACCGGCGGCAAGGCACCTAGGAAGCAGTTGGCTACCAAAGCTGCCCGCAAGAGTGCCCCGGCCACCGGCGGTGTGAAGAAACCTCATCGTTACAGGCCAGGTACCGTGGCTCTTCGCGAGATCCGCCGCTACCAGAAGTCCACTGAGCTGCTCATTCGCAAGCTGCCCTTCCAGCGACTGGTCAGGGAGATCGCTCAGGACTTCAAGACGGACCTGCGCTTCCAGAGCTCAGCCGTCATGGCGTTGCAGGAGTCCAGCGAGGCTTACCTCGTCGGTCTGTTCGAGGACACTAATCTGTGCGCTATCCATGCCAAGAGGGTTACCATTATGCCTAAAGATATCCAGCTGGCTCGTCGCATCCGTGGCGAGAGGGCTTAAGCTTTCTTGACACAACCCCAACGGCTCTTTTAAGGGCCATCACACTTGCAACTAAAAGAGTCACGTTCCGGTCTACGTTACATGACTGTCGTCTTCCGGAAGCTAGTGCTTGTTCGTGCAAAGAACCACAATGAAGTTTCTGATACTTAATTTTTAACAAGCTAGCTTCTAGGAAAGTTTTGCTTGAGCAGGTACTACTCAACTCGACGTCATTCTCGAAGACTGCAAGCCAATTCGGCATTGTCGAGTGAAGCTGTTTGGACAAGTGCTGTGGCTAAGTATGTGAGTGTGGAGAGTCAGTTGCACATTCAGCCCTTTATTTACATTTCAGTTATAAGGTGTCTTATACATACAGTGCAAATAAAACGGGGTCAGCGTTACACAATTTCAATTAAACCTTCTTGGTTCTTGGATATGCACATAAAACAGTGGGCAAGGCAGATGTATTGCTTTATAGGTTTTAACACAATTGCTCATTCACAACACATGCCCATGGGAAACTTTTAAAAGGTACACACAATATAAGAAGGTAGATAAAATACAATAAGCTAGGTAGAATACAAAATTGTCATTTTTTTCCCACTCCCTCGGTCAGACAGGTGACACTGGATGGCTTGAGCCCAAAGTTTGAGCTGCCCCATCAAACCCCTTAACTGGTGAAGCCTGCTCGGATAATGGTTGAAGTCTGACACACCCACAAATTCAGCTGTGATCAAATCAACAACCTGATAAATATCAGGACAGTTCTACTTATCACTTCTTTTATCACCAGCACACTTGTGTCTCTTAAAGTTACCCTTCTGATAGAATCTTTGACCACAGTCTGAGCAGGCATAGGGTTTTTCTCCAGTGTGTGTTCTCGTGTGACATATTAAAGTTCCCTTCTGAGAGAATCTCTGACCACAGACTGAGCAGGAAAAAGGTTTCTCGCCAGTGTGTGTTCTCGTGTGGCTTGTTAAGTTTCCCTTGAGAGAGAATCTTTGGCCACAGACTGAGCAGGCAAATGGTTTTTCACCAGTGTGTGTTCTCATATGACTTTTAATGGATCCCTTTTTGGAGAATCTTTGACCACACACTGAGCATGGAAAAGGTTTCTCTCCACTGTGTGTTCTTTTGTGAGCAATCAAAACATGCCTACGGGAGAATCTTTGACTGCAAACTGAGCAGGCAAACGGTTTCTCTCCAGTATGCTTTCTCGAATGTGTTGTCAGAGCTTGTTTACGAGAGAATGTTTGCCCACACACTGAGCAGGCAAACGGTTTCTCACCTGTATGTGTCCTTGTATGGCTTTTTAGGTTTCGCTTATGAGAGAATTTTTGGCCACAAATTGAACAGGCAAAAGGTTTCTCACCAGTGTGTGTTCTTATGTGACATAATAAGGCTCCTCTCTGAGTGAAGGTTTGACCACAAGCTGAGCAGGTTAAACATTTTTCACCAGTGTGGGTTCTTGTGTGCATATTTAATTGGTCCTTCTCAGGGAATCCTTGACCACAAACTGAGCAGACAAAGGAATTATCCACAGTGTGTGTTCTCATGTGTCTTCTCAAGCTCCCATTCACAGAGAATGTTTGACCACAAACTGCACAAGCAAAGGGTTTCTCTCCAGTGTGTGTTCTATTGTGTACTGTCAAAACGTGTCTGCGTGAGAATGTCTGACCACAAACTGAGCAGGCAAAAGGTTTCTCTCCAGTGTGTTTTCTTGAGTGTGTCGTCAGAGAGTGTTTACGAGAGAATGTTTGGCCACAAAGTGGGCAGACAAAAGGTTTCTCACCAGTATGACTTTTCAAATGGCACTCATAACCTACGTTTTTCACAAAGCGTTCGTCGTCGTCATCATCATCACGGGAGTGTGACATAGCGTCATCACTCTCCGATAGTGGAGCTAAGAGTTCGTCTTCTGGTGATCCTCCACAGTAGTCTCGATCACTCTCTGTTGTCGTGGGTTGACGTAAGATGCTGCTTGGTGGTTCCACCACTCTGCTTTCCTCACTTTGATCTTCATCACTGAGACCTTCATCTTCAGTCTTCCAAGGGACACCAGTCAATCGGACCTTGATGATATCCTCCTGCTCTTCCTCTTTAATGAGCAGGAACTCTTCATGTTTAACTAGGGGGCGGTCTTTATCCTCCACTTCCTCTTTTATGTGCAGGAACTCTTTTTCCTCCTCCTCTTTGATTTTGCGGGGCTCTTTGTCCTCCACTTCCTCTTTAATGTGAAGGGATTTCGATTGAATGTCTGATGAAAATGTATTAAGATCGCCGCTGATGTCTGCAAGACACAATAAGACAAATGCACATCAGCCAAATCGTCTCCACTCATTTGTAACCACCTTGGTCCACGATCTACATGTACGATAGACCCAATTTATCACATGAAATGTACAATAATAAAGAGCACAAAACATGAATATAAATAATGCAATTTTTGATTAATCATTTGGTATCATTGATAAGGGTGAAGGGGTATTATCTAAATAAGTTTGACTTTGTCCTATTCCTTTCCTTTGCAGTACATGTTTTCATTTGGGATATTTGTGTAGATTGCTGGTTTGCTTTTGGTTCTTATTTTATAACTGCACATTCAAAATACATTTCAGTCAAAAAAGGATATAAAAAAATAATTAGAAACACTTGAGTTCCGGTGCTTCAGAATTGCATTTTACACATCTTCCAAGATAAACAAGCACGGAACAGTTAAATATCTTCATCTCAGATTTTCAAAACATGCCATGTAAAACTGAGTGAAACTATGGTATCTTGTCCCTAACCTTTTCAGATATTCTGAAATGCGAGCTACACCCCCCGAATCCAAAATACGATCAGACACATTGTACACATTATAAAGTGTCATGTGATATTAAATATAACGTCACACAGTACCTGTAAGTAAACACAGGAATGGTTTTGAAACTTGGAATATATGTCCTAAACAAGGGTGAGACGTTAACAGACCTGCTGCGTGTAACCCAACTCGAGGCTTCTTGAAAGTTCCATCCAGCCATTGACGTTGTCGCTCGCTCTCCCGTTTTGTTCCACAAAAATCCTCCTCGTCCTCTTCCGCACTACTTTCCCACATTTTCACACCAAACTCAGAATCATTTTACGCCCATTTGATCTCCGCTTTGCGATGCGTTGCTCACAAACGCTTCGACTTGTTAGCAGCTAGCAAAGTAAGCTAAGCTAAGGTAGCCAAAACTAAAACGGGCCGCGACGCTTCAACGTGCACTATGAAGAGTTGAAGTGGGCCCGAAGATTTAGCAGATGAGATATTACTCCACCGAATTAGTGACGGGCGTCCCGTTTTGTTGCTCCAGATACATTCAATACTAATTCAGGACCAATTTAGTGAAGCGCCTGTATTAGCTTCGTCAAAGATTTGCACTGAGCAGATCATTGTGACGTCAGATTGCGACCTCTTTGTTGCATACCGCCACCTACTGTACATGAGTGTGCAGTCCTTTAAAAAAGGTATCTGAGGCTTGGTAAAGCACTTTGAACAATATATCATGTAGATATGGTACTAAATTAGTGCACACCATTTAACATTATGATCTATTTAGATTTTGGAGATTTGAATCTCAATCTGTAAAGTAGCGTCTACGATTAATATTACTATACTGCACATTAAATGTATGGCCCTTTAAACACGTTTTACGGTTCGGATGTCAGTATTGAGGAATATGCCAGTCGCACCAACAATTCATTCAATACATCGCCACACGTCATCACATAAACTCATCGCACAGATTACCTGGGAACATGTACTCTTACGGAATGCAGTGTGTGGCCCTTAAAAGGACCTTTGGGTTGGGTTGATTTAAAGGGATAACGAGTTACCCGCCGAAGCCATAAAGAGTACGTCCCTGCCTCTTCAGGGCGTACACCACATCCATAGCGGTAACGGTCTTTCTCTTGGCATGCTCAGTGTAGGTGACTGCGTCACGAATAACATTCTCCAGGAACACTTTCAGCACACCCCGGGTCTCTTCGTAAATAAGACCGGAAATACGTTTCACTCCGCCGCGACGAGCCAAACGCCGAATTGCGGGTTTGGTGATGCCTTGGATGTTGTCCCGAAGGACTTTGCGGTGGCGTTTAGCGCCTCCTTTGCCCAGACCTTTGCCTCCCTTACCTCGACCTGACATGGTGGCTTTGTTAAAGCTACTCGTGGAATGACGTGACGCATTCCAGTCGACAGTTATAAAACCAGCTCTGCGGACCTGAGAGAGGACAGCTCACACAATTCAGCGCGTGGGACGTCACTAAGGCAGCCCTTCCCCCACACATTGACTAAACACTATTTTACCTCTGTTACTATCTGCAGAAACCGTAAAAATCCCTAATTGAGCGTTTCACTTTGCCTGGTGTGAATGTTAAATAAAACCCAGTTTCATTGGGCTTATTGGGTGGATTTTATATGTTTCGAGTTTCCCTGTTCACACGAAACGAAGCGTTTCAAAGCGTGAACATTGAGTTATTAGATGAACAGCTCATCTTAAAAGTGAAAACTGTTTTGTGGCGCATTTTCTGGCAGCATGCAACACAATCTATAGCATGAAATCGTATGTATACTTTTACTGGGCCTGAAATATGTAATTGGCAAGATGTGGCACTAGTCTTCCGTTTTATACCCGATAGATGGAATGTGTCGTTTTATAATTAGTTAATCACTACAATTTGTAATCTTTTCAATCAAGGTTGTATATGTACTGAAAATGTAGAAACTTCAGTTTAATTGTCTCTTTACAACAATACAAGAGTTGCTGGCATAGGCTATGGCGTGATGTACTTCTAACTTTGCAGGAATACACAGGATTGATTTGCAACTGCCAGATCTTAATGAGTAGCTAGAATGTATACAGAACTAAATAAAATTATTTTACTTCTGGCTCAAATATGGAATTTTACTCTTGAGGAGACAAGTGAATGGCTCTTAAAAGAGCCGTTTGGGGGTTGTAGTTTATGTCTAGGCTTTACTTGGCCTTGGCGGCTTTCTCAGTCTTCTTAGGCAGAAGGACGGCCTGGATGTTTGGCAACACGCCACCCTGAGCAATGGTCACTCCGCCAAGAAGTTTGTTGAGCTCCTCGTCGTTGCGGACCGCGAGTTGTAGATGACGGGGGATGATCCTGGTCTTCTTGTTGTCACGGGCAGCATTGCCAGCCAATTCTAAGATTTCAGCGGTCAAATACTCGAGTACAGCCGCCAAATAAACAGGAGCACCGGCGCCGACACGCTGGGCATAGTTGCCTTTACGCAGAAGTCGATGGACGCGACCAACAGGGAACTGAAGTCCAGCACGAGAGGAACGTGTCTTGGCCTTGGCTCTTGCCTTGCCACCGGTTTTTCCTCGCCCAGACATAATCGAAAGAACAACTTGCACAATGCGCGTTCAAAAGTAGGTTAACGTTTCCAGTTGGGAGCTGTCTCTTTATACACACGCCTGCTGTTCATTGATTGGCTAGTTGAAGCGGGAAAACTGCGGTCCAATCAGAAAAGACATTTGTTTCACCGCCCTGCCGCCATCTCCCATCTATGCGAAAGCATCAGTTCAAGTGTAATGAAATGAATCAAACCATACACCACTCTCTTCAGTATTATACTTCACCATGTTATGAATGTTGAACAATTTCTATCTAGCTTCTATCAAATACCCTTTATCATTATTACAGCAACTCAAAAGTACAGCAGTAGAATGTCACCTGGAGGTAAATGATGGCCCTATAATAATAATCACCGAAATACAAATATCATGATTAGATCTTGTGGGTTTCATTCTAATGATATCCCTCAGTATATCAGTATGAACAGTTGTCTTTGTTGTAAACAACTTTCATGCCTACGTTGCAGACGCTAGCGGATGTGTCGTCACTTCCATGCAAATGACAACACGGTAATGGCGGCCTGCGCAGTCGCCACGCTTTCCTTGTGAAAACCGTCGTGAACAGCCGTATTTGCGTGATTGTAAGTAGTAAATCTTCACCATGTCGGGGCGACACAACAACAAGTTGCCGAACAATTTGCCGCAACTGCAGAATCTAATCAAGCGGGACCCTCAGTCTTATGTCACAGAGGTGAGTGTTTACACGCTTTCAATGCTAAAAGCTAGCATGCGTTTTTGTTTTGGTGAATGTCCAATTTGTTGACAAGAACGGCTGTCAATGTGGCTTCGGTAGTTTTTGCAGCAGTACAGACACTACCAGTCCAATGTGCAGATCTTTAAACTGCAGCCCGACAAACCCAACAAGGAGTTGGCGGAACTTGTCATGTTCCTTGCTCAGGTAACGTCATACGTAAATCGATCCTCTTTGTCCTGTGAATTGTGTTTAAAAATGGTTGTTGACTCGTCAATCAGGTGGCCCACTGTTATCCGCAGCATTTGTCTACTTTTCCTCAAGAGCTGACTGAGTTGTTACTGAGTCACCACACAATCGTGGAGGCAGACTTAAGAATGGTGAGAAACTCGTCCCTGATTAATTTAACACACAGAGCAGCAACACGGTCAGTGCATACTACAACACTCAGAGGCATTTCTGTTCTGTGGGAACAAAAAAAGTATTCAAATGGGAAAATATGGTACTGTACTGTATGACACTGAAGGAGCTACCTCTTCATGCTTGCCTGTATACAGTTAAAAAACATGAACATGAATATCTTGAAAAGTTGCAATGCTGCATGAACAATGAACCACGTTATAGCGGGGGTACACTGTAACTATATTCTATTAATGCAGTGTAAAAGTCAAGTAACTATTCTTTGGCGTTACGTTCAGACCTTCTGCAAGGCTTTGATTCTATTGCGAAACAAGGACCTGATCGACCCCACCGGCCTGCTCGAGCTTTTCTTTGAGCTGCTGCGATGTCACGACAAGCTGCTACGGAAGGTTTGCAAAAAAAAAAAAAAGACAGGTAGAAAAAGGCACCCGCACAAAAGACAATTCATTTGAAATGTGCCTTTTGTCTTTACAGACGTTATACACACACATCGTGGCTGACGTAAAAAACATCAACGCCAAGCACAAAAACAACAAGGTGAACTCGGTAAGAGACTCGCTGAAACCATTTAACACACTTTTTTTTTTGTAAATCAATGCGGTTATTATATTCTCATTTTCTTTTGTGTCATAGTCATTGCAGAACTTCATGTACACTATGCTAAGAGACCGCAATCCCATCGCAGCCAAGATATCCTTAGATGTGATGGTGGAGCTGTACAAGAGGAACATTTGGTACAGTTTTTCTTTTTCTTGAATTAGTTGACTACAGTTGTACTTTGAGATATGAATGACCCAACAATTTTAATTTGGCTGGGACAGATTAATAGCATTTGAATTTATTTCAAGAGGGAAAGATAAATTGACATATGAGCGTTTTGAGTGACAAGCTTGGTTATAGAGCTAATTAAACTCCCAATTTCAAGGCACCACTATATTGTGATCATTCAAACGGATGTGCCTGCAGGAACGACACCAAAACGGTCAATGTCATCACCACAGCGTGCTTCTCCAATGTGACAAAGGTATGCTTTTCCAACTTTGATTTTTATTTCCTATTCACTCGTGGAATATGAATGAAGATGTATTGTAAATCAACGCCTCGTATTTTTATGTTGCCGTGCAGATTATGGTGGCCGGACTCAAGTTTTTCCTGGGGGCAGATGGCGAGAACGAGGGCAGCGACTCAGACTCAGAGGAAAGTACTGACAATTGTATTGGTCTAGATATTTCGTTTGAATTAATTCAGTGAGCATTTATGCTTACAAATGGTGTGGGGGGAAAACAAGTGCACAGATTTCAAAACAAAGTTCAGTGATACATTGAATAAATGTGTTAGGTAGGCACAGGTTAGAACAAATTAATGTGCAAATATTTGCAGCATCCCTGAATTGATTGTGCGTGTGTGTGAGACATTGCATGAGTGTTTCATCTTTTTTCTCGTCATCTTCCAGGCAGAGGGACCAACAGTGCGCGACCTGAAGATAAGATTTAACACCGGAAGGAAAACTTCGAAAAACAAGAAGAAGCTGGAAAAAGCAATGCAAGTCCTCAAGGTAATCCCCATTTGATCTTCAACTCGAATTTCTTGTTATGCTTGCCCTATATCTTTTTTTGTTTTGTTTTTTTGCTTGACGCTCTTGCATGCAGAAACACAAAAAGAAGAACAAAGCCGAGGTGTTCAACTTTTCCGCCCTTCACCTCATTCACGATCCCCAAGGTAGGCTCCCTCGTCAACGCTCTGCGTCCGGCTTGTCGTCACTAACAGGAAACATTTTGGTTAGACTTCTCGGAAAAGCTCCTGAAGCAGCTAGAAAACTCCAAAGAGCGCTTTGAGGTCAAGATCATGATGATGGAGCTCATTTCTAGACTGGTCGGCATCCACGAGGTACGACATTCTGACATAGTCCTTCATGAAAAATCACCAAATTAAAAACTCACAGGTCTTTATTTTGTTTTCAGCTCTTCCTCTTCAATTATTATCCATTCATCCAGAGATTCCTTCAGCCACATCAAAGAGGTAAAAAGTTTTGGGGTTTTTTTTGGCATGTATGTATTTTTTAATTTGCCTGAAGGCATCACCTAAGCCATGCTCCTAAAAGGCACGCATCCAAAACGCGGATACAACACTAGGTACAATTACTACACTTTATAAAAGCGGTTTCTTTCTTTACATTTTGTTTTATGTCTTAAATATAAGACAGTGTTGGTTCGCTGCATTTAAAATATGTCACAACCATGATGATTAGAACTGGATCAGACTGATGGGTCTTTGGGCCAACCGAATAATCTGTCTCGCTACATGACATAATATGTCTTGTCAAATTAGCATAAAAAAATCACTTCTAATGAGAATGTTTATACGTCTCGTAGAGGTGACAAAGATCCTGCTGTGCGCCGCGCAGTCTTCTCACCAACTCGTCCCGCCTGAGGTACGATTCTGAACTCAATTATTGGAAATTCGTCAAGCTTCCTCACTGCCCATCTTCAAAACCCTCCTCAAAACTCACTTGAATTCTCTGGCTTTCGACTCAGCATGACTTAAATTTGTTCTTGGTTTTACTGTTTGGTGCTTTCTACTGTCTTTATTACCGATTTGTTTTACTGTTTATCGTATATGTTAAATTGCTCCATGTACAGCACTTTGTATGCGGCGATGGCTGTTTGAAAGTGCTCTATAAATACAGTTGACTTGACTTGACTTGACTTGAAAGTGTCTACCCGTAATGCTAATAACATAACCCGCTAACACACGCAGATCATCGAGTCGGTCATCCGCACGATTGCCAACAACTTTGTTACCGATCGAAACTCTGGCGAGGTCATGACTGTGGGGTGAGCGACCGGCAACGTTCTACTATTTGGGTTAAAGAGCAAAATACTAGCTGATCATGTCATTTCAGGATCAACGCCATTAAAGAGGTGGTTGCCCGTTGTCCACTCAGCATCAATGAAGACCTGCTGCAGGACCTGGCCCAGTACAAGACCCACAAAGACAAGAGTGAGACTTTTTACCGTTATCATTGTTGGTGTCCCAAACATTGACAGCGTTTCCGTTTTCCCAGATGTGATGATGTCCTCCAGAGGCCTCATCCAGCTTTTTAGGAATCTCAACCCTCAAATGCTGCACAAGAAGGACAGGGTGAGCACAACATGAGTGGGTATTACATTAAGTGGAAGAAAACAGAGTTGCCTCTGTCAAGAGGCTTTCAGGCAGATACCACTGTAAAAATCATTTATTATTATTTCGTTTTAACTCACTTGATAAAAACTGTCTTAGCCCAATCAATGCAAGCATTTGTGTACAGGGAAGGCCCACAGAGGCGTCGTCGGAGGCCAGGGTGAAGGACTACGGCGAGCTGGGAGCTAAAGATTACATTCCTGGAGCGGAGGTGCTGGAGGTGGAGGAGGAAGTCAAAGAGGGTGAAGAAGGTGAGCGGACCATGCGTCAGTAATC
The DNA here is from genome assembly GCA_026261675.1 of Hippocampus mohnikei. Lineage (NCBI taxonomy): Eukaryota > Metazoa > Chordata > Actinopteri > Syngnathiformes > Syngnathidae > Hippocampus > Hippocampus mohnikei. The sequence continues at coordinate 2,792,635 of JAKGUB010000344.1, forward strand.
GGTCAGCTACCATAGATTGATCAGGCTAATAAATGACATCTGCCAAAACAGATGGCTGGGAGAGCGCCAGTGTGAGCGACGAGGACGAGGATGGTGAGTGGGTGGACGTCAACCACTCATCCGATGAAGACGCGACAGAAGTGGTAGGTTTAAGAACAGTCTTTAAAAAGAATGTAAAACGATGTTAGTTTAACGCATTGTCGTATTGTCCGAATAAGGCGGAGAAGCTGAAGAGTTTACCAGCTGAAGAGCGGCAGGCCAAGGCGGCGGCGGTAAGCGTCAGCCGTCTCCTCACGCAGGACGACTTCAAGAAGATCAGACTGGCCCAGATGGCTAAGGAGGTCAACGGCGCAGCAGGGAAGAAGAGGAAAGCAGCGGACGACGATGACGAAGACCACAGCAGGTGAGACATTTTTGAACCATGCTTGAGTTGACTAAAATTGCTCCGTTGGACTAAATGACGAATACAATTTCAATTTTAGTCTGAAGACTATAATGAAAAATCAATTAAACTTCTTGTCAAAGTTAACACTGGCTAACTGTTTCATTTGATTTTCCAGAGGGGAGCTGCTGACCCTGAGGGATATTGAGAGGCTCCATAAGAAACCAAAAGCTGACAAGGAGACCCGCCTGGCAACAGCAATGGTTTGAAAAGCACGTTTCTTCCTAATTCTTCACACAACGCTTGACCGTATGTTTTGCGTATGGCCTGTAGGCGGGCCGAACGGACCGTAAGGACTTTGTGAAGAAAAAGTCCAAGTTAAATCCTCACGCTAGCACCAGCAACAAAGAGAAGAGACGTACAAAGAATTTCATGATGATGAGACACAGCCAGAACGTCCGAACCAAAGGCAAACGTTCCTTCAGGGAGAAGCAGGTGAGTGGACCATGTTGGCCACGTCTGCAAGAGCGTGTTCTGTACATCCCTCCATGTACATATAAATGCGTTGTTTTGTTTCTATTTTTTTTTTTTATGCAGATTGCTCTCCGGGATGCACTCCTAAAAAGGAGGAAGCAGCACAAGTAGTGAATGTTAAGACGGATCACATCGGGACTGCATCAAATCATGGCTATGATTTATAAAAATACTATTATTATTGTATCACTTCCAACATTGCTTAGAAATAAATCATATTTGGTGGTGAAATTACTTTAATGTCCATTGTTTTTATTGTGTGTGTGCGCGCGACCGCATTTTTAGGTGTATTTATGATAGAGATAAAACTACAATGCCATGGTAGATGCGCCTGGTGGAACAACAACAGCGCGTGTTTTTAAGGCACTAAAATTTATTTACACAATGAAATAAATAAACAAACAATGGGTGATTTTAGATCAAAGCACAAATTGTCGAAAATGTGACGCGGACGAATGGGAAAACTACAATACCCAACATGCACTGGGTGAAATCACAACAATTCGCCCGAGAAAAAGCCGGCATTTCAACTCTTCCTACCATATGAGGCAAGCCAAATCGACTTGTTCTGAATGTGTGATCTTGATAGCCGTCCTTTCCTGATCATTTCTGTTCTTTATGTCGAGTTAGTCGTTACATTTAGGCTTTTTTTTCTTCCTCTTGCGCTGTCAGACAAGATTAGCTCTTGTGTCGATGCTAGCTTAAATAGCTAACGGTTCCTGTTGCAAACAAGATGGATTACTGTCAGTCAGTCATTGAACTTTTATACATTTATGTATTTTTAATTTGATGGGATTGCGTGTGTGCTGACCACGTTCAAATATGCGCCAATTTAACGGGACAGTTTCGGGGGTAAAGACGTCTCGTTGAGTGTTAACGTGCGCTGTGCCTACTCAAGGATGTAGACGGCCTACCGCACATTAAAGTCTTACTTTAGTTTAATGCATCGAGAGATTAGACATTTTTAAATGGTCGAGCAAGTTTATAAGATGATAGCGTCCTCGTGTTCGCTTTATCAAATAAGATTTGCGTCTGTAGGTGTTTACATGTTGCCAGTGTGGCGTCATAAAAATAAAAATGCTTGATGACGTATTTACCTTATGTTAGTCGATCATGACAAAATAATGAATGATATGTTGAAATTCGTCACAGACAGTTGTGGTGTGTTCCTGCAAGGCAATCACGCTGGTTTCAGTTAATCCGTTTGTGACGTTAGGACACACGTTCTACAAAGGTTTTACACTTATTGGATGAATTGAGACTGGTTCGGAAAGTTGGTGGTGATCCCCTCCGGAAGGACTTTAGAATCAGTAAAAATGACAATACAAAATGCAATTCTGTGGCAGCACTGTATTTTTGGAGGCTAATGATCTGAACCTGTTTGGGTAATTTCAAATTCATATGCCAAACTTAAGGTCAACTGCCAATGTGTAACACAGGCTGTAAAAAAGTTAAGGCACAGCAACAGTGCACGTTTTACCACGTTTTCATATTTCTGCTAGCAACCCTTCAGGAGGAGTGATGTGATGACAAGCTGCTACCCTAAGAATAGTGGTGGGTAGATTAGCCAAAAATTGTGCTCATCAAAGAATATTTTTTATTTTGGTGAATATGACTTAAGAAAAAAGCATAATGTAGTTCAATATATCGAAGTAAAAATAGTGTGTGTTCTGAACGAAAATAATCAAGTAAAAAAAATAAAATCTGTCGGATTACTCCTAGAAGTTCAATTTAACGATGCCCTTGACTTAAAATACGTTTGATGATTGAAAGAAAGGTGGTACTATTTGTGCAAGATTTTGAGGTTGAGTTCTGCTGCTGTTAAATTATTCACCGGCAGCTTTTTTTCTCCCCCAATAATGAATAATACAACACAGACTGTTTTCATCTTTAAACCCCAACTGACTTCTGCTTTATTTTACACTCTGTCCAAGTGAAGTGAAACCAAGCCGTGATTATTTTGTTCTTTCTCTTGTTGAAATATCAAACTAAACCTGAGCAGACTGACGATGAGGCTGTCGTGGTACTTGAGTCTAATCAGTTCAGACGAGAAGACAGCGGATTATTTGTCTATAAGGTTTGGGGGGGCTGTGGCAGTAGCCTTTTTTTTCCGCTAGTACTTTACACACGTGTTGTCAAGTCAGTCGACTGGGCTGATTTGTGCCTTCCATCCTCACCGGTAGGATTTTTTTTCCCATCTCGCACTGGAGTTTGTGTTCTGTGTGGAAAAACGGTCTTTTGAAATAGACTTTTATTTGCAACTTTTGCTTGCAGTCAGTGTTGGGTGAGTAAAAGGGAAGTGGAATTAAGAGGGGTAGGGGTGGGGGACTGACCAAACTTGCTCAGCTGGCAGGAAAGATCCCCAATCAAATATTCTGCTTTTGTTGACACTTGTGGTTGGATATTTGCTCTAAAATAACATCACCGTTACTAACAACACAATTCCTGGAACTCTGCGTTGTCGGAATTCAGCAATATTGGATCATTTTGGTGTTATTTTTTTCTCAAATGCAATCTAGGTAAGTGAACTGTATAGTAATGACCCCCACACACACACACACACACACACACACACACACACACACACACACACACACACACACACACACACACACACACACACACACACACACACACACACACACACACACACCAAAAAAGTAAGGTTGGGTAGGATAGTGCTGTCTGTACCTGAAGTCGTGTCCTCTATGTCCAGGAAAGGTCGCCATGGCACCAGGGGATGTGGTGCCGGAGCATGTCAAGCAGCCCAAGCCCAAGGAGAAACCCCCCGCTGCCGCTGCCCTCATCAAGCTATCCAAAGTCGACTGCAAGTCAGATGGGTCCTTCGTCTTCGAGGCCCAGGAGGCCTGGAAGGACTTCCACAAGTCGCTGAGACATTTCTACGAAGTGGGAGAGTTCTGCGACGTCACGCTTAAGGTCAGATGTCTTTCAGGCGTGTGCCGTTCTGAAACAACAATGCATAAAAAGATTCAAATATCAAATTTCCAATCATTTATATGAGTGTGACATCTACATTACTCCCATCGGTCACCACTCAACAAATTTCCTTCTGAAATGTTTTCCACGTTGTGTGTGGACGCTACATCGCCAGACGATGGTGGTGATGTCTTCTAATCAGGATGTTTTGCATGTAGGTCGGGAGCAGGCTCATACTTTGTCACAAGCTTGTGTTGGCTTGTGTTATCCCCTACTTCAGGTGTGCACACTTGTTCGCAAACAAATGTACAGACGTATTAAAAATAATAAATAAAAAAAGACATGCTAGTTCATCATTCTGTTATTCCCTCAGGGCCATGTTTCTGTCCGATATGACAGAGGCCAAGCAGAAACTGATCGAAATCAAGGACTTTGATGGCGATGCCATCCAGGAACTGGTGTACTTCGCCTACTCCTCCAAGCTCACGCTCACAGTAGACAATGTCCAGCCTCTTCTTTATGCTGCCTGCATCCTTCAGGTAGGTTAACACAGATGTGCCGTCGAGTCTCGTGTTTTTCAACTTTAATATTTTACATGAGGAAAATCTCACATGCTTGTTAAGATGAACACAAAGCTGATATACAAACAGGAAGTCATGCCTTATTCAGTTTTGTGAATGGCCACAGGAGGCGACGCAGGTTCATTTTATCTTCCGCTGGCTTGTGGAACAACCTTGTCACTCTACCGGCATTGATAGTTGAAGACACATTATTTGTCGTGGCTAAATAATTATCGTACCAGTTAGTTGGAATTGGCAATCTTTCCACCGCACACCACATGATCTTTTCAAGGCACAGTAATTGACAATCGTTGCAATATATAGAGATGAAAGTCCTCCGGATTTTTATAAATTCCTCCGGAAAATTGCCTAAAATTAATCCGGCTATTAGTTGAGAACATTGAACGGCTATCAGTTGAGAACACTGAACGAACACGCGTTTGAATTCGTTGTTTAGCTCTCACGAGGGTAGCCATGTTGAGGTGTAGCGACGCCACTCGAGCGAACACGTACGCAGCGTCGTTTGGCTTCGACCAATCAGCGCCGACGCAATGGACATCACAGTTCAAAGAAGCTTTGAACTACATCTTAGCCAGTCCAGCCAACACGACACTCGAAGCCAGACAGACACGCTCTACTGGTAATCTATGCGCTCTTTTCTTTGCCCAAATGTCTATATTTTTACTATAATAACTGTCTTGTCCACGGCGTCTTTTGTCATTCCACTGGGGTTTAGCAAGTGTGATTATAAAGAGACAAAAATGTCTTTCGAGGCACTAAGTTATCTCACATTTGTATTTTCTGGAAGTTTCAGAAAAGTCCACTTTCATCTCCAAATAAAAGCGTCAAGTGTCTTAACAAACCTGACGGAATGTCGCAGGTGGAGGTGGTGGCGCGGGCTTGCGGCGAGTACATGAAGGCTCACTTCCACCCGACCAACTGCTTGGCGGTGCGCACCTTTGCTGAGACCCACAACCGCGTGGACCTGATGGACATGGCCGACCGCTACGCCTGCGAGCACTTCAGCGAGGTGATGGAGTGTGAAGACTTTACGAGCCTGTCGCCGGAGCACCTGTGCACGCTGCTGGCCTCCAGCGAGCTCAACATCCACTCAGAGACGCAGGTCTACAAGGCGGCCATGAAGTGGCTGAAAGCCAACCCGCAGCACCACCATGTCTGGCTGGACCACATCATCTCTCAGGTTCGCGTCATTTTATGGCTCGCTGTGGTTGTTGACACACACTCCTGCCCAAATGCGTTTGGTCTCCAGGTGCGCCTCCCGCTGCTACCTGTGGACTTCCTGACCAGCACAGTGGCCAAGAATGAGATGATCAAAGGCAACCTGAGCTGCCGCGACCTGATGGACGAGGCCCGGAACTACCACCTGCACATCAGCAACCAGGTGGTGCCTGACTTTGAGTACTCGGACCGCACCGTGCCCCGAAAATACACCGCAGGTGCTTGCTACACTCTTCAGTGTGTCCTTTTGCGTTTTGGAGCAGTTGTCAGAGTAATGCCATTATTTGCTTTAGGGGTTTTGTTCTGTGTGGGTGGACGTGGGGGTTCTGGTAACCCGTTTCGCAGCATTGAGTGCTACTCCATTGGTAAGAACAGCTGGTTCCAGGGCCCTGAGATGAACAGCAGACGGCGTCATGTTGGAGTCATTTCTGTAGCAGGTAAAAGTGAAAGCCCGAGAGAAATGTAACATTTACCAGGGTCAAACTGTTACCATTATACAACTTTTATGAACCGTACAAACAACGTATTTGAAAAAAAAAATGTTTACAATACACACGTAACAAGATGCTAACAATGTTGCCAATGCCGGAACGCTAACGCTGTTCCTAGCAGGAATAAGCACAAACTAGGAACAAAGTGCAACCTTTTTGAATGTATGTTCCATATAATCCATCTATAAAACATAATGTCTTAATTGCGCCCCCTCCCACCCTTTTCACTTTGTGGTGTTTGTACAGGGAAGGTTTACGCCGTGGGTGGACACGATGGTAACGAGCACCTGGGCAACATGGAGGTGTTTGACCCGCTCACCAACAAATGGATGATGAAAGCCCCCATGAACACTAAGAGGTAGGTACTTGCCTGCTATGTATTGTTTGTGTTCATGCTAAGTGCTATGTTTACTTGCCTTCTGGAAATGCGAGAGTGGTCACAGACTAAATCACCATCGCTATTGGGATTTTTTTTTTTCAAAATAGTTCAATTCTAATGTCCTGAGGTGCACCTGTTTTTGTACAGGAGAGGTATCGCCCTGGCCGCACTGGGCGGTCCCATTTACGCCATCGGTGGTCTGGACGACAACTCGTGCTTCAATGACGTGGAGCGCTATGACATCGAGAGCAACCGCTGGAGTGACGTGGCCCCCATGATCATGCCCAGAGGAGGCGTTGGCTCCGCGGCGTTGGGCGTAAGACGCTAAATACGGATACACGCGCGCTCTGTCCCATCACCTCTTCACTGCTTTGCGTCAACCCACCGGCAGACTTTTGTGTACGCGGTGGGCGGCAACGACGGCAGGGCGTCGCTGTCGAGCGTGGAACGCTTCGACCCGCACCTCAACAAGTGGATCGAGGTCAGCGAGATGGGCCAGCGGCGTGCCGGGAATGGGGTCAGCAAGCTGAACGGATGCCTCTACGTTGTGGGTAAATAGCGACTATGACGCTTTCCTCCACTTGGGGACTGCCAATTGACTTTGGGTGGGCAAGAAGTGGGATACACCCCAGACTGGTTGCCAGCCAATCACGGGACATCTTCCTCTGACGTTGTCCAAATTGCGCGTGATCTAGGTGGTTTTGACGACAACTCGCCTCTGAGCTCTGTGGAACGTTTCGACCCTCGAATGAACCGCTGGGAGTACGTGTCCGAGATGACCACCCCGCGCGGCGGCGTGGGCGTCGCCACGGTGATGAGCCACGTGTTCGCGGTGGGCGGCCACAACGGCAACATCTACTTGAACACGGTGGAGGCCTTCGAGCCGCGTATGAACAGGTGAGAGGCACACATGGGAAGGATTTCATCAGGTTTTTTTTTTCCTTGGATAAAGTATCAATGCGTAATGCCCCACCCCCTTCCAGGTGGGAGCTGGTGGGCTCCGTGACGCACTGCAGAGCCGGAGCGGGCGTGGCTGTTTGCTCGTCACACGTGAGCCAGATCCGAGATATCGACCAGGGATCGAGCAACGTTGTCAACTGCATGTGACGGTGGGCCGTAAGCGCACACCATCTCTCCTGGTGCTCTTTCTTGTCATCGTCCTACCATGTCGTCCATTTTGTTCATTCTATGACCATGTATGTCACATGAGCTCGTTTCACCCAAGGAATTGACCGTCGACTAAGTAACGACGCCTCACGCTGGTGGCGTGGCATTATAATTTTGGGTCATGAGCTAACAGCAGCACAGCATTATTTAATAGATACCAGTGCATTACTTAACATCAAGCAGACCCAGGTGCACTTTCTTTTTGTTTTGTTTTTAAAGTAAATTAACTTTTATTTTGAGGACGACTGCATAGCTTTACCCAGAGCCCAGAACTTTTGAACCGCTGTGATTTGGCGAGTCTGTTTACAGGGGTGTGATCGAGGGAAAAGTTAATCCTCAAAATATCGAAAGAGGACGTTTATAAAAAGCTCCAAAAACATTTCGCAGATTAACGAGCACAATATTTGATCATGATCATTTGTTTGCGTCATCGTTTTTCAGAAGTATAATATTTGTTTTTTTTTTTTATTTACACACTATTTTTGGTGGGAAAACTAGCTAGAAACAACATAAAAGTCAACCGGGTTCAAATAACATTTTCACGTGGTTCAAATTCGAGGTTGACATGGCTTGTGTCAGTGAATTCCAACGGAATTTCAACCGCATCAATCATGCTTGAACAATCATGGCTGATAAAAGTTTTTGAATTAAAACTGATTGCTGTGTTGCACAGATGCATTCAAAGGTGTCAAGGGACTGATTTTTGTGCGGGGGTTTTTTGGTATGTTGATAGCTGGACTGTCAGAAGCTAAATCACACACAATGTTCCAGTCCTTATGAAAAAAGATACATATATTTTTTAATATATTATGGACACTTTTGTAATATACAAACATCGCTGTATCAAAGCTGTTATGAGTGTTACAATCTTTAGTTGGGCTCCCAAGTTTCTCAGTGAAATAGAATTGTATCTTTCACATTTTCTTGGCATTTCGGGCAACAAATATTGAGTTCCTTGTTTTTATATTTGGTCAAACTGCGCAGTGAAAAGACACTGGTTCAAAAGGTTGAGTCTGAATAGGTCCATTTGTTCACTCGTGTTGTTGTTTTCCACAGTACTTTTGTTGTAACTGTTTCAATAAATTTGGGAAAATTACAGAGTTCTGTTGTCTGTAATTAGTTGTCCTAGAATGTGGATTTAAAAAAACAGATTTAAAATATTTTTGTTAGAGGGGGAAACAAATTTGAAATAACCCAAACAAAAGCAAGTTCGGGAAATTTTGTTTTTGTTTAATGTGTATATATTTATATCTGTGTGCCCACCGATTGACTGCCGACGAGTCCAGTCCAGTCAGCTGGGATAGGCTCCACTTCACACGTATTTTCAGTTCTCGTCTGTAGAACAAAAATACGTTGTTGTTGGTTTCTTTCAAATGCAGCAGTGCTTTGCTGTTGAAGACATGGTGGCATAAAGTTAAAAAGTGACCATTTATTGAAGTGAAGACATGCGCTTGTTATAAAGTGCTGGACTTTGTGAAGTGGAACAAATAAAAAAAAGTCAGTGACCACACAACTTTCAAAATATCAGGAAAACTGAAATGTGAAAACGGTTGAAACATTTTTTTGGTATGTTTTCGGCATGTATAAAATGTTTCAAGAAAAATGTCAGAGTTCACATCAGAGGGGCTTTTTATCGCAATAAACGTGTGTATTTTGCATTAGAGTATTTTGTGCCCTTTAAATTTTACACCCAACATGTTGTATGAGTCATGATGAGCACATGCTTTACTGCATGCACACTTTGGACTCTTTGGGGTGCGCAAAGACAATGAGAAGTTTGATAACCTTCAGACAAATTACACATTGAGCTCAGAAGAAGCATCAGCCTCCACAGTATGCCATAAAGGTGAGCATCAAGAAAACAAGTCAAAGATGAGGAGTAAAGCGAGAAGATCACTTGTGCTGCTGATCGTCTGCTTGGCCGCTTTTCTTGCTCTCGGTAAGTTTTAAGTGGGTTTATGTTTGGGATCAGCCAATCATCAAATTCAAAACATTCAACCACGCGGCATCATTTGTGACATGAATTAAATGAAATGCATCGTCGTCAACGCAAATGTTTTCCTTCATATCGGAAAGAAAGAAATATGTGTGACGGGGGTCACAACTCTGACGCCTCAATAACACCAGAAACCTCGGTGAATTCTTTTTTACAAGATTTCACTAAACGCATCACACTGTAGTGGAAACGGCTGCGCAACGAACAATAATGGCGGCCGCGACGAACTGCGAGCTCACACCAGTAGCACAAGTGGCCAAATGAAAAACGACACGAACGACTATATACAGTAACGTTACCTGCAACACAGTATTGCGGGAGGGATGGGTGAAGTCGGTTTCGGTCTCGGAAATAACTGCGCAAAAGACAAGCAATTTCTATCAACTCAACCAGTAAAAACCTTCACTCGGCAAAACAGAATTTAAATAACAATATAAAAAGCTGTGTGGGCTCAGAACAAATCAGGGAACTAATTAAACACACAGTAGAAAAATAAACAAAGTGGAATATTGTCATAAAATTAGAAATTAATCCGGACCATTAACATTGGACTTACCATGGGACTTCCTCGTTAGCCCTGCCTGAGCTACGGCGGGAAGCTGGTGGCAGACTGTGCGCTGTTGCGTCACTTCCGCCGTAATTTTATAATCTTATTGTATCACTCCGTCACATATGTTTTTGTTTTGTTTCGCATTAAAAAAATGCTCAAGGCATACAAATATGTTTTTCTTTATTTTCACAGTTTGAATTTTATTTGGGGGGTGAAAAAGTAATTTTAAGGTTTGCATTCTGAAATATGTCATTGTTTATTTTAGATAAAACTAGTTTTTGATGTTCACCCCCAAAACATGATTGGGATCATTACGATCATGTGACGTAATAACGAAGATGGGGGAGTTAAACATTATCTAAAATTCATCGCGAGGCGCTCGTCATGAGACTTTTACAGTTTGTGCATTTCAACGACAATCTCTTTGTACTGTACACGAGTCACAATTTCAACAACAACAACAATCGAGTCAACTTATTTTCGCACTTTCAACCAGTTCAATTATCTATTCGCCGATTTGTGTGGCTTCTCCTGAACTCAAATTGTCACACACGTATTGCGGTTTGTCACATTTATCAAGACGGCAAAGACTCGTATTTGTGTTGTATTTCTAGGACAGTGTCAGTGCCAAGCAGGGTGGCGAGAGAATGACCACAAATGTTACTATTTCTCCGCTGACACAAAGACGTGGTGGGAGGCCAACACCTTCTGTTTATCACAAAATAGCAACTTGATGAGCATTCAGGACATCCACGAGAGGGTGAGGCGCTCCATCATTAAACTGTGATATAAAGTAAACCAGTCGACATTTTTGTCACCGTATACTCTTGTACTTTTACCTGAATCGTTTTTAAAAATGATTTTATTTAATGTCCATCTATGCAAGTGCAAAGTGTGAGTGGTTTTGTCACATCTGCCGCTCGGTCATTTGTTCTGTGTTAATTTTCAATTACCATTTCTTGCAGTTGTGGGTGAGGACGCAAATCGGCACGGAGATCTTCTGGATCGGCCTGACAGACGGAATCACAGAGGGCGTGTGGGAGTGGACGGATGGGAGTCCTTTCATACAATTAATATCGTATGTACCAATCAGGAAGCGTTCAAATCAGGTCATGACATGGGCCAACAAGGACCAGTAGAATTGCTCAGTCTACATTCTTCTTCCTGGTCCCGGTAGATTTCGATGGCTCAATAATTTTTTCACCAGGTACTGGGTTCAAGGTCAGCCTGACAACTGGGGCGACGAGCCGGGTGAGGATTGTGGTCAGGTGGTGGGCGGCAGCTCGGGTCGCTGGAATGATGAGCACTGCGACGTCAAGAGGAAATACATCTGCAAGCATGCCAACTGTGAGTCCATTGTTTGCATTTTGTTGCAATACAGCTGCAGCGCGACGATGCTCACCGGATACTAAGAGGACAGGCCTCTCCAGATTCTGTATTTTGCTGAGAAACCTTCCTTTGGTTTGCGTGACTGATTTTGAAGAACATAAGCAAATTAAATTGGCATGGCAACACAGAGGCTAAATGGTTGTAAAAGTAGCCCAGTGCTACTTGTAGTGCTTAGTCCCATCGAAGGACTTTCTGGCTCCTAAACTTCCACCACTTAGCCAGAAAAATCCCTCAAAATGTGCTCCCAGCCAATCCGGGGCCACAGTGTGATCTGAGCAATGGGTGGGACCGGTACAGCTCCAACTGCTACAAGCTGAAGTCGGGAACCGCCAAGAGCTGGTCGGCAGCCCGTCACGACTGCATCCTGGAGGGCGGCGACCTCGTCTCCATCACCTCCGAGCGGGAAGAGCTGTACGTGACCGGGATGCTGGATCCTTTCCGGATCGACCTCTGGATCGGACTCTCCAATCTGGTAAAACAAAATCGCTTGCAACCGCGGCAACTATTCCAGGTACTGGATTGAGAACCTCGATTGCTTTTCCGCAGAAATGCAATAAGATCTCATGTCAGCTCCAAGAAGGAAGCGTGCACATGAACTGGTCCGACGCCCTGCCGATGAACTACACCAACTGGGCACCGGGTGAACCCACAATGTAAGAAAATCTCATTGTTGCATTGTGAATTTCCAGTCTTCTGCTCCGACCGTTTAAATCATCAGATCAGGAACGGGAAGCGGGGAAAAAAACACTTTTAAGACCCCACACCATATGATAATTGCATAGGACAGACATCAAGCTCCAATTAGGCCTACTTACCCGAATAAGTACACCCCGCTTTCCGCAACGTCTCCCAACAGCAACGGCGAAGTGGGCTCCTGTGCAGCGATCATCAAAGATCACTCCGATGAGTTTGGCAAGTGGAGGTCACACCTATGCCGTCACGAGCGTCCGTACATGTGCAAACGGCCAGTGAACAGTGAGCGACGCCGTCATTTATCTGCACTTGAAATATGAGAAACGCGCAATCATCGCATCCCCGCTTCAGCCATCTGCCCTGCCGGATGGCAGAGTTTTTCCGGAAGCTGCTACTGGCTAGTCAGCAACACCGACCTGCTGACCACCTGGTACGAGGCCTTTGCCACATGCTCCAATGAGGGTGCTCACCTGCTCGTCATCAACAGGTAAACTCTGGACACCATTGCAGCTTCAGGGGGTAAGATGGCTTATCGTCTTAAGGTTCCTCGCTCCTAAGTATAGAAAGTGTCAAAATGGAACTAATGTTGTTGTTACATACGAAAATAAGACGATTGTAACAATAATACTTGTGGGCGTCAGGTGGGGACTTCCGGCAGTCATATTTTCACCTCTGCAACTTTGAATGGATTTCATGGTCCAATATGGTGGTCTGATTTAAACCTTCACACCTTTTATTTCTTTTTTTTCCTGCAGCCAAGATGAACAATTCTTCATTAATGGGAAACTTCCTGACTTTCACCAAGTGGATGTTCCCGACATCTGGATTGGTTTATCAGGTACACCATTTGCTTTTCTTCTCCATCCATCCAGTTTTTGGGTAATAGATAGCAAACGCCTCCGAACTTCAGACCCAAAATGGGTTTTGGCTGATTGACCAGAGCAAGGTGCTGTAAGCTATTTCATTTGCCGAGCTTAATTGGCTAGTTTCAGTCCTGGGAACAAATGGTATTTTTAAATTTTGGACGCATTGGCTTTGTCAATGAGTCGTATATACTGAACATTTAACCATCATTGGTATTCCAGATAAGGACCAGGATGGGACATTCCACTGGGTGGACAAAACCGCCGTTAACTACACAAACTACGGACCCGGTTGGCCCAGAAACACTGCAAACATCTGGGACTGCGGAATGATCTTCACAGGTAGCGTGCGCCTTACCCTTAACACTGACTACCAAATGCAATCACAAGACCCAACACGTATATGTTGTTGACCCCAAAAAGGAAATTATGAAGGAAAATGGGAAACCAGCAGCTGCTTCAAGAAGCACGGTTACATTTGTGAGATGACGGGAGGTCAAAACCCCAAACCGACTCCAGCGCCGAGTGAGTCTCACAGTTGCTCCCCTCCCCAATTGTCAATACCTTCAAGGTTTTGTAATAAATGTTTCTCCACTTAGCTTCCCACTGCGACCCCGGCTATTTGCTGTATGGTGATTTTTGCTACCATTTCGAGGGGGAACTAGTGAAAACGTGGCAGGATGCAGAGACTTACTGCGTCGCACAACAAGGGCACCTCGTCAGCTTTCACTCGCAGGAAGAGCTCAGCTTCTTGATTGGTGAGACTGTCACTCGGGGATTCGTTGCAATGTCAGAATCATCCCACCGTACATCATAACATCCTTCAAGTTTGGCTCTGTTCTTCGACAAAAGCTGATGTTCTCATCTTTTTCTTTGTTTCCCCCGAAGCCCATATGCCGGGAAAGGCGTGGGTGGGACTCAACGACATTAATATCGAAAGCCAGTTTGTGTACACTGACGGAACAGCTGCAGTAAGTGGAACACCTACACTTAGTCTCCCCGAAAAGTTTTTCATTTGAAAGAAATTCAGAAAACACATCTTGAAATGCAAAAATATAATCATCATATTAAAAGTGAGCGACATTCCAAATGTTTTGCACAGAACCTCCTCCCCTGGGCACCAAACCAGCCGGACAACTGGCAGAACAACGAGGACTGCGTTCACCTGGGAGGCCCGATGCACGCAGAAGCGGGAAAACTCAAAGACGACTTCTGCACAGCCACCAATGAATTCATCTGCAAAAAAGGTCCAAAGGTCATTCACTCTTTCTTTGCATGTATCCTAATGTGGTCTCTCATATTTCATACTTACGCCATCCCTGCAGCCAAGGGCCAGGGGCCTCCTCCTCAGCCGCCAACATCAGGACCAGGTGGATCTCACAAACACACAGCGCGGTGAACACCGCTCTCCCTTACACGTACGATTTGGTTGTCAAGAAGCATTTTCGTTGCAGGCTGGAATGAAAAATGCGGCTCGTGGACGGCGGACCCCTTTAATGACTTTTGTTACCTGTTCAATTACCTCTCGGCGAGGACCTGGGCTGAGGCGCGAGCCGACTGCGTCAACCAGGGAGGAGACTTGGTCAGCATCACCGACCCCTATGAACAAGCCTTCATACAAGGTGCACCAACCATTTCGTGTCTCGGCTTTCAAGTTCTGGGTTCAATTCTCAACTCTATAGCCTTCTGGTGTCCAGTTTGCATGTTTTTGCGTCCCTGGGGAATCCTAAATGAGTGTCCCCTTTTAGGTGTGATTCAGGTGAGCCCAACCGGCATCTCTCTGTGGATGGGCGGCCATGATTCCATCACTGAAGGCGGCTGGGAGTGGACAGATGGATCCCCATTCAGATACGTACGCTGGAGTGCAGGTGCGTTTCAAATCTCTGTCATGTTTTTAGGTTACAATGTTGAGAAATGCAGTGCTTTAAGAGCTTTCTCCTTGCAGGTAACCCCGATAACTACTTCGGCGAAGACTGTCTTTCCATCATCATCAACAACGGATACTGGAATGACGATAACTGTGAGAACAGGAGAGGGTACATCTGCGAGAGAAGAGGTAAGATGCAATGTTGCAATTCTTGTTGCACATCGCTTCAATCTCTGGGATTATTTTGCAGGAAGGACACCGGAACCCCCGCCCCCTCATGATGGTACGTCACCTTCAAGTGGTGTCTTAAAAAGATGGCGGACAAAAAAATAACGCAATCGTGCTTTCACAGGCTTCATGACGGCAATCGCTTGCCAGGAAACATCCGTTGTCCTTCACTGTCCGCAAGAAAGCGTCATCAACATCCAGTCGGCTTTCTACGGACGAAAGAGTGGTGACATCTGTCCACATCTGGGAGGGTCAGATGGTAAGATCCAAGAATCCACGACCGGCTACTTTGATCCACAGTCGTCGTATTTTTTTAACCCCCTCATGCACCCTGTAACCTGATAACATGATGAGCCGTCCACTGTCGTAACCGCTGGAAATCTTAGCAACCGGTATCACTTGCAGGGAGCTGCACGGTGGAAGGCGTCCTCCCGTACTACAGGAAAGTCTGCGACAACCGTTCCTTCTGCTTTGCGTACGCATACACCGAGGTGGACCCCTGCCCCTCGGTTTCCAAATACCTCGAGATCGTCTACAGCTGTGAACAGAAAGGTGGCCTTTACAGCTTAGTCCAGTTGAAAAAAATGAACACAGATGATTTAATCCCTCGGAAACAACCTGCAAGTAACCTGCCCCAACAATGACTTTTGGCTGCTCTCAGTGTGTCTTCACGGTCTGGGTATGGAGGACAGGAACATCACAGACTCCCAGCTTTCAGCCTCCTCATCCATGAGCAGCTTCACCCCCAACAAAGCCCGCCTGAACGGAAACTCCTGTTGGAAGCCAATCGGAAATCGTAAGTAGAAAGCTCACAACCAACGAGCGTTCAAATACACCCTGATATTTTGGCCAATGTAATGTCTGGCAGCCACCGGCAGCTGGATCCAGGCAAGTCTTGGCCAGAAAAGAAAGGTGACAGGGATCGTGATACAAGGTTGTCCACACGTTGACCACTGGGTCACGAAGTTTAAGATGCAGCATAGTATCGATGGACAGTCATGGACGGACTACACGGCTGACGGGCAGGTAAGCAAGGCGGCCGGTCAATAAGACTCCAAACTTATAAAATGCAAACTTAAGACATGTTCTATTTGCAGTTTTTGCCCGGATCAACAGACAGAAACACAGCTGACACTCAGCTCCTCGGCACGCCTGTTTCTGCTCAGTACATTCGCATTCTGCCACTGGAGTATAGCGGTCAAGTCGGCCTTCGCTTTGAGGTCTTGGGATGCACGCCTGACTGTGAGCAAAACACTCCGCCGCCAGAATTAAAAGCATGCGTTTGAATTCAACCTTACGTCCGACAGATGCGATCACCTGCGCCAGCAAGGCTAACTTCGACCTCGGCAATGATCAAATGACGTGAGTTAAACGTGACATATTTTCCGTGTGACATGTTTTCCACTTTAATCCAACCCATGTGTTCTTCAGGGTCCACTGTCCAGCGGATTGCGCCAAATCCAGCTACATTGTCTATGGAACCGACATCTATCGAGCGGTATGAGATTGCGACAACCGCCCGTTGAGTTTTATCTGTGACCAAGACTTTTTTTCTGGTTCGATTGGGACAGGATTCAAACATCTGTGCAGCCGCTATCCACGCCGGCGTCGTTCTGAGTGAAATCGGAGGAGATTGTACTTTGCTGAAAGCTCAGGGAAAGAATTTCTATGCCGGCTCAACCAGGAATGGAATTAGTTCGAGACAGTGAGTGGCT
The DNA here is from genome assembly GCA_026261675.1 of Hippocampus mohnikei. Classification (NCBI taxonomy): domain Eukaryota; kingdom Metazoa; phylum Chordata; class Actinopteri; order Syngnathiformes; family Syngnathidae; genus Hippocampus; species Hippocampus mohnikei. Next base: position 2,809,625 of record JAKGUB010000344.1, read on the forward strand.
AGGATAACACTGCTAAATTTAATGAAGAAGCTGAGCTAATTATGATAATCATATCTGCAGATATGACGGTGAATATCCTCTGTCTTATACTTTTACCAATGGAGGTAAGTGTACTCCCATTTTTTTTCCCCATATTACAACATCAACTGTTCACAACTGCGACACGCACATGGGATCTCATCTTCAGAGCTGAGATGTTCAGGACCCGACTGGTACGAGTTCGGGGAGTTCTGCTACAAATCATTCGAGGACAAAAAGACATGGGCCGATGCTCAGGACACCTGTAGGAGTCTGGGTGCTGAACTCGTGTCCATCCGCTCCATGGTGGAGCAGAGCTGGCTGGAAAGTTACCTGTACTTTGGTGCGTAACACCATTCAATCACGTAACGGTCCCAATCAGAACTCAAAGTTTAATATTTGAATAAAAGGTTTGTGCCGGTCCATCCTCTGCAGCCACCAGTGACATGTGGACAGGACTGAATGACTTATTGGTTTCCGGCATGTACGTATGGTCAGACCACCACATGGTGACTTTCACCTACTGGGCGCCGGGACAACCCAACAACCATCACGGTTTCAATGACGATTGTGTGAAGATGTTACACCAGGTGCGGTGACATACAACGATGTACTCATCCACCTCTTTATGAACAACACCTGCAAAATCTCTTGACAGCGATTCGTTTTTTGTTTTTTTTACTTTCAGACTGGCAGATGGAACGACGTGTCCTGCACAGAACTCAATAGGTTCATGTGTAAAATGCCCAAGGGGCATTACCAGCTTCCCTCAGTGAAGCCCACTGTGTACGGCTGCCCGCAGGTGGGACAGGCAAAAAAACATCCTTGACACTTTTCACCGCCTTTTGTACTGTATGAAAGATGCGCATCCCCTGCTGGGTGTTATGCGTCAGGGCTGGGAGGCTTATGGCTACGGTTGCTACTGGATGGAGGAGACGGGTCGGAGCTGGTCGGACGCCAAGGCCTTCTGTAAAGAGCAGGATGCATTTTTGCTGCACATTGGAGACATGTGAGTGGCAAGTGTGTCAGTTTCGGTGCTGTGAAAACTACACTTGTATGTCCATTGAATTAATTTTAGTGGAAAAAGCTTGTCGGTCACTGTGAAGATAAGGACACACTACCGCCAATGTAGAAGAGAGGCTTCCTTCAACTAATGTTTCATTGCAGATATGAGCAAGCACATTTTACGGTGGTGCTGTCAGGAAAAACAGGTTTGTGGTGGATTGGCCTGCGAGCCAAAGGGGGTACCGGCGGAGGGGTGCAGTATATCTGGGAGAACGGCTACCCAATGACCTTCACTCACTGGGACAGAAACCAGCCAGGTACAGAAGTGATCCTCCAAGGAAATAGAGAGAAAGTTACACGATGTCATTTGATATTTATGGTCACATGTCACCAGATAACGGGGATGGCACATGCGTGGCCATGACAACCGGTCAAGTCGGCGGCTTCTGGGATGACAAGCAGTGCTCAGAGAAATTTGCCTTTGTCTGCGAGAAACCCCGGCCAGACATCACCCCGCCCACCGAGGCCCCAACCCCTCCTCCCGCACAGGACTGCGTTGATAGCTGGACCTCCAAACCCAATTTTAGGAATTGTTACAAGGTATAGCTTTCACACCTGCACAATAATTTCAATCGAGCCCCTAACCCTGGTTGATGAATCCATTCGTACTTTGTATGTCACATGACCATGTGGCTGATAGTTGATGTCTTGCAGCTCTTCCACAATGTGGACTGGTCCCTGAAGAAGAGCTGGGGGGCTGCGCATGAAGACTGTGTGGCAAGGGGGGCCAACCTGGTCAGCATCCACAGTCAGGAGGAGGAGGCCTTCCTGTCCCTTTACAGCAAAGGAAGCAGCAAGTGGATTGGCCTGAGGAACAACCCCACAGAAGGAGGTGCGTCCATGGTGAAGGTCCCCGGAAGTGATCCAAAGGAAGACTTCCGGTTAACTCCTCTTCATGGTAGGATATTCCTGGAGTGATGGTTCAGCGCTCTCACACACTCACTGGGGTCCCGGCGAGCCAAACAACCACGAGGGTCGGGAGGAGTGCGTGGAGATGGTTAGCAGCACCAACGGCACCTACTCCTGGTGGAACGATCTCAACTGCGATGCCCACCAAGACTGGATATGCATGATTGCCAAAGGACAGAACCCCATCCCGCCTCCGGTGCCCCCGTCGCCAGTACCGGGTAAACAAAATCCCCTTGTCGGGTTTAGGTCACTTTGATGCCTGGTCAAAATATAGCCTCGTGTGTCCTTGCGCAGCTCCTGATTGTGGCAGCAACCCCGGATGGAGGAAGAACAACAACATGTGCTACTACTACAACGACACTGACATCGTGGACTTCCACACGGCTATGCACCGCTGTTGGGTCGAGAAAGCCCGGCTCGTCTCCATCCTGAACAAGGACGAACAGGCATATGTCAACAGCATGGTAGGACTTGACAGCTCTTGAAAGGATAATGTCGATTTTTATCTCCAGGGTGAAAATGGCTGATCTTGCGTGATTTATGTTTTGCCCTTTCCTCCAGGTGGGAACGGGGCAGATTTCTGCTGCTTGGATTGGACTGAGGATGTTGGGGATTGCAGATGGACAATACGCGTGCGTCATCTCGCAGCGCTGCCTTAAAACGTGGCGCTTGATGGATCCGACAATTCCAAGTTCTTGATTGTTAATTCATGCAGGTGGCAAGACAATTCTCCCGTCTCGTACACACATTGGAGTCCAGGTGAGCCCAACAACGCCAACGGGGAGGAACAGTGTGTTCAGATGAACAGACATCAAGGTACTGGAGTTCCTCTGACTGGAAAGTTGCCAGATGTATCGCAGAGCTGATGTTTTCTGAACCCCGACACACTCTAAGGTGGTTGGAATGACGTGAACTGCGGTCGAGCCGCAGCTGGGTACGTGTGCAAGAAGTTTCCCGGAACCGACCACACTCCTCCTCCCCCCACGCAACCCTGGGAGGGCTACTGCCCAGCCGGTAATGCTTCATGTCTATTTGTTTCACAAATAGGCTGGACTATCATTGGCTTGGAAAAATAAAACTTTTCTTGAACTGAAGCATATAACTTAATTCTTGAAGAGAAAAAAAAAGACTATTTTTGAAAAATATATATTCTTGTAAATATGTGACGATACTTGGGGAAAAATACAACTATTCTTATTTTGTGGTCTGCATGTTTTTGTCTGCTTTGTTCTGGCTGGACTGTTAAAAAAATGTCAATGCATAAAATAGTCTTTGTTTTCCCCTCCACTTAGGATGGATGCATTTCAACGATAAATGTTTCCTGTTCAAAGGAAAGAAAAACGATATTAAAGCCAACTGGACGTACGCACGAAGTTGGTGCAAAGACCAAGGAGGAGAGCTGGCCGTTATCGACAACCAGTATGAAAATGGTCAGTTGGGGAACTTCGCCCGTGAGAATTACACTCTGGTGGCGCCCTTCTTAAAAATAAATAAATAAAAACATTTGCATTTCCTCTTAGACTTTGTGTCCAGTTACCTGAAAGACATGGAGCTTCCCACGTGGATCGGTTTGTCTGACATCCTGGTGGAGAATCAGTACGCCTGGAGCGATGGCGTGAGCCCAGTCCTCTACACCAACTGGAACGGCAAAGAGCCCAACAACGCAGGGGGGACGGTGAGAATATGCTACTCTTGACTCCCTTCGTCCGTCTGTCTGTCATCACAATGAATTTAGACTCCCAAAATCCTGCCGTTGTCACCAGGAGCACTGTGTGAGCATCACTCACAGCGTACATGCGAGCGGGAAGTGGAATGACGATGCTTGTCATAAAGAACACAGTTTTGTCTGCTTCAGGAAGAAATGTAAGTGCAGGGCCGCTCAAATGCGATTGGACAACTTCGACATACTGATACTCACTCTGTTCTGATGGTTCCACCTCAGCGAGCAGTATCGCGCCGCCTCATCCTACAAGCAGCCCCTGTCCCACCGGCTACATATCCTGGTACCTGAACTGCTACAAGCTGGTGGAGGAGCCGGCGACTTGGGATGTAGCTCAGAAGGCTTGCGAGCAGCAGGGCGCCAACCTGGTTAGCATCGACATGAGCTACGACCAGGCTTTTGTCGCCGGGGTGGTCCTGCAGGGAAAAGCTGATGCCTGGATCGGACTGAAGCTCAAGGTGCTGGGTCAGGCGGGGCGAGGAGACCACAAATAAATAGCTACAAATAGCACACGTGTGTTCACATGCACTGTTTTTTGAATACTCTCGTGTGATCTTATCTTGCAGGATGACGGCTCCTTCGCCTGGACAGATGGCTGGCCAGTATTCTTCACTCAGTGGGGTCCCGGAGAGCCCGACAACCTAAAAGACGAGGGTTGTGTCAGCATGCGAGGCTCGCCACTGTTTCACGGCACTTGGAACGACACCCGGTGTGACCAAGCCAAACCCTACATCTGCAAGATCTCCTCCGGTATCACCCCCGCCTTCGCCGTTCATCAGGTTGATTTGCAAAGAGCCATCTAGTTTCACTTACTCAACTCAATCTTTCCTCAGAGAGACCACCGGTGACTCCCGCCCCCGGTGACTCCCGCCCCCGGCGACGGGAAGTGCTTACCACTCTGGATTCCGTACGGCCGCTACTGTTACTGGGTCTACAATGAGCAGAAGGGCTTCTCCTGGCCCGACTCGCGACATTACTGCCAAGAAGCGAAGACCGAGCTGGCGTCCTTCCACAGTAGGGCGGAGTTGGAGTTTATCAGGAATCTCAACCACACCAAATATCACAACCTTTGGATCGGCCTCACCAGGGACCGCAACTGTGAGCCAATTTGAGTTACCTTTTGGGTCTTCTGTAGCTCAAACACATGCTAATTTTCACAGGTGGCAAAAGCTTTTTACTTCCCACCACCGTGTGCTTGCTTACTTGTCCATTTACAGTTGGCTGGGGCTGGACGGACAAGACGCCTCTGGGCTTCCTCAACTGGGCTCCTGGTGAGCCCAATGCAGCTTTTCACCCGGGCCAAGTGGCCGAGGAGAACTGCGTGGAGATGTACCCCGACGGACGTTGGAACGACAACGACTGCCTGCAGAAAAGAGGCTTCGTGTGCCGTCACAGACAATGTAAGCATTCCGATAGATCGCGAGTAGCGAGTGCTTCCTGGCAACCACTCAAGACTGGTCTTTGTTGTCTTGTCATCAGACTACACCACCGACGATGGTGGAAACCCCGTTTTCCCCACAGATGGGCCAAATGTTGACAGTGAGTGTGACACTGACTTATCATTGGAGAACATGCTTGTGATGTATGATTAATGGCATTTCAATTTATTTTGGGGAGTAATTTGAGTTACATGCTTGGTCAGAGACAGAATTGTATGTCAAGGTACCACTCTATTGCAAAATGCAACCTGATCCCAAAAAAAAAAAAAAAAAAAAAAAAGTGCAATGAGAGTGAAAAGTGAGAGGAAAAAATCCTGCCTGTTATTTAATATAAGTGATATTTATCACTTAACTTGCAGACAGCGGCGTGAACGTCGGTGTCGTCGCTGCAGTCGTTGTCGTCATTGTCAGCCTGATAGCCGGACTCCTCTTCTACGTGTTCAGCGTGCGAGGCTACAAGTTGAGCAGCCTAAGGCAAAGCTTCCCAAAGCGGGCGACCGCGAACGTCGACATTGTGAGTTATCAATTCCAGAGAACTTGAGGTTTTTAGTTTGGTTTAAAAATATATATATAATTTTTAAACATGCTAACAATTCACTTTTCTGTTGCAGCCTGCATTCAGCAACCCCAACTTTGTGGATGAATTGGACACATAACTTTCACAATGTGGCAAATATAAATCTCGCACTTTTTGTCATCTCCAGACACAGCAGGACCTTGACGTAAGAGTCACACCAATTTAGTTTTCCACGTTGTGATGAAAGAGCCAAAACAGAATGCTAAATGACAGCAGTGAACAAACAACATCGTCAGCTCACTCACTGACCAATTACACTTTTAAGTCAAAGTACCTTTGTTTTGTAATATTGTGTCTAATCGACTGTACATTAACAACCCCCCCCCCGAAAATAAAATGTAAATGGCAAATGGATTTCCAGTGTTTATTTTCCTCTGAACACTGAAACAGAAAAACCGACACATTCCACAAAATGAGAAAAACATTCCAATACATCCTCATAATCATCATCTTAATCGTGATTACCAGTTGGGCCAGGACGTGTAAAACCATCGCCATGTCAATCGTTAACGTCTGCTACAGTTTGGACGAGGCCAAGAAAAAAAGTAAACTGATGGCGGGGTGAGATGACCTTTGAAGGCTCTGCTGCCACTCACAAAATGTTTCGTACCATTTTGGGGGTTAATGCACAGGTCCAAACCAACAAATGCTTCACAATTAAAGATTTTCATCAAGTGCAGGTTAGCACTTGGTGCTGTGTGAAGAAAAAAAAAACTTACTTTGTCATACTCCCCCGTTAACTGAAACGGAAGAGAAAAGCCGTAAACTTGACTCAACCTTACAATGATTCCAACTCGCCACTTTTTTTTTTTTTTTTTTTTTCCCACCAAAGGAAAGAAAAGCGACAAGCTGCCTTCTGGAGCAGAAATTATTTCCTGATGCAAACTCATCTTGGGAAAGTGCACATCTTGTTAAAAAAAATGTAATAGCAACAACAATAAATTACAAAAATAACATGCTGAAAGCTATGATTGGCAAGGGAAATAGTCCTCATTGCTAAGAGAACGCTGCGAGCATAAAGGCACTTGAGCTTGTGCTTGCTCTTTATGATGATGCCATTAATTGAGATGCAGTTTAAAAACAAACTGTCTCGCTTGAGGTCTCTCTCAGCGAATGGTGATGCCCTTTGCCTCGTCGTGGATTTCTTTTTGCCTGTTTTAATGCTCCGCCTCAAATGTTACAAGATGGCAACAAACTACAGTAATGGTATAGGAAATGAATAATTTTGCCAACTTGCGCCATCATGGCGTTAATAAACTACATTGAAGTGAGGGGAGGAGTTTTTATTAGGTAGATCAAAGCCTTGTACAGTAAAATAGAAAAGTAGTCCTTTGTCGCCATCCGTTGGCATCTACCGGCAATTACATGCTGATTTTTACTACGTATTTGGGTCATGGATCCAAGAGCAGGTCTGACAATTGAAGGTGACCAAAAAATATTGCAGACTTTCTCACTCACTATCAGAGGAGTCTGTAGCCCCTTATACACTGACCATAAATGGCAGCTTTTATTTGGATTCTTTTCCTGGCTTGCTGTCATGTGTGAAAGGTATCGATCTGCGGTGGGGAGTTTGAAGATGACACAAAATGTTTTTGTGGTGTTACAGATGCTACAATACCAAAGCACTCATTTCTTTTTTTAATCACACAGTGCTTTGGATGTCTCATAGAAGCTCCTCCTCCTACTTCAAAATAGTTCAGTGGTCACAAGATGCTGCCAAAGCATCACTTTTGTCCTATACAGAGCCTTGTGCAGAGGTGTTTGTCAGATCGAAAAAAAAATAGTTTTTCCAGTGACTAACACAAGATAGGTTACTCCCCCCCAAAAATCTGCAAATAGGTGAATTTACGAATAGCATATCACTACTTAGCGGAGGAACACCGTATTAGACAATGCAGATAACAGAAATAGCAGTATGAACAAAAGTTTAGATAATAAATCAATCACCGTGATCCTGAATTAAAAAGCAATTGTATGACTTGGGCTGTTGTTGGGGCCTTCCACCTGGCCTTTTCTGAAAAGTGCAATTTTTGTTCAAACTCTGTGGCGAATCCACATAACCCACATTTCTAGAGTCCATTTTCAACATGTGATCCACATACCGGGAATTCGATCGTAGACTTCGGGTACCTTCAGCGAGCATTCGTTTGGGTTTTTGAGTTGTCCAGTCGCAGCCATGCCACGCCCCGTTGGGTGTAGCGCACCATGGCGCTCACGCTAGAAGACAGGCTCAGCGGGCCGACCGCGGCATCCAGCTTTGCCAGAAGACCTTGGAAGAAAAATGTAGATGTTTATCAATATTTTAAATAAATCTAAATAAATACACATTGCCAAAATATCAAAATATGTTTTGAAAATTTAACACCATCCTACCACTGCCTTTGCCTGCCATCTGGTCCGCCTGCTCCCACAGTTCATGAGCACTCAGGAATAACGTCGTGATGTTGACATAGGAGAGCGCCACCTGCTCCACGGCGACGGGAACAGCCACACTGCTGCCACTTCCGCAGGCTGGGGACGGGATGCTGGCCATAGGGGACGGCGTGCTCGGGCCCCTAGAATGAAGACGCGAGAGGAAAGGAATGTGTGATGGCGCCGTGGCGTGCCATGCTGCTGACTCACTTTGTGACGCAGACGGAAGACTCAAGTGAGGGATTCTGGAAGATAATTTGAGCAGATTTTAAGAAGGCTGGCGAAAAGTGACGGAAATTCAAACGTGACGACAAATACGGACATTGAAGTGGTCGGTGAGGGTCTTGGAGTACTTGAGCGCAGTTTTATGCTTTTGGCGAAACATCGCCATCTGCAGGAGAGACTGGCACTTCAGACTGTAACACACCATGAGAGAGTGCTTCAACCTTGATCAAGACAAAAGCTCAAAGTATTAATGACTGGAAATGTGCATGTCGAAGGTATGATTCCACCAAGCAATGTGGTTGACTAATCTCCTGTATTTATTTCTCAGGAGAGAAAAGTTGTGTTACAATGATGTTGTGTTACGGGAACATGTCCCAGAAATGGTACCTTGCTCATCGCAATTGGTATGCTGCTTGGCGTAAACAAGGCTAGATTTCTAATGAGATAGTGACCGTTACCATAATGCTACAAAATCCTTCTCTGAGGGGTGAGCAGACGTGTCCGCCAAGTTTTTAAGCTTCAGCACAAACCTGTGAAAGACCACATATTGACATGAGGGGAGGAAAAAAACAAAAAACAAAACAAAAATAGATCAAGACCCAAAGGAGTACAGTGAACCCCAGCTGTATTGCCCAAGTGAGCCCAATCGGTATAGAAGACGGGTGAATGGAAATCGGCAATATTTCATTTCTTGGTTTTTTTTTTTTACCACTATTAAATTCAACTTAAAATGGGAGTGAAGCCTGTTGAAGCTTAATGTTTGAGTGTGATAGCAGGCGCTACGAAAAAGCATTTAAAAAGCGTGTTAAATATGTTCAAGTGTGTTCAAAGCATGTGGGAAGTGTAAAACCAAAAGAAGTTTTTTTGTTTTTTTATGTGGTCGCTTTCATGTGGATCTGTAACGGTCCGTCTATCAGGCGCGACAAAAAGGGGTTCGTTGTACTGCAAAGACACTCGTGCTCTCACTTGAGGAGCTCCACCGTCTCGGCAAACATAGTATAGGAAGACATGGAAATCTGCGGGTCCTTCTCCATGGCGAGGCCGCTTTCCACGAAAAACATGGCGGCATCCAGGTAATTGAAGGCTTTGCTGAGCTTGTCCGACTAAAAGGAAGCGCACCAGAGACTTTTGAGGTCAAAGCTGACAAAAGGGTAGTCAGTCTGCTTTCATGGAGGACTACATGAACGTCGAGAACAGCTACTGTTGAGAGGCTGAAATACAGAATTTCTATGGCAGCTTAGCTAACCAAATTGGAATGACAATTTTCTTCCTCAACTAACGCAAAAACAAGAGATGGAAAGCATTTGGTGTCAGACCTCGGCGTCTGCTTTGTGCTTCAGTCGCTTGGCCTCCTTGATGTAGTGCTTGACCGGATACTGCCTGCGGGAAGTCATTGGATGACTAAACCTCACGGCTCGTGTGACAAAACACACTTGATACGTTTCAATCTCACCTGTCTTTAGTCTTGAGAGAGTGTCGAGAGGTCGCGACTTCCCTGGGGGGCCGCAAGGACGACGACCGCTTCTGCTGGCAAGTAGAATACTAGGTGACCTCCTCTGATTGAGGGGTTCACAAACGTTTGTGGTCCATGGACTCTTTACCGGTGAAAATTTTCAAAGAGCGCCCTCATAATCCCAACTGCAGTTAAACTATAAACAACTACGTGTACCCCTAAATGGCAGAGGAACTAAAAACTTGCCATTTGCATTTCCTTTATGTTTACTGACATAATTTATGTATTTATTTATTTATTTTAAATGGCTCCCAGAGCCCAGTTTGAGAACCACTGCGTTAAGGGAATGTTACCTTCTCTGCGTGCGTTTTCTTTGCGTGGCTGCTCCTATGCTTGGAGGAGTCTTTGCTCTTGAGCATCTCCTCATGAGATCCTTTGTGCATCTTCGGGTCTTTAGTCGAGTCTTTTGTGGGCTTGTCCAAGTGCGCCTGCTTTTTCTTCGCCTTCTTGTGCTCTTGTTTGCCCGGTTGGGTGGCACAACGCCTAAAGGGTGAGAAG